>JACVVK020000082.1:1135000-1821999 GCA_018292915.2 Batillaria attramentaria
AAACAATAAATCGTCTTGTTAAAAGCGGAAATCATTCACCGCTACTCGTTTATTGTTTTTCTCCGTCTATGGCAGTGAAAATGTGCAATGGCAACTGAATATAACTCAGAAAAAAATTGTCCTCTGGAAGTTTACAATTGCCTGGAACGTCAGCCCGCGACACGTTGCCTTCCATGTGCTATCTCAACATGCCCCTCCCCGGCCCCCCCCCCCCCCCCCCCCCCCCCCCCTCTCTCTCTCTCTCCCATTCTGAGTCTTTGGTTTCTGTTTAAGCTAATGTTTGAGCTGGCAAGGGCTGGCAACCAAACAGTGAGGGGCAAGACAAAGTAGCAGGTTTTGGCTGAAGCTATTTTAAAATTTGTTGTCCATCAGCATGGGGAAGGAACTGATGCGGCGTGTGTGTGTGTGTGTGTGTGTGTGTGTGTGTGTGTGTGTGTGTGTGTGTGTGTGTGTGTGTGTGTGTGTGTGATTCTTTCGTAGCTACATCACGTTGTCATTGTTTCTGCGTTGTTTCTCAATATATCTACAAACGTTGATTACAGATACACCCGCCCTGTAATGAACTTTTCAATAGCCTGTTTCTCTCTATTGACAGGGGCGAGAGCTGTGCTGACTCACCTTTCTAAACAACTTCCAAAACTGATTTTTTGCCTGACATGTACCGGTGTAGTGCCTTCACTGTTCTCGTCCCACTGCGGTCGACACGAATGGTTTTGTCGTGTCCCCTGTTCGGGATTAGATTGCAGACAACAGCGACATAAATCTGGAAAACACTTTTGTGAGAGTGTAGACGAAGGACGATGGAATTACTGTTGTCGACTGTGATATACAGCCCTCGGTCACGCGTTACTTTGGTATACTGAGAGGTTATGTACCGGTAAACCATTTTAAAATACGTGCTCTGTGCAGTGCTCACATGTACATACATACATAAACAGCTGAAGAAAGAAGCAGTAGCTTATTTCAAGCAGGAAAGTATTTTAACGTGTACTGACCTTTAGCTAGGTTCAGTAGCAGTGTTCTCTGTGATTCGAAAGTACAAGAGTCCTTGGGGCCCTTTCGCCATACTTCTGAGGGCCCTTTTGTAAATTATGAGGGCCCGGGTCCATGGTCTTTTGAGTCTGAGAGTCAAACCCATTTGTTGTTGTTGTTTACAAGAGTGTTCAGGTAGGAGAGATGTATGTGAATTGTAGCGTGTCATCAGTGCAGCGAATCGGCAAGGCGAGAGCACTGTGGCTGGACAAAAAGTGTCCCAGAGTGCCTAAGCCAATCAGATTCCGTCTGTTATGCACAGTGGCTCAGCGGAAATGCGATGCTGCAAGTGCCCGCTGCTAGTTACATGTCGCTTTTTGTTCATCTAGTTTCCGGGAGAGTGTTGGCAAAATACTGTTTGGCATAGCGAGACCTGGGCCCGCATGTAAAAGTCGGGGTTAGGGAGTTTAGCCCCGGGTTAGAGTCTAACCTTGAACTAAACTAGCTCTGTTTCTGTTGGTGTTTTTTTTGTTTGTTTGTTTTAAATCAGGAAGCGGGTCCATTCCAGCAAGGTGTCTATGCCGTTATAGAAGGATTTTTGTCTTTCTTTCTTCGGTTCCTTTTTTATTTAATTTTGTTATGGGGTTTCTTTTGGCCTAGTCTGGGTTAGGCCCATAGCCGTGGGTTAAATTAATCTCGAGTTCTACATACGGGCCCAGGAACGTGCGTCCCCTGTGTCTGACAGGCTGTTCTCAAAATTGTGCGTCAAATTAGGAGTTTTGTGCGTACAGATACGCACACCTGTGCGTAATCGGGAACACTGAGTAGGTATCATGTATGTGCTGTATAATATTAGTGCACACCATTATGAAGAAATGAAAGTTAGGCCGGTTTTATGGTGTCAAATGTTAGGTCATCGCTGATCCCAATGATGATGTTACCACTGATGGGTGACGTATCACATAAACAACTAGACTAATTGATTCATCACACGCATATATAGAGAACAACGGAAAGGTGAGACTGGTACGGTTGACTGACACTGCACCTTCCATCCCATACCACAGGCTTCTGCTGTCACCAGCATGTCCATGAACTATGGGTACCGTGTCCGCCTTGTTGGTGGTGGACATTCAATGCTGCTTTGACAGGATGCTGACGGACAGCGTTAGGGCATAAGCCAGATTTGCTTGTCTTGTCGGGTGATGTGACTGTGTAGCTAGGAGATCGTGACTGCTAATCAAGCGTGCCCGGCGGCCTAGCGCATCACACCGATACACAACACTGATTACATGTACATGTATAATGTATTCCGTGGCAGGAACGCGTCATGCAGGCCAGGGCAGTGTCCCATAAAAGTGTCCCATGAAACGGTGTCCCATGAAAGTGGTGTTATAGAAGTAGGAAACTGTACAGACAAAATGGTACTAACGGATTTATTTTTCTGTTAGTCGGTACGGTGTCGTTTGTTGGCGGTTACTGTGGTTTCTGCTTACGCCCATGGCCAAGCCAATATGCAAAGTTACCCTTAGCGTAATAATGATAATGATAATCATAATCATAATAATATAACACTCATGTATATAGCGCAGTGTCCCCCATAAAGTGGGCTCAAGTGTGTACAGAGTTTTCATAGTGACCTCCGCCCGAATACGGAGAGTCTTGCATCCGAGTCAGTACACACTTACTGTCCTGCGCACTAGAAACAGGTTATTTGTAAGCGGTAATTGCCTGAACTGATGCACTTGCACGGAGAAAAACCATCATTGACTTCGCCGCATACAGTTCAAGACTCATCCCGAAAAGTCACCTGCTGTCTGGTGCACAGCACGGGTTAGGGACAGCATGCAGGCCACCTCAGGTTTGATATGGATTTTTCCGGCTGAGTCCTGAACTGGCATAAACATGCGTCTCCTCGATAATACGCCGACACGGGCAGTGTGTGGTTACTCGTAATAAGGACGCGATGAGTTTGGGCAAGGTGTGAGGCCAAAGCGTTGTGAGTCAACAAAATGATGCTACAACGTTGGCGTTTGTCCTCAGCCTCTGATACATAAAACAGGGGAAGACTACACCAAGCCAGGGCCTACATATTCTCGTTGGTGGATTTGAAGGAGTGTAGACGTACTGTGTTTACACTGCAAAGGAAGGGGGAGAAAGGGAGGAACCGTCCTTACTTACTGTCCGGATCATTAAATAAACATTGGTGTGTGTGTGTGTTTGATTGTAAGATCGCCATATACGGGCCTCTTCCATCCTCATCACTCTGCGGCCGTAAGTGTACAAGTCAGCTTCGGTATAACAACCGCCGGAGGCAATAAATGGAAGGCATTTCAAGCACCAAAGTCAGTATCCGTGATGGTTTTATGTGCGTTCCTTTCGCCAGATCTAATAAAAACAGAAATATGAAGAATAGGACGTAGGACTTTTTTTCGTTTGGACCCTGAGAGCTTTTTCTTCGATTGTAAGCAGGGAAGAACTAATTGGTTGATTTGGTTATCTGTTGATAAAAGTCTTGGGTTTTTTTTTTCACCACGTAAAAGTCATATCAAAGACGGTACAACGAGAAAAAGGCCAACACAGATTTTGGCTCAAGTCGGCTCCAGTTGATGAACTCACGACCCGAGCATTGGCAATCAGTCGTTGTACCAGCTCAGCTGTCCTGGCTGTTCGGAAGACGGCAACAAAGCAAGACAAACAACAACGACATCAACAAATCAGCAAGACTGATGAAAACTTGACAGACGGCCTTGGTATTCTTGGGATGACATCAGCCCCATCGTAATGAATCAGCATTCATGTTCACCAGTACATGTTACTGGTGAAACGGCTTTACTGATGTTTGCCTAGTAGAGATGCGCGGCTGGGCCATTGAATTTCTTCAGCTAGAGAGGCGCAGGGCACGGGTTGTGTGGACAACACACTTCACCCCCGGCCTGCACTCCAAAACGGGCACATTTTTGGGATGCAGTTTTACGTCATCCTGTCATCATCCTGCGGCAATGTCCCAAAGAAGTGGGTTGTGGGTTTTGGATTTTTTGGGTTGTAGTTTCAGGGCTTGTGGCCTACGTCAGTAGGCAGGTAGGTATCGAGCAAGGAGTGGCCAAACAAAGCCTCAATGTCGTAGGAACGAGAAGCAGCAGGTAGGGGCAGTACCCACAGACATACCCGTGTATCTAGCGAGGCAGGAGTGTGAGGCAGAGGATGCTGGCTGTACCGGTAGTCGTATCACGTTACACTTCCCCTCAAAAACTCCCAGCCAACGACACAGCGTTACCTGGCCACTTACTCTTGGCCCAGTGTCAACCAGACGGAGTCAAAGTCAAAAGGGAGAGTCTGCTGTTTGAACCTCCAAGCACAAACGTCGTGTGCCGAGAGTTCGGTTTACCTTTTGTCATATAATCAAAATACGCATTTTCCGCGTGTTTTGCTATTCAGTGCCGCTGTTTCATAGTGTTCAAGGTAAGATTGATTGACTGATTTACTAATTATTTGACTGATTGATGGACAGATGAATACAAAAAGTGCATTGTTTAGGGAATGCATCTAGATGACAAGACAAACACTGTCAGTCATTCAGTTTGTTGGGGGGGGGGGGGTGGTTTGGTTTGGTTTTTCGCGCTACATCTACTGCGTTCGCGCAGACGCTGTGCAACAGTTGTATCAGATCTGTAAGCTGGTGGAGGTGAAGTGTGAACTGACAAGACTGACAGTGTGTTGCAAATACTTTCTCAGTGTGGTGTTATTATTTCAACACCGACTGCCTATGTTCTGTTGAGTCGGGCAGTGTGGGGGTGGTTTGGCGTGATTGACATGTTTCTGTTTCACACTGCATTCAGATTCCATGAAGGTATTGTAACAGAAACGCCAACAGCCGCTGATACAATATCCACCGTGATTCACTGTTTCAGGCTTTTGCAGCAGTAGCTACATTTATACATGTACTGTGTATTTTGGCATGTTTGAATGCGGGTTTGTTTTTGTTTTCTTTCTTTCTTTCTGGTGAGTGTAGATCAGTGTGTGCTTTGCTGTTTTTGTTGTTTCTGTGTTTCTTTGTTTTCAACATTCAGCAGGTCAGTGTCACTTTCAGCCTCGTATTTAGCGTACACCGAGAGGATGATGATCGTATTAGCTTATTTGGGCCAGTGTTGTCGTCGGTTGCTGATTCAGAGGGGTGTTGGAAATTCGTTGTTGCTGATACGGTCTTTTGTCACAGTCTGGATATGGTTATGATGCCAGTAGTCAAGAGACTCGTCAAACACCACCCTTTGACCTTGTGCGCCCTAGCCTTGTAGTGGCCGCTGTTAGTTCATGAAGAAAAACACTGATGGACGATTAGCAAGACGTAGCTCTTACTGTTAGACTTCGGTGTAAGGAGTTTGTGCAAGGTTGACATTTACTGTCAGCAAGCACGCGTACAGGGACCGCGTCCTCGTCCCTCAGCACTAGCGCAGCTGTCCGCTTTGTTGGCCGCTCGGCGAAAGCTGCCGCAGACGACAGGGCAAACAACCATGCTTCTCAGATATTTCATTCCTTTCATCTGGACCTTTTTACCACACACAGGTTGGTCTTTGCCTTCTACTTTGCGAAGAGAATTGTGGAGCTTGCTTTGAAATCTTGTGCTGTGTAAGAATTGTTTGGCCACTTAGCCGTTGTTGGTTGGTGTGCGCTGGAGAAGGGCCAGGACTGTTGAGACATAATGTTCGTTTAGTGCGGAACACAGTCGCTCCGCAGAAGACTAACAAAATGTTGAGGCCACAATTGATTTATATTAATTGATTTATAATAAGTTTCGAAAATATACAAGGTTGGTCTGTGTGTTTGTCCTTTCCATAACACTAAATCAGTCATTGTTAAACAGTAAAACCTCTTCTGTGTTTGAATTCGCTGTTGTTATCAATGGCTGGGGGAAAAAATGTATGCACTTCGTGGTTATCTGGCGATAAAAGAATTTGTGCTTCCGGGCACATATTGGCATTTCTCGCTAGATCCACTAGATGCAAAGTTTACAACTATTGATCACACATGACCCAGATTTCTTTCTTAAATGTCAAGCTACTCAGCAGGTTCTGACGGGTTGACGGATCAGACGGCCCGGTACCACTACTCCAGTTAAAGGAATCGAAAACAGATCATTATTGCCAGCAGAAACATGCTTGAAAACTCGATTTAGTTCAGCGTCTCCTGATAACTGCACCGGAATGTATTTTCATGTTTATCTACCCTTCATGGTTAGTTGACCCACACGGAAAACCTCTCTCTCTCTCTCTCTCTCTCTCTCTGAAATATGCATATTCGTGGCAAGTAATCAATCTTTGCAAGTCAGTTAAAAATGTCCAGAAATGTGCGTCAAGTCACGTTTCAGTGGCCGGGCGGAGGGGGTTGAGGCGATGGCCTCATTTCTAGTTTATTGCAGAGTTTTGCAAGTTCTCTGGTCGATGTTAGTCACTGGTCTGGAGGCGTGCCAGTCCAAACTTTGACAGATTTGTAGCCGAATTTTCCGGTTGCAATGCGTTTGATTAATCCGACTGTCAAGTTGAAGCAGTAAACTAGCAGAGTTTACTTTATCGCCCTCACTAAGTGTTGAACTCAGTCTGTGTGGTGGTGGTGGTGGTGGGGTGTGTGTGTGTGTGTGTGTGTGTGTGTGTGTGTGTGTGTGTGTGTGTGTGTGTGTGTGTGTGTGTGTGTGCGGGATGGAGGGGGGGGGGCTGTTGGAATGTTGCCAGGGTGGTGATCGCAATAGGAGAAGAAGGTTACAAATGACAGGTGATCTGCATCAGGGCGTGAGACATAATCGTCAGTTATCGGAACTGTCAGTCACAAATTCAGTTCACTCACGACGGAGAATGTGACAGGGTCATGTTCTCACAACTGATCATGTGCGCCATTTCCATCCACATCCTGTGACCAGCCCGGGGCTGTTACTGAATTTTTGTCGGCTGGATTGATATGTTTGAAATGCCGATTTTCCTTTTAGAGGCCAGTTACCGTGTCCAGTTCTGACCTCCGAGGGTCACAGTTTGAGAGTAGGATTTCGAGAGATAGGTCGGAAAGGGGAAAAAAATCGGGGGTTCTCTCTATTTGTATCGATAATACGCCTGTATCTTCTGGCAGGAAACCCCCGCCTCAAAATATGACCGAACAGGAGGGGGGGGGGGGGGGGGGTGCGTGTACGTGTGTGTATTTTCCTCAGAACTGTCCTGACGACCTGAAAGCCAGCGCTTTTTAGAGTCCCACCTGTCGGGAAGCGTCGGTTACCACACTAACACACAATCTGTCGAGCTTGGCATTGAGGAAAAAAACCTGGTCATGCATGGCACTGCCGGTATTAGAGGTAGTAGCTGAATAGTACAACTGAGTTGGTCATATCGAAATCTTTTTCCTCTTTCCTTTCAAAAGACTTTGTTAATCATTGGACCGACTGAAATGACCTTCCTGGTAGCACAAGGGCCGATTTCAGTTCAGGATTCAACCCGAGAAATCACGTGCTCTCTGGTGCACAGCCGGCTGGCGCGGGTTAGTGACACGCAGGCCACCTCAGGTCTGAGGTAAATTCCAATGTTCGGGCAGAGCGGCCCTGAACTGGATTAGTGAAACGTCTTTCCTGTCGCTGAGCAGTCCAAATCATAACTTGAAACTGAGTCTACCATCATTCATCATAACCTTGTCACATAAATATGAACAATACTCGATCACTGGTGTCACCTGAAATCTGGGAAGTTTTGAGTTCGCCTGGGAAGGTTGTATGATGAGTATTTTTAATCGCTTCGACTACTGAATGTAAGTCCGGTTTTCTGCCTGTCTATCCGGTACAGTATTTGTCAGTCATACGATTGGAACTTCAGCATTTATTGTGGACCAGTAGACATGTAGACATATTGTCAGTCACTCTAATGTGATTAGTTGCAGTGTAGTCACACTTATGTGGTAGTGGTGCTCTGTTGGTCACGGTATAGTTCGCCCGTTGGGGGGGGGGGGGGGGGCAAATGTATACCGGTCATGGGCAGGAGGGGCAAATAAACTCCTGTCGTCCACTAACGCGGGCGACTGTATCCTCGCAACGCGGGAGGGGGTGCAAATGTTCTCCTGGGTCTGGCGAGGTGAAGTCACGTGGCGTGGCCGCTGACTTCGTTTTACGACTTTACTTTATGCGAAATATTGACGGAATTGACTGGTATACATTTGCACCCCCAAACGGGCGAACCGTCTATACCAACTGAGCGGTAGCGGTGATAGGGGGTGGAAGGCACGGCAGAGTATTGATCAGTTATAGTGTTGGTGGTAATGTTTTAAAAAATATGTCGAATTGGCCGTACACCTGTCTGTAACACCGTTTATAGCAAAATAATTATTTCCTTAATTAAAAAAAATCTATAGACTGTACCTTTTACGCTACTGAATGGTTGAGCATAAAAAATGATGACATATCTATCATCATACTGCAAAACCTGAGTGTCATGGATTTGATAGGCGCTAAAGCCCTTTTTCCAGATGATACTGAGTAGATATGTGTACTTTTTTTACTTTTTTTTTTTTTTTTTTTGCTGCCACAACTCTTTGCCGACTCCAGTGGTATTCCTCCCTGTAATGGGTGGAATCCACGGAGGGCTCGGAAGCTGGGCAATTTTTATTATGCGTGATGATGGAGATGAGGATGATGGTAAGATGATGCTATGGAGGTCCGTGTGGTTTGGGACAGCGGGACAGGGCCGCATTCCACGCTTCCTGTCATAAATATCCCGGCATTAACCAGGCCCGGGAACTACGGCACCTGCGGTGCCGGCCGTGCAATCATCCACATCATAAGGTGTCATACCAAGGGAAGCACCCCCAAAGTCGGGCACCCGTGAAGTGGGTGAAACTCGGCTGTGTGGCAACAGCCTCCATATTGGGCCCATAGCACGCCCGCTCTGGGTAGGAGCCGACCTAGGTAAGAAAACCCTGCTTGCCTCGGCTGGGACTTGAACCCAGGTCTCCCGGTCCATGGTCCGAAGTGCTAACCACTACACTACGGGGGCCGGTAGATATGTGTACATTGGCAGAGGGTTGGTAAACGTTTTTGTTCTCATCACTTTTGATGTTAATGGAATCATGACTTTATGAACTGTGCAGGTTAGATGGTGTGGCATGGAGTACTGATCATCTGACAGTCAGGAAAACGCGCATGACAAGCAGCAGTGACTTAGAAGATGATAGCTGCAGGAAGTAAGCACTGTGAGAAGCAATGAAGGACATCCACCAAGAAGACAGCAACGACTTTGTGCCAGACAACAGCACTGGCACAGTATTCATACGTATAGCAGTTCCAGAACTTAAAAATCAGGTAATGCACAGGTGGCTGTTTCACCTGTTGCTTATTTATCCTATCTCCTGCATAATAATGCAATCATCTCTGAAGTAAAAAGGCAGGGGTCAGACTTAGATGACAGCTCAGAACACTGTGACTGTGCTTTCACATTTTGTACACTCCATCTTCTACTACTCTGCAGCTACATAGCATCACATTAAAAAATGTGTTAATATGTGGTATTGTATGTATTTGGTGATCATGTGGTGTCAGATGTGCAGCTGATTCACATGTGAAATTTTAGAAGACTAAAGACTGCCACTATGCATATGTATGGTATATGTATGATACATGTTTTTGTTGTTGTTTTTTTCTTTTCTTTTCTGTTTTTTTTTTTAATCAAAAATTTCATCTTTCTGGAGGGGCTTGCAATTTTTTGCAGAAAGGAAGACTGTTTCATGCTCAGTCAAACATGCTGGTCATGTTTGCTTGTTTATTTGTTTGTTTGATCTGTAAAGTATATATATACACACTGTATATATATTCTTTTTTGTGCAGAAATGTCTGCAGTTTCAACTGGACGACACAGTATGGCAGGCCAAACAGAGAATTCTGGCAGCTTTTGCCAAGGTCAGTCAGGAACAGCACATAAGATACATGTACGAAGTGCTCCACATGGATGTGCACATGGATACTCATGAAGTTTCCTGTCACAATCTATAAAATAGTACATAAATGTATGTCGATAAAATAGTACATGGGAAATTCTTTCAAGAGAGATAAACAGTATGTGTTGATTCTTCTTTGATTCAAAATTTTAGAGCTCTGCTAATTACAGATTTACTCCATAATGAATTCTGTAATTTGTTCCATAGATTAACTATTCATGTTCATGGTTTGCTCCAAATGTTACCAGGATCTGCGAGATGCCCTGAACTATGGCTTGTATCTGCCTCCGATGAATGGGCGTGCTGGCAAATTCCTGGAGGAGGAACGTTTCCTGAAGGAGTATCCCCTTCAGGGCCCCATTGGCTTCCTAGAGGTTTGTGCTGTATTCACTTCAAAACTGCTTGTTGGGGTTTCGTTTGTTTGTTTATCTTTTGTTTTTAGTTTTGTTTTCTTTATTTGTTTTCTTTATTTTTAGGGGTAGTTTTTGTTTTGTTTTGCTTTTCTCAGGTTTATTGTTTTGTTTTGTTGTTTTTGCTGGGGTCTTTTTTTTTCTTTTTTTTTTAATGTAATTGCGTGCCTCTTTGTGTGTGTGGTGGTGGGGGTGGGTAAGGGGGGGGGGGGGAAGGGGACAGACTTGAGGATGTATTACAGTTAGTGTTTTCACTTTTCTGTATGTTTTCTCAAGTTCTCCTTTTCTTGAGTGTCGCTTTCTAGGTGCTGTAGTTGAAGGTAATGGAGTATGTCCCTGATGATCACCTGCGTGGTACAGAGTAGAAATCTGCCTGTGTTAACATGAACGTATGTCTACGTTTGGGCGGGCAGGAACAGAGAATGCAAAAGACTGAAAAGTGCAGTGTGTCAGTTGAGCAAATTTGCCATGGCCAGGTTGTAATCCAGGTGTGAATTCTCCGCCAAGGCTGCGCGCGCTGTGCCAATGAGTGACATAACCTGGCCACCTTGGGCCTGTTGTTTGAGGGGGTATGAGGTAGAAAAGCAAGGCAGCAGCGAGGTCCCCCGGTCAGACAAATGCTTAGCATCATGTCCCCCGTCTCTTTCTTTGCTATGCTGTGCATGTGGGCCCCGTTTGCCCAGCCATGTTTGCCAGGCAAGTCGATTGGAGACGTGACTAGATTAGAGCCCCAGCCTGATGTCACTGTGTTCTGCTTGTCACTTTCATGTCTCTCTTCCTATTGAATAATTTGACTAAAGACAGATTTAGATTTGTGTGCCTTGTGCTTTCGTATGCATGATGTCATCCTGTTGTCAACATTGATTTATGTTGATTTAATTCTCCTCAGTGTACAATGGGTGCGCACCTGTTCTTCCAAGAAACGGTGTCTCCATTAACTAGCACTTTCTCTTCTTCTTTTTTTTTCTCTGTCTTCCCATTTCCATATCCTTTTAAACACACACACACACACACACACACACACACACACACACACACACACACACACACACACACACACACTACACTACACTACACTTGTGTCTTTCTTTGGATTAAAAAGATGTGGACATTACATGTACATGTGTTACACAGTGTTTTTCATATACACAAACACCATATACAGAGTAATCATACTATGCTTAAAGGAAGACTGTCACTGACCAGATGTCTTTTCTGGTTGCAGTTCAAGTACAAACGGCGGGTGTACAAACTGATGCAGCTGAACCCACGTAAATTGAAACAGCTTCACTCCAAGGTTTGGAGTTGTCCTTATTCACTTGATGTGCGCATGCATGCTCTCTCTCTCTCTCTCTCACGCAGGCACGCACGCACGCACACACACACACACACACACACACACACACACACACATGTGACTATGCTTGTACCAGCTAGTACTATGTATGTGTATTAGTTGTGGACAAGTACAACCAGAGTAATAAAAAATTTTACTTGTGTAGTGATTGTTACTGTGTACATGTGTGCATGTTTGCTGTGTATATGTGTGCATGTTTACTGTGTAGATGTGTGCATGTTTGATTTTGTTTGCAGTCCAACCTGAAGCACTTCCTGGAATTTGTACGCAATGGCAATGTGGAGAGAATCAATAAAATGACCAGTAAGGGTCTGGATCCAAACTTCCATGACCAGGACAATGGAGGTATGTAGTAGTCAGTCAGTGAGCGCAAACTCCTCGTAAGCAGTGGACAAAAAAATATGCTACATTTTAATCGAGTACTACATGTACTACTTAAGTGCCAAACCATTTTCATCCAGTTTTCTCTCCTTTTTTTTTTTTTTTTTTTTTTTTAGCAGCAGCACGTACTAAAATTTTCTTGTGCAGAAAATTTCATTGGTGACTGCTGGACTGTTTTTTCAAAGCACACAAAGAGTTTGGATGCAATATAAGCACTGAAGATGGTTCCATGTTTTTGTTGTTGTTGTTGTTGTTGTTTGTTACGATCATGTATGTTTGTGATCTTCATCTGGTGACAGATTGGTTAGGACTTATTGGACGATGCTTTCATCTTGCACTGTTCCAGGTATAATGCATCTTTCTGTAAACATCCTCCTTTTTTGTAATGCATACAGCTATCAGGAATATTCTTCTCTTTTTGACAGAAACCCCCTTGACTGTCGCTGCAACACTGGGCCGAGACAAGACTCGGGAGGTGATGATTACACTGGTGAGTGGAGGTGCCCACATCGACTTCCGAAATCGCTCAGGGCTCACGGCGATGCATCGGGCAGCCATCGTAGGCAATGCTGAGGCAATCAAGGTATGTCTCGTTTTTGTTTCTCTGACTTATTAGGAAATTATGTCTGATGTGGTTGGAATTCTTCTCGTTTTTGTTTAGTTTGTTTGACTTGTATTGTGGTGCTTTAAGAGCACAGAAGTTCTCCTCCTTCCTAGGCAGTCAGTTTGGTTCACATCAGTTCACCACCTTACACTTCTTAACCCTACTTCCTATATCCCAGTTTCCTATTTATAAAGAATTAAGATGAATTTGAATGGATTGAAATAGACATCATCAGCAGAAGTATACATTGTACATGTAGAACGTTGCAAGTTTGCTTACTGTTTACAGACACTGCTGGACCTAGGAGCATCAGCTGATTACAAAGATGGGCGTGGGCTAACACCTTTGTATTACAGTGTTTCAAATGACACAAACCAGGCATGTACAGAGATGCTGCTTCATGAGCGCGCCTATGTTGGCACACATGATGACCAGGGCTGGTGTGAGATTCATCAGGTGGGTAAATTAAAGTTATCTTTCGGACTGTTTGCTCAGTATCAGAGCCAGACACCTCTGTATTTCCCCACCCCACCCCATTTATGTGCAGTGTACATGTATTTTCTGTGCCTTTTTGTTGCTGTTTTTTTGGGTTGGTTTTTTTTTTTTTCTTTCTGTGTTTTCATTGTATGGTAGTCAAGGAAATAACAATTAAAACACCCACCCCCCCTTTCAGGCATCAATGTGGCCTTACAAATTAAGCATTTGCCAGGTATTGTACAAGGTGTTTCAGAGTAGATTTACGTACTGTACAAAGTATTTGCTTCAGAAGGCTGTTCTTTTAATATGGTGTGTATTTTCCTTTTTTTCCTCATATTTTCCTGTTAGTAAGCAACATGTCTGGTGGGGTATGTTTGCAGGCCTGTCGCTATGGGCGTGTTCAGCACCTGGAGCATTTGCTGTTCTATGGGGCAGAGCTGGATGTACAGAATGCCAGTGGCAACACTCCACTCCATGTGTGTGCAGCTTACAATCAGGTAAGTGGCTTGTTTTTAAATCAAATGTATTCTAAAAGAGTTGATAGTCTACACATGTGATGGTGTGTTTGTAGCCTTTCCTTTGTACATCTTGTCACCGGTGTATGTTTCTTACCTTGTTAGCTGAAATAACTTAAATGCTGTCTGCTGACAATTGTCAATTTGATAGCCATCTTCCCATTGAGAAAAAAATGCCTGAGTGAGGTTATTGTGATTTTCAGTCATTTATAGACAGGTTTGACTTTGCACTAAAATCTTGATACCAACATTTGAAACTACCGCCTGGAAAATGAAAGAATCAATGCAGTATTTTGCAGTTCCGGCAGACATGGCCAAGATATGTCTGCTGTCCCTCTGACATCCTTATGATGTTTTGCAGGAGGCATGTGCTCGTGTACTGCTGTTCCGTGGTGCCGATCGCAGCATCATGAACTACAGCAACCAGACAGCATACCAGGTGGCGGTCATTGCCAACAACATGGATTTAGCTGACCTTATCAAGAATCACAAGGAGGAGGATGTCGGTGTGTAGCTTTAAAGCTTTTTTACTGTGTGCCAGTAGACTGTTCCTTTTCATTAAGGGCTAGTCATATGGGTTTTGGTGGTGACATAGTTGTGTGCCCAATACGCGACGCCACTTTATGGTGGTGCTTGGGTGTCACAGCTGTGCCACCTTCAGGTATTGCCGATGGTGTGCTCTCTTAAGCCTTCTTTTGGATTCAGCTATTTTTGTGAGATATTGAAGAAAGGATTTCAAAGAATTGATATCTTTCAAGAAAACTTCTTAGTATGGTTATGTCACTCATAATAATCTAGTTTGCTTTCATCTTTTTCAGTTCCAATCCGTGAGATGCCAAAATACAGTGAGCGTCGAAAGAATGCTTCCATGACACCCAGCATGCGATCTCTGATTCGAAGTCGAAGCGATCCCCGGTTGCATGCCAGTGTCCTGGAGGAACAGATGCTGCAGGCGTCATCGCAGCAGAACCTGACCACACTGAGTGACTTTTACGACACAGCTTCCTACAACCCATCCTACGCTTCCTATCCATCTTCACACGACTACAACTCAGACTCCCCTTGTTCACTCAGTGTCTCCAGTGCCAGCTCGGGGCCTAGTGAGTTATTTGTGTTTCCCTTGATTTTCACATTTCATGGGGCGTATGCACTAATGTGAATCATTTCCGTGATCACCCTGTTGTCACTTGTTTCTGTAGCAAAGTTGATTCAGTGCAGTTTTGTGTCCATAGTATAATGTTAGCATTAACTTGACGCAGTGTCCATGTCCTAATACTTTAAGTGTTTTGGTCAGTGCATCTTGTACTGTGCAGAGTTGTGCTCGTGTTCTTGTTGTTTTTTTCGTTTGCGCATATGAAATATTTTAGCTTGATTTTTCTGTGGGGTTTTATTTGAAACTTGACGCTAACCGGTGGTAATGGTATGGTATGGTATGGTATGGTATGGTATGGTATGGTATGGTACACTTCTCCTCGGCGCACATATCCATCTCTACTGAAATGCTCACGGCGCTGCAGGGCTGGAGGACGAAGCAGTGAAAGCCTGCTGCCGCTAAGCGCTACTTTATGTGCAAACCTCCACTGTGCTATTCACTCTAATGCATGGCTCATTTTGTGAGCTGAGGAGCTGCACTGTTTTGAAAATGAACAAATGGTGACATGTCAGTGTCCATTTTGTTTTTAATGTTGCTTTTCCCTTTGCGGAAAGATTTTTGTTGAAATTTTACGCAGAGCTGTCACTAAGGGTGTCACAGATGTGTTATATTTTGTCATGGGATAACAGAATACTCAGATTTTTTAAAGACAGTTTAAAGATTGTTCAAGATTGTAATTTTTAATTGTAAAATCAAAGGCAGTGTGTGTGACTGTTGCACAGGATCTGCCGTTTACACAGGACAGTCAGCAGTGAAGAACAAGTTTTATACAGAGCCCAGACGTCGCCCTCTGTTGAGAGAGCGAAGCTTTATCTGTGTCAAGTCGTACACAGCCAACGACTTTGCTGATCTTTCCCTTGCAAGGGGAGAGTTTGTCAAAGGTTTCAGTCCTGCACAATTCTGTTTTCTTGAGATTCTTTGCAAATTAACATTTCAGTTTACCTGCATGAAATTAGCATGGGAATGCCTCACACTGAACACAGGTTTCTATAGTCCAAACAAGTACACAAGGAAGTTGACTACCAGTGTATATTCACACAGTGTATTTCAAAACTAGTAGAGACCATGTCAAGACTAGAAGACAGGTAGCACGTGGTGTGTTGTTTGATTATACGTATTAGTATTTTGAGATAACATATTTTATATACCCACCACTGTAGCTAAGCAGACGTGTACAGGTCTCATATCTAGTCCATATGGTAGACTGCTTAGCTGTAGTTCCATTTACAGATGTACCATAATCATTGAGATTGAGGGGTTAATGAAGTCCCTTGCCGAGGCATGGAGTTTACTAACATCTGTTCTACTACATGTAGTATTTTGACACTTAAGTGCTTTTGGAGTTGTGTTGTGTGCTCTGATATTTAATTTTGATTTGTATATGGATGTATGATTTGTTGTTCTGAATGTGTTTGATTTGTATACCGTTGACCTCAAGTGTTTCTGTATATGCATGATGACAGGGCATGCAGATTTGAAGTGTATAAGGCTGCAGAAATAACCACTTTATGTCTCTGTTTTTTATTTGACTTGATTTTACAGCATGATTTTAATTGTCATACAAGAGTACTTGTGAATGTACATGTTGTATGTGATTAGAATGTGGAGCAGATGAAAAATATCTAGTAAATGCCTATATACTGTACATTAAAATATAAAATGCTTCATACACTCACAGGCCTGTTAGAGGTGACATTCATTTTAAAATGATTATATGAAATACTGCTCTTGTTATGTGAATGTGGATTTACTTGGGAGAACAGCATTTGAAAATGTAAGTGGCTTCATATTCACAAACTTTAATAGGTTAAACAAAATCATCAGCCAGTATGTGTGCAGCTGACTAGATGATTCTGAAGACGCTGTTCTGAAAGTTTACCTTACACATTGTGCTCAGGTGTTGTTTCCATACGGCCATATTTTGATTGGTGGGTGTTTGGTTGCAGTGCTTGGTGTGACAGACCAAGGTTTGCTGGAGGGTCGCACTTTAGATGGACGTGAAGGCAATTTCCCTCCCACCCATGTGGATGAAGTTCAGCTGCGAAAAGGTGAGTCTTGCCAGTGTTTTCCGAAGAAGGTACAAACACATAGTTTTTAACTTTTGACAAATTTGTGCTAGCAATGCAATTGCTGATTTGCCTTGCTCCATGTTAGTGTGGGCAAAGCAGAGATTCATGTGAAACTCATTCAGGCAGTCTTGTACACCAGGTTTTCATAACCTCATTTCCTCATTTTTCTGTTTTTGATTGGCATCACACTTGCATTACAGGGTGGGTGGGGTGGGTGTTTGGGAGTTTAACGTCATAAGGGTGATATCAAAGATAGGGCAACGAGAAAAAGGCCAGCACAAATATTTGGCCCCAGCCGGGATTCGAGCTCACGACCCGAGCATTGAAAGACCAACGCTCTACCATTCGGCCACCACGGCTCCCCAAACTTGCACTACACATCAGCAGGGACAAAAATGATGTTTATTATATCATGCATCTACTAGTCACATGATGTGCACTACATCAGTGATGAGTACCGGTATGTCGTTGCTTGCAGCCGATTCTCTTGGGGATCTGGTGTCTGGTGATATAGTCGCAATGCATCGCAACACGCTGGCAGCACTTGTAATGACAGAAAGGTAAGGAGGATTGTTTTCTTACTGTTACTGAAATGGTCATATCATATTGTGGTATGTGGTGTACCTTGTGGTCAAATCTGGTATGTGGTGTATATCCAGTCAGGAGGGACCCCCATTGCGGACATTTCAAATTACATGCATTGGCAAAGACTGCACTGACCATCGTGTCATTGTTGGGTTCAAGAAATAATGGTGGGAGTGACACAGTATGCCATATCACCAAAACTATATGCAGTGACTATTTCAGTCTTACTGTCTGTCCCCCGATTTTTTTCCCCGTCACATGTTTTGCATTCTCAAATGTTGTACGTGCTTCACTGATGATTATTTTGAAAAACTGACCTTATGCTTTAGTCAAAGATAAACCCTACTGCCTGCAATAGTGTTGGTGTTTGTAGATTTTTCTGAAATGTCTACCTGCTAGTCAATTCACAAGCGCAGTCTCGGTTTTTCACTTTTCAAACACAGAGCTGAGATTCAGGTAGCATTATGGAAGGACTATCGTTGGGAGGTAATCAGTGCCCATACAAGGCCCACAAGTTTGTCCTATAGCAGGTTGTCTCCCTTGCCACTGTTTCACATCTGCTTTTGCCAGTGACGTTTCACGGTGCAGTGGGAGGTGTGGATTGTTGCTGTCCCTGCCAAAGTCATACGATTCTTTGACAGGAATATCAGAAGATAGGACTGACCCTTGAAGAAATGTACAAGCAGAAATTTTATCAGCTTTAAGAAAAATTAATGGTACAGTGTATAAGTTTTCAGCTTCAGAAGAAAAATAAACAAACAACAAAAAACCAATACAATAAACCAGCTACATACATTACTTATAGTTTTCATATTACTTTGATGGATGACTTCTATGGCTTTGGTCACTGTGATATAGGGAGAATGATCCGTGGCCAGGAGGCCAGAGTCAGATCAGTGTGATATGTGTGCTTCAGCAGTCTCCCCAGATCAGGACCTGCAGTGTCATTTCCGACCACAGAGACATACTAGAGCTAATGCTGGTGGACTGTTCCAGATCACACTGTGTAAATCAGTATTGCTGAAACTCTGCCTTTATTGGATGGAGGCCCCTTGGAATAGATGATGCATCTAGATAAATCTCAAAATACTATTTCCATGATTACTACAAAAAAATAGTGAAACTGAAACAAACAAAACAACAACTGCAAACGCGCGATACAGACATGTAAATGGATATGTTTTCATCTCTCAGGGATAGGGTATTTGTGTGGAATGGATGAAGCATTTGCATCTTCACCACAACAGCGACTGAAGATGAATGTATCAGACAGGTGATGGGGGAGAGGGACAACTACCCACATTGGACAGTCCACATGAACACTATTCAGTCCATCCATACTGTTCAGCCAAATCTGATTCTTCTCCTTGACGGTTACAAACAAATTAAAGTGACAGAAAGACCCATTTCACACCGACAGCCCTGAAGTAAAGGGCAGTGTTAACCAGCACATGATGTAACAGTACAGCCGGCATATTAATATATTCCATACTGACTGTGACAGTATTTGAGTGTCACAGTATCCGTCCCAACCTGGGGCAGTGGTTTATCGGCATGCAGGCCGGGTCATACATCACAGCAAGTGACATTTGGCCCTCACCTACCAGCGTCACTGACACACAGTGACAGTAGAACGGTACCTGTACTCAGTAGTAAGTCTGTAACTGAGACTGACCAAGTGCCCGTAGTTAAGACTGCCCACTGCTTCAGCGGACACGCCGACTTAACCTGGTGTCGCCAACGCACAGATGATGGGCAGCCCCTTTCTTTGATCCCAATTATAAGCGACCATTACCGGCTAATACTGAAATAGTGTGTAAGAAATTCTTTCATAATTGCCCCCCCTCCCCCACCCACCCACCTCCACCCTCACCTCCACCTCTGCCTCCTCCTCTACCTCCACCTCAGCAGTCCAGCTTCGACCTCATCGCCAGTGTGATAATGTTTTCATCAAAACTTATAAGCAGAAATTGAGCATAGCCCGGAACAGACGGTAAAATCCCGTCACTGATCTCAGTTGTGGTTGAGCCGTCATGACAGTGCTGGTGGGCATTGTGCCGTCTTCAACTTGAGTCGTGATAGCCAGTCGCTCGAACTCCCTCAAGCAGGGGCGTGAGGTGGAAGCAGGGGCGCCGGAACCGGGGGGGCAGCTGCCCCCCCTGTACCCAAGCAGGGCGGGCAAGAGTGTCTTTTTGCCCCCCCTGGAAAATCAGGTGACTATGGCAAGAGGGGGGGCAAAGCCATGGTCTTGCCCCCCCCCCTTCCCCTACCTCTCCCCCTACCCCTCTTAGTGCTCTCTCCCTCATCCCACCCAACAGAGAACTTCTGTTTTTGCGGACCGAAGGCTGTCCGCTCCTCTGTCCCCCCCCCCCCCCCCCCCCCCCCCCCCGCTTTTCACTTTTTTCGGGCAACGTCCTGGTTCGTAAAGGTTTTTTGTCTACGCAGCATTTGATCGCACCCCCCACCCCCCCCCCCCCCCCCATCGCTTTTCACTTTCTTCGGGCAACGTTCCCCCCTCCGAGATTCTGCCCCCCCTCCCCCCAACATCTTCCGGCGAGCCCCTGGGAAGTCAGTCATACTGACAGGCAGTAACTGACTTTTACTAGTGTCTTCCAGCCACTCAGCCTCAGGGCCATTGTGGGATTATGTGCCATGTATTCAGTCGTGTACAGCCAAGGGCATGTGAGTTACATAAAACCGGCCAGCAGTCGTTCAGCAGTGTTCCCGTCAGTTTTGCAGTGTCCCTGTCAGTGTAGCAGTTGTCCTTACGCTGTGCAGTGTTGTTTTGCTGACTCGGTCAGTTCGTTAGGTCTCAGGTAGTACTGAATTTCGAGATAAAGACGACAGTTTTGAAGCCCAACGTTGGCCATACTGATCAGAACACACACACACACACACACACACACACACACACGGAGGCCACCAGGCTGCTGTTGTCTGTGGTGCTTGTACATACGAAGTTAGCCGGCCCTTCTGGGACACGTAAGTGAGTGACGTTCGTTTATAAGGCGTTCTATTTGTGGCGCTAGTCCGTAAATCTATCGAGTGAGTCAGTGGGTGTAGGGTGTCGTGGTATGAGAGTGAATGGGACCATTAACACGGGGGTAAATAGCGGGCAGATAAAGACAATAGCCGTGCTGAGCAGTGCCGGCGGCTGTTTCTCCGCCTGTCAGTTGGCCCCTATCGATCTAGGCCGATAAAGAATGGATTCTATCTCAGCGCGGCCTACAGCCTACACGCGTAAGACTGGTGTCTTGAGGTGCTTTCAGAAACCTACGAAATTTGGCTAGTGTTAGTTCTGTATGTGTTTCTCCAATAACTTCACCCCGGCCGCCCAACCCCCCCCCCCCCCCTGCCCGCCTCCCTGCCTCCCTGACTCGGACTTCCCTTTACCCAAAACACCGACACTACACACACACACACACACACACACCGGCACGTGACTGTCACCGGCGCGCGCACCGCACACACACACACACACACACACACACAAACACATTTAGAGAGAGAGAGAGAGGCGGGCAAACACACTGACTCAGTGACGGTAACACGGGTATATCAGGCTCTAGGTTGTTGCTGTCGGTACTGAAAACTGAACGTTTATTTTCTGAATTTTACTTGTACGCGTAATGCTGCAGTCAGTTCACCCGTCACGTGATGTGCCGTTCAGTTCTGCCAGACCGTCGTCCCGCGTACAGAGGGAGAAATGGGTCAAGTGTCACAACAGAAGATGTGCGTGATCTCCCCGTCAGTGTGTGTGAACGGCCCGGAATGACATTGGACAGGTAGTAACTGGGACAACTGGGCGTCTTGTTACTGTTTCCCGCTTGTCTCTGTAGTAACTTGACGCAGGTCAATGTAGCCAGCCTGTTACAGCAGCAGCCACCGTGGTCCGAGTGTGGCGGTGTATACGGAGACACGGCCGATCTTGTCAGCTATGTCGAGGACGTGCACCCTGCCGGAGGTGTCGGGCTGTGTTGGCCAGGTAATCCGATTACCGGCCATCGGAAGCCGACAGTGACGGCGGCGGCAAACAGAAGATGTGGTCGTGATGTTGTTGCTGCTGCTGCTCAGTGCTGCTGCTGTTGTTACACCGCCCCCTGTACGCGCCAGATGATGCTGTAGTCGGTGTCCGCACCCGCGGATGCAGGCTGGTTTGAATGGAGAGCTCCTGTAGTAGAAGACTGACATGCTCTTGTTTGCATAGGAAGTGGCAAGTGGTGGGTTTGCAAACTGGAACGCTGTGCTAAAAACATCCTAGACCTATGTCTAGTATTTGCTGTGTGTGCGCGGGCGCGTGTGTGTGCGTGTGTGTGTCAGTGTGTATGTCTTTCTCACAACTGAGATGGTCATATTATGTCATAGTCTGTCAGTTTGAACTAAGATGATGTCCGTTTTGAACGGAAGTCCCATGTGGAATTACTACTTTTAAAGTACGTGTACATACGTAACTCGAGCTGCCTCCAAAAGTCCATCTTCACCCCCCCCCCCCCCTCCTTTCCTCCCCCGGCGTGTGTCAGGCACACCTGGTCCCTCCTCAGTAGGACAATGACATGTGAACAACAGCCAAACTGAAACCTACTCCGTGTTTTGTCAGTAGAGGTGATGTTATCATCCCTCACCCCACCCCACCTCAGTCCCCTGTCCGTATGTGTAACAATTATCCGCCTATAGCCCTCACAGGACAAGACGTGTTCCGTGTGCGCATTCCGCGCCCCTACGGAGTTTGGTTTCATTTACCGCGTTTCCGTTCTTTGATATCTGTCTCTAGGAGAAAAGAAAAAAAAAAAAAAAAAACCGCAGTACATGAAAGCGATAAGTACAGAGGGACAACACACTTCATATAAGGGCCAATTATTCAGCAGGTATATTTCGCACCTCAGTGGACAGGAATGGGGTTTCGATTGAGTCACTGGTAGAGGCGGTGTTTCCCAATGCTCGTCACAGTCGCGGTCACAGAGTGTATTGATTGGGCGGCGTACGACACAAGGGACACCAGCCGGTGCTGGCATCACAACACACGCTGATGATTCACACGGGGGACTTTCCTGTTTGTCGTGCAAAACACGTTGCTAGGATCGCTTTTCAAATCATATCGGCTACACGCTACACCAGATCCGATCGGTAAATCGCGGCGCCGCTAGGACCCGGTAGATGTTAGCCAATCACAATGGGCAGGCCCTCTCAGTTAGCAGACTAATCTCTTCTCGAACGTGCCGTGTTCAGTATTGTGTCGGTGTAGGATTAATGAGTGTGGCCGGTGTGTCTTAAGGAAAGCGACCTAGTGGCTGCACTTGGCAGTCAGTGGGACGTCGTACGTACGTCTTGTATGCGGAAACTGAACACTGAGCAGATCCGTGTCGCTATACGTAAGCTGGACCCGATCGCCTGTGGTCACGCTTACGCGATTTCTACGTCAGTCTGTACAGGTAATCAGCACTATTACTCGTTATTTCCCTTTCAACGGCCATTGTTGACGGTCAGTGGTCCTTACAACACGAACTGCCTCTCACGCCCGTGTCGTCAGTCGGTGAAGCGTGACGAGTGACGAACGTAACAATGAGCCAGCGTGCCATTGAGAAACGGTTGAATGACGGGGCGGAGCGGGGAAGCGGCTGGGAAGCGACTAGCACTAGTTTCTGTGGTCCACAACACGTGCCTGTCTTCCCTCTCCTTCGTTACCTGGCAGTGCCTCCAGGCGCCCTCGCCATCACCTCTGGCCAGACTTTCACAACCAACGGCTCGGGGGAAGGGGGTCAAGATGTCACTGCGGCCGTCGGGAGGCGACCAAACGAACCATTGAAAGCATTTCCTTTGTCACTTGGACCTTCTGGCGAGACAGAGAGAGACAGAGGGAGCGAGTCCGAGTCTCCAGGCTCAGGTTCGCCATGCTCCTCAGTAGGCTCAGGTTCCCGTCACTACCGACACAGGTACGTCAAGCGGACCGTCACCTCCTCTGTTTGCGTTCCCCCCAACACCCCCACCTCTTCTCCATCGGCCGACCTGACGACAGATAGTATCACGTACCCAGGGTCCGAGGGGCAGGAGCGACCGTCTTCCCCAGCACTGCGCACAAGTAGCGCCGTGCCCGTCCCAGCTGATTCAGGGCTACAGGGGCCCGCCATAAACAGGGGTGGAGGAAGCCAAAGCCGCGGTCAGCACAGCGCAGGTAGGGGGCTTGACTCACCTGCCGTCACGCCGCGCCTCATAAACACGGCACCCGCCGCGACAGGCCACACTACACACCCTAGCAGTACCGACGCAGGGTACCGCCGTGATTTTACCTCATCAGTACCGTCACAGCCTGTCCTTATGAGACACATGCCGGCATCGTCGTGGGCCCATCGGGGGAGACCCCCTCCTGGCCTAACGGATACCAATACCAACTACTACACGTACAACGGCCGTGTGAACGGTGTGGCGACAGGCATGGCCAACGGAACCTATGTGTATCAGCCGGACAGTACTCGAAACAGTGCAATTTACGCCAGTACAAACAAACAGGCAGAACCACGGCGTTCTAATCTGTTACGTAGCCGTGGACTGTTTTCTTCCATGCCGTCCTTGTTCGGCAGTAAAGACGGGTTAGACAGAAAGACACTGAAGAAAGAGAAGAAGAGAGAGAAGGAGGAACTAAAGAGGGAGAAAGAAGAACGGAAAAGACGAGAAAAGGAAGAGAAAAAGCGACGGAAACTGGAGAAAAAGCTTGCTGCCGGACAAACACTTCCCAGAAACTGGAGTTACGTGGAGAGACCCATTGAGGACGTGTACCACCGGCCTAAACTCCGGCTACACGCTGTTCCCATAGACTTTGATGATTCCCCGGCCAGTACTCCCGTCAAGTCTGTACCCACCACGCCCACAAGCACAGGGCACGCCAACTTTGTCCTACAGCGTCGTGCACTCCATGCCAGCGCCCCAGACTTGCTTCGTCTGGAACAGGTGTATGGGGCCACTCTCAGACGACCCCCACCTCCCCTACACAGGTTCGTACATTAATCATTCACTGTCAACAAGCTGCTCAGATCAGTTAGTGAAGCTTTAGTGTGTACACTGATGGAGCCTTAGTGTAACAGTATACACGTGACATTTTCAACACACCACTTGTCGCCTCAATCAATCAATGTCACCTCCACTCTAGTGATAAAAATATCAGACATGTACATGTCAACGAGAGATGATTGAGAATCACATATATTTTACATTTTATTTTTTGCCTCTCGGGACAATAGTGGTGGTCCTGTTGGTCCTCTGCAAAAGTATGTCTTGTGATGGAGGAACGCGTGCTATAGTTTAACGCAGAAAACTTCAGCTAGGAGGGTTGGTGTGTGAGGGATTTTTTGTTTACTCGGGTCGTCGGGGGTAAAACGGGGGTTGAAAGGGATGGTGGGTGAAGGGAGAGATTCCGCATTAGTACAAAAAGCTTTCAAGTACCTGGCGTGCTTTGATATTGAATGTTAGGTATGGCGCGCATCCCTTCTTGGGTAGAGTCTTTTCAGTCACCGCACGCCAGTATTTGGTTTTCTACCGCGTGGGCAATTCGCATTCCTCAGGGCTGGAGGTGCTCGGTCCCGTTTATTTATCTTTTGATAAATTTGTACCCGTCATGGCTGCCTTTGTCTTAACTGTCCATCCCCCGACGGTTTTGACTTGCAAATGGAGCGAACTGAAGTTAAACTTTATCTGTCGTGTGCCGCCGGCTTGTGAGGGCGCGGGTTGATTTAGACAGTGCCACTCGCGCATTGAATGCTTAATACCTCATGTTTGCCTTAGGGCTTACACGATGTGTGTGCGGTTTGTAGCGTCTGTCAGACTTGATTTCACCCAGAATGGCGATCAAGCCCTCTTGGTTTGGTTTGTGATCTCAGATAGTGTGACCCGTACAGATCTTGATCCGAGTATTTAGCACTAAAGCCCTGTCAACTGGCTTTACTGAGACTCTAACAACACTCTCAGTCTGGCAAAGACACATGATTCCGGTGACGGTGGATTTCAGCAACACACGTTTATCCAAAACTAAACCATCGAAGATACACACAAAACACCACACACGTTAACCGTGCTAGTCTTACGTGTATTTTTATCTAGCGTTATGAATCCGGGTTTTTCTTTTCTTTTCAAACGCATATGTACTGGACATTTTCACATACGCTGGCGCTAATTGGTGTTTCCAAATCTAGTCACACCTCTCAGCATTAGATATTCTCTACCTGCCCTGCTGTGCCCGTTTGTAACTCTCTCACCCCCCCCCCCCCCACACACACACACACACTTTGCCTTTTACCAAATACTTTAAAGAATCTCAGTATTGCGGCAGAATCCACACGGGTATTCAAACTTTTGATCCCCAAGTCTTTCTTCAGGTTCAATTCATGTAGGCCAATCCTCAAGTGACTGATTCCAGTTCATTGTGTGCCGCCCCTGTTGTGTTGGTGAAATGCGTATGGTGGGGGGGGGGGGGGGGGGGGAGTGCAGTACACAATTTTAGCATTGTTGCCTGTGCTGTGCGTCTGTGTGACACCGGGACCCGTGATTTGCCGTGAAGAAATGGTACCTGAGGAGGCGGCTTGCCATTGTTGGCCTTTCTTCTATTGTTGATGGTTGACTCACTCGCCCTCGTACTGGGGCGGCTTCCGTACTGGGCTTCCTCAAGCAGAAACAGAACAAACGAGAGAGAAAAAGATGAGGACAATTTGTCAAAATCAAGAAAAGCGGTTAGATCCTGCGACAGAATCAGAATTAGCTTTTATTATCATCGGAACAGATAGTTCCATGCAACAAACATACGTCAGCTGAACAACATGAAACGTGTCAGTGTGTGTGTTTGTGTGTGTGTGTGTGGAGGGGGGGGGGGGCGCACAACTTGTCTGAACAGAGCCGATGAGATGTTTTCTGTTGGCCTGAACGAATGAGATGAACTGTCTTGACAAGGACAATGGAGAAAATGAAGGCTGGTGGGAACAAGGGACATGATGATGAGATAGGAAAGGTGGCCATTAGCAAGGCTGTGGGATCACGCGGCATTGGGACCCATCGTATACTGCCACAGTGGTCTGCCCCACGGCCCATGGTAAGTGGAGAGTGGTCCCATACGACACTAAAAGTGGAATAATGTCATCCTCACACGCCAGGAACTTTATCCTGTTCACACGCGATGTCATGAACTTCATGCCTGTAAGCCATGTGTGTGTGCCGTGTGTGTGTGTGTGTGTGTGTGTGTGTAAATCCTATCGTTTAGCGAACTTTTTACTGTTCAACTCAGTGTCTGCTGTGACCGGTCAGCGCCACGATTATTAATGTCGTTTTCATCACCAGTCGTTTTTAAACCAGTTGACGGTCAGTAAGGAATTATTGTCGGTCAGCACTGGCGTATTGGTGGTGGGTCACAGTAGTGTACTCTCTTCTGCCGGGACACCAACTTCAGTCCCCCAAAAAGAAAGAGAGAAGGAGGCAGCCTGCCTACAATTACCACATTCCATGGGCGGAGCGGTCTTCCATTACCAGTTCTGTCTACCTTAACACACCTCAGGTCCCATCACTAAGTATCAAGTGACTGAGTTGCCAGGATGAGGGGGTGTAAAGGGAAAAAAAATCGAGACGTGCAGGTTACTGGCAATGTACATCTTGTAGAGTTTTGGTGGGCGACTGATTTAGTGCGTTAATTTTCCTTTCACAAAATCATAATTTTATCACACACACACACACACACACACACACACACACACACACACACACACACACACACACACACAACCCGTGGCTCTGCAAGCGTGGTAGTAATGTTTGGACTGTGGTCTGCCTTTACTTTTGGCAGCTTCACTAGCTGGCAGCCGGACGACTTGAATGCGTATCACACTTTTCCGTGAGATGGATTTTAATTACAAGTAGGTAATATTCGACCAACAGAAAGAAATATGTGTACCATTTAATCGCGGACAAATCTGATCTCGGTGTTGCGGCTCTACCCGATGCCGCCGGGCTTCGGTGATCAGTTTTCATTCATATATGGTGTACATTACCTTTTGTCGCGTGATATACAGTGGGCATGAATATGCGCAGCGTGAGGTAGAACGTGAGAGATTGCCCTTGAAGGACCCGTAGGTATGGCGAGTAATTTACAACAGAGGAAGGACCGACGTATGTACACAAACCCGACCCCATGACAGCTTGAGTGGTTTCGCCGTCTATTTCATTTCGTGGCCGTATGCCAGATTGGAAATCGTTCAGCCGCTTGGTGCCATGTCCCCGTCTAGGGTGGTCGTGCTTGACCCACCTTGCTTTGACTTTTTTTTTCCTTTTTTTTTTTTTTTTCCTTTTTTTTTTCTTTTTTTTTTTTGGTACCAGGGATTTACTTATCACCGCGGTGTCGGCTTTGACATGACAGCTGCTGTAGGTTGACTTAGGTCAGTCTCTGCCGTCACCACTGAGCTAGTAAGAGCCAGGACTAAGGCTAGAGGACGAATGTTCTAGAGCACGAACGTGGGTCTGGCCTCACTAACCCAGTTTAGATTGCCCAGCTACATTTCGTTCCTGTCCCTAGGCGTCCAAATGATGTGTGTTGACATGGCCTGAATTGTTTATGGTGATGTACCGCATCTTAATTCAAAACTTGAACGAGGACACAGGCAGACAGTGAGGACAGGCGAGCTTGTCCTTGTTGGCAGCCTCAGATATGAGTAATACATAAGATTAAATTACGAACTTGAAACTCCCACAATGTGTAGTCTCATTTTTGAAGGCCACAACGATACTTCAGTGACTATGACAATAGTACGATTATTGATTCGCTCTCTCTCTCTCTCTCTCTCTCTCTCTCTCTCACACACACACACACACACACACACACACACACACACACACATCAGTCATAGTACACACGCGCGCGAGAGAGCCTGGAGAGATGATACATGAGATGGAAGAGGTATCAAAAAATTACAGGCCTTTTTGATTGACGGATGTTGGCATACCCGTGGACCACCATTTTAGTGTTTGATTTACATAGCTCCCGCAGACAGGAAGATGGACGTTTGGTGAAAGTCACCGCCGACTCAGTATGAATGTACAGTTAGTTCACTGAGGAAAGGAACAGCCAGAGGGAACGCCGGGAACGTACTCCGGCTGTGGGCGTTTACTGTCGCATTCAAGTTGACTCCTGTCGGACAACATTGAGAAACTTCATTTTGACAATTTTGGATTTCTTCGTTCTCAGTAAAGGCTGTTCAGATATGCAGGCCTGTAACATCCCCCAATGATTTCGTTTGCGCGCGTAACACACACGCTATTGCGCTCTGCGTGAACTTTCAGCCAGAGGGCGAAGCCGGGGAGCGGGATGACTGATTTTTGTCTGCCGTACTGACCTGTGAAATATTTCCGTTGCCTGTTTTAGCCCTTGGCAAACCGCTTGACATAAACTGATCATATGTTGTTCACTAATAGTTATCTTGAATGATCATCGTAAGGGGGCGGATAAGCCGACATTCTGACACGGAATGCCGATAATACGACTGACATGTTTTTGCTGTGTTTGTACAACACTAGACGGTTACGTTGCAGAACTTGAGGTCAAGAACACGTCTTGATTATGGTCGTGTTTAGCAAACAACAGCAAACCATCCGTTAATGACTCAGTTCCTCGTTCCGCCTCGGCCTGTAAAAGGCACATTGTTTACCGTGAGAATGCATAGCGGTCAGTTATGTGAAAATACATATGTAAATAGAACTGAATGGGAGAGAAAACAGGGATCAAGGTTCAGTAAGATATTAAATAGATGTGTCTACGTTTTTTTGCATTCTTTGTAAGGTTGTTCTTCCTCATCCATCGTCATATGCTCCAAATAGTGCATACATGATGTTGGCCGCACCGTGTACCTGACGGTCCTGTTCTTAGGGTCGTGTTGTAAGAACGACTGACCTTTTGCCATGCTGCGTCGCGGAGCGCAAGTTGTTTTGATCTTCTCTAGGATCGATTTATCACTGTCAGGACCAACGTCTTCTTTGGTCACTGTTCCTTCGCTTCGCTAGTCCTTTTCTCTTGGTGCGTCAGTCTTCCGCCTCCAAAAGATGTCCTGTTGGATGAAAGACTCAGTAACGTCCGACTGACAGTACGGCCGCTTTCACGGTTCGCCGGCTCCGTTGGAATGCCAGATGCCGTTGCAGCATTTTCTTTTTTTTTTAATGTGTTTGTTTTAACTTAGTTGGCGATTCTTTCTGTTCGTGGGGATCAATCCAGTGCGTTTTTACTGCGGTCTATGTTTAGTCGAGTGATGGAAATGGATTCAGCTCTTCACGGGTACGTCACTGTGTGTCAGTTGATAATCAAGTTAGAGCGAATCTGACAAATGGAAGCTATTAAAACAAAAATTTTTATATATGTTATTTCAATGGTTCAAGTCTGCAGTACAAGGAGGGCAAATTGCGTGGTACACATCAGTTTTGTATCTCGGCCTTCGTCGGCCAGTTTCATGTGTTGGAACGTGCTCCGATTTCAGTGGTGGATAACTGGAGACGTCGTTATTGCTGTGGTGTTGTACTATGACAGGCCGGAGGGTTTCTGGTGCTCCGCAGTCACATAGTGACAGGTCAGTGGCTATGGGAGACTGATGAATGATAGACTTTGGGCCAGGAGCGGGCTTCTCTCGGCTTTACATGATCACTCCCATCATTTACATGTCTCTCCTACAGCCCGGTCACATGAACACACGTAGTACACATAGACAGATTAGCGAGGCTGACTGATGTATGTAGGTTGTTTTGTCACTTGACGATAAGTTCGAGCCATCGTGCAGTCATCATTGACCAGAGACAGATCATAGTGTGGCGGCTTGTACGCTGTAGTTTGCTGTTGCTGTGTGGCTGGCCGCCTCTACTCAGTATATGTGGAGTCCCAATGCAGCCCGTCCGGGTTAGAAGACTGAGTCTGTGGGAACGACCGCGTCTTTCAGCAATCTCAGGGTTCTGTATCACTTACACATGTCATCCGATTTCAGTTATAGCCCCCTCTTTTTTCTTTTCTTTTTTTTTTCGTTTTCCACTTTGGTGCAGCGACCGGCGCATAGGACTGCAGTGATCCGGCCGTTGTGCCACTCAGCCCCGGCGGGCCTTGTATCACATTTCTATTCAACGTTAGTACATGTAACTGAAGCAAAACTTGAATCGTCCGTAAGAACTTGAAAATGCCGTTTTATTTTAGTGGAACGTGAAGTTCAGTCTTACACCTTAGTAGGGCACACCCCCCCCTTTGTCACTCAGTGACACATTGAACAACCTGCGACTGAGTCGGCACTGAACTAAAAGCCCCATGTTTCCGTTTCAGTATAGAACTGATTCGGTCAGTAATGACTCGAGTCAGTTAGATGCTTGTAAAAGGGAATAATTAGGTGAACGATCTTGTCCATTTGAGAAGTCTCCAAATGGCCAGGTGTAAGGTGTATTGCCAGTATTTGATGATAGGGGCCTGTAGTTATCACTGGTCAGTGAAGGTCATGTTAGTGGAACAGATTGGCCTTTCATCCTCATCCGGATAATGAATGTACACTGCACAACATTTGTTGCAGACGATACATGTACTTCAGTCCCATTTCTCCTTCATATTTTCCCTTCCAGGCAGCCTCTTTGCAGTTTAACTTGGATCCGGAAACATTTTTCCTGACAACTGATAAAAACGAAACTTTCCTGTTGCTATTTTTTTTTTGCTCTGTTTTGGCTTTCGTTGCAGTGGTTGTTTTAGGGTTTTGTTGTTGTTGTTTGTTTTGTTGTTGTTTTCTTCAAAAAAAAGGGGGGGGGGGGGGTAATCTTAAAATTAGTATCATAATTGTTGCAGTCAATGAAACATTTGTATGTTTATTTGTTTCCTGTTTGCAGAGAGAGTCTCCCTCGTACAGCCGTTTTGCACAGAAGTCCTGAGGGCTATGGATTTGTTCTGCGTGGCGCCAAATGTGAGTACACACTTCTTCACTGGAGCTTGTGTAGCACGGGAACCTGTTAGTGTGAGGAGTCCGCACTTCAGCACACCGAAAAATGAAAATGTCAGCGAAGACATGGCAAAAATCTGTGTTGGGGGTTACCTGGAGTGTTTGTGTGCACTTTGCTCAACTCATTCTCCATGTCGCTTGCCCGCTTTAGGCGGCATGCAAGTGCTAAATGAGTTTTTGTGTGCCTGAGTGCCCCCTGACTGTTTAAACAGTGGACTGGACATGATGCGGTGTTCAGCACATTAGTTGGATCTCATATGTTTGCTGGTGGATTACGTCCACTACACTTGGGAACATTGATGAAGCTAGGCACAGTGGTGTTGAAGTTGGCGTATTTATGTCTCAGCATGTACATTCAAACATCTGTCTGTCTGTGTGTATGGGGGGGGGGGGGGGGGGATGAGGGGGTGTTAATCAGACAAAGATGAGAGGATAGTTGTTTTGGGGTTTTTTTGGAAAGTTTGGTGTCCCAAGACCTACAGAAAGAATGGTCACTAAATAACATGCTGCATATTGTTCTATTTTGATGCAGCCCACACCCATGTGGGGAACCTCAACTTCCAGCCCACCCCAGAGTTCCCGGCCCTGCAGTACCTGGACAGTGTGGACCCTGGCAGTCAGGCTGAGCGGGCAGGCCTACGTACCGGTGACTTTATTCTGGAGGTGAGCTGAAGCAGCATGCTTCACGGCAACATCAGTGTTGGCACTAAGACAGTAGTGTATAGAATGGGATGCAGGCCACTGTTTTGTTTTTGTGTTTTTTTGGGGGGGGTTGTTTTGATTTGTGTGTGTGTGTGTGTGTGTGTGTGTGTGTGTGTGTGTGTGTGTGTGTGTGTGTGTCAGTGTGTGTGTTTTGCTATGTATGTAGACTTTCTTTCCCAGTTAGAAAAAGCCTGGTATAGATACCTGTGCTTGTTCCATAAACCTGAGGACAATGCAGTTAGCTGCTGTAACATACACAGCCTTGAGACTTTTACTCAGTGCAGCTTGCTTTTACTGATAGTCTCGTATCTCATGGATGGTGTACAAGATGCAGAAGCAGACAGAAGTCACTGCCATGGCCACACATGATAGGTCCTTTCCAATGTCTAGCACCCTTTTTGAGTGGGATGTATTTTTCCCCTTGTGCGTCACATTGAAAAGACGTTAAAAGTGAAATTCTGCTGGAGAGGCAAGTGTCATTTTGTCAGCTGGAGAAATAAAACCTGTCTGTTACTCCATTCCTGCTGTCCTCATTTTCTTTTCCCGGCGACTGTTGGCAGCACAATTCTTTCGCCATCCTTTTGTGGAGATTGTCATGCATTTTTTTTTCTCTAATGTGAGAGAGCTAGGTCTCTCATCAGTTGTGAGAGCTTCAGTCAACAGTTGGAGGGATAAATTAGTTTGGGAAGGAGACAGGGAACAAACAGAGGGTTTCAGTAGATGAAGGCCCCGATGGGGAGGCTGGCTTTAGTACAGACACAGTTGGAGCCTGGGGAGAGAAAGGAGATGGGCACACTTCACACAGAAGGGAGTGAACCCTGCGCCCCTCACTATTGTAACGGTAGGGTGGTGCTCCCACTCCACAAACATGGGTAGAAATGGTTGGGTAGGTGTGAAGATGGCACCATACAATCGAGTCTGTCAGGGTGATGTGCGTTGTAGACGATCAGGTGGCTGCTGCACATTTTACAGTGTACTCTGTCACAGAGCAGCCCTGTGACAGAGTACTGGTATATAGAGGAACGTGTAAAACCTAGCTGAATGCAGTTTTCAGTGTAAAAATTAAGTATGGCACCTCTACAAAGTAGAGTTACACAAACCATCATCATATTACACTGCAGTTTTACACTAAAGGTGAATCAGATGCAAAATGTTGTCTTTGTGTTCTGTTCTTAGGGGAATGGAAGTTCCAGCGTTCTTATTACATCTGCACTTAACCTGTTTCCTTTTTAGCGTTTGTTTTTGCTTTTGTTTTTAATGTGAAAAATAAAAAAAGTTGACACCCAAACATGACATGTTCACTGCATTGCCAGTGAGAGAGCCACGGTAAAAATCAGTTGCATGTGTTCGCCTGTTTTGTGGGTTTTCTTCCTCAACTGTTGCCAAATAGCATGTAATAAGCTTTTCTACTTTTAGGATTTGATTGGATAAATAGACTAAGACTGAAATGAAAAAAAAAGGGGGGGGGGGGGAGGGGCTAGTTGACATTCCTCAGTGAAGCGTTTGTTGATTTGCCCTCACGCAATGTTCATGTTGCCGTCAAGCTGGCAGCTGGTTTACTCAGACGGGCATCACAGCTGGGATTGCGTGTTTCTAGGGGCGCTAGGATCCATGCAATATTGTCCCAGTCAATCATGGCCACTTTGTCTGCTCACCAGATCAATGGGGAGAATGTGGTGCGAGCGTCTCACGAGCGTGTGGTGCAGCTCATCCGTTCCAGCGGAAACACCCTGACCCTTAAAGTGGTGTCTGTGCGCACCACAACTGAAACACCGGCCTCTCCCACAGACTGGTTCAAGCATCAGGACGGATCACGGACGCTCCCCACCCGCAAAAAGCAAGGTTTGTATGGAGACACTTGGAGTCATTTTAAAACATTTCATTTTGTCATGTGTTGGTCAGTTTCTCTCTGGACATGTACTCCAGATGACCTGAAGACAGTACTTTTCTGTCTGTGACTTCTAGTGTACGTTATGGAGAGCAAAACAAGCATATGTTGCCTGTATGTTTTTCAGTTTAAGTTCAGTCTCATTTCACTTTGTGTGTGTGTGTGTGTGTGTGTGTGTTGAAGTCTTATTTTGTTGTTCATATTCCTTTTTCTTTCTGTCTGTTGCAGCGCCTTTACCCCCAAGGAGAGACCCACACACATCTCTTTCTTATAGTAAAGCAACATCCAAATCAATGTCTGAGGGACTCGCAGAAATCGGTAAGCACTACCTGTATTACATGTAGTCTATTTTGGAAAGGCTTGCCTTGCATTTGTACATCACGTTGCACATTTTGACCAAACATGAACAGAAATTTTGACCAAGACTGTCTAAAAGATGGTTAAATTTTACAGTAGAAAGTGTACTTTCACAGTGGGTCAGTATAAGGTGTTTGTCATTTGAAGTCTGGTTCAGTGCATGTCTGCAATCCAGACTTTACACCATCTGCCTAACTGTTCTTACTGTTTAGTGACTGTGTGTGTTGACAGAAAAACTGGACCAGACCATTGCTGAGTTTGATCAGCAGAACCCCTCAGCACGCCGCCACTCCATGCACACCCTGGAGATCACTTCTGGGGGCGGAGAGCAGCAGAAAGTGGCGTCTGTCCGTGCTGCCCACACCATGAAGCGTGTGTCTGTGGTAGAGATGGAGGAGATGACAGACAGCAACACACCCCCACCCGTCCCCCTCAAACCTGCCGCCAGTGAACCTCGCTCTGGCACTTTGTCTAAAATGAGCCCATCCGCACTGCGCATCAAGAAGTACCACAAGAAGGGCTCCGCCACCATGGAACGATCCAAAAGCACACCAGACTTGGCTGACATCGAGTTTGGCATGGACGGTTCTAGTGGTGCAGCAGTCATGGTTGAAGGGAGACAAGCAGCGGGGGCAGAAGGGGGCCAGGGGCGTGTAAACTATGACAGGATGTCATCAACGTGGAGTAAGTCTCACTCCATGTACGTACCTGTCATCCCTGGTCTGACTGTTGATAACATGAAGAGAGGCCCATACAGTCAGGCTGAGGGGGATACACCTGAAGTGCCGCAACGCGTCCCCATGCCAAAGCGACGTGCCCCAGACCCTCCAGCAAAAGGAGAGGTGGTGCGCATCAGCACAGTTGGAGGTGCCCAGTCAACTATCTATGCAAATGTTTCTGAAGAAATTGCAGCTCGCAAAAAGGACTCTCCATATGAATCAAGTTTCCGACCTGGCACAAGTGCCCAGCTGACCACTAACCCTAATGTGATGACTCAGTCGCTGGAGCAGGCCAAACTTCAACACAGAAAGAGCGCCAGCGTAGGCAGCATGGAAACGGGACACTACCATGGCCGCCCGGGTGTGTCTTTTGCTGAGGACCGCATTTATGAGACAGCACAGACATTCATCAAAAACCACCCTAACGCCATGTTGCTGGTGACTGCTGATATCCATGATGGCAAGGTGCAGGGTCCAGTGAGACCATCTGTTGAAAAGACTTTCTATGAGCCAGAGCCAGACTATGATGTGGACAGTGATGAGGACAAGGTGGGCTCGTCCATCTCACACAGTAAGAGTGAGCAGGGCAGTCCAGTCTCTCGTCTTTCGGTGGCCTCGCAAGACGTCACCACAGTATCCTCTGGCCAACAGAAAACCAACAACCCAACACCTAACAGTTCATCGGTGACGGTTATCGCCGTTGGCAAGGACAGTCCCACCAAGGGACCCCCTGTTGCAGCTAAACAGTTCACTATTCATTCAGACATACCCGTTACTGCATACAGCACAGAGCGAGCTGATGGATCCCCTCAGCAGAATCAGAACAACAGGCAGATGAAAAGCATGGATACCTCATCACTTGTGTCCAGCACAAACAGTTCACGTAGAAGTTCTGTCCAATCAAACCTCAGCCACTCTACGCAGGACAGTGCCTCCGGTACCAGCAGGGAGGTGCAGCACAGAGACACCCCAACCAGCAGCAGCATCGTGTTTGTGCGAAGCTCTGTTGCCAACAAAGAGGTCGTCCACCACACCCCTCCACCACACCATCCACCACCACCACCACCCCTGCCCTCGACCCAACCCCCTCCCTCTCTTTCACAGCCTCCAGCGCTGCCATCCCACCCCCCTCCAGCCGTTTCAAAATACGCTCCACCTCCACCACCACCCCCTCTGCCGTCACAGTCCATCCCCCCGCCACCCCCGCCACCCCCTCCTGTGCCTGCTGTGCCCCCTCCAGGCTCTGTGAGCGACATGTCTTCGGCCAAGTCTAGCAGTATGGCAGCACCGGTCCCTGCCTCTGGACCTATCCCCACATCCGACATTATGGCCGCAGTGGCCCAGAGACAAGTACGAATGGAGAACGAAGGTCCTCGTCTTACAGACAGGCAGACGTCTGCGCCAGCACTGGCAAACCAGAGCATCGGTGAGCGTAACCAGGAGGTACAGAAGGGTATTCCCACGTCTGACATTATAGCTGCAGTGGCCCAGAGACGAGCGCGCATGGAGAACGAAGGTCCACGTCTTACAGAAAGGCAGACATCTGCTCCAGTATTGGCCAACCAGAGTGTCGCTGAACGAAACCAAGAGGCGCTGAAGGCAGCCATCGCCAAACGCAAGAGCAAACTAGAGAGCACGCAGGAGACAACAGTGGTGAATGAGATAGAAGCCAGACTACAGAAAAATCGCAAACTGCAAGCAGCAAAGTATTTTTCATCTGGTGACACACTGCGCAAAACCAACAAGTCTGATGAGAGTAGTACCAGTGTGAACAGTACTGTTCAAGCTGCCGCCACAAATGCTGAGGTGTCCAGTCAAGTCAGCACAACTAGTGTGAAGCCGGATGTGCAGCCAAGTGTGGCAGACACTACTGTGGCATTAAAGGCAGTCAGCAGCAGCAAAACTGTGGTGGAACAAGCCAGCAAGCCCAAAGAGATCATGCACAAAGCTCCATCGACAAAAACACAAGCACCACCCCCTCCACCTGCTCCAAGCAAGGGAATTGGAAAAGATGCGACAGAGAAACCTGCCCTTAAGAATGACCAGACTCAACCAACAAAGGGCAGTACTATGCCAGAGAAAGTTGTGTCTAACAAACCAACAACACTTCCCCAGAAAAAGAGTTCCAACACCACACCCTTACCTAAAACTGGCACCATCAAGTCCAATGACTTTCTCGCATTAGCTGAGAAAGCTCGTCAAGACTACCTGCAGAGGATGAACAGCTCGGCAGAGATAAAACCTGCCAGTCACAATGCTGCAAGCAGCAGCCCTGCAGGCACCAAGCCAGTGCCCTCAACCGCAGGCGACACGTCAGCACCACCAGCAGCAAACTCTAAGCACACGATGATCGAGGTGCAGCCAGCACGCCACGAGACTACCCCAGTGAAGGTCTCCATCAAGGATAAGATAGCTAACTTTGAGGCTGGCAGGTCAGGAGGTGAGGGGAAAGGGGTGGAGCTTGATGGAGTTACACAGGATCATTCTCACACGGAGCCTTCCCTCAGTAATGGCACTCTCCGGCACAAGGCTGGTACCAATGGGGTCAGCAGCCATGATCTGCCAGTGGTTGCGCCACCTGCTGACTTCGCCGATCATGAACAGAAACAGCGGAATGCTCAGATTGAGATCATCCCTCCACCTCCATCCTTTGCAGCAGAAATGGGCGAGTCTGGCTCAGGAGACCCAAACGGTCCAGCATTTGGGCATGACGATGCTGCAAGTTTTGTGTCGTCAGTGTCATCACTTAGTACACTGTCCAGTGAGCATGGGGAGAATGGTGGAGGAATGGTGACAAAGGTCAGCCATCACTATGATGACCTCATCGCTCCCCCACCACCGCCAGGATTTGACGATGAAAATGACAGTGCTACCACTGAACAAATGTATGAAGAGATTTCTAACAGTTTCATTCCACCCCCTGTTCAGTTCACATCAGACGAGAGTCAAACACAAGGAATGAAGACAGATCGTCCATTCCAGTCTAGGGCAGTGGATACGTGGCAGTGTTCTGATGTTCTGGACTGGCTTGACAGTCTGGACATGAGTCAGTACAAACCCAGCTTTGCTCGTAACAATGTGGATGGACAGCGCCTGCAGGCACTGGAACGCAATGATTACATTGAGCTGGGAGTCACTCAGGTGGGACATCGCATGGACTTGCAGCGTTCAATCAAGCGTTTGATGCTGCGCAATGGCCCCAGCTGAGTCTGTTTCCCCACAGCCGTGTGTGACGGCTAGCTTTGGTTGTCTGCCCATAAGTTGTGGTTGGTGGGTAATTCAGCATTTCAAACTGTGGAAACTGTTACTGCTGTGGCTGCTTATGATGTGAGCCAGGTGTATCATGCAGTGTTGACTCACTGACTTAAAACTATTCACAGATAGCTGTGACAGACAAGTGTCACTGGTGCACGTCTTAACTAACAAGCAGGCACTGGAGCATGCATATGGAAACCATATTTTCTCTTTTCCTCCGGAGGAAGACAAGGATCTAGTGAGACTCTGCTTCGTCAGACCATCTTCAAGTGTTTTTGAATTACGTTCTGCAGTGGTAAGCATGTCTTGCATGAACCAATTGGCTATGCAGCATGTGATCATGGTGACATTTGGACAGTATTGGAAAACAAGTGGCATGGAAAAACTGTTCCTGTTGTCTTAGAACTGTGATTAAGCAGTACACATTGCTTAGGTTGTAGCTTGTTACACCACTTGTGTCGCTTATCACAGTGACGTTGGGCTTTCACAAGAATCGCTTGATGAACTTCACAATGAAATCAAGGTTATGTGGTGTGTCTGTTGCGTAATGTGAAGACTTGTTATAAGCATGTACATCAGTTGACCAGAGATGGCGTTCAAAACAGGTTCTGCAGTGTTTTTTGTTTTTTTTTTAAATCCAGAGGACAATCACATACATACAGGCTATGTGACATGGCCAGGTTGTTTTTGTGTTTGCAGTGTGAAGAAATATACCAGTACAGTGCACTTGTGTATATGCCACAATGTCCTTGCCATGCAGCGAGGCCTTTTCTTGTTATTCTCTGCAATGTAAAACACTGAAATAGCAGTTGGTTTCAGCATTCTAGGAGTAGGTGCACCAGTTTTTGACTACACAGATGTATCCTGCAGTCACAGATGCATAACAATTCCAACATTATGCTCTTCTGTTCCAATGCCTCTGTTTTTGGAAGTAAGTCTGCCTATGCACTTGTTTGGGTTTTGCAGGGTCAGATATAAAGACACTGCACTATTGCAGATCTTTGCCGTTATTTCTAACATTGGAAATCTGTTGTTATATATGTAGCATATGAAAGAGCAAGATTGGCAATGCCTTAACTGTTACTATGCACAAGGCCTTTGCAGTGGATCTATGAGAATGTTTTTGCATCCCAGGTTTTCTCATGAACACAAAATATGTTGCATGGTACTGAAATGCTGTGCACCAGTTTCTGCAGCACTTCTTCAAATGGCATAGCACCGTAACGACTTTTGTTGTTGCAGTGGCATTAAAGTGGTATATTTCCCATTGCCTAAACATTTTCTAGGTCATGTTTGTAGACAGCTACGTTCAAATTACAATCAGTGTAGTGCAGAAACTGCAGTTCAGCATATGTCGCTTGACACTTTTGTTCTAGTCATGGATAACACATTGCATCTGTATTCTTACAAAAAACTAGCTATACTGTTCAGAATCATAAACAAGTGGACATCAAAGACAGTCTAGATTTATTCTAGTGCATGTATACTGCTTATTAGTACAGATGGACAGATCTGATAACAATACTGTTCACGAAACTTCTGTACTGAAGCAGTTGGTCACTTATTCTGAGGTGTGGAGGTGCTCAACAGTTTCCTTGAAATGCTGTGTGCTTGTATTAGTCATGCAGCGTGTTTTATCCAAAGTTGAGTTGAGAATGTCTTCCAAAATATTGTTAATGAATGTAATACATGTAGTAATGGATATATATGATACTGCACATGATATAAATGTAATTGGCCACTGTTTCATTGGCTGCAACTAAGAAAATAGCACCACTAATGGTTGCCAAATCCATATTACCAGTAACATTTCCTTTCATTAGTGCACCTATTGTGATGAGGGATACATTGTTTTCCTTGCATGTGTAAACCAAGAGTCTAATGCTATAGCCCACACTATCTATGGTCTGTCTGTGACTCTTTGTACAAGTAACATCAACTGTTTATCTCAGCATTCATAGGTTGTACACTGGCACAGCACGTGGTTACTGGTAAGATGTTTCCAAATATACCTGACAAGATGTTTCCAAATACATCATTTAACGGACATCTTTCAAAGGTCAAGGTCACTGGGTCATGAAATTTTCCCAAACTGGTGCTTTTGTTGAACAATTTCAACTTCTCCAGCAACCACAACTACCAGACAAACCTAATTTGGTACAAAGATATATGGTATAATGGTCTTTTCAGGTATGCAGTTTGAAAGTGACGGTCGCAGATACTGTTGAAAGTTCTGATGCTGGACTTTTTGTTGGAGAAATGTGTGTTTTGTGCTCATGGCTATGGTGTAGATCTGTAATATCAATTAAGCACCCAGTTTAGGTTTCTGCAGTTGCTTTACACATTAATATGTACTAGTCATTTTAATCTAAGAGTACATACTGACCCTAATTTTCCTGTGCATATTTATTCATTTAACAGTGAATACTCAGTGAAACATCCATGTACCTGTGTATATACTGGTGTGTTTGAAAGAACACACTTCCACACACAAGTGGGTGGTCTTAATATTTCAAAGCTGGTGTTGGTCTAAGTAACTGGTTTCATACTAGTCTGTTCTCAGTCTTCGCCAAAACAAATTCATGTACTATTTCATGGACAGCTTTTCACTTATATTTCACTTTAGTGTAGCTGTAAACATTGTGCTGAGCGTTTATATGGATTAATGATTCGTGTGTGTTCAGGTTAAGGAAAGCCTAATCATTCTGTAAATTACTTGTATGACAAGTGATTCTGGTGCTAGGTTTGACAATATATTTTTCACTGGAAAAAAAGACACTTGCTTGCAAATACATACCCAGTATCTGGCACCCTACAGTTTTGATTAGACAGGAAGAAATGGGACCTTTACTTCAGTCACTTGGGGCAAAAACAACTCACAGCACTGGTTATTGATCTGTCCAACATTGTATATGAACTTGTTAATTTTGTAAATATCATCATTGTGATATTTGATGTATCTCCAGAGTTGACATTTGTGATACTGTTAACTTTAAAAAGTAATGCTAAGAAATTAATTAAATTGGTTGGTTTGATCAGAAATTTTGCCCTGATAATCAAAAATTGTTTAGCCATTTCAGCATCTGACTGGAACCCAGAACAGCGGGTCCAATTTGTCTTTATAAATATACATATGCTTCACAGATAAACATGCTGACTGTGTTGGGAATGATTGGTGAGGATCCAAAAGATGTGTACATAGTCTACTTCTCGTTTCATCCCAGTTCTCTGATGTACCTCTACATGGAGGTTTCACAGTCTCATCAAACCTCCATGCCTAAAGCTTGCTGCACAGTCATCAGCCTGAAGCTGTACTGTAACATATCATCTGTACTGTACTTGATCCCCAAAACACATGTACATAATCAGTGTTGACAAGAGGCATATTTTATTGTCTTTGACTTGGAGAACGGTTGCCATATTCACAATCCATATTTTTTAATGTACATGTACACTTCTTGTTATCAGAATTCAGCAAAGTTAATCTTAAATGAATAAAGGAAATCAACATGACAGTGCTGCCTCTGTTTTGTTTTTTTCTTCTGTGAAAACAAGAGAGAATGAACGAGTTGAACAAGGTTGTCTTTTGTATTACTCAGTTGAAAATGTTTTAGAAGAGGACACTTTCTGAGATACTTTTGTGTCAAGCCTCCACAAAACTTCACAAAAATTACACTAGAGGTGGAGAATGTGTCTGTATACCATAGTTTTGGAAATGAGCAACAGCAGGGAAACTTTTCCTTCACTTCTAAGAACCACTAACAAAAACAAAGTTAACCATAACCATATCTACCTTGAAATCTGAAAAATTATTCACCCATTCATCCAAAGCAATATGAAAATCCAAGAAACTTTCTCTCAGAACCAGGTACAGAATCTTCTGGAGCAATGTACTCAGCATCCTACTCTACGGATCTGAGTGCTGGAAAATGACCAGCACCATCTCAAAAAAGCTGGACACCTTCCAGACTAAATGCCTTCATCAAATCCGCCGCATTTTCTGGCCAAACACGATCTCCAATGAGATCTCCAACCCCTCATGGAAGTCATCGCTGAAAAAAAAAAAGGTGGAGATGGCTTGGTCATGTGCTGAGAATGCCCCCCAGCTCACAGCAGAAAACTGCACTCAGATGGACCCCGCAAGGGAAAAGACGACGAGGCAGACCAAGAGACCTGGAGACATACCATGGAGCGTGAGCTCAAGGCAAGGAACCTCTCATGGGACACAGCGCTAAAAGTTGCAGGAAACCGAATAAAGTGGAAAGCCTTGACTGCTACCTCATGTGCCAGAGGGCACACCGAGCCTTGAATTGAATCATTCAGAGCAATAGCACTGTAATGTCATTTCATAATCTCTAAATAAAGGGAAGCTGTGTGGATGATCTGCTTCATTCAGCAGTCACATGCATCCTGACACCTTTCACAGCCTTACTGGATGACGTCTCAAAACTGTCCAAACTTTCTGACAACAGGCCATGAGCAGCCCTCAGCTCAGCATTGTACAACGGTGCAAAGCTTGACAATGAAGCTTCAAATAAACTACATGCCCTTATTTGCACCTTGTGACTAGTACAACAGTGCTCTTTGGATTCACATTTCACAGCTGCACTTTTTCACTGGATAAACACTGAAAACATTTTAATTAAAAAAAACATAAAAAGCATACATTAAACTTATAACCATTTTTTTATATGGTGGTAGAGTTAAAAAAGTAGTTAGTACAGTAAAAGAATTGTACACAGGACTGGGAGGGTGATCTATAAAGGCATGAATTACAGTGTACGTAGGTTATACAAAAGTGGTACAGAAAAAAAGCAAGACGACAACAAACTGAAATGGACGGAGTCAAATCTGGTCTATTTATGAAGCAAATTTGATTTTGCACAAAGAGCACAGTGTAGTAGACACGCCAGATATGCTAAGCCTGAAAAGATACACAACTGCCCAGCAACTATCCAGATTAAAGACATTAAAAATAAAAGTAAATTACTTCGAACATGGTTGTATACCAGTAGTCCAGATCACTTTGTAATTTTTAACTGCTTTCATTCAATCCCTTTCCCAACAAAGTTACCTCTACCTCGACCAAATCCCGTTCTTTCTTTTACTTTGGTCATCAGATGCATATTTTGTAGTTACACAACAAAAATGTTGCCACCCTACCAACATTTTAGCTCCATGGTAACAGGCAAATTATGCTGTGGATGATTCAACACATGTTACATATATTTTTTAAAAAAGTATATGTACAATGTGGCAATGTGGAAACCACCTCCAGCACTAGGTAACAACAGAAATCTCCAGCTATTCTCGAGTAATACCTTCCACTACTGCTAGTCGTTCCTGACATCTACTCAAGTTCAAGTTCAGTAATTTTATTCTACCCTCTAGGGGCATAGAACAGAAAAAGAAATACAAACGGTACAACATGTGCAGTGCATCTTCTATACATACATACCTACATACATACATACATACATACATACACATACCTACATGTACATACATACAGATCATACCCATACATGTATCATGTAACAACATGCTGTAAGATCACACATCTTACAAAGACATCATAAACAGCTTCACAAAGATGGCCATTCAGTTCACAGACATACAAAGATAAAAATTATGACTTGCAAAACTATGGAAGGATTCTCAGGATGCAGACACACATTTTCAACCTGCACTTTCTAAATAAATACATCACCTGCTCTGCCTCGCACACACAAACAAGCAGAAATCACAATCACAGATACAAAAATCTGACCCTAATGTCCTGAGAAGCAAAACCACACACAAAATGTGTTCACACCAATGTGATAACCTCTCATCTCTTTCAATTTTCATCACAAGCTACTGATGCTGCACCATTAACAAACTTAAGTTTCAAAGTACTAGGGTAACAATCTAAATGATTAAACCTATGAATCTTTCTTCAGTGTAAGGGTGGCAAGATAACATTTAGGTATCGCTATCATTATCACATTCATGTCCGATGATTCCACACATCAGTCATATGCATGGGCAATATGTAGTATTCAACCAAGTGGGGGAAAGTAGTAGTAAAATTCACGGAATGCTTTTATGCACCCACAAACAAATTAACCACAAAATCCCTTAAACCAAAAGTGCAGAAGACACAGTGCATATCTGTCTATTGTCGGCTGGATCTGTTTTTTACCACCTGCCACACAAGACCCACACAACCTTATCCAATCTGTCATTTGAAAACCCCCTCACCATACCACTCCACAACTTTTGTCACAACACGCACCGAATAAAGTTTGGCTGCTGACTAGGTGCATGTGAACTGTAGAAACTGAGAAAGCACCAGCATCCTGTTAACACACTGCACTGGCCAAATCACAGGACAAGTTTGATAGTCTGCACTACACAGTTCAAGCCTCAGGAGGATGCTTTATCATTCTCATCAGCAGCGGCTGCCTGGTCCTTGTCCTCTGTGTCACCTCCAGCCTTGTCCTTCCCTGTCTCCAGTTCAAAGTTCTGAAACACAGACAACAAAATGTAGGCTAAACACCATGTCTCATGAAAGATGTCAATACGACATGCTACTAACTGATGCTGACTACACTAATGATGATGTGTGTATGTGTGAGAGAGACAGTACAACAGTACTCACCTCCAGCTCCTGCATGATCTCATCCATTATGTCCGTGGGGTTGCTCTTGTACTTCACTGCTGCTTTGATTGCATCTCGGAACAGCTGCAAATGTATTGTAATAAAAACAGTAAACCAAACAAACTTGTCAGATGAATAAAACATTTCACTTCACAGACATACTGCCATTTTGTTTTCAACCACGGTAATCAAGTTTTGCCAAAAATACTGAAGATCACCACTAAGACAGTCATACTGCTGTACAGTAAAACCTCACTTGGACAACCTCTTGCTTGAGAGGCATCTGTCGTTCACGACCGATTTTGCCCAGCACAGACAGTTTTTCTTCTTTATTGCATCTTCAACGACCGACCACCTGCAGTACGCGGCTTTCGACCACTGTTCTGCTTGCCGAACAAGCCCCTACCTGTTGTGAGCGACCATTGCTGGCTTGTCGGCATTTCACATTTCGCCAGCAGCCGATTTACCACCGACCGCCCACAGCACTTGTGCAGACAATACCCTGTGAGGTGCCGTGTGGCCCACCCCCTACTGTATACGTGTGACCACTGGCAAAGACAGCCCAATTACGCATCGTTACAGTTGAAAGTCCTAGTGCCCCATGACATGACTGCAGTTAAGCAGGCGCTGATCACCTCATCCCCTCAAAGTGTCAGTTCCGTTGTCCCATACACCTGTCAAATCTCTGACCATTGTTTTCACAAGACACCCTATCATGGTTGCACATGCGACTCTGTTTGTTTACATTATCCCTCGCTCAAATTTAGGTAAAGCTGCACAATCTTGATCTAAAAGACCCCACAGAAACCAAACTCTGCTACTGAATCACATTTATGCATACATGTACTAATTATCCCATAATCTCTACGGTTGATAGTGTGCCCCCGGGGAGAGGGTTTGACACCACCGTGAGTGTCTGTGACTGGGCGACCAACTGTCGTTCACGACCATTATGCTTGGTCCTGTGGGTGGTCGCCCAAGCGAGGCTGTAGTGTACTATGAAGCTGTGTGGCAGACGACCCTGCTATTAATACATGACAGTTAATATCCATAACAAAGCATGCTGTACATTAATTTTGTTTCTCCACAGAGTTCAACACACCGCATATAATCTTACCTTTACCACATTAGTTCCGTCTGACGCAGAAACAAAGTAGAAAGGCATGTTGTGCTTTTTGGCAAAGTTGAAGCTCTTTTTGGTCACAGAAGGGTCAACTGCAAAAGAAAAAATACTGGGTACTGTCACACAACAAATGCACATATACAATGCAGACTGTGCATAACTATGTTATACATGCATTTTACTATCAGAAAACAAAGCAACAAAACAAAAACAGTAACTTTTCAGAACACAGACTGGTCTTCACACAACTGTTTAACTGACCCCCCCCCCCCCCCAAAAAAAAAAAAAACAACAAACAAACAAACAAACAAAAACCTATTTTATCTGTAAATTCCTTTGTTTTCCCTAGGAACACTGCACACCTTTTTTTTCTTCTGTACACGGTACACCTGATCAACCTGTTCAATACTGAATAAATACAAAACTAATTTTGATCCACTAAAATGACTTTTTTGCAGTTAAAGAATGTATGATATTTCACTCACCATCGATTTTATTGGCTGCACACAGGCATGGAATCTCTGGCCGATATTCCCTCAATTCCTTTAACCAGTTTGGCATGTTCTTGTATGTTATTTTTCGGGTTGTGTCAAATGCCTGAAATTTTGGGGAAAGACCAGATATAGGAAACTTAAGAAAGAAAAATTAAAAAGGTGACAGTACTTGCACCGTTACAATCTTTGTTTCAGCTATTTGATCAGAATATTACTAGACCAAATGCAGGCATGAGTTTTCCAGCTCCCCAAAAAGGAGGAAGATACTAGTACTACGTGTATATAAAGAAAAAAGAGGAAACAACAGTACTCCTCAAAACCCACAAGGTGGGGTGTGGGGGTGGAGGAAGGGGCAGGGGGGTGGGGGTGGCAGTGGGTGTGTCCTGCATGTCTGACATGTTCTTACTTACGAAGCCGTGGGAAAACGACAACACACACATGCAAAACAGCGGAAATTGGCCTCAGGGCCCAAAAAAAAGTCACACCTGAATGACGTGTACTGATAAACTGTCCTGCTTGTTCCACCCCCCTTTTTTTTCTTTTTTTTTTTGGGGGGGGGGGGGGGGTGGGCTGGATGGTGAAACGATGGAAAAACAAAACAAAATAAATGGCGGAAATTGGCCTATGGAGGCGGCAGAATTCAGCCGAACGACTGGGAAAAAACTCATGCCTGCAAATACATGTACAAACCAGTTAACACTGTAAGCATGTGTGGTAGTGGTGATGGTGGTGGTGGTGGTGGTGGTGGTGGTGGTGGTGTGTGTGTGTGTGTGTGTGTGTGTGTGTGTGTGTGTGTGTGTGTGTGCATGACAGAGAAAGACAAATGTTCTGCAGTGTTGTTTTGAACTTGAAGAGCTGAATTTCCCATTCTTATAGCTTTAGGTTTTCCTTCCTGAATTTCTTGACGTGACAATGGTCTTAGGGTGTTTGTTTTCTTTTTAAATATATATACACAACTACCTACTACACACTGCAAGAGACAGTTTACCAAGATGCAAGCATGGGCCTGATGGTAGTATGACGGATGCATGTTGTTGAAGCGCTCTTGTCCAGCAGTGTCCCAGAAATCTGATAACAGCAGACTTAGTACAGCATTCATTTTATAGAAAAAAAAATCTAAAATATACAAGTTCATTTCACATACATAATTAAACAAAAATCATGGAAACGTTATATATACATATACCAGGTAATGTCAGTGTCCTAATACTCAGTGTTGCCTGTGATTTGAAAATACCTACAAGGGTCCTTGGGACCCTCTCTCCATGTTTTTGAGGGTCCTTTTGTAAATTCTGAGGGTCCATGGTATTTTGGTATAAAAGGTCTGAAAGTCAAAACCTTTTGTTGTTGTTGTTTACAACACTGTTCATGTAGGAGAGATGTATAATGTGAATTGTAGCGTGTCAGCCATAGTGATTTGGTGAGGCGAGGAACCTGCACGCTTACCAAATAGAGCATGGATTGGACAAAAAGTGTCCCAGAATGCTTACGCCAATCAGATTCTGTCTGTTATGCACAATGGCTCAGGGGAAATGTGATGCTGCAAGTTACAGATTGCTATTTGTTCGTCACGTTTCTGGGAGAATGTTGGAAAAATACTGTTTGTCAAGGCAAGACCAAAACCATGCGTCCCCTGTGACATGCTGTTCTCAAATTAATTTGTGCGTCATTTTAAGAGTTTTGTGCGTACAAATATGCACACCCATGCCATCCTTTGTGAAAGTTAAGTGGTTTCTGTCCCTTTTAATATTTTATGTCGCTTTTATTTATTTTCATATTGTGAAAAAGTTTGCATCCAATATCAAAGAACTGAAATAACCTGTGCTTCCTTCATACATATATATATACATGTACCTTACATTTACAATGTGCCGAACAGTCTGTGAAAATGCTGAAAAGGTCAAGAAAAGAAAGAGAGCAGTAAATTTCAGTACCAACCTACTGAAACCTTCTGACCATCAATCTCTGTTTTGTGGTTGAACAGAGTCAAAGCAAAGGTAGACAGCTGTTGTGGTTTACTGGCATTTGGGTAAGGAACAATATACAGCCTGATTAGACATAAGTAAAAGTAAAATATATGCACATCACGGGTCCTACTACTAGTACTAGTAATTACCGAAAACAACAACCGAAAACGACCGAAAACAACTCTTAATACGGGCAGAACGCAGTTAAAACATAGAAATAACAACACACAAACATGATTAAAGGTGAAAAAAGAGGCATTAAACTAGTTTAAAGGAAAAAAGTACTTATTCACTCCAAGAGAACAGGACGAAATGAACGTGTCTCCCAAGGGAAGCGACTCTGGTCCGGACTGGTTATATTCTGCAATATCACCTTTTTTTTTTCTTTTAGCTTTTTTAAGGCCACTTTTTCACCTTTAATCATGTTTGTGTGTTGTTATTTCTATGTTTGAACCGCGTTATAACCGTAATAAGAGTTGTTTTCGGTTGTTTCGTTGTTTTCGGTAATTAGTAGGACCGGCACATCACTCTAAAGAGCCTCTGCATCAAGTTGTGTACAACACTGTTGGATGCAACCTCGCATTCACAACATACGCTGTTGCATAATGCTGTGCCCGCGAGTCTACAGTATCTTAATTTTAACCATTTTATGATAAAACTAGTCTTAGACTTGACAAGTTTACAATGGTACGTCAACTGAAAGGATACTATCCATCCATAAGAAAACGCTCCACCAATCTGAAAAAAAAATCAAATGTTTTTCGATATTTTCACGACATACAGTCCTTGTAATATGTCTGTTAAAACACACACACACACACACACACACACGTGAAACAAGACTTCGAAGAATGAACAGTAAGACTCAGAGATTGGGAAGCAGGGAGAGAAAAACACAGGAAGGACCAACAATGCTACAAGTATTTGGAAAAATCAAACACGAAATGAAATTACACATACTTTGATTTCCCCACTGCACTATCTCCAAGACAGATCACTTTCACTCGGACTTCGCCAGAATCGTCCGGCTTGTCGTAGTCAGGTTGTGCTACTTGCGCCATGTTGTTGTCAAAGTATGCGCTACCGAAAGGCACGATGGGAGTACATATCCGGTTCGTCTGCTCCGATGCCCAATCCGACCGCACCCAAAACGTCCTGTGGACACCAACAGCGATTATGTTCCCTTTCGTTTGTTTTGTTTTTTGTTTTTTTTCGCCAGAACTGTCTAGGGATTTCAGTATATGACTGACCATCCTCACAAGTGTCTAGGGATTAATCGAACCGAACGTCTCGAAAGTCGTAATTTCGTGAAAAACCTGCAGGTTACAGCCGGCAGTCAGTGGTCGTAAGCTCCGAACACCGTGACCGAACTGAAGCTCGACTGACTGAGCCAGCGCGGGCAACACGACGGACTCGACAAAACTTGCACGAGGAACAATAGCCTACAAAGCGCGGTCACCAAGGTTTTAGTGTCAGAGCATTTACCTACGGGGTACTGAGAAGACACACTCTTTCTTTTTCTTTTTTAGATGCGGCGAGCTCGAGGTAGTGCTGACCGTGTCAGTCCGGCCATTCGAGTGCCGCGCGGATGGTCAGTCATATACTGTTAAGTTCAAAGTCGCATCAGTGCCGGCCGATCAGTCAGTGCCAGCCTGGACCCGCGTCGCCGATACCTGGTGCTCGACCGACTGCTCCACATACGTGTTCTTTGTTGCAGGATTCAGTGTAAAGTCTCCTCATCCCTCAGTCGGCTCAGCCGGTCAGTCACGGACGGTGTAGTTCAGAATGAATCAGTGCTAAATTCCGGCTTGCTTCAAGCCTGCCGGGCAGCGGAACCGGCCGACCTCAGTCAAGGCGCATCTGTGTCAGTGTGTGTGTGTGTGTGTGTGTGTGTAAGTGTGTGTGAGCCTGACCGTGTGTGTCACAGTGTGTGTGTGTGTGTGTGTGTGTGTGTGTGTCACTGACAGTGTGGCGGTATGTGTGTGTGTCGGTGTCACGGTGTCAGTGTGTGTGTCGGTGTGTGTGTGTGTGTGTGTGTGTGTGTGTGTGTGCTTGCTGATAATGGTGACGATGATTCATTTTGTATGTTTATTAGTGTACTGAGCAAAGACAGATAGTAAGCCTGAGAGATTATCTCATCAGTAAGTCCGGCCTTGAAAACTGAGTTGGTTATCAGTAGTTTCAGTCACTGCTGAGTCAGTCCCGGCCCGGCGTCATTGAGTCAGTCTGTCTCTCAGTCAGGTGTTTGGGTTGTTGTAAGCAGTTGTTTTGTTGTTGTTGTTGTTGTTGTTTCATTTTTTCCACTGATGGTTGTCAGTTATGCTCCGGCTCTTTATTTCTGCCCCCTCAGTCCTCAGTAGACTACACAGACCGACGCCGTGAGCCAGCAGCTAGCGTGGAAGTTTAGTTTTGCTGCGCGCAATACTACTGACAGGCTGAAACTGACGTCCATTGATCATCCTAATAATCAGAGCCCGTATGTAATAGTCGAGGTTAGGCCGGGCTTTTAGCCCCGGGTTAGAGTCTAACCTCGAACTAAACTAGCTCTAGGGTTAAATTTTCTGTTGTTTTTTGTTTTAAATCAGGAAGCGGGTCCATTTACGAGTCAGCAAGTTGCCTAAGCCGCGATAGAAGGATTTATTCAGTTCTTCCTTTCTTCGCCTCCTCTTTCATATGATTTTGTGGGGGAGGGGGGGGGGTGTTTCTTTTGTCCTAGTCTGGGTTAGGCCCGTATCCGTGGGTGAAATTAACCTCGACTTTTACATATCGGGCCTGTACATAATAGTATAGAGCATTTGGCAACAAAAGATTTTTTTTTTTAATCCGGCAGTGTGGTTGTTGATGATATGGACTGAAATGTTAATCGGAAGTAACTTAATTTTTTTTCCACCTATAGACATCTATAATTTGATGGGCTAACGGCCTCGACATAACTTGAAGTCCGGCCGGCTACGGCGATAACGGGAAAGAAAGTAATTATCACTTTTGGTTTGTTTCAAACAGTAAGAATGATAAGTCCGGGGAGTGCATCTCTTATTAATTCTCAAGTTATGCGTGTACTTGAAGTATGAGTACACGTATGCGAAACAGTGACGGTGGCGCCGCCATCTTCAGTGACTGAAAACGCCGAAAACTGAGTGCCGATTACAACCCCACATGTACAGTTATAACCCGCCACTCAGTTGCCACTCCTCTGTGGCAAAACAAACAATACACAGGACTAAAACAAACATTATGTTGACCGACTGAACAACTACCCAAAACTGCAGCGAAATCCTCGCAGGCTACTTTACGCTGGAAATGGTCTGTCAAAAGTGTGACTCAGTGATGGGCAATCTTTATGATGATTTTTATGCTCACAGATCGTTCTGAGCTGTTTTCGTGAGGTCTAGCTTCCACTACTGAGCTACCACTTAGACGCCTGCACAGTGACACCATCTCAAGTGTTGGCATTGAGCCAACAAAAGCGTATTCACTGAAGCGGCTACGACATTGTATCGCATTGAGAGGGTGGGTGGGTGGGTGTTTGGGGGGTTTAACGTCCTTTTCCACCACATACGGCTGATACCAAAGACTGACGGGGCAACGATGAAAAATCCAGCACAAATATTTGGCCCCAGCCGGGATACGAACTCACGACCCGAGCATTAGAAGTCCAACGCTCTACCATTCGACCACCCCGGCTCCCGGCCTGTATCGCATTGAGAGCTGTGCAATCAGTAATCATCAAGACTGATACAGTAGTGTATTTCGAGCGTACAGGCGCACTCACGAGCGAAACTCTTCCAAAACGTACTGTGACTTTGTGAACGTGGAAAATGGTCGCTTAAGATTAGCACAGCTAAAAGTGTCGTGGTAAAATCACGTTTGCTGACCGGCCGTGCCAGCGAGAAGAATTTCAACGGCCCAAACGGCTGTTCTCGTCAGTTGTGTATCAAGACTGCTGAAGACCGGTGCTGCGCACATCACCTTGTGTTTGCTCAATGCCAGCTTGTGTGCAGTTGCATGTGTCTACGTGGAACGGTACTACCGAAACTGCGCCGAACAATTTGTAAGCCTCCAATAGTCAACGGCGGGCATTACAACTGCATACATTCCGGCCTTTGTCTGCGACGGTCAGTTTTTTTTTGGTTTTCGTGGTTTTGTTTGTTTGTTTGTTTTTAGTTTTGTTTTTGTTGGGTTTTTTTTTGTTTATGTTGTTTTTGGTTTTGTTTTGTTTTGTTGTTGTTGTTGTTTGTTTGTGGTTTTGTTTGTTTTTGGCTCACTTGTGTAACAAAGTGAGTCTATGTTATAACCCTCCATCGTCTGTGTGTGTGTGTGTGTGTGTGTGTGTGTGTGTGTGTGTGTGTGTGTGTGTGTGTGTGTGTGTGTCTGTCTGTCTGTGTGTGTGTCTGTGGGTCTGTGTGTCCGCAGTAAACCTTAACATTGGCCTTTTCTCAGAATCTACAAACAGTAGAGACACCAAAATTGGCCTGCTGATAGACAGCCGTAAGACCTTTCAAAACATACCATAATGGTTGACCTTGACCCAAGGTCAAGGTCACTAAAGCTGTCTGATTGGTAATTTTACATTGGCATTTTCTCAGAGTCTAGAGAAGCCAGAGACATCAAACTTTGCATGATGATAGACATTGACAACACATTTACTGACATACCTGTATTCAGTGACTTTGAGTCAAGGTCAAGGCCATGCAAGCAGTTTTGCGGAAAACCTTCCAAAACCTTAACATTGGCATTTTCTCAGAAACAATGAACATCAGAGGCAGCAAACTTAGCAAGCTGATAGACAGCCGTAAGACCTTTCAAAACATACCATAGTGGTTGACCCTGACCCAAGGTCAAGGTCACTAAAGCTAGCTGTTTGAAAATTTTACATTGGCATTTTCTCAGAATCTAGAAAAGCCAGAGACATCAAACTTTGCATGATGATAAACATTGACAACACATTCACTAACATACCTGTATTCAGTGACTTTGAGTCAAGGTCAAGGCCATACCAGCAGTTTTGCGGAAAACCTTCCAAAACCTTAACATTGGCATTCTCTCAGAGACAATAAACAGCAGAAGCACCAAACCTGGCTTGCTGATAAACAGCAGTAAGACCTTTCAAGAAATACCCTTCTGAAAGACCTTGACTGAAGGTCAAGGTCATCAAAGCTGTCTCATTGGAAATGTAAAATTGCCATTTTCTCAGAATGTAGGGGTACCAGAGGAATCAAACTTTGCATGATGATAGACATTGACAAAACCTGTACCGGCATACTTGTATTCAATTTCCTTGAGTCAAGGTCAAGGCCATTCAACATGTTTTGCGGAGACCTCACGTTAGCATTTTCTTGGAAACAACAAACTGCAGAGGCACCAAACAAGGCACAATGATAGAAAGCAACGAGACCTATGCAAACATACCCATTTGAATGACGTTGACCTTGAGTCAAGGTCATTAGTACTGTCTGTTGTGAAATTTTACATTACCATTTGTACAGAAGCTACAAAAACTAGAGTTATCAAAACTTGGCATTATGATAGTCACTGATAAGCTCTTCACTTACAGATGTTATTTGAATGACCTTGACCCAAGGTCAAGGTCATAGAAGCTGTCCTGGAAAAACTGTTATATTGCAATTTGTCGTTTGCTTAGGAACTATAAACACAAGAGACACCTTACTTCATGATAGCTAGTGATAAGAGCTTTACAAACATACTCTTTTGAATGACCTTGACCCGTCTCACAAGTGAGCCATGGAGGCTTTGCTCCTCTAGTTTGTTTTGTTTTTGTTTGTTTTGTTGGGGTTTTTTTTTTTGGTTTATGTTGTTTTTTGTTTTGTTTTGTTGTTATTGTTTGTTTGTTTGTTTGTTTTTTGTTTGTTTTGTTTTGTTTTTTTGGGTTTGTTTGGTTTTTGTTTTTTGTTGTTTGTTTTTGTGGGGGGGGGGGGGTGTTTGTTTGTTTGTTTGGATTTCTTTTTTTTGGGGGGGGGGGGGGAGGGGGGCGAGTCCCTCTTTGCGGCCCCCTTTACCCACAAAGACAGCAAGTGAATCTGTGGACGACACTAGAGTTTAATATACACATCAGTGTACACGCAGGAGGTTTGACCCCGCGACGGATTCGACAGTCCTTCAAGTCACTAGTCACAGTCCTTCGAGCTCAACTGATTACAGTACCTTTTAACCATCCTGTTCTAATTTAGCCAGAACAGCCTGCCCTACACCAGCAAGTATGATTATGTACCTCGGGCTGATTGCGGACGATTAATTATGTCAGTGTCCAACAGCTACATACAGAGCCTGCAATCGGTTTTCTAGAGTGATCAATGATGATGACAAACTTTGCCTAGAGGGGTGGCGCCCGTAAAACTACCCTCTCTTCGGAACCTGTGGCTCCCATTCTCTGTACTCCGCGCGGTTCGCTGTCTGTACCCGGCTTACATCACATCTGTGACAAAAGAGCGGGTGACACCGACTGCAGGGTCTCTGTGTGAAGTAGAATGGCTGGCACTGAACGCGACACTACCACTGGCCCAATAATGTGAGTAGCTGCCGTGGATGAAACAGCCGTGTGTCCAGACAATAAAACAGAAGGCCTAAAGAGTTCCGTCACGATGTCGCCAGAAGCCTGGTAACAGACGCGGTGTTCTGCGATTCGTGCGTTTGCGCGCGAGCAGACTGTTTCCAGGCGATGATAGTCATTCCACACATGTACTCTGCTAACGCAGCGCCGTCAGCTTCAGCAGGACATGCAGCACCAGCACCAGCACCAGCACGATAGGTAAGAATATCACATTTTTATCACGCTTTTGATGCCCGGCGTGGGATACTCGTTTGCAACAGTAGAAATTAAACTAAACAAAGATGTATTCTCGTTTATGTTCTGTGCTGAACACATCGCAACCTTACAACGTCAGTTTTACATCATACAAGTTACATGTATCTATGTACAACGATCTCTATGCCGATAACAACGTAAATACTGCAATACTGAGGAAAAATGTATCAAAATAATATTGCGCAGGCATGTTATGGCAACACCTCGTGGGGAAACAACAGCAATCAATGTTTTAATTCTCTAACCAGACGCAGAGGAAGTTCTTCGACTCCGGAAATAAAACTCATCGTCATTCAATCACTCCTAATCGAAATGCATCGCCATGGGAAGTTCCATTTGTCACCAGTAGAATAATCAAGCAACAGACCGTAAACCGGCGCTGTCAACGCATCTCACAATAGCGCTAATCGCCTGACGCCGATCTCTGGTTCAGGATAGGACCTCTGATGGATATAATAGGAAATAGTCCACAGATACCGTTCGTTGTCTAGATGTTGTGCGTGCGTGCGTGCGTGCGTGCGTGCGTGTGTGTGTGTGTGTGTGTGTGTGTGTGTGTGTGTGTGTGTGTGTGTGTGTGTGTGTGTGTGTGTGTGTGTGTGTGAAACATTACGTTGGAAATCAATAAAACGTTTGTTGTTGACCACGATGATAAATAATAATAAATTATGTTCATGTCATCTTAGCTAAAATGCAGACATCGGATTAATGACAGTGAAAGCAAATCCGTTTCGGAAACACACACACACACACACACACACACACACACACACACACACACACACACACACACACACACGCACGCACACGCACGCACACACACACACACACACACACACACACACACACTGGTAGAGTTACAGGGTGACTGTGTCCTGGCTATGTCCAAGTACTTTGATTGCTGTCCCCATTAGGCCAGATGGTCCCAGACAATGCCACAGCTCCTGACAGCCGGCTCCCTGAGTGGTGGCCGGAAGCAATCGGCCAGCGGCCACAACCGGGCGATGGCACTTCAAATATGCAATAATCCATAATCAGCAACTAGAGGGAAGGAGCGGGAACTCTCCAAGTGCGTCAGCAACCCAGAAGATACTTTATCACCACCGTGTCTGTGATACTGACAAATTTGCAACACGAACAAGAATTCCAGAAATAAGAGAAAGACAGGGGCCTGATGAAAGTGCATTCGAGTCTGTCGGTTTTCCCTCAAACTATACAATCTCACAGTTTAACCGTAAGACCAGATACGTATCATAAATTTCCAGACACTGTGTTTTATCATAGTGGGAGTTTTTATTGTTCTTTCGTGGGTGATTTTTCTAAAACTGAACTCTGATGCATTTTTTTTGTGCATTGATCATCATCAGAAAGTTAAATTACACATACATAGCATAATACGTATGGCTCTGGTTTAATGGTGGTTGTCTTTGGTTGTGGTGGCGGTTTGTGGGTACGGGAATCGAGAGCTTCTTTCTTTCTCTTCTCAAATTTTTGTGACTTTAACCTTTTTAACTGACGAAATCTGACAGACGACGTTTGTTGCTCTGTTCCCCAGAAACACTCAACGACTGGAGATGAGCCACACAATGCTTCCGACGTCTACTTAAAAGGACTGGAAGATGTCAAGCTGGAAAGTATTCACTGTCTATTCTTACGGTGTCCCACTGTTTCCCAGTCCGCGTGCTAAGTGACGATTACATGGGCTACTCAGTGAAATGTGGCGCGATACGAATGACCATCACGGGCAATATCGTAAAAATGGCACTTTCCTGGTCTGTTCCAACGCCTGCCAAATACACTTGACGGTGTGTAGTTTATGTTATAACCGTGGGAAGACATTGGTTAGCAGTGCTGGAAATGTGGATGAGGCATGTGTATGACTGACCCGTACTCTGCCAGACACTGCAAGTCACAAGGACATTGCTGGCCACTGACGAACATTACAGACGCACATCTGCCTGCCATAAAATTTAAGTGGCAAGTCTGGTTCACTGAGCAGTTTATCCACACTGTATGAAGTCAGTCTACATGGACTTGGGTACCACGGAAGCACCGGATTCAGCAAACAGCAGTGAGCACGCCGACAAGGATGCACCGAGCGGCGTACTGCCTGCTGCACTGAGAGTCAGCTTGGCTGTGGTGTTGATAGTGACGATGGTCGTCGGCATTCTAGGCAATGGAGTTGTCTGCATGCTTGTTTACCGCAAGGCCACCATGCGCTCGGCTATCAACCATCTGGTGGCCCAGCTGGCCCTGGCCGACATTCTCCTGGCTCTAGTTGTCATGCCCTTCGTCCTTACCGGAATGTTGACAGTCATGCCATGGAGTCCCGGACCCAGCATCTGCTCGCTGTTCGCCTTCCTGCAGGAGATGCTGGTCGCTGTGGACACGCTCATATTGCTGACCATCAGTGTTGACAGATACCTCATCATCGTGCGACACCGGGAGAAACTCAACACGCGTCGAGCTCGCTGTCTGATCTTTGTGTCATGGATTTACTCTTTCCTCATCACTATACCGCCTCTTCTCGGGTGGGGGCCTTTTGAGTCCTACCCTGGCCACTTGCAATGCAGACGGCTGGTTGCTAACGATGCCAAGGATATGAGTTACTTGCTACTGAGCAGTATAGCTACCAAGTTCGTGCCTCTCGCTGTCATCCTCTACTCGTGTGCGTGCATCGTATTGAAGGTCCGGAAAAACATCCTGAAGGTGCAGCATTACCCGGTGCACGTCAGTGTTACTCATACCAGCAGGACCAACGTGCTGCAGCCCCGAACATCTCTCACCACCAGCCTCTGTTCTTCACCATCCACTGACAACAGTGTTGTACTTCACACTCCCACGCGGCTCGGTCCGTTGGGTTCTCTCTCCACCAGAGATTCCCGGCCTGATTCTTCGTTGTCTCAAAGACTGGTTTCTTTCAGTAGCACCAGCAGCTTGTGCTGCGCGCTTCAGTATCAGTCACGTGACAGTGCCCAGTCATGCCCGACGCTTTGCAATTTGAGCTCTTCAAGAATAGTTCATGGTCCACAACACGGTGCAAATTCATCTCGTGACAGTGTGAACCGCGGCGATCAGTGCAGAACTTGCATGCTTTTCTCCACCACTTACCCGAAGGCTTCAGTGCGGAGTCGTCCTAATCAGGCTCTTTCCCATCAGTCTTCTTTGTCTGCCGCAAGGCCGCGCACGTTCAGCCTGGCTGCCAGCACTCCTCGACATCTGGTGAGAAACACACGCAGACAGACGCTGGACATGAGTTTTAAGACGCGTGCGTTCAAAACGATCTTGCTTCTCTCTCTGCTGCTGCTACTATGCTGGATGCCCTACACCGTGACAGTCTTGTTCACTAGTCTGACGTTGCAGGCTCATCCCGATCTGCTTTGTCTGTTGCTTGTCCTGGGACTGATGAAGAGCGCCTTCTACCCTGTCGTGTATGCTGTCCGGATCCGCAAGTTCCGCGCGGCCATCAGGCTGGCGCTTCCAAAGAAAGTGCCCGGCGCTACATCGTGTAGTCGCTGTCTCGCGGTGTTGCTCACCAAACGCCGCGTCAACCCAAGCACTGCGTACCGGTGTTCAGACACGTCATCTGTGTAACAAACTGTGTGAGGCACAGTTAGAACTTCTTACACTGTCACAGTGTAGACGTCAGAGAGCCTGGTGCGTGGGTATCAGTTTTAAGGCCGGTCGGTTAACGTCTTCTGTTCGGCACCGCGTGGATAATTTCGAAAACGAGAGACTGAATCCGGCCGGGAAAAGCCTCCTCAGTCTGGTTCTGTGGTATTCGAACTTCAGTCTTCCAGCCGATCTCGACTGAGTCCGACGCTCAACAAGTTTACTCCCGAGACGTCAGAGAATACGACAGTACACGTACAATGTAGTTTAGAATAACGTCAACAATCTCAACATGCTCAGCAGTGGCCGGCTCACTAGGTAGCGCACTTGACTTTAGCATGTGCATAAAGTGAACGTTCGTAACCCGGGCGGCGTTGTCAGTCACGGTGAATCGTGGGTTCGACCCCCGGCCCAGGTCGGGCTGTGATCCTCGTGTTGCTCACTCCAAAATAGGGCGGCGCAGCGACACGCTTTCTCGAGGAGAAGCAACTGACCTGGCGCTAAACATCCACTGAATGCTCGTTTAGTAACTATACAAAACTATACAACCAAACTCGGCTCCTACACTGAACGTACAGATCCAGATGCAGAATCCGAATTTTCCGAAAGGAGAATATGGCCAAGTGAGCAAAAAACGGAAACACGTTGCATGCGTTTTGATGTTGTTGTTGTTGTTTGTTTTTTTGGTTTCTTGGCATGCCATTTAGTTTTCAGTGAGTGATCGCACCGTCAGACTCAGTCGGTGTAACCAAGTGGTGCCGGTCTTTAGTAAAGCAGTGCATGTGACACGTGAGATTGACCAGAGAATGAGATGATAATGACCGCCCTCCCCGCCCTTCTCTTCCCCTCCCTTTCTCTCTCTCTCTCTCTCAATACCGCGGTGTTTGTGTATAAAGCTTTAAAAGACGTACCGACGCACAAGAGGCCGTCGGAATAACTACTGTGTTTCATTGTGCCCAATAAAGCTTATGATCACATTTATATAACTGCATGTAACTACAGTTACCATTCTATAATGGCTATCGATAATTATGGTTGTTGGTGTGTATGTAACTCACCCCTTTGAATGGGCCTATGGCATACCAATAAACAATCAATCAATCTCTCTGTCTCTCCTGTCTTTTCACTGAAATGTGCAGAAACTGTTTTATTCGCCGCACTGATATCTTGTGTAGATAAACAGGTGGAGGCTGTACACAGGCACTTGGCCTTGTGCCTCCGCTTCAATATTGTCTTGTGCAAAATCGGTGGAAATAAAACCATGTTTAAACCGACATCATCAGTGACCGTCGCACGCTTACTTGCGCGCAACCGACGCTGCAAAACCTGTTGCCGGTGCGCGTGTGTTTGCAGATCATCCTTCCGTTCTACGCTACGCTGAGTGTGCAGGTGTGGTGTCATCGATGACTGAGCACATGCTGACCACGTAACAATATCATGACAAAGCCGCAACTTTGTACTCGCCGAGTTAGTATAGTTCGATTGTTTGGGTTAGGTATTCCCTATGCTGGCCATAGGCTCGGAATACCTTTTTCAGAAATACAGGTTACTAGTGTAACGGGTTTTGCTACAATGGTATCTATGAGGAAGTTTTGTTGTTGTTTTTAATGCAACAACAGAAACTCAAGAAAAAAAATTCATAAAGTAAATTTTATACATTATTATTATTTAGTGTCAGTACCATGCATGTGAACAAAGATTCAGAATAAAATGCCATCTACATTAGTCAGATCATAGTTCTATTAATTATTTATTGGAACTTTAATGGCCAAAAGAAAATCCCTGACAATTGCACTTTCCCTCAATTTATACAGCACTTTTATTTGGGTCAATTGAAGCTCTCTCTCTCTCTCTCTCTCTCTCTCTCTCTGGTTGTTCACTGTGTTATCAAGGACATTCCTGGTATTCCTTTATAATCATATCAGAATCTAAACCTTTACAAAAAAAAGTTCAATCCATCAGTCTCTCTCTCTCTGTCCCTCTCTCTCTCTCTCTGTCCCTCACACACACACACACACACACACACACACACACACACACACACACACACACACACACACACACACACACCGGCACACACACAGACGGAGGTATTTTAAACAAAGCTAAAATCAACAGTCAGTCTTGATGAGATTTCACTGTCTGGCACCATCTGAAAAAGATTTTTAAAAAGTGTTGCTTTCAGTCAGTCAGTGAGATGGTCCTGGAAGCCATCAGCCCATAGGAATGCAAACAATAAACATAATGAAAAAAAATTGATTCACAAAAAAGGTACATGTAACTTGTGTCTGATGTTTAACGAAATGCGTGTCAATGAAGCTGCCATAAAAAGTGCTCGTATCTGACTTTTACGTCACCATTTACACAAAGCTTGTACACAGTGCATGTCAATGCATCTGTCCTTGTTCAGCATGGCTGTACAACTGCATATACTCAGTGTGTATCGTCTGAGTGAATAGGTTTTGTTGTCTGGGCTGTTGAGTCAGCAGGGTGAAGTAAGGCAAATTCTTTGGGAAAAAAGTGAATCTCATGGCTCAAGCAAATTGTGAATAGAACTGTGCTACCATAAAATTCATGGATGAGATTATGGATCATGCTGGAGCACACACAAATGTTGATGATGATTCTCACCCTAAAAAATTCATCTCTTGTGATCTCTCCTGGTTTATTAAGGTCAGGATGTCGAAGAGCTCGGAATGTAAGGTCGAGTATGTGGTCATCAGTAACAGCGCCACCAAACAGCAGCTTGTAGATGCGGAACATCTCATCATGGGTCAGTACCCCTGTGTCATATACATCAACTAGCTGAAAAAGATCTAACACACACACACACACACACACACACACACACACACACACACACACACACACACACACACGTGGAGTTGACAAAAAGATAATCTCCATTTCCATTCATTCTGATGGTTAAAGAAAAACAAGCTTGCATCCTTCAAAATTTTTTATGTAACTGTCAGTTGTTTGCTGGATTTGAGAATTTCTTTTTTAATTGCACTGATCATAGGTTAACTGGCAGGGCTGTGGGGTGGGGATGGGGGAGAACTTCTTTTCATTTCTTACTGGCTTCCCATTTGGATACACAATCAAGGTAACTCACTTCCACTATTCTAGAGCAAAGGCAAGCAGCTTGCACTGATTTCTAGGAATTGAACAGTCAGGTTATTTCCCTTTGAAGCATCTATGTTAGGTTTCACTTACAGGTTTTCTTGGCCTCAGGTGGTGTTTTGGAGCTGAGCAGAGAGCAGGCACTGAGGAATGACTTGGGGTGGATGCGTTGTGTCTCATCATCAAGATGTGCTTCCAGAATGCTGGCAATGAATTTGCCACCCGCAAATTCTGACATAGTTGCACAGTCACCTAGTGTTATCCCAACATGCCCTTGCTCCGAGTTATCGTAAGCAGAGTAGCGCTTCATCAGCTGCTGTACCTCCCTCTGAGTAACTGCAGCATATACAAATTGTGCACACTGTTAGTGATCACAAACATTAAGTGGACAGGGTCACTTCCTTCATTCTACATCAGATTCCCTAGAATGCCAGGGCTTTATTTCCACACCATAGACTGATCCATGTTTGAAATGCCCTATTACTTTCTTACAAAGAAAGATCATTTCTGCATGACAGTGGAGAATATTCAGCTGGACATGTCCTATACTTTTTATTTTTATTGTCAGCCAAGACATTTTGTCTCATTATAGTTCCCATGTGTATGAAGCCCTGCAATGCCATCTACACTTATCCAGTTGTGGTATCTACATTCTTAGGTGCAGCCTACTCTTGTGAAAGAAGACAGTGCAGTGCAGTGCTTTTGGTACCAATAAGGTCGCTGGGTAGTGGTGCATGCTGAGTGCTTATAAAAGCGAAATTGACAAAATAAGATTTGCATGTTGTTGGTTTTTGTTGTTATTGTTTTTCTCACACATTTTCAGCAGTTGATACGTACAGGGAGTGTTGGCCATGAGATCCCTGACATCCCCTTTTGGTACACTGGTAGAGCTTGCTCCATTTCCCTGGAACAGTACGTAACAGAAGCACCCCTATATCACAAGTGTATACACTAGGGTGATGACATCATACAGTATAGTCCTCATAAAATATACACACACCCCTACCAGATCAACAATGTCATGATGATGATAAAGATACAAGTATAAACGACAATAAACTTGGAAAGCACTTTCTGGCCGTGTCCTTGATCAGGTAAACTTTGGGAACTGGATTTCATTTTACTTTGCTGGAGTACAAGAGAGATCTGCTTTTAATACTTCCTGAGGCAGTACTGACCATTGGGCAGGTAAAGCGAAAACCTGTTTGTGATGGCTGGGAACACCTTTCAAGTCCTCTCCAGCAGGGCCGTACTTGTTTACGTGTTGGCAAGTGCAATTTGTTTCCACAAGAAAGAGTATCAAGGGAGGTGATTCGCTTTCAGTCGGAGCAGCCCACGCCGTGAAAGTGCGTTATCTCGCTGTTCGAAGTGATCTGTAATCAGGTTGTGATTCCAACGGCAGAGATAAATTACCTCATCTCTAACAATAGCAATGGCGGCTATTTTCATCCACAACGGACGATTGCACCACATAAGGCAATGAAACTTTCCAGAGGCTGGTATATAAGCAGGCATGATGCATTTTACAACCACGACAAAATGTGATCGGCCGAGGAAGGCGCAATTTGCGCGTGTTCTTCTAAATTCGAAGCAGACAGCGCCAGGTCAATTGAAGAGAAGGCACCCCCCGGACAAGGGCAAAAATGGTTCGTTATTGCACTAAGTCCTTACTTTGTAATGTACACATTTGGGCTTACCCAAACTAGTCAGGCATAGATCTGTCTACTCCTTTGACAATCTCTCTCTCTCTCTCTCTCTCCCTCCCTCTCTGAGTCTCTCTCTCTCTCTCTCTCTCTCTCTCTCTCTGCATGAGTCTCTCTCATCACTACATTACGCTAGTGAGTGCATGGTTCACAAGGTCTATGTGCTGAAGCACAATATATGCATCCCATGCATGACATATTAATTCTACAGGTGAACTTCACAGTGGAACAAGTTCAGGGAGTGATGCGGCATCCTCGCCACATCCGCAACATGGCTGTCATCGCCCATGTTGATCATGGAAAAACCACTCTCACAGACTCCTTGTTGGCTCGAGCAGGCATGATTGCGGCTACTCAGGCTGGTGACAAGCGTGCAACAGACACGCGTCCAGATGAGCAGGAAAAGGGGATCACCATCAAGTCTACGTCAGTATCCCATCACATTTCTCTACATCAGTTATTAACTGCAGTCATTCTTCACCACAGTTTTAAAGATGTACAGATTTTCTTGCTAACTGCTGTACAGCAGTTCAGAATAGATGCACTCTGCATTTCTTCTTCTTATTACAGGGTTGTGTCACTGTACTACCAAGTGGACAAGCAGGTATTAACCCATGTAAGTGAGAGTCCAACAGTAAGCAATGAGTTCCTCGTTAACCTGGTGGACAGTCCTGGTCATGTTGACTTCTCACCTGAAGTCACCGCCGCTCTCCGCATCACTGACGGGGCCATGGTAGTGGTAGATGCCATCAGTGGTATGTTTTCTGTTTATCTGTCATTCTGTGTATACATATGTGTTTGTGTACATGCACTGAGATATAGGGGAAGTAAGCGACGCCTTTGTTTCTTTTTTATATATATAATGATAAAAAAGAAACTCCTTGGAACCAGTGATCAGCTTATTATTCTTGAAAAACGAAACAAAGTATGCAACCCAAATTTTCAGGCCCTCAGCGAGCCCTTCATCAGCGGAATACATTTTTGAATTATTCTATGTGGATTTTTCCATTTTTAAACTCTTATGTGGAGCCAGCATGACTTTCTTTGTTTTCTAAAGTCAGTATATAAAAATTGTGTGTAAAGCAGAACAGTGCTTTGAGCCTGTATTATGCTAGTGCTCATTGACTTGAAGTAGATCAATTTTCATTTAAACACTGCAGGTAAGCCCAGTTTCAAACACATACTTAAGGGTGTGTAAGTGTAGATACTTGATGTTCTGAAGAGGGTATTCAGTATTATAATTAGCATGATCTCACAGCAGAACAATATATACACTTTTGTTTAGGTTTTACATCATGTCACTAGTGCACTTCAAACAAGTACCAAAAATACATGCATATAATTGCTAAATTTGCTGCTCACTTCATTTTCCCTTTAGCATTGTAAAGCACTTTCAATTGCAGTTCCCTAGTTTCAAACATTTCACTTTCCCAACTTGCCTTGTCTTGGCAGCTACAGGTTTGTCCATATCACCAAGATTGTCTTTCCACTCAGTGCAACAATCGTGCTTGCTGTTCCAGGTGTGTGCGTACAGACAGAGACTGTGCTGCGTCAAGCTTTGGCAGAGCGCATCAAACCAGTGCTGGTGATCAATAAGGTGGACCGTGCCATCTTTGAGAAACAGCTGGAACCCGAAGAACTGTTCCAGAGCCTGAAAGCTGTTGTTGACAAGGTCAATGCCGTGGTGTCCACCTACTCTGAGGATGATTCCCCCATGGGCAGTCTGCTGGTATGTTGCTGCTTAATACATCAGCATATAATATAATCCACCCTCGGATCATTTGGTGATCCTCAATCATGAAAAAAAAAAACATTGCTAATGTTTAGTCGTTGTATTCTTCTGGTTTTGTTGTTGTTTGTGTGTGTTGTTGCTGGGTTTGGGGTTGGGTTTTTTTTGTTGTTGTTGTTGTTGGTTGGTGGTTGTTGGTTTGTTTTTGGTTTTTTTTTTGGGGGGGTGGGGGGGGGGGAGTTGTTTTGAGGTTTTTTTTTGTTTGTTGGTTGTTTTTAGGGATGGGGGATGTTTTGGGTTTTTCTTTGTTTGTTGTTTTTTTGTTTTGTTTCTTTTGTTTTTTGGGGTTTTTTTTACATACCTAGGTCGTTTTTATGTTTTTCAGTTGGATCCATGCCTTGGCAATGTTGTATTTGCCTCAGGCCTGCATGGCTGGGCATTCGGCTTGAGAAACTTTGCACGGAGGTATTCTGCAAAGTTCAAGGTTCCTGAGGACAAGCTGATGAAACGGCTGTGGGGAAACAGTTTTTATGATCCCAAAACAAGGAAGTGGAGCCAGGTTCAGACAGATGGCAGCGTACGTGGATTCAACAAATTTATCCTGGAACCTCTCATGATGGTAAGAAATTTAATTTGTAACTGATGTTACATGTCACCAGATGCTCAGTGTAGAATTTATTCAGTTCAGTTCAATTCAAAATACTTTACTGTCTGTTCAAGAGAGAATCTAAAACAGAAAATTTTCTTTTGTCTCACATAATGTTCTGTCACGGATAGGATAAAAAAAGATAAAAATGAGATACAGTCATTAAAGATTTTCATATAAAATATATGAACTCTTAAGTACCAGCATTTCACCATGTGCACTTATAATGTTTTACATGTATTATACACCTGAGAACTGCAACAAAACAACTGTGTAAATCTTAGCAGTCCTCTGTAGCCATGCTATTTGTGGTACATGTACATATAGTAGGGTGTCTAGTAGTTTTTACAAATTTGTAGTTGCGTGATTTTGTTAAGCACGATGCTTTCTGGCCATTTCTGTCAGAGTATTGTAGATGGGATATCCGTGTCAGATACTTTGTTTTGCCAGAAATTGGCTGCTTTGCCTTTCTTGATGCATACTAGATGCTTACCCAGTTTGTCTGATCATTCGAAAATGTTCATTTGCTGTTGACAGTTACTGCGTGCATCAAAGGCAGGGGAAGTGGAGCAGACAAGTCAGTTGCTGACTAAGCTGGATCTTCACCTCAGTGCTGAAGAGATGGAGGAGGCAGGGGGCAAGAACTTGATGCGCATGGCCATGAAGCACTGGCTGCCTGCTGCTGACGCCATGCTGGAGATGATCATCACCTGCTTGCCATCACCAGCTCTGGCTCAGACCTACCGCACACAGTGTCTGTATGAGGGACCACTTGATGATGCCGCAGCTGTGGGTGTGTGATCTCTTGTAGTGGTCTGCATGTGTCAGATTTTTTTTATCATTCACCATGGTGCAGCCCCACCCATTACCCGTCCTAGTTTTAAATTTTGCTGGCAGAGGAAAGCGGGTTAACCTGGAAAGAAACCCCAATGAGCAGCCCGGTAGCCAGGAAAAACCGGTATCACATATCACGAGCTTGACCTGGGCTCGAACCCACGCTTCATTGCTGTGACAGTGGTTCAGTAGTGCAGCTGCTAAGTCCCAACACACTACCTATTAGACCACCGCTCACCCCATTTCATTGGTATTTTTGCCTGACCAGGCATATCCAGTATACTTCTTGTTGCACTTGCAAGGTTTTAGATAGGACACAGACAATTTTCTGTCCAGCATTATCCGTTGTTGGTTTTTAGTCTGTTTTCAATGCATGATGTATTATAAAGATTTTTGTTTTACTTTTCCAGCCATGTGTAACTGTGACCCGGAGGGTCCACTGATGATGTACGTATCTAAGATGGTGCCTGCATCAGACAAGGGTCGTTTCTATGCTGTGGGACGTGTCTTCTCAGGGGTTGTTTCATCAGGACTTAACGTTCGCATCATGGGCCCTGACTACAAGCCGGACAGTGGAAAGAGCAAAGACCTGTACTTGAAGAAGCTGTCAGGGTAAGCATCGCTTTCCCCTTCTGTCAAGACTGTGTCCAGCTGACATTTCATACAGTAGTTGTAGACAGCGAATGTGAATTTTGCAATGGTAATGTATGAATTACCAGCACTTAGCTTGACCTAGTGTTGAGGGAAATACAGTATTTTGGTTGCCTTGCCTGAATCCATTACATACCCATTAGGAGACCACTAGAGAGAGTACATCCCCACACTGTGGGTCAGATTGCCCACACTGCTGCTGAACAGCAGGCAATGCTACAGACTACAGTTCAGCTCTGTTGTAATATAGTCTGCAGACACAATGTGCGCTTCTCCTTGATGCCCCCTGTCTGAGGGATTGAGGGATTTGCAGAGTGAGTGGTTATGCAACCTAAACCAATCTGAACCCTTTCACTTGGTGCTGACAGTGGCATAGTGTGGTTACTTGTGGCTTCTTGTCTTTTCATATGGGGGCAGGGGCAATGGGAGGCCGAGGGGAATGCCGCTTGGGACAGTAGAAGCTATTGCACTAGTTATGTACTTCTGTTCAGAAGGTTTCATTTGAAAGTGTATGCTGTGACTGTAATGAAGACCATATGTTTAAAACCCACAGGGTAAAACTGCTGATGGGTGCTACTGTTGGCTCACTGGAAGAAGCCCCATGTGGCAGCATTGTTGGTCTGGTTGGAGTGGACAAGTACCTGGCCAAAACAGGCACCATCACTACGTTTGAACATGCTCACAATATCAAGGTCAGTCTGATCAAATGTTAGTACCAGTGTAAGTATGAAAGATTCTTCCTGCAGGTTGATTAACTCCCACTCTGTCAAAAAGTGTTTGGACAGACGCCGCCACTGTTGGGCCAGTGGTCTTCCCAAAGGCAATCTTAGAGCTCGGTAAACTTGTAATGTTTACATCAACCCCATGTGAACTGTACTCCTTGCTCGAATTTACATGTAGCACGTATCAAGTACAGCAGTGGTCATTAAGATTCATCTGCTCCACTGAAACTGGTGACATCCCTTCAGATGGTCACCCGGATGTGCCTGTCAGCATTGGATTTCACCTATGAGTATTTAGCTAGATAGGAGAAAAATGTCTCAGAAGATGAGACCATATGAGCTAGCATAGCAAACATTAATCCATCAGTTTAAGGTATGCTTCAGTGTTACTTTCTTTTTTCTTTAGAGGTGTTTCCTTCCCACACATGCTTGTTCCTGTAAATAGAATTATTATTCATATTATTCAGGTTCTGAAGTTCTCAGTCAGTCCTGTGGTGCGTGCGGCAGTGGACGTTGTCAAGCCATCTGACTTGGCAAAGCTTGTGGAGGGCATGCGGCGTCTCTCCAAGTCAGACCCTATGGTCCAGGTAATAGTTGAATCAGTTTATACTCCTGTACAACTATTAGCAAGTCATGGTATGAACATCCCTAAACGACCACACCTGAGATAAAGCCAAGTTTTGTAGTGTCCAGGCACATGTGCCTAGGGAAGTACATGTACATGTAAAACACCTCAGTCATAGACTGCATTTGAAGTACAGCAGAGTCTCCTTTGGACAACCTCTTGATTGCGCGGCCGTCTGTCGTTCATGACCGCTTTTGCCCGGCATGGGCGGGTTTTCTTCTTTATTGCATCTCCAACAACCGACCACCTGCAGTACGCGACTTTTGACTGCTATTCTGCTAGCAAAACGACCCCTCGCTTCTGTTGTGGGCGACCACAGCTGGCTTAATTGGCATTTCACACTTCGCCGGAAGCCAATTTACCTCCGACCGCCCACGGCACTTGGGCCGACACTACCCGCGAACCGCTGCTTGGACCCACCCCTTACTGTGCATGCGTGACCACAGACAAAGACAGGACAGTCAGCTCATCGCCCTTAAACACAACTGCAGTTATGCGTGTCGTGATTGCCTCATCCACCAGTTCCGACGTCCTTTACACCTGTCAAATCACTGATCATTGTTGTGAACCCTATCAAATTTATGTCAGTATGTGTGAACGTGTATCTTTGTGTGCCAGTGTGTGTGAGCGAATTAAGGTGGATACTTGATAGGTATGGTGTGGTTTCTAATCCTCCTTGTTTTTGTGTTGGACAATAAAGAAAACGGAAACTGTCACTGGGAATTCAGTCGGACTAAACTCGGTGATTTGAAACTTAGCAAATTGGCAATGCCGGGATATCAGTGTATGTTGTTTGGACACGTTCTCCGTTGCTCAAATTTAGGTAGAGCCACACAATCTTCATTACGAAGAGACTCCACAGAAATACCAAACTCTGCTACTGAGTCACATTAAAATTTATGCCATTATCTCTTCCGTTGATATGCGCTCCCGGGGAGGGGTCTGGACACCACTGTGAGTGTCTGTGATTTGGGCGACCAACTGTCCTTATCGACCGTTTCTGCTCAGTCCCCATGGGTGTTCGCCCGAGTGAGGCTTTGCTGTATTTCATATAGTGATGTAAGCATTGAAATCAAGAAAATCAGGTACAATGTTAAAACTTTTGTAAGTAGACTTTTTTTGGTTGAACTCGACAAATTTGTGATGTGGATCTTTGGTAATCATGGGCAGCTCATTGTGTTATTTCACGTGGACAGTGCAGCATGTAAAGATCTGTACTTGTATACGGTAGAACTGTAAGCGTCAGAGTGACAAACTTGACAAAGATATTTTTCATTTTGATTGTCTGGCTGGTGTACATGATAAATAAATCATGCATTTCTTGAATTCATGGAGCGTATGTTGCTGTGTCCAGTGCACAACAGATGGTGGGCAGTATGTGGTAGCTGGGGCAGGAGAACTGCATCTGGAGATCTGTCTGAAGGACTTGGAGCTGGTTCATGCTGGGGTGCCAATCAAGGTCATTATAATAATTGCTCTGTGTGTGTGCGCGTTGGGGGGGGGGGGGGGGGGGATGATGTTTGTGGATTGTATGGGGTTCTTTTTTTTTTCTTTTTTTTGTTATTTTTTTATAAGTTACATGTATCTCAGTCCCATCAGCATTTCTTTACAGATAATCTAATTTTTGTCATGGAAGTAAAAAACAAGTCTTTGATTTGTATCCTGACATATGCTCAGTTGTGCTAAATGGACTGCATGTGTCCTCTTTTGCCCATTGTGTTGGGTGTAATAGTTATTTGCTCACCAGCCCTGAAGGTCTCTTAAATTAGAAATGCAGTACATGGACCTGAAAGTTCGTTTATTTGTTTTCTTTTTTACATTTCAGAAATCAGAACCAATTGTGCGGTACTGTGAAACCGTTTCTTCTCCGTCAGACCGTGTGTGTTTGGCAAAATCTGGCAACAAGTTGAATCGACTGTACATGAGTGCAGCACCTCTTCCTGATGGCTTGCCAGAGGCTATTGATGAGGTGTGTGTGTGTGAGATCCATTCTGGTATTTTATAACAAATGATTGATAGAAGTTTGTCTGATGTATAATTAATTTAACAAGTAGTAGAAGTTTGTTTCAAGTATAATATAACAGATGGTAAAAGTTTGTCTCAAGGATAAGGTAACAAATGGTCGACATTTATCCTAAGCATGTTTTTTGTCTCCTCTGGCTCTTGCAGGCCGTGGTCTCAGCATCCCAGAAGGTCAAAGAGAGGGCACATTTCTTGAGTGAAAATTTTGCTTTTGACCCCAATGAGGCACACAAGATCTGGTGTTTTGGTCCTAATGGCAGTGGGCCAAACATGTTGCTGGACACCTCCTTTGCAGTGCAACACATGCAAGACATCCGCGATGCTGTTGTTGCTGGATTCCAGTGGGCAACGTCTGAGGTCAGCATACAGTACATTTGCAGCAGCTCTTGATACTGAGTTCCACTCAATGAACTCCTAAGACCACCACACCTTTATCCCCTTGTTTTCATTAAATCACTTTTAGTGTTGCCCTGTACACATGAGCTCCAGTCTGTCAATGTAGTGGGGAGCCGGGGTAGAGCGTTAGACTTTCAATGCTCGGGTCGTGAGTTCGAATCCTGGCTGGGGCCAAATATTTGTGCTGGCCTTTTTCTCGCTGCCCCGTCTTTGATATCACCCTTACGTGGTGGAAAAGGACGTTAAACTCCTAAACACCCACCCACGCTGTCAATGTAGTGTTAAAACTGTAAATAAGGTCGCCATCCCAACTCTCATGAATTTATATAAGTTCCTTTTCTTAGTCTGGCTTGGGATGCAAGAAAAATGTTCATGGCTACCACTAGTAATGGTCGCTGTATGGTTGAACAGTTTGTACAATTTCATGTCCAGCTTGGCAGTTAGTGTGAAAAAAATGTCATTACTCTGAGTTTATTTGCTTTCGTTTTGCTTTTTTTGTTAGGGAGTTCTGTGTGAGGAGACAATGCGAGGAGTACGCATCAACTTGACAGATGCTACAATTCACTCTGATCCTGCTCATCGAGGTGGAGGCCAGATCATACCAACCACGAGGCGAGCTATATTTGCCTCCATGCTGACAGCACAGCCACGACTTCTCGAACCTGTCTTTCTGGTGGAAGTGCAGGTGAAGTCTCATTTGCTAGTGTCTAATAGTAAGAAGGAGCCTTGTGCTAAAATTTTGAATGCCATGCTGCAATATTTGGAGTGACTTGCAGCTACTTGCTTGTGAGTTGTGGGCAGAATTGCTCATGTTGATAGTCAGGTATATTTTGTAACCACTAAATCTGTGAATAGCAAATTTGTGAAAATGTGAAAAGATTTTATTTGATGTGGATGGACTTGCTAAAGTTTCCTTTGCATCTGTTTTGTTTAATGATGTTTAGTATTCGGCATTTGTAGTGAATTGTCTCGTAAATGAAGACTTTTGTATATCTGATGCAGTGCACAGATGATGTGATTGGTGGTGCAATGGGAGTGATAGCTCACCGGCGTGGTCAGATTGTGGAGGAAGTACACCAAGCTGATTCACCTCTCTGTATAATACGCGCCCACATGCCTGTTAACGAAGGCTTCGGTGAGTATCTTCTTCTGGCCATTTAGTAAGATTCTGGTAAGGAAATGCTTTGATCATTCTTGCTACAGTTACGTCTGTAAGTAAAACAGATGACAGATACCAAGATCATTTACGGTCAGTCAAACTTAAGCCGTGAATGGATGAATAGTTTCACATTTGTATTACAGAGTTTGCATTTAACTCATTCTACCCTGCGCCCGTGTAGACCTCGGGCAGCCTTGCCTGCACTGCCAGCCTGCGCCCGAGTTGTACTCGTGCGTGAAACTCGTTTGCGAAACCGGTTCGTTTGCGGTAAAAGCTAACCTAAGAAACCGTCCAAGGGAAGTAACTCGTAGTGTACTTCCTTCCTGTTCGACGCACGTTTGAAATTTTGAATCAGAGCGTTTTTCAGGCGTGTATTTGACGAATTTGTGAGCGCTATGTCCAAACATCGGCGCCTGACTGCCAAGCAAGTGGCAGATGAGATACTTATAGATTCAGATTTTGAACCCGAAAATTTGGAAATATCGTTGAATTCAACATGTTTAGACTTGCATGATGCTACCAAGTCATCTTACTCTTCGTCAACACAAACAGTTGTACACAAATCTGCACTTCACATTCTCATAAAAACAAAACCAATGCACTAAACAATACCAAAATCAAGTATAACATACAACAAATACTTGTTGGTCAATGTATAAATTTTGGTGGATGTAGGATATAAACTTTTTGAGTTACGGGCTTTTTAGTGGAGCGACTGAAATTTCTTAGCAGTACAGCTAAGACACCCCCCCCCCCCCCCCAGGCTGGGGAGGCTGCTTAGCCTGTTATGGCTCAGGGTAGAAAGGGTTAATGTTTAGGAGCAACAGAGTGTGAGTGTTAGGAAAGTCTTATGCGCTTGTACTGTGCAGGATTCACAGAGGAGCTTCGGGGGAGTACAGGAGGAAAAGCTTTCCCACAGTGTGTGTTTGACCACTGGCAGGTCATGCCAGGAGACCCTCTGGAGCCAAGCTCACGTGCTGGTGTCATTGTCAGTCAAGTGCGACAACGCAAAGGTCTCTCTGTTTCAGCACCAGGTCTAGACAACTATTTGGACAAACTTTGAACTTTTTTCCAGTTGAGCAGCACTTTGGTCTCTCCCAGTTTAAACAATTTATCAGTTGTCAGTATTTCATCAAGCAGTTTGAAATTAAGAACAGCCGATTTCGATTGGTATAGATAGAAAAGCATGGCAAAAGAGTGCTGATAGTGAAATTTTGAGTGATACAACTTTTCACCCAGCAAAGTCTGTGAAGCATGGGAGAAATTTTTGCAACAGCAATGCCACATGAAAAAAATAAATAAATAAAGTGATGTTTGAAAAGTCACAAAACTGTCTTGGCTTTTTTTTTCTTCTTACAAACTGTTTTGTTTGCTTGACTTGTGCTTGTTCCCTTGTTTCATGTGACATTACTTAAAGATACATTTTTGCAGGTTTTTCTGTGTTTACTTTTGACCATGGAATAAGCATGATATATGTACAGCTGTACATTACAGACATTTATGCCCAGGTTCCACTTCTTATATGTTTTAGTTTTGAGCTACACCCAGACGGTTCAATGGCTGAAAACAGTTTTTCCATCAAAAATTTTTAGGGGAGATAACAGAATATTTGATCCCCTGCAGCTCCCTGTCTGCTTGCAGTTTGAAACGATCGTCATGCATAGATGACAAACATCAGCGACAACAAGTGGACAAATATGTTGAGTCCTGTTGGAGAGAAATTACTTCTATAAAGTGAATGTACTGCACAGAGGTTTGGAAGTATATGCCACAGTAAGAGGAGTGAACAAAAATCAACAGTTTATTTTCTACAGGTTAGTCAGGCCTGGCCCTCATCAGATTTGTGTATTCAAAAGTAAACATGTTGTGTGGACTTCGCATACAAGTGCCTTAAACAGCTGTGACATCATTCAACAATCATGGTCACTCGTTGAATGTGCAGTTGGGGGTATGACTGGGAATGCATTACACACACACAATATAATTAATAATTACAGTCACTGTTCATCACCTTCATCAAACACTCTCCATTTGCACACATTTTCTCTTCAGATTCACATAAAAGTGAAACGATGTCGCTATGATCCTCTTTTGGAGTTAGAAGCAGATGACACTTCTTAGATCACACACAGGTCAATAGATTTTAGTAGGGAAGGTCTGGTGACGTGCCACTTGCCGGTTAAAAAGCAACCAAACAGCAGTACATAGACTAAAACACACACATGACAAAGTTTAATCATGAGATTTTAAAGACGAGAGCAAGATTTTTAATGCACTGAGCAAAAGAAGTTCTAAAAGAAACCCAACACAGTGGTTTTTATGACACAAACCTTCATGGTTTCTAGATTAGTGCCTTCCAAAGATGCGGTTTCTTTGCCTGCAATCAACAATCATTGAACAATGCTGCAAAATCCTGTTTGACATTGTAAGGCAGATCGCAAGCCATGGCTACCTAGCTGCCACACCTGTCAATCATGCCAGAGGGAAGTAACTTTGCTGAAGGGGAACAACTTTGTTACAAAAATTTATTCAAGTCTGAAATTGATTGTGCCCTGTAGCATCCCCAAACACCACAATACCTATATAAGTAAGTGATGTAAACCAGCCAGACATTCCACGCAACCTCATTTGTTTTAAGTACATGTAATACTTCTGATGTGTGTGAAACAGTTATGTGATCTTTCTTTAAAGATACATACCGCAGCTTGTTTAAGCTCACAGTTCGACCTAAGCTTATTATGGTGACAAAAATATAGTGTCATTTAGATGTGAGCAAAATCTGAGCCCATTCCGGGCCTTCGTTGCTAAGATATGAGCCAATATGCGAGTCTATCGGCTACTGCGTGTTACAGTGAAAAGTATAGAGCCATATATACAGTCACTGGTATCATGTGACACCTGATTACCCTACAACTGACGACATGGTGAAATCCAGTGTTGACAGGCACAACCGGGTGACCATCTGAAGGGACGTCACCAGTTTAAGTGGAGGAGATGAATCATAATGGCGGCACCATACTCAAAACTAAATTTGAGGAGGGAGTACAGTTCACATGGGGTCGATGTCAACATTACAAGTTTACCGTCCTTTAAAATAGCCTTTGTGAAGACCACTGGCCCAACAGTGGCAGCGTCTGTGCGAAACTCTTTTTTCACACAGTGGGAGTTGATCAACTTGCATTGAGTATCTTTAAGTCAACGTACTTGATTATGATGTCATTTGTTCATCCTAGTTGAGACAGTCTAAGCATAAAAATTGTTTCAAGACCAAAAGAGCATGCGATGGAAGACATCACATCTCGGGCATTTTGCACAGGTGAGATATGCCACAATTTTCTTACATACTCTATCGTGTTCAATTATTGGGGGGTTTTATGTTCACAAGCCTTCAAATAAGATCACACGCTATGCTTGTTGAGCCTGATACATGTATAAGACATCTTGTGGGGAGGACAAGTCCTTGCTGGATCTGGGATATTCATTGCATGTAGTACCTGCTGATGTGTATTTCACATCCTGGAGCACAGTGGAATTTTACTAGGTACATGTAGTTTTCACTATGAACCTGATAACTCAGTGTTTTAATTTTTGCGGCAATTTATGCAGTTTAAAATCAGCTTTCTGCTTTTTTTTTTAACATAGTTTATTCAAAGAAGCAAACTGGGTAATTGTAACGTTTCCAGTCCAGCGGTGAGAGGCATTTCACTTATGGAAAGTCACATATGAATGAGATTCTGTTTACTGCTTTTCTCTCTATATCATCACATGGCTCGCATTAGTCAACACAAACTGCAAACTTGACGAATTAATACTGTGCTTCTAGTCTACGTACAGTATCAATAGTACTTTTTCTTCAAATTTGTGGATGTAAATGACCCAGTATTTTAATGCTGAAGTAATAACTGGCAATAAAGAACACTGAACAAGTGCACCTGAAAGTGTTAACAGACATTCTAAACATCATGCAAATATCTTCAAATCATTCAACAACAGTCAACATCTCAACCCATAAAGTTGGTAAACAAGTTTTTCATACCTGCCCAAATCTCTCTCTTATTTGTAACATGCAGGTAAAAGAAAAATCACTGTCTGCAGATAGTGAAGGCCATGGTATGAGGGAACTCAACCTGCTAGATCTCTCAGTGCTTCATTTGTTAGTCTGACACTTGTACCTTTCATACAACGTGTTTGTCACATTGTAGGTAGCAGTGGCAGTAGTCATGCAAAGTTTGGAATCGCCCTTGGTTAATGTGATCAAGATGGGCTCGCTTATGGGAATCCAGGTCGTGTACGTGTTGCTTTTAGAAGCATACAGAAGATTATAGGGTCTTGTTCCATTTACGATGACACCTCTGCAGTGGACGATCCCAATTGTTCTGGAAATCTGATTTCCGTTGTTGGGTAAATTGCCTTTCACGACGTCTTTGATGAAGGTCATTGTCCCATCCTCAGGCACTGTACACACAGGGAAACAGAGTGTCATTTCAATTAAATACATCGCCCCGGAGTAGTACTGGTCACTGCTGAAGAAATGTATGAATTGTTTACAGGTTGGCTGTTTTAAATGATTCTTTAGCATCTATTTATTTGTACATTAACCTCTGAAATCAGTAAATTTGCAGAGGATCTGTGAAGACTCTGTGTGTGTGTGTGTGTGTGTGTGTGTGCGTGTGCGCGCCGGTGTGTGTGAGTGTGAGAGAGAGTCAGTGATGAAATGCACATACATGAACTCCACAATGTATACTTACCCTGTGGAATGTTTGATTTGGTTGTTTCCTTTGTAAAGACATGACTGCCGGACTTGGCGAAGGTCATGACACAACGGTACACGCCAAACAGCTCACACCTGAAGGATGCCGTTATATCGAGTCCCACAGAACCCTTCACAGGTGTGTAGGTGGGCTTCACTTTAGCACTAGATAACCTGCATCATCATGGAACAGACAGGAATTAACTTTTCCACTCACATAGACTGACTTGAGCTGCTTACAACAGCAAGAGACCATTAACTTGATTACTTCATAATTATGAGACTTCTGCAGGTTGTCGTTGCTGAAATATTAGCCAAAATGTATGTAAACTGAGGTGCTGCCGTAGACTTAAGCCACTTTTCCTTCTGTTGCTCTGTAATGGTATGTACTCAAATAGGGGCTGGAAATGATATTTTCAATGCGGCCGCTATTTCTCTTCTCTAAGTGTAATGACAATGACGAAAAAAATGGCATTTTACATACAGTGCCACGTGCAATGAAACTGCGAAGACTGAAATTCCCAGTTTGACAAAGATGTGAGCAGGAGAACCAACACTGAAGTGTGTGTGTGTGTGTGTGTGTGTGTGTGTGTGTGTGTGTGTGTGTGTGTGTGTGTGTGTGTTGTTTTGGACAGTTGTGACAGTTGTTTTCTGCCACCTGCTACTTTACTGGCAGATTTTCCAGCAAAATTACTTTTGCTACAAGGTTTTTTTGTTGTTTTTTGTGTGAATCAGAAAGAGGGCCCAGATAGGACCGTTTTAGAAGGTCTGATTTTTGTTTTTGTTCTTTTCTCTTCTTTTCTTTTTCCTTTTGTTTTGTTCCTTCCATCATCTTCCCTTTGTTTTAATCTTTATTTGTTATTTTATATATTTTTTCTTTCTACTTCCTTCTTTTTTTAAACAAATATTGCCAGCAAATTTTTTTATAGTTAATACAGAATGTACACAGTAACAACAACTTTAAACCAAGCCAATGTGCGTGCAATTGCTGCGTGCGTGCATGTGTGTGTGCCAGGAGTGTGTGTGTGTGTGTGCCATAGTGTGTGCGTGTGTGTGTGTGTGTGTGTGTGTGTGTGTGTGTGTGTGTGTGTGTGTGTGTGTGTGTGTGTGTGTGTGTGTGTGTTGTACTTAGTGTGTACCGGGATATGATCAAGACAGCATGTGGCTAATAAATCAATCACATAATCACATAATATAAAGAGACGTATATGTGCACCAAGCGTCAGTACATGATGAAAACACAATCAGCAGCATACGGTTGGAGTATCATTTACATACTGTATAGAGATGTATATATGCAGTAAAGCATACCAATAATAATCTCCACATCGCCTCAGTATTAAGGAAAAAAAAACGAATCCAATTCACCTGTACGATATTTTTTGGAATACGAAAAGCGCTTGAGAAATATTTGATGGTTTCTTGGTAAAATCTTCTCTCGGAAACACTTAAGATGTCTTCCGTTGTTTCTATGCCAGCCTCTCTCCACTTGGGAAAGTGGAGAGTGTTATGTTTGTACTTAATGGCGGTATTATGTCATATCACTTGACTGAGTATATTTTCTTGATTTATTTGTTCAGTCTTCAAGATCTCTTTGTTGTCTAAGTATGTGAATATAACCTTTTCCCGGAAGTTGCTTTTAATTGTTAGTTGGTGTCTTATTTCGTTTGGTCTATTGTTAATGAGAAAGAGATTTTCTTCTGACATTACACTTGAAAAATGCCAAAGTGGAACGCAGGTCCATTTCTTTTCCTCCGAAATAAGTCTCTTTATCCACTAGAGGTAAAAGCTCTTATGCATATTTTCAATATTAAGCATGCGTACGCCGCCTTCGGAGTAGTCTGATTGCATGACGGTTCTTTTGACCTTCTTGAAAGCCTTTGTATTTACATAGCGTCTTTGCCAGATGAACTTATACAATAATCTGTTGACTTCCTGTAGGGCTTTGTCTGGAAGTCCAGCATTACATATATGAGTCTACTAACGAGAAACGTTTTTACTATAATTATTTTTCCAGTTATGCTTAAAGTCTCTTTTACTCCAGTTTTGTATTCCTCTTTTTATGTCTTCAATTTGTTTCTTTCCACGTTTTTCTTCTATATTTTGTGCTCTAACAGAGTTCATAAAGACAATTCCTAATATTTTTTTTCTCCACTGTTTCAATGGGAATGTTGCCTTGTTGCATGCAGTCTTCTCTCTGTGTACCTATCTTCATTAACTTTGTTTTTGATGCGTTTAATTTTAGCCCTGAGAAGGTTGAAAATGTGCCTATGAGTTTCAGGGAGTTACTTATATCCTGTTCATTCTTTAAGGTGTGTAGAGTCGTCAGCAAACTGTTGGATTTTTACTGTAACATTTCTACGTGGAAGACTTATTCCTGTGACACTGCTGTCCTGTCGTATCTTACTGACTAAATATATTTTAAACATAAAAGCAGGCAAATTTTTAAAACATAGTGGTCATGCCATCCACCTGTGGATCATGAGGTTTAAATCTCCTGGAAGGCAAGATTTTTGTTAGAGATTTTCCCTTACCAGATTGACTTATTTTTTGTGCATATACACTACACTCCCCTGTTCTCGAACAGTTAAGAAACATGTGCCTGCTGGGAACGAACAATGACCTCACAAAAAATAATTGACTGTCAAACCACCTATTCACCCTTGTACTCAGATCAGTCACAACCACCTCTGTGTTCGTGCATCGGTTTTCCGTTTGAAAAATACTTTTGAAGAGCAATCCAGAAATGAGGATTATATTCTCGAATGGTGAAAACGTCCAAAATTTACAAAGAATGTGGATAAGCTTTGATACTGAAAACACTTAACGCTGTCTTGGGAGAACACCATGTGAAACAGCTCAACTGTGACTGATCTACAAAGTAATAATAATAAATAGTAATAATAATAATGAGGATCTGTCTGGCGCCCAACCTCCTGCTGGAGCTCTGGGCGCCTCACAGTAGGGTGGCAATACATACACATGAAATACGTCACATTACATACACATGAAATACACGTCACATACACGTTACATACACACAGCTATGATACATCCTAACATGACATCCTAAAATGACAATGATGGTAACAGTGATGATCGAGAAGTAAGACTGTATAAGACTGTATAACTACTCAGAACTCCAAGGGGAAATCAAAGCGACATTGTTCCGCAGAGAAACAGATGGAAATCATAGCAGTTACGATGAAGGGATGAAGGACTGTATACGTTTATCTTGCTTTTGTGTACCAGATAAATGCACAATTATCAGCTGAGCATCTAAAGGATCCCATTCATTTTGCAGATGCTGTATAATTGAAAACAAGTACACAGATACACAGAAAAGTAGGCGGGCTAAAGAAAAAAAAGAGAAAAGAGAGAGAGAGAGAGAGAAATGGTTGGCACTGTACAATTGGTGACACAAATGTACAGATGCCTGGGAAGAGAAGCCCAAATATTCCATACTACAGCAGTGACACAGACAGACCTATACCAACAATCAATAACAAACTCACACTTGTTCAAGTTTATCATTTTTGGTGTTTTTTGACTTCCGGGCGACAAGTGTGTTATTCAGGAAAAGTTGCACATCCGTCATGGTGATATCACTACTGCCTGGAAAGGCACATGCAAGGTCCATTGTTTGCTCATCTTCAGCTACTTCAATGGCCAGTTGCAGAGATGTTGAAGGTTCTGAAACAGTACATGTACCAGTATGCTCTCAAACATACTTAATTTGCTGGCCAGTCAAAAACCATGTAAAAGGAGGGGGAAGGGGGTAGAAGAAGAGTATGAATAAAGAAGCATTTGGACAGAAAGACCCATGGGACTAAGCTGCATAGAGACCTGGTATGGACTTGGTATTTTCAACCCCTCCCCAACCCACCTCAAGTGACTCAAGAAAAACTTGGTTATGCAGTATGTTAAGCACCCATGAAGTACAAGTCCCTGTGACAGTTGTATCACTAAGCTCACTCTAGTGGATATGGTATCTGCCATCACTAGATGCCATTGCTCTCTTCACTAAAGCTCAAGAGTTGGTTTTGTGTAATGGACAAAAGGATCATCAGTATATCACAACAGACTGATTGTCAGCATCAAAACATTTGGCCAACGTTCTTTCAGTTATAGTGCCCCCCGCGTTTGGAACTCCTTAATTGCCATCTTCTCTGTGAAACATCCCTTCCCTCCTACAGTTTAAAGCACAACTCAAAACACATCTTTTCAAACTAGCTTTTAATCTTTAAGTTTAAATTCCACCGCCTGTATTGATGTGTATAAATGTGTGCATGTGAATGTTGTGTGTATGCGTGAGCAAAAAGCGCATTGAGTGCTTTTCTAAGCAGAACTCCGCGCTCTACAAGTGTAATATATTATTATTATTATTATTATTATTATTATTAGTGCTTACAACAAACTCAACAAGGGTAAACAGGTTTCGCACCTACCAACAAAAGCGGTAGTTGTTAATGTGGTTGTCGTGGTGGTTGTTGTCGTGGTTGTTTTGGCAGTTGTCTGTGTCGTTGGTCTTGCTGTGGTTGTCGTTGTCACTTTCCCAGGTCTGGCCGTTGTGGTCGGTTTTCCAGGTCTGGCCGTGGTGGTAGGTTTCCCAGGTCTGGCCGTGGTGGTCGGTTTCCCAGGTCTGGCGGTGGTGGTCGGTTTCCCAGGTCTGGCCGTGGTGGTTGGTTTACCAGGTCTGGCCGTGGTGGTTGGTTTCCCAGGTCTGGCCGTGGTGGTCGGTTTCCCAGGTCTGGCCGTGGTGGTCGGTTTCCCAGGTCTGGCCGTGGTGGTCGGTTTCCCAGGTCTGGCCGTGGTGGTCGGTTTCCCAGGTCTGGCTGTTGTCGGTTTCCCAGGTCTGGCAGTTGTTGGTTTCCCAGGTCTGGCCGTGGTGGTCGGTTTCCCAGGTCTGGCTGTTGTCGGTTTCCCAGGTCTGGCAGTTGTTGGTTTCCCTGGTGTAGCTGTTGTACCTTTCCAAGACCCAGTTGTTGTCCCTGGACCGACTGTCACTGGGCCTGCCCACGGCTTGGGTGTTGTTCCTCCTGTCTCTGAAGTAGCACCTTTAACAAAGAAGCTAGACCTTTCTAGACTCACTTTCGGGAGAAACATAATTATGCAGGAAACTGAGCAGACCCCCCCCCCCCACCCCCAACCCCCAAAACAAAAACCAACTACAACAACAACAAACAAACAAAAAACAAACAACACACCAGTTGTCAACACCCCCCCCCCTGCACACACACACACACACACACACACACACACACACACACACACACACACACACACACACACACACACACACACACACGCGCGCGCGCGCTATTCACTAGTTTCCACTAAGCCTGTTTGGACTATGTTGGTATTCTGTGCTGTCCTGGGGTTTGGGTTTTTCAGCTTGGTTTACCTGTACATTTGCGTTTTCATCAAATTTTTAATTTTTTTCTCTATAGAGAAACATCTTTATGGGATGGGGCAGATTCCGCTGCGTGCAGCAGCAAGTTTCAGCGATACAAACAAGACTGTGACGTTTCTCCAGACAATACATACTTTCACGCACACAGTGATGTAACGAAATCTGCGTCATAGACACCTTACTATGCTGCTGCATTCTTTTTGGCGGGAGTTGTTCGACGTGTGTGTGTGTGTGTGTGTGTGTGTGTGTGTGTGTGTGTGGACAGGAGTAATCATGGCTATCTCCAAAACCACCTCGTTGAAGGGCTTGGTGATTTGAGATGAAGTGGACAGTCATGTTACGTATTTTTACGAACAAATTCTAAAAATGCCTTTATTTTCTAGATTTTGGAAGTTCATCCAATTATACTGACTGTATTTGTAGCACAGCTCTGTAGCTCTGTCAGAGTTCGTGTAAAAATAAAATTCTGAGGTAGGGGTGGTTTGCATTAAAGGCCAAATATTTGTGAAAAGACTCCTTCAAATTACTCATCTTCAGGGCATTCTTGTTACGTGTGACAACTGCACATATGACAGGAACTACTGCACTATTATAGCTTTAGAATTAAGAATAACAGAACTTTTAGATACACATTTTTTCAAGTTTCTGCGAGAAGCACCGGCCAAAAGAGTTGCTATTTTGCGATTTCGTAACTACAATTCAAGGTATTCAAGTCCACGGTTCACCAGCCCTCTAGATCTTCCAGATTTTATGTAAAAAATTAATTCAGTCAAGGAAGCCACAAAACCAACAGGGAAATCGCAAGACATGAACAAGCATCCTCTGTCAGACGAACAGTGTGAGACTGACGTCAGATGTTTACTTCACAGACAAAATCGGTAAATTTCGTTACTGCCTCCGACATTTCACCAGCCCTCTGCATCTTCCAGATTTTGTGTAAAAATTAATTCAGTCGGGGAAGTCACACGCCAACAGGGAAATCACAAGACATGAACAAGCATCCTCAGATGACCTGCGTGAGGCTGACGTCAAATGTTTAGTTCACGGAATTGACGTCATCCCTCTCTCTCCCCTAAGATTCTAGATCCGGCAATAATAACAATAACTGAAAACGGACAAAATAACATGAAACTTGGAGAAACAACTTTAATATGGGATGGGGCCATTCCTCCTTGTTGTTGTTGTTGTCCTAGTTGTTGTCTTTATTATTTTGTTTTTAGCTGTTGTTGCATAGCAATGACAGAAAACAAACTGAAATGTTCAGCCAAAGATCATTGTTGCTGATAGGGCCTGGGTTTGCATCACTTACATGCTTTGAAGCCCACGAGCGCGACAGATCCTATTTGCTGGGTGGAGCCCACATGAGCAGAACAGAAATATTTGCCCTCATGCTTGCACTTGGCTACATCCACAGTGTAGGTCAGTTTTAGTATGCCTGCATCTGTTTGTGAATAAGATCAATATTAATACCAATCATGATAATAATAAATAATACCAACAACAAAAAAATAATAACAACAATAATAATAATAATATTTATAATCATACCAATTATTATTATTATTATTATTATTATCAACAATACCAATATGAAGAAGAAGAAGAAGAAGAATTTAATTCATGTAATGTGATGACGTGTGTCATCAATTCAACCATCATTACCATCATAGGAATACACTGCAGTGCAACCCAATCACCGACAACAGTTTACGTTGGTTTTGTTTGTAGCTGATGCCGCTGCTGTTGCTGTTGTTTTGTGTTTGTTTTCTTGTTGTTGATTTTGGGTATGTATAGTGTTTAAAAGCTTCCCTATGTCACTCATGGGAAAGGAACAGTACTCACTGGAAGGAGGGGGGAATTTTCCTGACACGCTTTCACCCCTCGCTACCCCTGTTAGCAGATAGGAGCCTGGAAAAGAAAACATAGTCCTTACAAATGATTTATGTATGGGCATCAGCTGACAGTTGTATGTACATGTAGCAAGTTAACAGTGTAAATACCAAAAATTAGAATTATTAAGATGTAAGCATTCTATGGTAAAAGTACATGCATGTACATGTACAAACAAATTCTCAGTATCGTCATATTGAATTACATGTACTGGAGTTGTTGGGTTGCTGGGCTTAACATTACAAGGTCATCCCCTTGGTTGTGAGAGTTGCGTGTGTGTTGCTATTTTCAAGTACTCTGCCATGCAGGCAGCAATACTGCACCTTTGAGGGATTTATTTCTGTTGCCAGCAACTGACAGTTGTTATGCTAGGAGCCTAACATGGCTGAAGATAATCCCAACATAACAACGATAGCAAAACATCATGTATCTGTACCCTCACAGTTCTGGCCAGAGTAAACAATGACAATAAGCGCATTTCCGCCAGATGAAGTCATACTGAATTCATACCTTTGATTGTTTACCTGTAGTGTTAATCTTTGCGACACTATTGTTCTTGTGAAACATGGTAATATGGCTGATTTTGTCCTCTCCAGCTGTGGCAGCAGCACATGTAAGTTCTAGGCTCAAGCCAATCTGGGGTGTGGCATCTCCTGCTGTCAATTTGATGTCCAGCGGGCAGTCTTCAGCAGGAAGCCTCTCTGAAAAAAAACACAAATAATTCTTATTGAAAAACCTGAACAGTTTGTGTTCACTGGTATGGTGGGAGAAGATGGTTAAGATCCCGTACTTGTTAACACTACATATATTTGGCTACAGTCACATGTGTATAGGCCTACTGTACACACAGAGACTCCACATGTTCACTTACCTGACTGGACCATCTCCGCCATAGCATGCGCGTACATGGATTTCCGTCTGTTTTTCATCTCAATTTCGCACAGCCAGTGTCCCAGGTCATCGCAGCTAAGCTCTGGAATAGTGGCTTTCAAGAACTTGTTTTTTCTGGATCCTAGCTGTATGTGTCGCTTTTTGTACCTGCCAATAAATCTCCATATGTATTGCAAACTTCAGAGAATGCAGACAGTCGATTGGCTAATGACTCACCTGTAAACAGTGGTCCTTATTATGCACATATGTGTGTCGCCTACACAGAGATTTCAGAGTCTGATGCAGATTTTGAGGCTGTATGTCACTGGTTTTACAAAATGACTTTAAATTTGACAAAGCGACCCTCAGTTTCGAAAGCTGTAAGGAACACTGGTAAATAGGGAAATGGTTATCAAAACCTCTAACATCATATGCTAAAAGGGCCTAAGTGCATATACAATCCTCAACACTTACGGCCTGGTATCAACTGGCGCTACCGCTTACGACAACACTTGGCAGGGGGTCAAGTGTTGTCATATGTTTTGAGCTAGATGCATGAGACTATACACTAGATTTCAAACGAAGGTGGATAATAATATACATTGTAGCACAAAGAGACAACCAAAGCACCTCCCTCTGCGCAGACTTGTCTGTTAAACATATTGAGACTGTATTAATTTGATCATTACAGCAGCGACATTTCAATTGCACGGGGCTGCTTTCATCAGTTGCAAGAATTGTATCAAAGTGATTACGTCAAATGTATTATGCATCATCCCAGTGAGGGAAAAACATCACAGATTTCAAAGAAAATAGCTTCACGTCTCTCCTCCAAAAACAAGATTGGTCTGACAAGCCCAGTCAGTTGCTTCCATTCAAAGAGAGAGAGAGAGAGAGTCCTCCTCTCGGATACATGGCATTACAAAAGAACGGCCGTGATGACAGAAGGGATTAAATGGAAACAACATTTTGGGCTGGTGACCGTCTTGTTTGCTTTTGATGTACATAGGTAGTGATAGGTAATATCTGTAGTACCACGAATGTGTGTATATGTGTGTAAGTGTGTACATAATGACAGCAGACTAGGTGTATATGTGTATACTGTATATTGAAAAATAACCTCCTTTTCAGTAATCCTTTTCATCTTATTTTATTGTACATGTATTCCCATTTGTATTCTGGCACTTCGTTCTCCCCAACAAGTAAATTTCTCTTTGGAAACAATGAAGACTATCTTAGCATATAGTAATTATTACAGCTGTAAAAGTCACACTCCAAAAATTCCATATATAACTGCTATGCTTATGGTAAGATCATTCTAGTTATATATGTTAGGATATGGCAGGACTAAACTATAGTGAGTCAAAACAGCTGGCTGTATAGTCTCATTGTATCTATCCATGCATTTCCCATGAGTGTCAATTACTGCTGTTCACCCCAATATCTGGTATCAGATTCAGAACTAACAATATGCTATACAAATTATGCATAATACTGGCACATATCCATGATGATGGTTCCACTGAGTGTTCCTTGCAGAACAAAAGAAATATGTGAATTACCTGGAACTAATCACTTTACTCTGTCCTTTGTCATCCATTTTGGCGAGCACATACTGGGTGACTTTGTTGAGATCTGGAGCACGCTTGATACGGAATGCCACAATAGTGCTCCTTGTCCTGGTTTTGTCCAGTGAGCACGTAACTTCTAACTGTTTTCCTGTCCTGTCCAGGGTGGCTCGTTTCGGCGTAAGCGTTATTACAGGGTTTACTTGTGGCATTTAAAGCAGAAAGAAGCAGAGAGCATGTATACACGACAGACGGTGAACGCTGATTACATAAAACAGTTTGCGTCAGTCTTCATGTACATGTACAACATAATTCTACGGCATATCTGTCATAAACACAGATTCCTTCTTAAAACAAAGTTGCATGGATTATAGAAGCCACAGTGTCTGTTGACACATGCATGTATTCTATTCTCTGGTGCACAGCACAGGTTACAGCAGTGCACGGACTACGTCATTTCTGGAATAAGCCCATACCTGTATTATGATATGCAAACAAAACTCAATCATTCTAAAATGTTATTAAGAACTTTTAGGTAATTAACTTACTTTCTGTTCGTCTTTTGTTTTGTTGATCACATTCTGAAAGCAGAAGAAGGATGTGACAGACTCATTACAGGCTACACTGAATAGTTCTGTGGGTCAGCTGCTTCACAATGCCAGTGACTGTGACCCACTTGAAAACTGTGTAGCATGTTTGTCTGCATGCAGACTTACCCACTGCAGTACATTGTACTATGAAACATCCTGGTTGTAAAGGGAGAGTTTCAAACATGCATATCCATATTACTATGCAACTGATACCTTTGTCAAAAGGCGAATGTCAAATGTTTTCGCGACAAAAGGAAATTGCCGCTTTTTCGCCAAAAATAAGTTTTTCTCGGGAGAAAAAAAAGTTTTTCGCGAAAAAAAAAAAAACGTTTTTCGCTGAAAAAAAAGTATTTCGCGAAAAAATGCCGTTTTTTTCGCGACAAAATTGACTTTTTTGCGAAAAACTGCTTTGTTGCCAAAAAAAAATTGCATTTTTGTCTGCTTTCGCCAATCCTGTGATTTAGTCTTTTCGCGAAAAATCCGTTTTTTCGCAACAAAACCGCTTTTTTCGCGAAAAAACGTCAATCTTTCCGCGGAAAAAATGTCGCGAAAAAACGTTTTTTTTTTTCGCGAAAAAAATGGTATGTATGCACTTTTTCTGTAGAAAATTGGTGTCCTTTTTTTGGCGAAAAACTAGCCCACTCAGTAAGGTTTTCGCGAAAAAACTGCTTTTACTTTTTTCACGGAAATACCTTTTCTGCAGAAAAATTGACTTTTTTCTCGGAAACCTGTTTTTTCGCGAAAAAAGGCAGTTTTTTCCGCGAAAAGGGCCATTTTGCTGAAGAAAAACTTTTTACGCGAAAAAAATCGCTAACAAATGTTTTCGCGATAAAAGGAAATTGCCGCTTTTTCGCGAGAAAAAAAAAAGTTTTTTCGCGAAAAATTGCCGTTTTTTCGCGACAAAATCGGTTTTTTCGCGAAAAACTGCTTTGTTGCGAAAAAACTGCATTTTTGTCTGCTTTCGCCAATCATAAAGGTGTGTCTTCTCGATAAGCACAGGTTAATATTCATACACTTCAGTCGCCCGGGTTGTCTATATGCTAACAGCGGCGTCACTGACCGTGTATGGAGTAGGCATGGGGCTTGCTGTAGACATCCAAAGACATTCCCCTCAAGGCCTCATCAGTCAGAACAAGTTTCGCTGAACAGAAGTAGTAGGTGTTGTCCGTGCAGGTTGACTGGTCCTTGGTTACGTTAATAGTCTGTATGCGGATCGGTTCAAAGTGCCCCTCCACAGTGTAGCCAGGCTTGAATGCACGGGCAGTGGCGTTTCCTCTGCCCATCTCAGCCACAAGTGTGCCAAACGTCTCTGCACTGGCGTCCACTCTGCACATATAACGCGTGATACACATCACACTGAAGCACGCACTGGGATTATACAAAAGACACAAGATAAGGAAGACACCAGCCGCGCGTAGCCGCTAATTTAACTAATCAGAGACGTGTCTCCGTCTAAACAATAACTGAATGTTTCTGTGAGCCGCCGTCCGAGTCGATGATCCTGTGCTGTCTTCTTCTGCTCTAACCCGGCGGGCTGCCGGCGTCCCCGCTGAGTCAGTGACCGATTGGGGGGGGGGGGGGGGGTCACTCCACCTGTGCATGAATGGGACATGGTTGATCTGTCTCATGAGAGGAGTTCCGGCCTGTCGGCAAATGCCGCTATTAATGGCTGGCACCGTTTGTTTGTAATCAATGACTCAACTCAGTGATAGTGAAGACTATCATTGACCGGCGGAGGATGACAAAATGTCTTTTCAGTTTCTCCAGAAAAACTGCACTCGTTTTCTGCAAAAAAAGAAAGAAAAAAAAGAAAAAAGAAGAAGAGAGGTCAGGTCAAAATTCAAACAGAACAGAACAAATTCTGCAGAAAAGAAAACTGTTTCTGTGCAAGATAAAAAAAAAAATGGAACTTGCCATTTTGTCATCTTTCGCCAAAGACCGAGTGAAATTCAGCCAGTCAGTGACGCCCACTCAGCTGATTTGCCGGCACTGGCTGCCGAGAACTGGGGAGAATGAGCTGACTTACTTGTAAAGCCGGATGTATTCAGTGTGCACATAGTGCAAACCAATGGGGTTCAACGCGCTCGGGTTAAAAACGTAGTTCTCGCACTGTAGCGACACAGACTCAGACGTCTTGCCGTGGGGCGGTGTGACATACAACTTGGTGCTCAATGCTTGAGCGAGGTCAGATGCGTCCAGCTCTGCACATGATAAAAACTGATCGTAGTACATGCACCACAACTGACAACTTGATGATGTATCCTTAGTAAGTTACTGCAGATACGGATGAACGATTACATGTATATTGCCACTGGGTCACTATAATTACAAGGTGATCCAATAAATTCAAATGTACATTTTAAACGCAGGAAAGTTACAAGTTCATTTTTTGCAGTTTAGAATAATTATGATATGCTCCAGATATATTCCCTGTAAACTGACTTGGAGTAGCGCGGACTGGGGACATCAGAAAAGCAGTCCAAAGCAGTAGTGTGAGGAAAGGTCTGTCTTTTTTCTTTGTCCCTGGCATGGTGCAGGCCTTCGTTCCGCACCACAGCTCTCAGGGTTTGCCGTTACTTGCGATGTCTCAGTGGAACTATCCTGAACGAAAAATAGTAAACTTGACGTGGGCAGTGGGAAATGCCGGCAGCGTAGTACTGGCGGAGTTGTCAAACTTGAACATTCTCAGTCTCTTTCTGTCAGTCAGTCAGTCAGTGTGTGTGTGTGTGTGTGTGTGTGTGTGTGTGTGTGTGTGTGTGTGTGTGTGTGTGTGTGTGTGTGTGTGTGTGTGTGTGTGTGTGTGTGAACGTGCGTTGTTCAGTGAAAGGATGTCTTTTTCCGTGCAGATTAACTTCCAGAAATCGGCAAATTGATAAAACACAAATTACTAACTTGAACAGAAACTATGCCTCGACCTGAACAGTCGGAACAAGTTTAAAGTCATAATCCAGTTATTTAGACTGACCAGCTCACCCAGAAAGTTTTGTTTCTTCCACTGACAACTCAGTGCTGGAAAAATTTACCGCAGGAAAGCGCAGTCGTCTTCAGGGGGGGGGGGGTTTCTTGTGTAACTGACAGTGTCAGTTTCCAGACGTCAGATAATCGAACGTCATATCACTGTTATATCGTTAGTGACGCACGGATTGAGATTAAGAAAGCAAATCGAGACTGTGAGAAGGATTTTCAAGTCAGTTCTGGCTGCTGTTCTCGTCAGTCAGTCTACACGGCTGCGAGTAACATGATCATCGTAATACTGATATAATTCAGACTGATTATCATCCGTTTCAGTTCGTTTTACACTGTGTTTTGTGCGTGTTCTCCACGTCTACGCCGAGAAGTTCAGCATCAGTTCTAGAGAACATCAGTGCACCAGTTGTCTGCTGCCATGATTATTTTCTACTTGCATTTATTTTCTTTTATTTCGTGCATTTTCTGATAACATATCCAGTGATTGTTTTCAGTGTGTGTGTGTGTGTGTGTGTGTGTGTGTGTGTGTGTGTGTGTGTGTGTGTGTGTGTGTGTGTGTTGTTTTTGTTTTTCGGTTCAAGTTGTTTTCGTTTTTTCGGTTTGTCAGTTTCTTTTTGTTTTTGTTTTTTGTCATAGTTTCTGTAGTTGTTGGTATTGTTTGTTATTTTTTGTTTTGTTTGTTTGCTTGCAGTGTTTGTTTTGCCATCCCGGCTGCAAAGATGAAAACACTCAGTGAGGAGATCACTGAGGCCCGGCCAGGTACATGTAGTCCGAGTAGACCTGACTTTACGCGGTACGTCTGTTGTACGTTTACAGCCAGAAACGCACGGTACTGAGATCTTCATGACTATACAGTCAGTCATCAGCACAGTGACGTCAGCACTGTGGTTTTCCGGCCTTTAAAAATACTAACTGGAAGTCTTCAAGTTTCGAACGTTAATGAGAACGCAGCTCTCGTGGTGACGGGGTTTCTGATTTAAAAAAGAAACAACAACAACAACTTTAATAAAGGTTTCAATCATAAATCTACATTAAAGTGACTAGACTGTGACTATCTCGTCGTGTGGGATTTTCCGTTTACATAGACCACCTCCGGTCGACTGCGTCCCTCTTCAGTTCTATATCTGACTAGCTTACACTGGGGGACGCACTGCGGATCGAGCGGCAGCGAACTGACGTGAGTATCTGATGGTAGACATTTTGAATTTACTATGTGTTCTGTTCAGACCCGACCCTAATGTGTTAGTTTCTGCTAACGTCACTGTGACACCACTATGATGACCATAAAGTATCGATCATTAGTGTTCATTCACTTCACTGAAGTTCAAACCCCTGAGACTGAACTTGACCAGGCTATGACGACGCTGACTACTCAGTACACGTACCAGTAGACAGCCGTTTCCCAGAAATGTTCGAGTCAAGGCTGAGATCAGTGATTGCCGAGTGAGGGTTCGGTCAAATCAGTGTTAGCCTGAGATCACTAAATGTAGTCTGTTTAATCAAAAGACAGTGAAGGTGTTCGCAGTCCAGTCAGTAAATCAGTGGCGTTCAGTCAGTCAGTTACGGCCGGTTTAGCCTGCCTTCTTTCAGTTTAGCCTCACTGATAGTAACTTGGTACAGCGGCTTCAACCTGACACCTGACTTCAAACTGTAGCCGTTTGCCACGCCCCGCCCCATGGTCAGTCAGGCTAGCGTAGCTAGCAGAATCCAGCCATCATTAACAAAAATGACTGCCGGAATAGCCAGTGGTAATCAGTGAACTAAATCAGTATAGGTAGTTCGTTCAAACCAGCATATAACTACAACTGAAAAAGTAAATAAATGTATACATTTGACGAAAACAGTCAGTATGCCGGCTGACGTCATGACTGATTCAGTCTCAGTGACGGCCTAGTCAGTGTCGCCGAGTTTCCCTGAGCCTGGGCTGGACCTGTACCGGGCTTCCGAAACGGTTGGCGTTCCTGACACCGAACCGGTTTTTTTTTTTTTTTTGGTTTTTTTGTTTTGTTTTTTTTTTTGTTTCAGTTTTTTGTTTTTTTGTTTTTTTTCAAAATGGATCTAGTCAACCAGTTACGCCAGGTTATTCACCTATCGGCATACATGCCGTGACTGGACTCCGTCGGAGTGCCAAACACTGGCAAGGCCGGAATGGCCGGGGTAGGTCAGTGGGGACCGTCAGTGGGGGTGGGAACTGAGTCTGTCACTGATTCGCCGCCATTACTAATATAACTCTGATGAGACTGTGACAAAACTACCGAAAAAGCCCTCTCGGCACCCTCACCTCACCCCCTTGTCAGTGCTGGGGCGGGCGAAGATTTGCCCGCAGTGAAGTCGGCACTGAGTCAGTTCCTGCACTAGCGGTTCGCGTTCGCGTCAGTTCGGGCCGATCCGGTCGTCACGGTCGGGGCCCGGTGTAGCATCCGGTCCGGTCCCCCCTCTGAAGTAGTCCCCCGGGGGACCAATTCGTGGCAAAAACTGCTCTGTAATGGTCCCCCCCTTAGACATCCAGCCTCGTTTTCGACTGGTCCCCCTGGGCGATTTTGGTCCCCCCTCGCATCCAAAATAGGCCCCCTCTCGAACTGGTCCCCCTCTTTTCTAACCAATGTAGAGCTATGTCAGTATTTATTTTTAACTTTATTGTTACAAAACTTTATTGTCCCCAAAGCACAGGGCCATAGGAACATTTTTATTCTTTTTTTCCGATTTATGTGCTTGTTGTTATTTTTGTGTGTGTGAGATATATTTGTTTGGTTGTGTTCTTGTTTCTTTCAGTTGTTTTTTTGCATTGGTTCTTTTTTGCTGTCCACATTTCCTGTCATTTTTTTAAACTGGAAATAGCATTTAGAGAATAACATCAAAGACCAAGTATCTAATATTTTCTATACAACGCCATAGAAAAAATATTTCTTCAAAATTAAGTAAGTGTCCATGACATGAAAACTAGTTGCCACCTTTGGCTTTCAGCGTACTTCAAGTAGACAGTCAAGACTGAGTACCAGTGTCTCAAATCATGACCCTTGAAACAACAAAAACAGCAGAAGACTAACAGTTCTGGTCTAAGGAGTGACACAAAAAACAGGAGCAAAGTGATGTCCAAGATTCATTATATAAATTACTCTGTCTGTTTTCAATGGGGCCGATTGCCAAACTGGCCCGTATTTCAGCCACCTAGGTTGTCGGCCTGGAGCCTCTCTTGTGAACACATACACGGGCGTGTCCAAGAGGGTGGCTGCAGCAAATATCTCAACCTCGGTGGCCCAAGTACGGAATGAATTGTCGTGTACTTATAATTATAGGCATGTTTGACACGAGTCACGTGACGTGTCAAGAAGCGTGGCGACCGTTTATAATTATAGGCATGTTTGACACGAGTCACGTGACGTGTCAAGAAGCGTGGCGACCGTTTTCTCATCCCACAAAAAAAAAAAAAAAGAGAAAACAAATCTAAACTTTTAAAAGTGATTTAACTTCGTAGATTTGCCGTTCTATGTAGCCTATACTTTTGTTTTTTAGTGGCGACCGTTTTCTCATCCCACAAAAAAAAAGAAAAGAGAAAATAAAAAAAACAAAAGTATAGGCTACATAGAACGGCAAATCTACGAAGTTCAATCACTTTTAAAAGTTTAGATTTGACACTGTAACCTTGACCCAGTTCAAGATCATCTTGAATAACATCTCTGTACAAAAATGAAAATAATTATACATATAATGAAAGAGGTGTGTGTGTGTGTGTGTGTGTGTGTGTGTGTGTGTGTGTGTGTGTGCGCGCGTGTGTGTTTGCGTGCGTGCGTGCGTGAGTGAGTGTGCACGCGTGCGTGCGTGCGTGCATAATGTGTGTGTGTGTGTGTGTTTGAGAGATGGGGGGAGGAGAGAAAGTGTGGGGGACGAGAGAGAGAGAGAGAGAGAGAGAGAGAGAGTGTGAGAGAGATCCAGAGTCACGTTTTCTACTGAGTTGACACACACTATAACAATAAAGTTAAAAATAAATACTGACATAGCTCTACATTGGTTAGAAAAGAGGGGGACCAGTTCGAGAGGGGGCCTATTTTGGATGCGAGGGGGGACCAAAATCGCCCAGGGGGACCAGTCGAAAACGAGGCTGGATGTCTAAGGGGGGACCATTATAGAGCAGTTTTTGCCACGAATTGGTCCCCCGGGGGACTGCTTCAGAGGGGGGACCGGACCGGATCCTACACCGATAATTAGTCGAGCCTCAGACGGAAAGACAGTCACTTCCGGGCACTTGCTTGTGATTTCGAAGATTATCTGCTTGTGGTGTAAGGACTTTTGTTTACTTTCCGTGTCCTGTGTTGCGCTGGACGATGTAATTTGTACCCGTCTGTAATCTAATACAAACTAGAGCTTGGTAGTGACTGCGATAATGTTGTACTCTATAGCTTTAAGTCTCGCAACGCTTATGGCACTCATTTTGTCATCAAGGTCATTGTGCACACGTCGACCACTGCAGCGGGACTTAACCAAAAGCCTCGAGTGTGAAAGGAAGAAGCAATACGTTTAACACCAAAGGTTATCATTTGCTGTATTGTCGTTATGTAAAAGGTTTGTGTTAATGGTTGGGGTTTTTTATGTGCATGGTGTGAATAATAAATATATATATAATTATTATGTATGCACACATGAACATAAAAGAATATATAAATTTGTGTTTTGCTCTTTTGCAGTGTTCTGTCATTTCAAATCAGCATTAAGAAAAAAAGATGCCTTGTGATGCACCTGAATTGTGCCCATTATATGAGAATGATGCCAAAGGGCCCAATGATGTTGAAGTGAATGGCTACATTTTTTCAGACCAAAACAGTGCCCATATTGTGAAAGAAACAAAGAGTATCACTGATCATGGTAGAACACCTACGCAGTGCACTGATGATGTGCTTGATGCAGACTGGGATTTGCATCAGCAGAGCGCTTCTGGGCATGTTCATGCTGAAAACACTGACAACAGCGATGGTCATATCAAAGGTGGCGTAACACTGTACTTGGATGATACTGATCTGCCAATGAGATCAGATCGGGATTCGCCAGATTATCAAGTGGATCTCAAGTATGTTGAGGAAAATGAGTTGGGTTTGCAGTATAAAGATGAAAACACAAAAGAAAAAGCATCTACTCCGGACACTGATCATGAAAGGGATGGTGGTGGTTTTCCTTTGGATCTCTCAGTTTACCTGAAAAACCCCATCCGACACCAAAAGAGTTTTCATACACCTCAAGTGTACATGCTGCATTCAACAGCTGCTCAGACACCACTGAATACAGGGACTAATAAAGAAGCAGAAACTGCAGCTCAGTTTTCTCTGTACCGCAGTTCAGAAATCATGCGGTTACCGACGTACAATGACTTTCCACAAAATATTCCTGTCTTTGTCAGCAGGCTTGTCAGTTCTGGCTTCATTTATCGTCCAGATCTTGCTTTGCTTGAGTGCTGCTTTTGCCAGCTTCACCTTCCACCCATTGAATTTGTTGGAGTTGCCCCAAATGAGTTGCACAAAAGGAAATCACCAGGATGCCCCCACATGAGTAGAGTTGAGCTTGGAAATGGAGCAGCAACTGCAGTGACATCAGGCAGCGGAGAGAGCACACTAGTAGCTGCAACCACCTCTGCATCTGTTGGCCGTGATTGTGCAACACCGTACCAGGCCAGCGTTGCTACTGTTCAACCTTCCCCAGCTGTTGAGGGAAACAGGGTTCCTCCTGAGAGAAGGCCTGAAGCGCAGCCTGACAGCCGACCCAGCCAGATGTCAGAGATGCCTACAGCTTCAGTGCCGGCCTCTGTGTCACCAAATAGAACATCCTCCAGTGCTGCTGGACCAATGAAGCCGAAAGCAAAGACTGAGGCTCCAAAGGAAAAGAAAAAGCTGACATACTCTGATCTGGGTATTTTTGCTGAGAAACCAAAAAGGCCAGAAATGGCTGTTGTTCAGAAGCGAATGGCTTCTTTTCAGGGCAAGTGGAAACAAGATTACACGCAAACGCCCAAGATGTTGGCTGATGCTGGCATGTACTATGCAGGTTTGTCTAAGGAAATATAACAAAGAACGTACTGTATGTAACTTTGGAGCTGCTCATTCTTATCTGTATTGCCGTACATTTATTTTGAAAGAAAACCTTGGCTTTCTTACAATTCAAATTACACTCAGGAGGTATTATTTGATAAATTACATGCATTCTATGTTTAGTATGTTTCATTGGTAAAAAAAAATCCTAGTAGGAAAACATTCTGAGTCTTAGTTTATGTTGACAGGACATATGACCTAAAAGATAAATTCATTTCACAAATGCAATTTTGCCATTTGTAAAATCAAATACATGTATTTTCATATATTTTGAACATAGGGGTTTGTATACATGTATGTGCTACATTCCTGTTAGTGTCAGTCTAATCTTTGAATTTAACAGGATATGGAGACTGTGCTCGTTGCTTCTTCTGTGGCGGTGGTCTGAAAAATTGGGAGCCTCCTGACAGCCCCTGGATTGAGCATGCTAGATGGTTTCCCAAGTGTGGCTATGTGCGCATGTGCAAAGGGCAGATGTTCGTGGACATAGTGCAGAGAAAGAATAGAGAAAAACAGGAGGTATACATTCACTCTCTTTTTAAATTTTAATTTAATTTTATTGTTTTTAATGACAAGATTTCCCATGTATGTGCACACATTCACACACACACACACACACACACACATAATCACTTTTGGTCAAGTAATTCTGGTGCCAAAAGTGGTTTTTGAGAAGGATGACCATCTCTGTATAATGCCTTGCTGTGAATTGGATATCTTGTTTTCAGATCACTCTAAAAGAGGTGGAGGATGAGATTAATGAAAAAACAGGTGAACCGAGAGGTAAGGTTTCATTTAATCTGCTGATTTTCACATTGCATGGACCATTGTCATTTAGATTTCAGTATTGTTCCCACATCATTCCCTTTCTCATTCTTTGATTAGTTTGATTTAGTTTCAGAACTGGCCCTGAGAAAGTCACATTAAGTCACAGAATTGGCCCTGAGTAAGTCAAATGAGAGATTTGTGTGTAATGTTTTCAATTTCATGTGCGGACAGGTCAGTTTGTTCCTATTTGAAAGGTATTGATGTGCATTGTCACAATACTTTATTTTATATTTATTTTTTTGAAATAAAAAGTTCTTGCTGAGTGGTTTGTGAGGGAGAGTATGTGTGTGTGTGTGTGCAGATACAGAACCTACAGCACCTGGGGTACCAGCAAGCGATGTCAGCCCCAGCAAAATCACAGAGAGGGATTTGCGTGAGCGCGGTGAGGATGCCAGTCACATCCCTGGTCAGCAAGGTGAGAAAAGAAATGCCAAGCAGTGTGTGTTTTGTTGGGAGTTTGTTAGACTCTGATACTAATTCAGGAAGCATTTCAGAAATTCGTAAATACCACTACCAGTGGAGAAACTGTGAAACATGAAAAGCCCCCCCCCCCCCACCCCCCCCCCCCCCCCCCCCCCCCCTCCCCCCCCCCCCCCCCCCCCCCCCCCCCCCCCCCCCCCCCCCCCCCCCCCCCCCCCCCCCCCCCCCCCTCCCCAAGGAAAAAAGATAAGTTGAAAGGAGATGATTTTTTTACCACTGATTTATCACTTTGATTCTGGGGTTATTTTGTGGTTTATTTCTCTTAACCACAAGAGAGTTGATATTGACATGCAATTTAATTAAGCAAATTTGATTTGTTCTGTTACAGTTCCTGACCTAGAGGTGCTTGAAAACGAGAATGAGGAACTGAAAGCAGAGATCATGTGCAAAATCTGCATGGACAGGGAGAGTGCTGTTGTCTTCCTGCCTTGTGGTCATCTTGTCTCCTGCACACATTGTGCACACGCCTTGCAGCAGTGTCCTCTGTGTCGTGCTGAGATCAAGGGTTCAGTTCGAGCCCACATGGGATGAATTACCTTTCAGCTTGAAACACATTAATGGAGACAAAATTGTTTAGTTTGGCGCTCTTTTGGGGTGAAGATTTGTTTTTAATAAGAAATAAGTGAACTCTTCCTAGTTTGATCTGGACTCTTTATAATGCAAAAGCATGATACCATTTAGACACATGTGAAGCTCTAGCCTTCTGGGGTTTTTTTTTGCCAGGCAACATTGTCCTGTCACGTGATTTGCATACAGAGGAAAACACCGGCAGAAAGTTCTGTGATAGTCTTTGGGAAGCTTGATGCAGTAGTGTGAGTTCCTTTTTGTGGTGCTTGTTGGTACAGCTGTACATGAAAAAAGATTTTTTTGCTCCCATTGAAAAAGACATTGTTTACTGCCGCTGTGTATATAGTCATGTACTAACCCAAGTGTTGTCTTTATTACTGTCTTTCATGGTGTACATGGGATTCATTTTCCAGTAAAATAGATATCATGTATACAATACTCTGATTTTTATGTTATAACTGTTATACACAGCACAGGCTAAATATTCTTTTTCTTTATTTAGTTTCATACCGTACAGGTAAAATTCTGTTCATTTTTGTCTGTGAATTTAGTTTTGGTTTATCCAGGGTTTTTTTATACTGTTGTTTGCTGGTAATTTATTGATTATATTAGCCAGTACACGTGGGTAACCTTATGTTTACTTCATGATCTGAATGTTGCCATTGGTTCCTGAAACTGAAAAAGGAAAGTGAAAGAAAGTAAGAAGGGGTATGGGCACTTTCAGGACCCATTGGATTAAATGGACAACAGTAGGAGAAAACAAAATCAGGTGGGAAAAAATATGAGGCAGTGAGGAAGCACGAAGGAGTGAAGGAAAACATGTCGCTGGATATGCATATAGTACGACTAGATGCATGTTGACTTCAGAGATGTGGTTTGCTTGCATTTCAGACAGTAGTGTTTGTTTTTTTTGTTTTTTTTGTGGGTTTTTTTTTTTTGGGGGGGGGGGGGGATTAACTCACAGTAACTTGGACATGAGAGGAGAGGCTAAACTAACGGAATGTTGGCTTATGACAGGATTTGTTTGCGGTTCAGTTTAAGGGCCATGAAATGAATTTCAGCACCATGTAAAGTTTATCCTACATAACAATGTACATGTACACTCATTTTGTGTGTAGTGAGCAACAGTTTGAGAGACTTGTTGCAGCTTGTAGGCAATGTTGTTGTTTAGTTATTGCTTTTATTGTGTGTTTCGATTTTTTTTTTTTTTTGTACCCATAATGCTGTGCTTTGTCAGTCTGTGTGTATTTGGTTTTAATTCTCTGTGGGAACAGTTTTTTTTTTCTGAAACAGTAATTTGACATCGATATTTTTCTGTAAGTACATATTGATCAGCTGTTGACTTTTCTTTCTGTGCAACACATGCATATTTTAAGTACAGTGTCAGTTATCTATCATCTTACTTATCATTGCACTTAACAGGATTTGGCAAGGGCTAGATGATTCATTTTATTTCTGTAAATACAGTATACACACACATGTACCTGTACTACATGTATATCTTGTGTACTGCATGGTACTTGGTTGTACGTCTTGCAGCAGTTACGAAATGAATGCAGATGCATGTACTTGAAAACATGAAATTTTGCAGGGGTGTGGCATTCCTAAAACTTGACTTTGTCATGTGATCGATTTGTTAGTCGTGGGTTGACCAGAAAACTCTGCAACATTTACATGGACCTGACCGAGCTCAGGAATGAACGTTTACATAGTGGAGTAAGTTTCTTTGTAATGTGAGAAATTATTGAATAATTGTGTTTCAACAGCGTGGTGTTCTGTGTGGTTTATTGTTATTGCTCATGTCATTTTGTTTAACCAGAGAAGACACACACACACACACACACGCACACACACACACACACACACTTACAAGATTTGAGAGCAAACGGCAATCTCATTTCAAGACAGTTGATACATGTATGCATTCAGACTAACTGATACTATCAGTAGTATTTTTTATTAACAGACAGGCATCACAAAATGATCAACTTCTGCTATGGGTTCAAAACTCTCTCCCTCTCTCTCTCCCTCTCTCTCTCTCTCTCTCTAGCTCTCGGCTAATTGACGGTGATTTGGGTACAACACCCATACTGTATAATTGCATGATTGAACTCCATAAATTTCGTTAATCGCGTAATGTCAAACAGACCACGAAATCACGATACACTGGCTACACGCATGGCTGGGCGGCTAGATATCTTTAGATATACACTCCGTATTGGGATCACACTTCCGAGCTGGGTTTGTTCTGTGTTTTGTAGAGTTAGGACGTTAGATCACTTCGGCTGTGACTTGTGTCGCGAACTTCGGTACACAACGAACCTTTCTGGGAGCCCCTAGTTATTGCTGCAAGCGCCCACAAGCCGCTTCCTTCCCTTGCATAGATACCAGTTTGATGCCGATTTGTCGGTTTTTAGGTGTAAAGGAACTGCACCCCTACGGCGCAAAATTCTAAAGACTGAAGATCAAATTCATTACCAGACGAATTCCTCTTTAAGCACAACTACTTATTTCTGCTACCCCGTGTTTATTTCATCACACCAGAGCGCCGCCATTAAACTACTGATGCAAGTCAGTTACAGTTTCTGGGAGTTCTCTGCACGGGAGACTACGATACCACGATTTCTTCGCCACAAGCCATGGCTGACTCGGATTCAGACGCAAGATCGGGCTCAGAATCCACACACTCGAAACCCACGTCAGCGTCCTTTGCTTCAGCGGGATGGCGAGAGCGTATGTGACGTTCAAGGTCACGTCTTCGCACCAGCACCTTGCCGCAAAAGTCACATCTGTACGGTGTGTCGCCCTCCGCGTGCAGGCGCACGTGCTTGTTGAGGTTGCTGGGGTCACCAAAAGGCCGGAGGCAGACCTTGCACTTGAGTGGTTTGTAGCCAGTGTGCGTACGCAGATGGATCTTCAGGCCGTACTTGCGGGAGTATAGCTTCCCGCAGTAAACGCACAAGTGACCTTTCCTGGACTTGCTGGCGAAGAATGAGGGTGGCAGCAGGTCCAAAGGCTCGCCCTCCTTGTCTGATGGCATGGACAGGAGCGGTAGACAAGTCTTGGGGGTGGCGGATGAGGCCTCACGGAGCGGGCTACCTAATCCTGTCTGCATTGCTGCGTGTGTGAGTGGTACGGGAGGTATTCCACCCATATGGCCTGGTGACTGAGGATTGATCCCGCCAGGAGAGACAAGGAGTGGATCAGGGTGAGGGTCGTGGTAAACGTGCGGGTAGAAAAAGCTTCTTTTGGGCGGGTGAATACTGAAGTGATGCTGATGGTCCAGGATGGTGGCCTGGGTTGGAGCCGGAGTGCAGATAATTCTGGCCGGATTAGAACTTGGTACGGTCGTCAGCCACGGATAATAGAAGCGGAAAGCCAGGTGTTGATCCAAGGGGATGGGAAGGCTTGGTGGATGGATGTGATTAAAGATCTGGATGGGCTGACCCACGTTCCCTGGTCCGCCAGTACTGTAAGAACCCTCGCCTTTGGAGATTTGACGAGCGTTATGCTGAGGCGAGGCGGATGACGACAGTGAGGTGCACAGTGGCCTTCGTACACTCAAGTTTAGGGCGGGGCTTTCGTCTGTAGAAGAGTCTGGCGTCATAGACCTCAAATCTGGCCCTGCCTTTCTTCCGTCGTTTTCAGTCTTGATGGTCTTCTTTCGGTCGCTTTCACACCCACGACTCTCAGTCACGGTTTGAGGGGCTCCTGGTGAGACCATCTCAGGTTTGGGGGCTTCAGTACTGGTCCTGGTTGTTCTAGTGAAGGCACTTCGGGCAGAGTTGAAGGATCCGCGGAGTGCCGGGGTGATGGTGGCGGCGGGGAAGGTGGATGACCGTGCCTTCGAAATATTGCTGGACGATGACGTGCCACAGTGGAAGTGCATGTGGGCTTTCAGCGTGTTGGGGTACTGGAATGTGGTGCCGCACATGTTGCACGTGTACTGCTGGTTTCCTGCAATATTCAGCATTCAAGATTTATTCAGTCCTTTGAACCACTTTTAGAGATAGATGATAACATAGAATGTACAAAATTGGAGTCAAACACTACATCTGACCGTAAGACAGCCGTACGCTATCGAACCACGGAGACGTGCTTTTTGTAGGAGAAAACAAACAAACAACAAACAAAAACCAAATGGACAGTTAAAGTCCGTTTGCCGAAAAATGTAGGTGGTTTTCCCCCAGTTTCCAGTAAATGATACACTTTCCTTGAACATTGTCAGAAGGAAAAGTGAACCTGACTCAGAGACCCAACCAGATTCCATTTTTTTTGTTTCCATCTGTCTGTCACCGCTAAGCATCCAACCTAGGGGTAACTACTGAAGCATGACGAAAAAAACAACAACACAAATTTCAACCCAAAGACGGCCTCCACGACGTCTCCCAGTACAGTTCTATTGTACTCGGCATGTTTGATATATGGTGACATCTGTATGTTGTAGGTGCATGTCCAGAACCCCTGCCATCAAAGCAAAAGTCCGGCGTGTTGTGTATACGATGCGTGTCGCACGGTCGGGGGCAATCCCGTTGTAGGATCCGGTCCGGTCCCCCCTCTGAAGCAGTCCCCCGGGGGACCAATTCGTGGCAAAAACTGCTCTATAATGGTCCCCCCTTAGACATCCAGCCTCGTTTTCGACTGGTCCCCCTGGGCGATTTTGGTCCCCCCTCGCATCCAAAATAGGCCCCCTCTCGAACTGGTCCCCCTCTTTTCTAACCAATGTAGAGCTATGTCAGTATTTATTTTTAACTTTATTGTTACAAAACTTTATTGTTATAGTGTGTGTCAACTCAGTAGAAAACGTGACTCTGGATCTCTCTCACTCTCTCTCTCTCTCTCTCTCTCTCTCTCTCTCTCTCTCTCTCGCCCCCCACACTTTCTCTCCTCCCCCCATCTCTCAAACACACACACACACACACATTATGCACGCACGCACGCACGCGTGCACACTCACTCACGCACGCACGCACGCAAACACACACGCGCACACACACACACACACACACACACACACACACACCTCTTTCGTTATATGTATAATTTTTCATTTTTGTACAGAGATGTTATTCAAGATGATCTTGAACTGGGTCAAGGTTACAGTGTCAAATCTAAACTTTTAAAAGTGATTTAACTTCGTAGATTTGCCGTTCTATGTAGCCTATACTTTTGTTTTTTTATTTTCTCTTTTTTTTTGTGGGATGAGAAAACGGTCGCCACTAAAAAACAAAAGTATAGGCTACATAGAACGGCAAATCTACGAAGTTAAATCACTTTTAAAAGTTTAGATTTGTTTTCTCTTTTCTTTTTTTTTTTTTTTGTGGGATGAGAAAACGGTCGCCACGCTTCTTGACACGTCACGTGACTCGTGTCAAACATGCCTATAATTATAAGTACACGACAATTCATTCCGTACTTGGGCCACCGAGGTTGAGATATTGCTGCAGCCACCCTCTTGGACACGCCCGTGTATGTGTTCACAAGAGAGGCTCCAGGGCCGACAACCTAGGTGGCTGAATACGGGCCAGTTTGGCAATCGGCCCATTGAAACAGACAGAGTAATTTATATAATGAATCTTGGACATCACTTTGCTCCTGTTTTTTGTGTCACTCCTTAGACAGCCTGAGAACTGTTAGCTTCTGCTGTTTTTGTTGTTTCAAGGGTCATGATTTGAGACACTGGTACTCAGTCTTGACTGTCTACTTGAAGTACGCTGAAAGCCAAAGGTGGCAACTAGTTTTTCATGTCCTGGACACTTACTTAATTTTGAAGAAATATTTTTTTCTATGCGCTTGTATAGAAAATATTAGATACTTGGTCTTTGATGTTATTCTCTAAATGCTATTTCCAGTTTAAAAAAAAATGACAGGAAATGTGGACAGCAAAAAAGAACCAATGCAAAAAAAAACAACTGAAAGAAACAAGAACACAACCAAACAAATATATCTCACACACACAAAAATAACAACAAGCACATAAATCGGAAAAAAAAAGAAAAAAAATGTTCCTATGGCCCTGTGCTTTTGGGGACAATAAAGTTTTGTAACAATAAAGTTAAAAATAAATACTGACATAGCTCTACATTGGTTAGAAAAGAGGGGGACCAGTTCGAGAGGGGGCCTATTTTGGATGCGAGGGGGGACCAAAATCGCCCAGGGGGACCAGTCGAAAACGAGGCTGGATGTCTAAGGGGGGGACCATTATAGAGCAGTTTTTGCCACGAATTGGTCCCCCGGGGGACTACTTCAGAGGGGGGACCGGACCGGATGCTACACCGTGATCACCTACACCGGGCAAACACGGGGCATAGTATGGGTAAACGAACTCGACAGTTTGCCCTAATTGGCGTAAAATCCCCCACGTACTACAACATATACAGTAAAAGGAAAACAACTCTGGAGCTCTGAAAACAACATGCTTTTTGTGCTTACAGACTTTTTATAAAGTGAATACTCTCAGGCTTATCTTTAAAACAAGGAGGAACGGCCCCGTCCTACAAAGTTGTTTCTTCAAATTTCATGTTATTTTGTCTGTTTTGTTGTTATTGTTGCCGGTTCTGAGAGAGAGAGAGAGAGAGAATGACGTCAATTCCGTGAACTAAACATTTGACGTCAGCCTCTAGCACTGAGATCGTCTGAGGATGCTTGTTCATGTCTTGTGATTTTCCTGTTGGCTTTGGATGTTTTCCCCGACTGAATTATTTTTCACATGAAGTCTGGAAGATCTATAGGGCTGGTGAAATGTCGAAGGCATTGACGATACTTGCAGATTGTGTCTGTGAACCAAACATTTGACGTCAGCCTCACGCTGCTCGTCTGACAGACGATACATCCTTATAATATTTCTTCATATTTTGTGATTTCCGTGTTGCTTTTGTGACTTCCGTGACTGAAATTTTTTTTACATAAAACCTGGAAGATCTAGAGAGCTATGGCTTGGATTGTACTTACGAAATTGCAAAATTGGAACTTTTTTTGACCGGCGCTTCGCGCAGCCGGAAACTTGAAAAAAATATGTTTATCTAAAAGCTCTGTTATTCTTAATACTAAAGCTATACTAGTGCAGTAGTTCCTGTCATATGTGAAGTTGTCACACGTAACAAAAAAGGCGAGATGATGAGTAATTTGAAGGAGTCTTTTCATAGATATTTGGCCTTATTTGCAAACCACCCCTACCTCGGAATTTTTTTTCTTCACGAAATCTGTCAGAGCTACAGAGCTGTGCTACCAATACAGTCAGTGTAATTTGGATGAACTTCAAAAGTCTAGAAATTAAAGGAATTTGGACAAATTTTTCGTAAAAATATGTAACATGACCGATCTTTTGAGATGGGCAATAACTCTTCTAAAAATTCGGCAAGTAAAAAATTGTGAAACCTACCTCTGGAGCAAATGACTGCCCATTTCATCTCAAAGTAAAAAGCTCTCCGACGAGGTGGTTTAGGAGATAGCCATCATTACATCCGTACACACACACACACACACACACACACACACACACACACACACACACACACACACACACACACACACACACACACGTCGCACAACTCCCGCCAAAAAGAACGTAGCAGCATAGTGTGCACGGAAAGTGTCTATGACGCAGATTTCGTAACGTCACTGTGTGCGCGAAAGAATGTATTGTCTGGAGAAACGTCACAGTCTTGCTTTTTATCACTGAAACTTTCTGCTATGCTGCGCGCAGCGAAATCTGCCCCGTCCCATAAACTTTAAAGTTAAACTTAAAAACAACAACAACAAAAACACACACATTTTTTCGGCAAACCAACTATTCTGCTCTACCTGAACTTTGATAATCACCTCTGATATGTGCTGGCGTCAGAATGGGCACACCAAAAGCCCGCGCCAAGGAGTCACTGTACCACAGCAGCACGCGCTCCCCACGCCGGATGGGTTTCAGCACGTGCAACACGAGGCGGCCGCCCTCTGCCAGCACCTCCACATTCTGCTCATGTCTGTCACGCGCTGGCTGCAGCGCCACCATCCAGCGGGACCCCAGTTCCACCCCGTGCAGTCCCATGTGACGGCGACACTCTTGGCAATGTCCTCTGTCATCGTCAGACGCCAGGCGACCGTCCCGCCAGCTTACCTGCACATCACACACAAGCATGTTCACTGAAAAAAAGACCAATACCGGCCCCCGTAGTGTAGTGGTTAGCACTTCGGACTATGGACCGGGATACCCGGGTTCGAGTCCCAGCCGAGGCAAGCGGGATTTTTCCTACCTAGGTCGGCTCCTACCCAGAGCGGGTGTGCTATGGGCCCAATGGGGAGGCTGTTGCCACACAGCCGAGCTTCACCCACTTCACGGGTGCGACTTTGGGGGTGCTTCCCTTGGTACGACACGTCTTATGATGTGGATGATTACACGGCCGGCACCGCAGGTGCCGTAGTTCCCGGGCCTGGTTAATGCCGGGATATTTATGACAGGAAGCGTGGAATGCGGCCCTGTCCCGCAGTCCCAAACCACACGGACCTCCATAGCACCACCTTACCATCATCCTCATCTCCATCATCATGCATAATAAAAATTGCCCCAACTTCCGAGCCCTCCGTGGATTCCACTCATTACCAGGGAGGAACACTACTGGAGCCGGCAAAGAGTTGTGGCAGCAAAAAAAAGAAGAAAAAAAAAGACCAGTCAACTCCAGGGGTCTTCTGGCGCCAAAACGAAAACTGAATGAGGATGTGAGGACTGTCTTGTGTGTAACAGTAGCCGGGTACTGTCGACTGTTAATTATCATCCTCCTTATGAATCGTTCCCTCAGTCGCTACAACCTGGAAGATTCCCTATTCCTCATCTATAGATCGTTCCTATCCGCCTGAGACCATACACATGATGTGCCTGATCTTCAAAATCTGACAGTGCCCACCCCGCTGCGAAACCCACCCTAACTTGACACTTTTTCTTCTTTTTCTTTTTTTTTCCCTTTTTTATGTGGAGTGCCCATTTTCACTTCAGAACTAGCGCTGTAGAGACGGATTACTGGGGCACCAACTGATGTTGACTATTCTGTTTTCAAACGACAGTTACGAGCAGCTAAGTGCCGGTGGGAGGGAAACTTGAGCGACTCGTGGCTGATTACGTGTAGCGCGGCCACCACTCATGTTGGCACCTCTATAGTGGTGCCGTTTTCACACCCTCTTCACAATGGTTACCGGGCTTCTTCGAGCTCTGGGATTTTCCTGAGTATTCACACCGTTCGACCAGCAGCTCAGTCACACGGACATTCTCCTACACCACCGCGCTGTTTCTGTCGTGTGAGTATGTGAAATGTTTCACAGATTTAAAGGGTGGGTGTGGAGGAAGCAAACAGTAGCAATGTTTTGTACAGCTGTATCACCAATACCGTCAATAAAACAGTTAAATAAAGTTTACGGCAGTCCAGGAAAGCAGTGAAATCGGGAATACTCCCACTGAGTCAACTAAATTATCTGTTTTTCAGTGTCACAGTCACGATGTGGACTCCATCATTACGTGTAATGACTGAAATCGCCGGTTAGCGTTTTACGTGTAATAGCCGCCACCTGAAGTCAGTACATGTAATGAATGAATTATTTAGTCATTACATGAAATTGCTGACACTCGCTGCCTTCACGCACGGTCACGATATGAAACCAGTTAGTCAATAAGCGGGGATGGTGGGTGTTTCGGGGTTTAGCAATCTTTTCCACCATATACGGGTGATATCAAAGACGGGGCAACGATGGAAAAGCCAGCATAAATATTTGGCCCCAGCCGGATATGAACTCACGACCCGAGTATTATAAGTCCACCGCTCTACCATGTGGACACCCCGCCTCCCCAGTCAATAAGCGAATTAAAAGTGATGATAAAACACATATAAAGCAAATCAAAAATACTTTATGAATCACACAAGGGGAAATTAATTTGCCATCATGGTTCACCAGTCAAGTACATCAAATTATAAAATAAACGTTTTAAAAATTTTAAAATTACTGCTAGTATCAACATTAACACGCTCTTCTCACGTAAACGCTAACGATTTCAGCCATTACACGTAATGACGGAGTCCACTTCAACTGTAACATATACATATACATATACATGGTGTCAAGCCGGCCATACTTGAGGCTCCTGTGCTAGCTGGTCATGCTTAGTTGTTCTTTGCAATCATCCTACCCGGTAGCTACACGTACATGTACTATGTTCTCCTTCTCTCTCCGTTACACAAGAACTTAAAAACCCTGACTGTTATGCATTGCTGATAAAATGCTGCTTAGCTTTTGTTGTTGTTGTTGTTTTTTGTGGTTTGTTTGTTTGGTTGGTTGGTTGGTTGGTTGGTTTGTTGTTTTTTTGTTTGTTTGTTTTTTTTGTTTTTTTTGTTTTTTTTGGGGGGGGGGGGCTTATTACGAAAGACGAAACGAAGGGAGACTGGGGAAGATTTAAACTGAGTACAGACTGTACTTCACTGACACAAGAAGCTGATTGTGATAAACAGAATATTAGGAATCGCTGAACTGCCGTAGCCGGCCAAGTCGACCTGAGGACTTCGGTACGACTACAGGATGACATGAGCACGCCTGTAACACGCGAAGAAAGTGGAAGTACAAACTGATCAGAAAACAGAGACACTTATTTTGCGTTGATACCTTTTGAATATAGGGTCTCGCACGCTCGCCTCGTCCTTCAGAAGGCTCGCGTCTGGGTGGCACTCTACTCGAGCCCGTCAGTAACAAAACCCACCAGCTCTCGAGGTGTACGTGTAATGTTTGAGCAAAAGCGTGTCATTCTTAGAGACTATTTATCACAGGAGTGCTTTTGGTGTTTGATGAAACCATCGTCTGGTGTGGAAAGGGGAGATAAACAAAGTGTGTGAGATGGGAGAATGGTCCGTGGTGGCTCGAGTACTAAACTAGGATTTCCGTCAAGTTAGAAAATCACTTGGTCAAACTGGAACTAATGAGCTTTGGATAAACATTTCAGCTGGTGACGAGGCGGCTTCCGCACGGCCCTGACCGCTACATTCATGGGACGACGTTTGTCAGGAGGCTTGAGGGACCAAGAAGGGAAGGGAGAGTATGCCAACATTACACTGGATTTGTAGCCTGTCAAACAGTGACGTGTAAACCTCTTGCCACTCCCACCCTCCCATACAACCTTGTTACCGCGCCACCTACTGCCACCAACCTATCTGTGCTCAATCCGCACACCCGCTAACGATTCTCCAGAACTGAGACTGAGACCCCGCCATGGATGTACAGTGATGTATTTACGTAAGTTTATAAACAATAATTTACTGAACATCCACCCATCTACAACAGGACGAACACGAACTACGGCGTACGTAGACCGAGGCATTTTGCCACTATGCAAGATGCATCCGGACAAAAATGCCAACTACTGGTTGATGGGGGATCCAACCAGTCAACTGACTGACTGAAGCACCATCATGCCGACAGTCACCACCGCTACTGGTACATGTGTAGAACATTAACCAAAATTTCTGTCGCGTGTAGAGGTTATTATAGTGAGCCACTGACAAGAGATCAGAGCGGATAAGCCGGTGTCCAAACTCCTTTAGTCTCGTCCGCCCCTCCCCATGAATAGCCACGTTTGAGGGGCTAAGTGAGCTCACAGAGTAAACGCTGAAGTTCACTTCTCGATCGCCTCCAGCTTTCGTTTCCTCTCAACAGCAATCGGGTCTTCGGTGGCGAAGGTACAAAAGAGACTTCGAACATGCGGGGTTGATACAATGTCCCCACCCCCACCCACTTCATCCCCCTGTCCTTCTGCATGTTGCCCCCCCCCCCCCCAATGGTAAGGCACTGCGATGGCGGCCGCTTGAGATGGGTCAGCCCCGGGGGAGGTGTGTCACCAGGCAACTCCTGCACACAGGCAACTCGTGGAGGAGCTGTAAGCATGCCATTGGGCCGCTAGAAACAGACGTCCACTCTCCTCAGATCCTGCCGTCCACACGACCACTGTGTGAAGAGCACAAAGCTTTTACAGTCAACGGTCGTTAGGCGCTACCTGTCCACGTAACAATCGGTGAAGAGTTTTCACCGCAGCCGACGGTGCATCGGGAGGGCGCTGGGGCGTGACTTATCTGTATTGAGTTACCGCTAGAGAAGGCGGCAGACGACATCCGGCGGTTGCACAGAAACGCTGCACACAAATGGCTATGACCAAACTTAAGCTGCCAGAAGTACCCATTTTCAAAGCGCTTCAAGGGAGCCGGTTACAAAGATCAGTGTATTGACCGAGTCCTAATCGTACTGCATGAGAGTCAACGGCCGAAGAAAGAAACATTATTAACCTCTTTCTATCTGCGTCCCTTCCTGGAACAGTACAGCCTTGTCTATGCGTGTGTGTATGAGGGGGGGGGGGGGGGGTTCTAATATCATCGTCACCGAGTTAGATTGTGACATCCAACCTTTACTTTCGAAAAACAAACAGCCACAACATCAACGTCAAAAACAAGATTTTTTTTTATTTTTTTTTTTTACACCGGTAGATACGACCGTCTTTCACAAACCTTATTTCTGTTTCTAAAGCTTTTGGGCGTAGGTCATTATTTCCTGGGAAAGCATCAAAGATTATTATTGTGATTTCGTAGTGAAAAAGTCATTACACACACACACACACACACACACACACACACACACACACACACACACACACACACACACACACACGCGCGCGCGCGCGCGCGCGCGCCCGCGCCGTTTCAGTTTTTGACTGGTGCTCTGGTGTGAGCAATTTGACCGAAAGCTGAGTTATTGTTGTTGTTGTTGTTTGTTTGGGGTTTTTGTTTGTTTGTTGTTGTTGGTTATTTTGTTTTGTTTTTTGTTTTTCTGTGTGCGTGTGTGTGTTTTTCCCGGGATTTGTATGTTTGTTTTTGTGTGCATTTTTCGTCGTTTGTTTTTGTTTGTTGTTTGTTTTGTTTGTTGTTGTTGGTGGTGGGTTTTTTTGTTTTTTGGTTGTTGTTTTTTTTTTTGGGGGGGGGGGTTGGTGGGGGGGGGGGCTACGTTGTGTAAGAAGTTAAAGTGGTTATCACATATCGATATATAATTTTCATCGATTTATGTGACAGATTTAATTTAGTGTCACAGCTGTCCATATCGGCACATCTCCCAGATTAGTGCTATTACATTCATAGGCCTTTCCGATTTCCCCATTTTACATTTTATCTTTCTCGATCCAGTGCTGAGTTGCCCTTGACTTGTGGAGAAGACCTATTGTCAGTCCGCACTCGGCTTGAAAAATCTGCCTGCTGCTGCTCATAATCCATTTCAACATCGAATTGAAAAGAGGAATAGTGTAACCATGCTTTTGGGGAGACTCGCTGCTTTATGTCGTGGATGAATATAACCCATGCCATCCACGGGGGTACACGATTCATTCACACCGGTCAAAATACTCGCAGGCGGGCAGAAAATGAAGCGTGAAATGAGACGGGTGTCGAAATTCTGCTGCCATGGTACCTTGGGCACGGCGTCGAAAAGCCACTCTCTCTCTCTCTCTCTCTCTCTCTCTCTCTCTCAAAACGAGTTATTCGTTTCAAGAACTTCATTTTGTGACCCCCTACAGCGATGGGACAAGACTAGAGCTGTCAGACGGTGTAGAACGTGCACCCATGGGTAGGGTGCTAGCTGGGTGCCAGGAGTCGGGGCGAAAGGCAGAAAAGTGACCGTGAAATGAGGCAGCAAAAGTGCGCTCTCGTGGCTCCCGGCCTGTGTCAGATTTCCCATCAACGGGCAGCGGGTACCCGCCTTCACTGTCGTCGTAGTCGCTCGGCCTACACAGCTCCCCACGGAGCGGCGGAATGGAGCGGAGGGGGTGGAGGGTGGGGGATAGGATTGGGAGTGAATGACAGAACCGTTGTGCATGGCTTGTCGTTGTGAGGACAGGGACCAAGCCGCGAGCAGACCTGTCGGCCGCACAGTGGGACGCTGACAGCACAAGCACGGCATGATAAATGATCATATCACTCTTTTCAACTCCGCCGCAAAAAAAAAATAGTAGTGTGTGTGTGTGTGTGTGTGTGTGTGTGTGTGTGTGTGTGTGTGTGTGTGTGTGTGTGTGTGTGTGTGAAACCGAAAGGCCAAACCAAAGCATCAAAACACTCTGAATAAAACAGTAAATTATATTTCAGTATGTCAGACAGCTGGTTGTGTTTCCAGTAATTCCTCGAAATCAAGCTACTCACGTACACCTTGACCTGTTGACGCAAGAACAGCCAGCACTGTCTCGTGCGTGCCGAAAGATCGAATACTCGTATGTAATAATCTGTATTGTGTAACCCAGCAGAAAACTCTCTCATTCGCGAAACATGCGGTGCCTCTTAAAACTTAACAGTATTACATTGCCGAAGGATGGGGCCATTACAGAACTTTTCAACTTTAAACTTACTTATCTGCCAACCCTACTGCACACAATACATAACAGTATTACATTGACAAAGGATGGGGCCGTTGCAGAACTTTTCAACTTTAAACTTACTTATCTGCCAACCCTACTGCACACAATACATAACAGTATTACATTGACAAAGGATGGGGCCATTACAGAACTTTTCAACTTTAAACTTACTTATCTGCCAACCCTACTGCACACAATACATAACAGTATTACATTGACAAAGGATGGGGCCATTACAGAACTTTTCAACTTTAAACTTACTTATCTGCCAACCCTACTGCACACAATACATAACAGTATTACATTGACAAAGGATGGGGCCATTACAGAACTTTTCAACTTTAAACTTACTTATCTGCCAACCCTACTGCACACAATACATAACAGTATTACATTGACAAAGGATGGGGCCATTACAGAACTTTTCAACTTTAAACTTACTTATCTGCCAACCCTACTGCACACAATACATAACAGTATTACATTGACAAAGGATGGGGCCGTTGCAGAACTTTTCAGCTTTAAACCTTCTTGCAATGACTACTTGTCTGTCAACCCTACTGTATATAATAGGCCTACATAACAGTTATCACACTGCCGAAGGACAGGGCCATAACAGAACTTTTCGAAGTTAAACTTCCTTGCAATGACCACTTGTCTGTCAACCGTACTGCACACAATACATAACAATATTACACTGCCGAAGGATCGGGTCACTGCAGAACTTTAATTCATCTTTAAACCTTCTTGCAATGACTACTTATCTGTCAACCCTACTGCAAACAGAAGTTGCAAATCACATCGTCGGGCGGCTGACTTCCAACACTCAACAGCATACGTGTATGTTACCCAGGGCAATGAACCCCGAAAATTCGTCAAATCTGGAAGTAACTGCTTTCTACGTAAACTCGGCTGTATTCTGCGTTTTCTGCTTTAATCAAATACCGAAAGTCGAGAAATATGGAATAGGGGAAGGTTAATAGTTTTCGGGCCCTAGAAATTGTTACCCCCTAAACCCACAAGATAACCCTCAATGCCATGCTGAATTTTCTTATTTTTCCGTAAATAAACGGACCGATTTTTCTATAAACTTTCCATGATTATACGCCCTAGACAACTGGCAAGTTTTCAAAATCAATTAACGGCACCCATTTTAGCCACAGGGTTACGAAATACTAATAAGTGCGGGCTTTAAAAAAACAGGTGAACTTAGAATACACCAGTGCACTTCATTCAAAAGAATACTATCCGCTCCTAACACTCTGAAGTCAGTCCTGGGGACAAGGATCAGCGTCATGACTTCAGTAAACAGCGTTGAAAATGTCTGTTCACTGGCATGTGACATCTTAATGACCCAGAATATAAAGGAATTAGGATTGCCGTATCGACCCCACTCTCCTCGGCCCTTAACTTATTGGACAGATAAAAATGATATTTAGTAAGTTCACAAAAACACGCAATAACACAAAAGGACTGCCGAATTGTATCGAACACTCTGATTGTTACATACACTAAGTGACCCTAACAAGCGGCGTAACTAGTAGACATACTGAAACTGGTCTTTCTTCTCAAGGCGTCGGCAGATGAGATCAAGTTAAAATTTCAGCAATTAGTTCGACAAGTACTAATAATAATCTGTTTAAAATATAGATGGTATATCTATTTCGGATTTTTTTCCCTTTTGTCCGTTGCTTGGTTCTGGTGTTTTTTGTTTGTGTGTGTTTTTTTTGTGTGTGGGTTTGTTTGGTTTTTTTTTGTCGTGGCGTTTTGGTTGACTGGTTCTTTGGTTAGTTAGTGGTGTTTCTTCCTGTTTGTCTTTCTGTCTTCCGTGTTTAACAGAAAGCGCATGAACGGGAAGACACTATCAAGCTCAGAAGAGCAATAATTTCATTGAATAGAAAACTAATAATCTTGGGTTGAACGTCAGTGTGTTTAAGCAAAACAAGTTAACCAGAGCAGTGCAAAGCAACGCATAAACAACCATCAACAAACAAACAATAAATACTGACGTAACTACAGACACATTCACACATAAATACTACTGCGAGTACCATTCCCTGACGATAGTCAGTTCATGCGGTCGATATTTGTTGATGTAATAATTATCTCTATCGTTATTTAAATTTGGGGGGGGGGGGGGGAAGGAGGGAAGACAGGAAGATAAGAAAGAAAACTAAGCAGGGAAACAGACAAATAAATACACACGCTACCATTGCCTTCCCATTCTGTCAGTTCGTATATATTTATGACTGCCTTGCGCTTTGCGTTGCCCTGCTTGTCTTTGGCCGACGGAATTTTCTCTGCATACATAATTTCAAAAAAAGTTTCGATTTGCCAGTTTCATTTAATTTTTTTTACGTTGTTCTCCAGTTCTAACTTTTAATCTAAACACAAATAATTCATGGCTTCAAGCTTTCACTGCGATGCTTCGTCTCATGTTCATTTGTCGCATGCTCGCGAGTATTTAGCACAATGTAATCGTGCTACATTGAATTATTCAGAATGGTTACTATGCAAAGCTTACAAGTCTTCACAGGCAAATCTGTTCAGTGTTTTTACTCGTCGAGTATGTTGGGGTTTTTTTGTTTGTTTGTTTTTTCCCTATAAAATTCCGGTGCAGTAACTACAAACTAGCAGTTGAACTAAATGACGAAATGGCACACCAAGATAGGACAGACTTTGCTCAAGGTGTGATATGTCAGGATTTGATGACGAACCATATTTTTTTTATCATGGAATGTCCAAAATATCAATCTGAAAGCCGTAAGTTGTTGTTTGTTTTTTTTACAGTCCACATTTCGCAGATCAATTTCATCTTTCAATTTTGGTACTTTCAAAGAAAGAAACAGTAAAATCGTATAATTTGTCCGTTGGATATGTGAAGTCATATGATGTACATGATGTAACAATGTGTGCAGTATCCCCATATCTTTTTCTTTTGGGCAAGTGATGTGCTGTTTGGTTTCTCGTGATTTCTTTTGCTGTATTTTGTGACGGTCACACCCATTGCATTTTTGTATTCCTCCATATCCCAGACACAGAAAACAGAATAACATCTTTAAATCTTGAGTCTTGTTTCATCCGTACAAGCCTAACTGAGTTCACATTTATGAGAATTGTGTACTAAAATTATTCTTAAATTTTAGATTTGTGGAAGCGTTGCATACTGCATGTGAACATATGGGAAGATACCGAAGGTCCATTATTTTTTATTATTTACATCAGTTATTCTGTACAACTGAAGATCCACAGTGTTCGACCTGTCGAAGGTTACCTTTTAACATTTGAAGAACATAATGAATTGTCAAGTTCCCCGCCGGTGCGGTTCTGCAATATCTGTATACATACGTATAACCTGATCTGACATATCGACTCTGTGTGTGTGTGTGTGTGTGTGTGTGTGTGTGTGTGTGTGTGTGTGTGTGTGTGTGTGTGTGTGTGTGTTGTTGTTGTTGTTGTTGTTGATTTGGGGCCTTTGGAACACTTGTTTTGGATTGCCTAATCTTTCCATGGCACTTCATCTTACGTCACAACTATGATGTCACAGAATTTAATGTAGCAAAACAAAAAATAAACAAACTCACTTTTATGATGGTGTCCGCCACAGCTTCATCAGTGACGCGGGATGCGAACCCCAGCCCTCCAGGATAAGGTCCGGCTGTGACATGAGCGGGAATGTCAGTTGCTGCAATGATTGTCACATCAGCGTCATAGTGACCCTTGCAGCAAGTCTTGGAAGCCGACATCTCGTACACAGCGCTGTGACCAGCACCACCCGTGTCTCCAGGACCTCTCTCACTGCTGGTACCGGCTGCAGTTGCCACCGACATGGTCGAGTTTGCGCGACTAGTGTGCCCGACTTGACATCTAGCGGTATCTTATACACAGACGCAAACCACAGGTTTGAAATGAAAAGGGGGCAAAAAAAGGGAAAAGTTGGCGACACAGCTGGATGAGTTCCCATACATACCCAGCTACCCGACGAACACTGTTCGTGTTCCTGTAGCCACGCCCCCTTGAGCTCCAGCGCTGCCAGTCACGCGACAAAAGACAAGCCTACGCGTGCCTCCCTCTCGATGATTTGCACCGCCCCAAGGAGAGGCAGGGGGGTGGAGAGCTAAAGGATTCGGCGATTGGCTTGTTGGTCTTTTCGGTTGGAAGTTTTAGTAATCACTTCGCTGACTGATGTAAAATGAGGGCCACAGAGCCCCGCCGGCGAAGCGCTGTAAGCCGTCACAAGCCGGACGGACTAGAACCCAGTGTCTCTCTTAGTCCCTCAGTCCGGCGAAGAAAATTAACTTCGAAGAAAATTAAAATTAACCTTTTAGTCTCCTAAAACACGAACAATTCGGCAGGCACACACACACACACACACACACACACACACACACACACACACACACACACACACACACACACACACACATAGCTGGGGCTGACATGACCAGTTTGCCTTGGAGGTGTATAACATTTGTAGCTGTTCATTATCATCATTCCTGTCCTGAATCTCCCACCTTGGGATAATGAAGTGGTTTACTGATTGATTGATTGATTGATTGATTGATTGATTGATTGCCTGCAACCTTTTTTCATACTATTAAACCACCATGTATTACCGGCCCCCGTAGTGTAGTGGTTAGCACTTCAGTCGGACCATGGACCGGGAGACCGGGGTTCGAGTCCCAGCCAAGGCAAGCGGGATTTTTCCTACCTAAGTCGGCTCCTGCCCAGAGCGGGTGTGCTATGGGCCAAATGGGGAGGCATGTGAGATTCACCCACTTCACGGATGCGACTTTGGGGGTGCTTCCCTTGGTATGTCACGTCTTGTGATGTGGATGATTACACGGCCGGCACCGCAGGTGCCGTATTTTCCGGGCCTGGTTAACGCCGGGATATCTATGACAGGAAGCGTGGAGTGCGGCCCTGTCCCGCAGCCCCAAACCATCGTCTTACCATCATCCTCATCTCCATCACCATGCATAATAAAAATTGCCCCAGCTTTCGAGCCCTCTGTTTATTCCAGCCAGAACCTGGGAGGAACACCAGTGGAGCTGGCAAAAGAATTGGGGCGGCAAACACACAAACAAACACACACACACACACACACACACACACACACACAACACCGCCATGTACTGTCTTTACAGTTTTGCATATGCCAATGACAAACTCAGATTTCCCAGATTTGTCCTGCGAAAAATCTCGCTCGAATGATTTATTGTCTTCCTTGTAGATTGTCCTTCTGGTGTGCTCCTGTACGCTCGAAATACTCTGTCTTGATAATTAGTACAGCTCAGTTTTAATGTGATACAATGCTCTTTACACTCTGCGCGAGCGGTCGAATAATCAAATTCACCGACTGTTATTGCACTAGTGCAGCGCTCAGTGTGGTCGCCACGTCATCGAGTACGGTTCTGTTGATTCAGTGCCAGCATTACAGACGCTGTCACTATCCACGTGTCTAAGTGGTGTGATCTGATGATAGATACCACGAAAACAGCCCGGAATGATCTGTGAGCATAAAAATGGTAAAATTAGTTAGCCCCTTCAACTGATTGCTTGCTGTCTTGTAGTCTCTCCGTCTACTTGAGGAGGCGGATCATCAGTGATAGTCAAGTGTTTTGACCGAGTTTGACTGTCATCGTTTGAATCGTTGTCACCTGGGCCTAAAAGCGGTCTACCACAGGATCAGGATGAGCAATTCAGAAAGTGTCAACACTACCACCACCAAGAACAACAACAACAACAACAACAAACTACCACCACCACTCACAGTAAAGTTTGATACGCCCTTTTTTCTTTCCTTTCTTCTCCCTGCTCTTTTCTTCCTGTTCTTGTTCTTGTTTTACGTCTTTACATTTCAATCCAGTTTTTCCACGCCAATTTCTCCGCCATTCTTTTGTGTAAACTGGTTCAGTAGAGCACGTTGTTGTTCTCTCTTACAATGTAATACTGTTTACTGCTTGACGGTGATCTTTCAATGAATAAAGATGTTTAAACCAATCATAATAAAACAACAACAACAAACTACGTCCCCCCCCCCCCCAAAAAAGGTTTCAAAGTGTTTTGAACAGACATCGCAAACGTTGCGTCAGTGAGCTTCCAAAAGTTCTGTAAGATTGCTAAATTGCCACTGCCCTTTCTGTAGACATGTGCGTTTTGGCTGATATCCCATCAAGGCCGGTCCAGAGAAGACTACGATTTTGCATGTGTGTCTCAGCAGATGCATAGAATAGTGTTAAGTCTAATAAAAATGTTATCGCGCGTCTAGTCACTTGTCGTAAGCAGCCTTGCTCGGTCTGTCCCCGGGCGGCCGGTTTTCAGTTAAAACGCTAGCCCCCCCCCCCCCCAACACACACACACACACACACACACACACACACACACACACACACACACACACCACACACACCACCACCACCACCACCACCACCACCACCACCACCCATCACACACACACACACACACACACACAACAACAACAACAACAACAGCGTCGACTGACAAAGTGAACTGAACTGAGAGCCGGTGTTTTATAATACAACAACGTCAAAGACGCCAAAGAAAACTGCCACTCAAGAGAAGAAAGGGGGCTGGGACCGCTGACAGTGTTCACGGCCAGTGTAGAATTCAAATTTTTCATCGGGTTTCAATAACAGCTCTGAGATTTTGCTGCTAATTTTCTTTTTCTTGTGTTGTTGATGGTTAGAAGGCCACACGAGGTGTTTTTCCCACGTATTTAATACGGGGCACGCGCCGTTCATTCAGTGTGGCTTCTTGCAGACATATTTAGCGGGCCTCCCCCAGTCTAAGCCCTGTCAGGCGCACAAATAAAGGGAAATCACCATGTCGCGCGACTGGGACGGACAGGTGCAAAGGAGAGGCTTCTCATGCGCGCGCGCGCCTATTACCGCTAATGTAATAAACATTGCTCCAGCGACGTTGGCGTGCACATGACAAAATGTGCTCGCGTGCAACACACGTGCGCATGCGTCACATCGCCACACGCAGCTAGCCTGTTGAGGAAAGCGAATGAATTTCATGCCACCGTTTTCCCCTTGTTCGGCTTTGGGGACAGCCCAGGGCACCGGGAGGCAGTGGGAAGAGAGCAACCTGTGTCGCCGGCACACAATCCATGCGGAACTTTTTTTCCTTTCATTTTTTCCCTTGCCAAGTTCCTACAATGGGTAATAAAGAAGTTGGACCACTGGCGCAAGTCCTGCCCCCCCCCCCCCCCCCCCACAATGGATTTTAGTGCCAAGTATCCACCCCACACCGTCGTCTGAATTTGTTTTGTTTTTTAAATCCGGCAAATCAAATTGTATACCGGCTCTGCTGCAAATAAATGTAAAACTGTGCAGTTCACTTACACTTTGGTATGTCTTTTGATTGATGTTAATCAGAATATTTCGTATGAGTATAAATGAATGTCTTTCCAAATGGCTGAAATCAACATTTCGAGCGTTTCAGTTGAACTAGAAGACGAATAAAGGTGTTAGAAGACGAGCATCCACCTCCATCAGCTTGAATAAGTGCAAGGTCATTGGTGAAAAGAAGAACGATGGTATTTTCTGTCATAATTCCTGCGATCTTAACTGGGGTGTTCTGTTGTTAGTGTTGTTTCGCTTTTTTTTCCCCAGAAGCTGTAAGATGTTCACAGAATCCTACCGTTGACGTGATCTTGATAAGGACACTAGCGCTTATTCAGTCGAAAGTAAGTAAAATCCTGGTGAAGCCGGAAGGGGATCGGTTGTGCCTTATCAGTTTTCTTGCGTTATTTGTCACGTTGCCATGTACTGATGGTATGCTGTTTCTGCTTCCTCAGTGTTTTTGTTATTATTTGCAGAGGTATTGTGTGGGACTGATTAAATTTACGTGAATATTTTTCTACTTCGTCCGTTTAGAAAGTACACACATTTACGACCACATTCATTACCGTGACTTCACACATTCGTTGGCTGAATCTCATGGCCGGATTTCTCAATGACGCCAAGCTGCTTGATAACCTACTATCCGGCAGGGTTCAAGTCGCTGCTTTGCTCCCTGGGGGTGCATGTTTTTTTGTTTTTTTTTTTTTTCAAGTTCTCAGCACATGACCGGGCCCATCACGAGACTGGCTGCGGGTTGGTTACTTACGTGTTTAAACGTTCTTTTGCCATCCTAAGAAGAAAAGTGCCGGAGGGGAACAAACGTGAACTGACAAAAATGTTTTTCTACCGGCTTCCAATGCTACGGTCCACTCCATATGATTTTGTTAGCCTATTTTTATTCAGTCTTTCACACTGGTGACATTTGTCTTCAAGTTTCAGCGGCAGTTACTGAAATAGTGATTTTCCTTACAGACCGGCAACAGTGAACAACTGTGTGTACAGAGTGACGCGCGATCCCTACAGCCAAGATCACCTCCTCTATGTCCTGGCACCTCCTCCGGCCACAAGAGCCACGCGCACACGCACGCGCGCCCCGTCTCGTCGTCAGCAGGCCCCTCCCCCGGCACCCAAACATGTGTTAGATGGGGGCCGGTTTTCTCACACAGCTCGCCAGCGGCTCGTGTCACCCACACTCCGCTACCCGGGTTTGCACGTGCCCTGTGATTTTCATGGCCGGATCACAGTATGCGATTTCTATGACTCCCCCTTTAAAAGCCTCTCCTTTTTTCCTTTCTGCGTTATCTTTCCAATTACATCGGCCGCCTTGTTTACAAGCTCGTCTCTGACTTTTAACACGCTTCTCCTATGACAGGAAAATAACAGGTTACATGGTAATCCGCTGAAAAGACCGAACCCCGCCTGGTCTCTCAGAGAGAGAGAGAGAGATGGCATTTTTACACCTCTTTTACTGTTACTGACGTGCACGGCATGTCAGTGAGTAGGTCAGTTTGTGTGGACAACAGAAATTTCGTCTGCATTGTCACTGACAATGGATGAAGAAAGGCATCAGATAATGGCCACTGAGTACTTTATGAGGACAGGATGCAAAAACAGTACACAGATCGATAAAAAGCTGCAGTGTATTTTTAATAATAATAATAATAATTATTATTATTATTATGAGACTTCACAAGTTACACAGTCAACTTTGCCACAGTTTTAGTTTTCAGCGTCTCCGTGACCCTACTAAAGAGACTGCGGTGAACAGCATTTAAAAAATAATACGATTTTATTTTCAATAAAAAAAGAAGAAAAAATGGCCGGTTTGCTTTCGAATTAACGACCACATTGTCGCCAAGTGCTATACTAAAATATTTGGGTGAAAGATGTGACTCACAGACCCAAAGACTTCGCAAGGTGAAATAAACGAAACTGCAGTCCATCAACTTGGTTATACATTCTAAGTTATACATAGTGGGTGTGTGTTGTTTCTAATCCGTTGTACCCTCGGTTAGTTATTTCTATTCACATTTTTTTTTCAAGTTGAGATTCTGAAAAGTCAGTCTTACCTCGCTTTTAATGTGAATATTTGTGCGTGCGTGCGTGCGTGCGTGCGTGCGTGCGTGCGTGCGTGTGTGCGTTTGTGTGTGTGTGTGTGTGTGTGTGTGTGTGTGTGTGTGAAGAGACGATGTCCACGATACCCCGACAGCTGCAAAACTTAAAATACCGGTTACCGGTTACCACTGTTACCGACGTCGTCCGCCATGTGATTCTGTCGCATACTGGCCGTGTGACGTAACCCTAACTCTCGGCGCGAGAGGCGTCAGGCTGGAAGTAGCATCGGATACTAGATAAACACACGCGAACCACGGGCACTGACTTTGTCAACAGCCCCAGCTTGACTTCAGCTGCCCTCCTGTCAACACAGCTTCCGAATTACGCCAGCTTCAGGAAGCTGCAAACAATCGTAATCGCCGCATCACAACGGTCTCTTTCGAGGGAAAATTATATTCATGACTAAACTGTAAACCAAAAGGCGTTGAAATTTACCCACATAGGGTGGGTCATTTGCGGCGGTTTGACTGAAATTCCACTCGATCAAACTACACGTGTTTACAAACCACGTCGGTGCATCAGTGGCACACGCAACAGGTGCGAGCTGTAGAAGGCATTCGATATTTTACACCTATGGAACCTGGTTGAGGTAGTCGGACGATGGTACGGGAAAAAAATAGTACGGCAAGCCAAAACAACCCTGTCCCGAATTAGTATGCGTACAATACTAATCAGTTCCAAACAGTACGCGCACTGTGCCCACCAGACCCAACGCTTCATTCCTACCACGTGACAAATAGTACGCGTGCCGTTCACAATGATGTTGATAGGGATTTGGCCTAGTGGTTAGGACTGCCAGCTTGAGGTCCCGGGTTCAAATCGCCTGGTGGGCAGAAATTTGGTTAAGTCTTTTTCCTCCCCAAATCGAGTCAGATTCACGTGCAGACTCGTTTACGGTGTCTGTCTTACCTTCGTGTACACATACACATGGCAGTGCATAAATATCAAGTGTGCATGTTAAATACCCCCTTCCATGAGGGAGGGACCACGGAATGGAAACTGACAAGTACACACACACACACACACACACACACACACACACTGTTCATTTATATATACTGTACTAGTATAGAAACTACCACTGCCAAAACGTGCGAAGAATTTTCTGGTCAACGTGAACGACACACCATGACGTCCCAAGAACAAATAATGGCTGGCTGTTTTGAACTTGTCACCCATGGCCGCGGCCGGACCAGTGAGTCAAGCTCTTGAGGAAAAATAATTACTTCAGCGAGGAAAGCGAAAGACGGATGGCGGGCGACGCCATCGAGTCAGTAAGGCTAGTGCAATGACAGAGGTTATCTGACCATCTGATTCCTGCCCGCCCCATCTCCACATCGCCTCTCTGGCTACCTGAAGGACCCGAGGCGACGGCCCAAGCCTCTTGAAGACACCGGCGACTAAATTTGCATTCCATTCCTTGGTGCCCTGTTGGCAGACACAATGCCAGACAAGTCAGACTGACCGGAACGCACACAAAAACGTTTGATAAACATGACAAGCCCGGAAAGGCAAACGGCCCTGTTGGGTGGCTACCATGGTGACACGCGCACGAAGTGGACATCGAGTCGCGTGCGGCGCTCGCGGGCAAGAAGCACGCGCTGCGAATTGTTGAAAAAGGTCACAATGCCGGGGCGCTACTTTGTTCAACTTTTGTCAGCGGCTCAAGGAGACTGTGTGGGATACAGTGCCTTGCAGCGGCTGTGTTCTTTGTCGAGAAGCGATAGTTTGCCAAGCTTTTGTCGAATTAATTAGACCTGCTCGCACAAAATCAGCTTTCTTTTTGGGCCAACTGAACGGCGGTTTGAGATTAGAAGAGCGAAAGTAGTGGTACATGTTTACTTGCTAGTACTGACGTGGTCACAATCATTTGCAGTAATCACGGCATGACGATCATGTGACTGCCATTGCCTTCAACTTGCACGAAACCTAGAGAAACTATTTTGAAAGGAAACTCATTTCAAATTCGGTATGTATCAAATGAACTGTGTAACCCAAGCACACACGCACGCACGCACACACACACACACACACACACACACACACACACACACACACACACACACACACACACACACTGACCACCACCAATACCAACACCAGCATCGTCGCCACCACCAGCACCACATCTACTCTTTTAATACAATATGATCTTTGAAAAATAAAGTCACGTCCACAGTAACCTGAGTTGGAACTTTGAAGGAAAAAAAAAAATGCCCCTGCGCAAAGCAAAAAAAACAAAAACAAAAAAAACTAGAGGAGCAAAGCCTCCTTGGCTCACTTGTGAGATGGGTCAAGGTCATTCATAATGGTATGTTTGTAAAGCTGTTATCACTAGCTATCACGACGTAAGGTGTCTCTTGTGTTCATAGTTCCTAAGAAAACGGCAAATTGCAATATAACAGTTTTTCCAGGACAGCGTCTGTGACCTTGACCTTGGGTCAAGGTCATTCAAATGACATCTGTAAGTGAAGAGCTTATCAGTGACTATCATAATGCCAAGTTTGATAGCTCTAGTTTTTGTAGCTTCTGTACAAATGGTAATGTAAACTTTCACGACAGTATTAATGACCTTGACTCAAGGTCAAGGTCATTCAAATGGGTATGTCTGCATAGGTCTCGTTGCTTTCTATCATTGTGCCTTGTTTAGTGCCTCTGCAGTTTGTTGTTTCCAAGAAAATGCTAACGTAAAGTCTCCGCAAAACATGTTGAATGGCCTTGACCTTGACTTAAGGAAATTGAATACAAGTATGCCGGTATAGGTTTTGTCAATGTCTATCATCATGCAAAGTTTGATTCCTCTGGTACCCCTACATTCTCAGAAAATGGCAAGTTTAAATTTCCAATGAGACAGCTTTGATGACCTTGACCTTGGGTCAAGGTCAACCACTATGGTATGTTTTAAAAGGTCTTACGGCTGTCTATCAGCTTGCCAAGTTTGCTGCCTCTGCTGTTCATTGTTTCTGAGAAAATGCCAATGTTAAGGTTTTGGAAGGTTTTCCGCAAAACTGCTTGCGTGGCCTTGACCTTGACTCAAAATCACTGAATACAGGTATGTCAGTAAGGGTGTTGTCAATGTGTATCATCATGCAAAGTTTGATGTCTCTGGCTTTTCTAGACTCTGAGAAAATGCCAATGTAAAATCAACCAGACAGCTTTAGTGACCTTGACCTTGGGTCAAGGCCAACCATTATGGTATGTTTTGAAAGGTCTTACGGCTGTCTATCAGTATGCCAAGTTTGGTACTCTGCTGTTCATTGTTTCTGAGAAAAGGCCAATGTTAAGGTTTTGGGAGGTTTTCCACAAAACAGCTTGCATGGCCTTGACCTTGACTCAAAGTCACTGAATACAGGTATGTCAGTTAAGGTGTTGTCAATGTCCATCATCATGCAAAGTTTGATGTCTCTGGCTTTTCTAGATTCTGAGAAAATGCCAATGTAAAATTTCCAAACAGACAGCTTTAGTGACCTTGACCTTGGCTCAAGGTCAACCACTATGGTATGTTTTGAAAGGTCTGATGGCTGTCTATCAGCAGGCCAATTTTGGCGTCTCTACTTTTTGTAGATTCTGAGAAAAGGCCAATGTTAAGGTTTACTGCGGACACACAGACCCACAGACAGACAGACAGACAGACACACACACACACACACACACACAGACGACGGAGGGTTATAACATAGACTCACTTTGTTACACAAATGAGCCCCCCCCAAAAAAAAACGAGAGAGAGAAACACAAAGAGAGAAAAAGTTGGAACCCAGTTTTGTGGTCAAGTTTATTGATTGTACTGAACAAGTCTGATTTGCACAGCTTACTTATTAATAGCAAATAGCTCCTCGATCAGAAGTTGACACAGGAAAAGAACCTAAAACACACGGATTTGAGCATTTTGTTCATTACATACTTGATTGGTATGTATGTACTGTTTCATCCCAACAACGAGCCAGTCTAACAACAGCAACAACAACAAAAAGAGATCCAAATAAGAGAACACTTGTTTTCACTCGTTTTGATATTATTCCATCATATTTCCGCATACACTCTATTTTGACCACAAAAGAAGAAGAAGAAGAGAGAGGGAGAGAGAGAGGGGGGGGGGGAGAGAGAGAGAGAGAGAATTTCCTGAATTAAAACAAAAACCACTGTAAACATTCAGCACTTGTCTGGAATTACATCAAAGAAATTGAGACCACGAGTGATTTCATCATGCAAGACTTGTATTCAAGATAACTGACAACACTATCACAGTCGATAGAAAATACAAATGAGTGTAGGTTACTTTTATTGTTGTACACAAAGTGATGGGAGATGCAAAATGAAAACATAATACTCGCATTAATTTAATAATTGAAAGCAGTTCTAGAGCTCTACATGTAGATGTTTCTTTTACACTGAGAACCTGCTGTCAACTTACCAAAAAAACAAAATAAACCCAACAACTGGAGGACAAAAAAATGCACAATGGCAACAAAGCTTGACAACACTTTAATGCAATAGTCAGGATGACTCATTTATTTCACTGACCACGGCTTTTCAGTGACGTGCATGATGACTCATTTACACGAGACATGTATGCGCAACAAGACTGAAAGTAAGAAATAATGAAGAATCAAACGCCTATCAGCTTCAACTGCTTGAAAACTTGTGCGATCCAAAACAGAAGAAATAATGATTGACATTTCCAAGGTGGTTATAATTACCTGTTTAACAGCACAATACAACCTTATTCTCTGGAAATTCAGTTTAGAACTGCTTGACATTATTATTTCACCGACTCACATCCGTATGCCTATTTTTAAAACCAAGCAGACGGTTGCTGAAGTTTCGTCTTCCATGCCACTGAAAAATTCACTGCTCTTTCGTTAATTGATGACTGGAATCTGAAGATACGACAACAAAGACAAAATACACGCTTCTTTCGTGCATACGGAATTCAAACATTGATTGGTATCTGTCTTCATGTCACGTACAATTATCTTCTGCTAGTGTTGTAGCTTTCACGACTGTTACGGCAATGTGAGCATCAGACATACGGTGCGCGGTTAACAAATAATTATGACATTACTGACACTATGATACCAGTGACGTCCGCTCAAAACAGCTGTGTGTGTTTGTGCATCTCTTCCTCTTCAATGAGACAGGCAGGTTGACCAAAGCTGATGCTCACGTACATACTTTGAAGATCATGATCACAAAATAGTCGGAAAGTCAAAGCAAAAAATCGACCCTGGCCCAACCCCAACACACCAATAGTCCCCCGGTAACTGATCTGCATCAGAATTTAATATCCCCTCAGTCCACGAATGATAACCGAAGCTGCGATCCAAAACTGGTCTGTATTGTAGGTTTAGTTCTGACACATGCTGTCGTGTCCATCAGAGTGACGCGTGTGGTGAGGGAGAAGGAGGTAGTCAAGGCCCGTGACACTATTCGTCCGTCGTGGCCTCCTCCTCTCCCCCAGCCTCTGTGTCCGCTTGTTCTTCTGCCGCTGTATCGGCCGCTGGCGCCGGCTCCTCCGTTTTCTCTACAGCTGCCTCCTCCTGGAACATACAAGATGGATATGTATTACTAAACTGACCGAAAGTGACTTTTGATACCACCTTTATCACCTTCACCATGAGACACGAACAGTCTGTCTCACTCGCGGCGGAGGTCCATTTGGAACGACAGAAATATGTAACACAAAGGATGGCATGACGCTTGAAGAAGCCAAGCACAAAGAAGATTCTCTCCCCCTCCCCCCCCCCCTCTCTCTCTCTCTCTCTCTGAATTGTGTCTACGGTAATGTCAAAAAGAATAACCAACCCTGACACTGTGTTACTGTTATTTTTTTCATCTTTCACGTTTATTAGTTGGACGCCTCTTGTGTCAGTAAACGTTTTGCGAAATATTTGCATTCTTTCAGTCCCTCTACGCCATTCTGGGAAGCTCTTGTGCAAATCAGTAAGAGGACTTCCAGTTATCTAAATATGCTTTAATGATCAAGATCTCACACGGCCGCTGCTTCATGGCGAGGAAACGAGGCAAAGAGCAGTCTTGCGTGATACGCCTGTCGCCATTATTACTGCCACAATTCAGCAATACAAGCACAAAGGTAATCGTGGGAAGCCAACAGGTTCTCTTGAAATAAAAGAAATAAAAAAAAAAGGAAAACCCCCACAGAAGTTTTCCCTTTCTCTCATTTTGAAGTTTACTGGATCCGTTGTTTGGAAGCCTTGTCGAATTTAATATTCATTAACATCCACGTTGCTGCTGAGAGTTTTAGAGGATTAGACTCTGCTACGTTCGTAATTGGGTATTGCTTGCTTGCTTGCTAAGAAAAGCGCGAGCCATGAAGCGGTATTGTGTGGCCCGCTGCGGGGTGACGGCTTTGTCATGCCGGGAACACGATAACACCGTCAACACACGCCGCTTAGCAAATGGCGATTTCGTGGAAACCGCGATGGATGGTTCGCGACATAAAACGTTATTTGTCGTGAATACTATATCCTATGAATATTTTCATATCCACCATTTGTAAAAGGACGCTGATGGTCGCTCCTGCCGACGTCAGTGACAGTGCCCGGCAAATAATGCAGTTTATTCTCAACGCTAAGGACCGCCCCCCCCCCCCCGAAAGTACACCAAACCGAACCAAATGAACCAAATGAAACCATGCCCCATCTCCAAGAAAAGCAAACCAACAAAACCAAAACGGGCCAAACGGCCCCAACCGTACATCTAGTAAAAATAGAAATAAAAGTCAAACAACCCCCCCCCCCAAAAAAAAAACAACAAAAAAACAACAACAAAAAAACAAACAAACCAACAACAACAAAAAAACAACAACAACAAAAAAACACCACAAAAACCAAACCAAACAAACAAAACAACAACAAAAATACAAAACAAAAACCAACAAAAACACAAACACACACACAAAAACAAACAAACAAACAAAAAACCACAACCCCCCCCCCCCCCCCACCACCACCACCACCAACACAACATATTCAAACAAATTCAAACATTATTTTTAAATTTCAAAATTTCAACTGACAAGCAAAAGTAAGAAAAGAAAGCTGTCTTTCCAGTTGAATGTTTGGGGCGGGCACACTCACAGTCTCGGTATACTGACGAAGTAAACTGTACGCCGGGCGGCAGAGGTTTGTCATACGGATCAAACGTGACCCTCCTTGTGGGGGAAAGATGGTGATGGTGGTGGTATCTGTGCAAGTGGGAATTGGGGAGGGGGGGGGGGGGATTCTGCCAAGCTTGTAAAATAAAACTAGTGATTAAAAAAACTACCGACATCACAACAAATAAAATCAGCCCAAATCGATAATAGGCACAAAGCATCAGCGAACCTCGGAAAAAGAGGTGGCAGGACAGGGGAGGGGGGGGGGGCGGAGAGGGGGGGGGGCTGACGCCGCGCCGCGCTGATGATCCGGTGAGACAGGGGGTGGGTGGGGAGGAGAGGGTAGGAGGCCGTGCGTTGCCAGCCCCGTACTTCTCACGCCACACCCCTTTATCCCGACCCCGGGCCGGGTGCCGGACCGGTAGCGACTGTGGCCTGCAGCCTGGGGACCCTATAAATTGCCAGCAGGTGACCTGGACACCCAGGCCTGTAACAAAAACATGACTTCTCTCCTCGCAAACATGGTCAATCGACCTTTTCATCTGCCACTCGCACTTTTTTTTTTTTGTTTGTTTGTCGCGCCCGCCTCAATTAGTTTAGCCAGGCCTGGGAAACGCAAAAGATGGCCCCCAAACCACATGAGAGAGCGATTTTACTATCTGCGACGCTTTTATCTCTCCAGTACCAGATCTTTGTCGGTGACGCGGCACAGGCTTTCAGCCTAAACCAGTCTTTGGCTGTTCCTTTTTTTTTTTTTTCTAAAACACAAACACTGGTGGAACTAATGGAACTTGCTGAAACTTGCAGCCTGGACATACCGTGCACACGTGACATCTATAAGACAGAATTTTTGTGCTGTTGCAGTAAAAGTAGTGTCTGATGCTTGTGGTGTGTTTTAAAATTCAAAATGTGTAAATGACTATATTACCTTGAGAACTTTCAACAGGATTTTGCAAGGAGTTTGAAATTCTATAAACCCACAATGTCAGATTTCTTACTGATCCTGCCGGCTTGATGTGATATGGTTTAATAAAGAAAACAAAGACCCCCACCCCCAAAAAAGGAAAACAAAAGAAAAGAATACTGACAAATATTCCTGAACTGCAACAATGAAACTGGCAACTGCCTGAAATACAGACATCCTATCAACAACAACAACAACAAAACCTTTTAACTCAAAAACCTCAGAAGTTACAGGAACAAACAGGCAAGAAAATGAATGAAAGAGAATTCAGAACGAGGAAAATAAAAAGTTGCAAACCTGCTACAACTGCAATAACAGCAACAAAAACAGTATAAAGTATTTATCAATAGGAAGCTGCAAATGGTCACTGGCCTCATCATGTGTAGCAAGCAACATCCAAGAAAAAGACCACCAGTGTTTCCAATAGCTTTCACCCTAAAGGGCCCCAGGGACCCTCTTCCAGAATTTCAGGAGTTCCTTTTGCAATTTCAGACAGTCCCTTAGTACATGAAACATGTTGTTTTTGTTTTCTTTTCTGGCCCCTCTGGCGCACTGCTGCTGTCTATGGCAGTGGGTTCAAGCCTTCCATCACAGTTTGACTTGCTGTTCTCTTCTTCTGCTGGTCACTGAACATCAAGTCAAATCATCAGCTGATCATCAGCTCTGAGCAAAGATCTTTCAAATGGGCAGGGCAGTAACCGAAAAAAGTCCCGAGGATGCACTGACTTAAACTGTCTGCATCATTTTTGGATTTCTGTGCATATTTTACACACTGTAGTATGTAATCAGAAACACTGAAAGCATTCAGAGGTTAACTCAGTGTTTCAAGCTGCCAGGTACACATTTTATTCTGGTTTATACCAGTAAAACAAAATACAAGCACACTACATGGTAATGTACCTTTGTGATAAATAACAGAAAGCTCCCAGGATTTCTTGATAAATTGATAAGAAACTTCATAATTAATGACTTTTTTTTAAAACAAAGCTGGATAAGTGCACATCTGAAGGAGCAAGGTTCTGCTGGTATTTCATACGTTTTGAGCCTCCGCCACTTCATGTTCCTTTTCAGGTTCATTTTCTGGTTCACCTGCAGCCTGGAATATTTGTCGAATGAATAATTTCTTCTGACAAATGTACAAGAACCAGATTTTCTGTTGTTTGACACAACAGCAGAGTTTGTTGTTGTTTTTTCAATGCCTATGAAAATAAGTATGCAATTCAGACACTTGCTGAAATTGTGTGTGTGTGTGTGTGTGTGTGTGTGTGTGTGTGTGTGTGTGTGTGTGTGTGTGTGTGTGTGTGCGCGCGCGCGCGCACGCGCGTGCGTGCCAACTCAACAATGTCCAATTTTGTTTTCTAGCTCCAACTTTTAGGTATCTGAAGTGAAAACTGTAAACTTTCTGGCAAGTATCTGATGTGTACCAGTTATAACTTATCTGTGCCAAAGCTATGTATTCTGGACTTTCCACCTTGACAGATATTTGAGACAAAAGAGTAAAGTCTTTGGATATTAATACATGATTCTTTCCATGTCAAGAGGTCCAGGTGCACTTACTTCGGAAAAAATGCAATATTTGTTAAAAGGTTACAGTCTCTGCATATGGACGACTTTCTACCACAAAATTACAAAGAGACAACAGGTGCTCATGAAGAGAATGTGGTGTGTACTGGGTACACACCATTTACATGTAACTGTTGTTTTGACTGTAACTTAGAAACAGCATTGTGTGTCAGCTAAGGGAAATTGCAGTGTGTCAGTAAGTCCAGTCATTTATATCAGACATGTCCCTCTGGTAAAAATTACAAATGCACTATTGAGGAAACATTTGCTTTCCATACCTCTGTGGTGGTAGCAGGAGCGGGCTGCTCAGCAGGTTTTTCAGGTGGGACAGTGCTGGCTGCTCCCGACTGTGGGCCTCGACTGGCTGCTGTCGCTTCTTCCAGCTTACTGTACAGCTCAATGCGGCGTGCCACTACTTCACGGAGCATACCATCCAAAACCAGGCGCCCATGCTCATTACGCTCAAGCTGTTCTCCGACCTGGTCCATTAACCATGGAAGGAAGCCCTGCTCCACATCTACAAAATAGCACAGTCCAAAACACTATGCTGAGCAAAGTACACAAGTAACACAAGCATGTGCGCGCGCGCACGCACACACACACACATACATGCACACACCACCACCACCAACTCCTCCCCCTCCAAGAAGACAGACTGACAACACCTAAAGTTACCTCCCCCCCCCCCCAAAAAAAAAAAAAAAAAAATCTTCTAATGTTATCTATGCACTGACCTCTTTCAATCGGATCAAAGAAGTATCCATTGTCTGAGAGTGTACCAAACACTGAAGGCACAAGATCAGCAAGGTAGCTCTGAGCAAAGGCACGTGCTGCGATCTTGTCTGCCGTTTCCTTCTCCTTGCGCAGCACCTCCCGTTGTTGCTTCATTCTCCTCTCCTGTTGACATGAAATAGTGGATTAAGTCATGCGAAGTAAAGCTAATGAAAGCTGGACTGTCATGTACAGTGTTTGGAAAGTTGATGGAGATTTCTGATGACATACATTCTGATGATACTGTTTGTTGAGTTGAACCTACCTACTCTTCTTTTGCCTGTAAATGCAACGAATGGGACAACCATACGGCATGCATGAGGTTTGACAAGGGTGCACACAGAGTTCTTATTTAATGACACAGTTTCTGTAGACAAAGCAAAAGGCCTGCAACTTGCACAACATACCTTCTCTTCCTTGTGTCGGCGTTCTTGTTCCTCAAGTCGTTGCTGCTCCACCAATTCGGCATTCCGCAGCTCTTCAAATTCTCGTTGCTGCTTCCTCAGGTTGGCCAATTCTTCTTCTTCCATAACTTCAAGCAAGGACTGCTCCACAGTCTTTCCCACAATGACCTCAAGAATTGGCTTCACTTCAACATCAAAGTCAAACAGCTGAAAACAAAACAGAAACAGGTGTGCACAAATACAAAACTGTCTTTTTCAGAAGCATGTCAAGAAAAAACAACAACAAAAAAACAGTGAAAGAGCGTACATCACAAATTTTATATCTTACATGCAGACCTCTTTTCTTCTGATATTAATTCACCAAAATAATTTCTCACACAGCTGGATAGGAAGGTAGGACTCACATCACCCTCCAGGATTTGTGTCGCAATGTCGACACCTGTCTTGGCTGGCACAAACAGAGGGGAGGGAGGACGGTCAAGGAAGGCATCTGTCTGGCACTCCACATCTGCTTCTTCTACACGGTCACTCAACTCTTCCAGGTAAAGCTCTGTTTGCACATCTATGTGTTTGCGCCCTTCCACGGGATCAGGAGATCGAGGGCGGAGTTGATCCTTGGCTCGTTTACGGGCAATAGCTCGTCTTCTATTTTCTTGCTGTCTTTGGATCTCAATGGGATCTGGTTGTGCGTGCTGCAAGATATTGACAGAATACATCACTGACGTGGTACGCTGAATGATCATATTTTTCACTTGTGTTATTATTCGGCAGTGAAACTTATTTTTCACACACACACATACACACACACACACACACACACACACACACACACACACTGTGACACACAAATTTGTCAGGAACACTCACATATATATAGTATCCATAGTTATCAGTATCCATAGTACAAAAAAGTGCAAACTTACTGCTGGCAGTGTATGCTGAGCATATGTGTTGCCACGCACAATGCGCCTGTCATACATAATATTGCCATAGTTCGAGGGTCCCTCAGGCGCAGTCCTGAAGAGAAATTTTTACACATCATGTTTTAAACACCCCTGATGTACGATTAAGAATGACAATGAGTGTGTACGCCTGTTCATATACAGGTATGACCATCTGTGCCGGTAAGAACATGTCAATGTATAACGCTGACAAAATCAGACAGAACACCATGTATCTCCATCGGCTGTCTCCAGGGTGAAAAACAGACCGAAACAACTCATTTGCAAGGACATTCTAACCATTCTAATGACAGTGTCGTTTACACAGAAACATCAATTCCTGTCAGCAATATCTAGGTGTGGTCGCGAGGGAAATTTAGCGAGGGAAAATCGATAGCAACCTCATAAGACAAAAGGAACTTACTGGAGAGGATCGCGGTATTTTTTCCTCTGCTGCACAGCTCGTGGCTGGCTAGCAAATGTGTAGGTCCCGCCATCAGGCCTACCCTGGGGAAGAACTGCAGTAGTCATTGCAGTCTGGACCTAAATCACTCGTCGTCTGGCGTCCAAGGTAACGCAAAGCTCATTCAAGATGGTCGACCTAGCGCTAATATTTACGTCGTTTGTTGTTGGGGCAACGACTCCATGAATCCCGTACCGCAGTAAAGGTAAGATTAATGTGGGTTCGTTAATTTTACCAGATTTGATTGTATGCAAAAGAAAAAGCAATATAATCACAATTGTTAAAATAATTTTGTTTTTTTAAGGATAGATGTTAGTGAATTCCAGTTTTACCTTGGGAAAAACATTCAGTTCGGAATGGGAACTAAGGGCACACAACTCGTATCGTCAAGAAGAGAATAGAGGAAACAGACGGGCACCACGGTTGGTTTATACATAATTTTACTGACGTATCCCTGGATTTTCAATTTATTAAACTTAATCAGAAAACGTGTTTGCCTGTGTGTGTGTGTGTGTGTGTGTGTCCCAGTCGAGTGTTCAATTCTAGTTTCGATTTTGAAACGGCATGTGTATGATAGTCACTGTATCAGTGTATGTGCCTCTACGTAGGTGTGTGACATCACAATAGTCTAGAAACTGGTGTGAAAAAAACAACAACTAAGAGTTTCACCCCTTTCCTAAACAGTGTTGTTTTCCAAAAGATTGATATGGCTGTGTTTCAGAACAGAATGAGCAGCACAGCTCTCCCACCCGGGCCAGAATACATCCTGCGGGGATCATGTAGTCCAGTCACAGCAGTGCATTTTACAGAGTCCTGCCTGGATGGACTTCTGTCTGGGACGCTTGATGGGAAGCTGCTTGTTTGGGATCTGAAGACAAGACGCATACAACATACACTTGACGCACACAATGGTCATCATGTTTTGTCCATCCTCACAGTTCCAGAATCCATGGGTATTGTAACTGTGGGACGTGAGGGTTTCCTGAAACTATGGCATCCAACAGAGTCATCATATGAACTCACTAGTAAGTAGTTACAAAGCTTTAGAAAAGTAAATTAGTCCATGAGTCTGGCGCAAGAACTGATTGTGCAGATGGAGAAATGATTCAGAAAAGACTGACATGATTTGTGACTACATCACTGATCGCGATCTGGACATTGTGCTTATTACTGAAACATGGCTCCGGATACATGGTGACGAACCTAAGTGCAAACAACTGACACCTCCTGCTTTCTTATCAAATCCTTTCCTCGCCCCCACCAGGGGTGGGGTATTGCAGTGATTTACAAACAGTCTCTTCATGCTCATTTTACTTTCAAGCAATCATTTTCTTTTCCAATTCAGTCGTTTGAGATTGTTGAATTAGTGTTTACTACCCCCAGTCAGTCAATCATCTTGACCTGTGTTTATCGTCCCCCACCTAGCACCAAAAACAAACTCACAACCGCAATGTTCCATGAGGAATTCGAAAACCTCCTCGATCACTATACTACCCGCGCTGGTACACTTCTCCTACTTGGAGACTTCAATTTCCATTTTGACAGGCCCGACAACCCAGACACAAAGCGCCTTTGCCTTACCCTCAACATGCATGGTCTCACACAGCTTGTCTCCCAACCCACTCATCGTTCGGGTCACATCCTAGACTGGATAATTGCCCGTCCACTTGATAACCCCATCTCCAACCTGACCGTCACTGACCAGCTCGAGTCCGACCATAAAGCTATCATTGGCACACTCAATATCATGCAGTTACGCAGACAAAAACGATCAGTCACTCGCCGTAACCTGAAAGCAATTGACCGCGAAGCGTTTGGCGCTGAAGCATCTCTGCGCCTAACGCAGACTGACCCCCACACGGACCTTGCCACTCACTACAGCACAACACTCCGTAGTCTCCTCGACGAACACGCACCTCCATCTACCCGCCTGGTGCCAAACCATCCCCCCTCTCCATGGCTCACACCCGAAATCCGGCTAGCCAAGCAAGAGCGCCGCCAGGCAGAACGTAAATGGCTCGTGACCAAACTCACTGTTCACAAGCAGATCTACAAAGCAAAGAAACACACAGTGAACAAGATGGTTTCCAAAGCAAAAACGGATTATTTCCATGCCAAGATCATGTACTCAACATCCTCTAAAGAACTCTTCACCGCAATGTCTGACTTGCTCGGCATTTCCACCTCCTGCCCCCTCCCCACCATCTACAACAAAGAAAGCCTACCCCAACTGTTCTCACACTACTTTACAACTAAAGTCAATACCCTACGCTCCAAAACTTGACCAGACCACACTTTGTGCCCAGCCCACCCGACCCTACCTTCACCGGAAGTCCCCTCACATGCTTTAGGCCAGTAACTGCCGATGAGATTGGCCAAACCCTCAAGACCATGTCCATCACCTCCTGTGACCTTGATCCCATCCCATCTTCTCTGTTCTCTGACTGCCTAGCTGATCTTTTGCCGGCTCTCACTGACATTGTCAACACCGCGCTCATTTCCGGAGTATTTCCAACAGCTTACAAAACTGCTATAGTCCGCCCTCTCCTCAAAAAACCCAGTCTGGACCCTAACGACCTCAAAAACTACCGCCCCGTCTCCAACCTCCCTCTTGTCTCAAAACTGATTGAAAAAACTGTTCTCAAGCAGCTTGATGCTCACTTAACAACAAACAACCTACTCCACCCATTCCAATCAGCTTACCGCCCAAACCACAGCACTGAAACCGCCCTCCTCCGCATCACAAACGATCTCCTCAATTCTACAGACTCTGGCCTCATCTCTATCCTGACTCTCCTTGATCTGTCCGCCGCCTTCGATACTATCGACCACTCTCTCCTCCTCAACCGCCTCTGCCGAACCTTCGGTATCGAAGACACTGCTCTTTCTTTCTTTCGTTCCTATCTTTCCGACACAGACAGTTGTCATCTGCAACGCCTCTTCCAGCACTGCTCAGCCCACTAGCAACACTTCTTCCAACCCTGCTCAGCCCACTAGCAGCATTTCTTCCAACCCTGCTCAGCTCACCTGCGGAGTCCCTCAGGGCTCCGTACTCGGCCCTGTTTTGTTCACTCTCTACACTATGCCCCTCATCCACATCATCAACCGTCATAACATACAACACCACATGTTCGCAGATGACACTCAACCCCCACACCAGTAGTAAACCAGAAAACATACATCACCTTGCCCTCATCACATCAGAATGTTACGCTGACATAAAAAACTGGATGACTGAGAACAAGCTGCAGCTAAATGGTGATAAAACAGAAGTAATGCTTATTGGCACTTCACAGAAATTAGCATCTCTTTCTGTCAACTCCCTTCAACTAGAGGACACCCTCTCCATTCCCTTCTCTGACTCTGCCAAAAATCTTGGGGTAACACTTGACAGCACCCTCACCATGAAAAAGCACATTGCCCAGATCTCACAGTCCTGCCATTTCCAACTCCGCCGAATTTTCCTCTGTCCGCAAGTACCTCTCCACCGATGCAACAGCCAAACTGGTCACTTCACTCATTTCTGTCCCGTCTTGACTACTGTAACTCTCTGCTGGCTGGTCTCCTGCTTCATCCATTCTCCCGCTTCAGCGCATCCAGAACATTGCTGCTCGCCTTGTCCTTCGCTTGAAAAAGTCCGACCACATCTCTCGTGCACTCTGCTCTCTGCACTGGCTTCCACTCTCTCAAAGAATTAAATACAAGATCTGCACCCTCTGCTACAAGTGCATCCATAACTCCGCCCCATCCTACCTGTCTGATTTGTTGGAACTCTACACTCCGTCACGTTCCCTCCGGTCTTCATCCGATACCCTGATATTCAGAATCCACGCACTAAACTTTCTTCTGCTGGCTCTCGAGCCTTCTCCTGCGCTGGTCCAAAAGCTTGGAATTCTCTGCCTCTTTCCCTCCGCCAGTCAACCTCCCTCGAAACCTTCAAAACAAATCTAAAAACCTACCTGTTTTCATCTCAAAGCTCCGTCTAACCTCCCTCCGTCTTTCTCCATCTCCTTATTAAGTACCATACATGCAGTTGCCCTGGCCCTGAACCTTCACGTCTATCTGTCCTCTTTACCTGTACTCTAAGCGCTTAGAACTACCTTCCATGTAGATTAAGCGCTATATAAATAAATTATTATTATTATATTATTATTATTCTGTGCAGTTATTATTTTTGTGCCAAAATGGACAAGGATGCAATTTACAAATGCATCATCACAGTGCTGTTTCTGCTGTGTTGCTACATTTCTGGCAAAAGTGAATTGACTTCGGACAGTTCACAATGGTATGGACGACATAGTAGCTTTGACTCGGTCCTACTAATTACCGAAAACAACCGAAAACAACTCTTAATACGGGGGAGGGAGGGAGGGTGTTTGGGGGTTTAACGTCCATTTCCACCACATAGGGTGATATCAAAGACGGGGCAACGATGAAAAAGCCAGCACAAATATTTGGCCCCAGCCGGGATCGAACTCACGACCCGAGCATTAGAAGTTCAACGCTCTACCATTCGACCACCCCGGCTCCCCCTCTTAATACGGGTAGAACGCAATTAAAACATAGAAAAAAAAAACACACAAACATAATAACAACACACAAACATGATTTAAGGTGAAAAGGAGGCCTTTAAAAAGCTAAAAAGAAAAAAGGTAATTAACATTGCAGAAAATAACCAGTCCGGACCAGACGGAGTCGCTTCCCTTGGGAGACACGTTCATTTCGTCCTGTTCTCTTGGAGTGAATAAGTACTTTTTTCCTTTTAACTAGTTTAAGGCCTCTTTTTTCACCTTTAATCATGGTTATGTGTTGTTATTTTTATGTTTTAACTGCATGCGTTCTACCCGTATTAAGAGTTGTTTTCGGTCGTTTTCGGTAATTAGTAGGACCCGCCTTGACTGATTACATTTTAAATTAGACATGGATGTGTACTTTCAGTGAATTGATAAAATTGAATATCTTCCGTCTGCTGTTTCTCCAGGTCACATACCAGCTTCAACACTTGGTTTTTGTGGAGCCACAGTACTGCCTCAAAACAGATCGTCTACTTTTGTGGCACTTCCACATGAGTCGACATCACAGATTAAAATATTCAATATAGCCTCACAAAAATTGGTGCGGACCCTTGTTGCTGATTCAGACAGCAGACAGTCCAGGTTAGGCATGTGTATGTGTATGAGTGCAGTCTTAGATGTGACAGGGTCTGCCTCACAGCTGCTTGTGGGTTATGAGAATGGCAGCATTGTTTTGTGGGACATACCTACAGGCAAGATGCTACATGAACTGATGACACACAATGATGCAGTCATGTGCATGGCCTACTCCACTTCTGCCAATAAAGGACTGTCAGGGTCAGTGGATGAACAACTTGTGACTTGGTGTTTGTCAGGCAATACTTTAAGTGCAGCAGGGAAGATCACAGCTACAAACCCTGGCTTTGGCAGTGTTCTCATCAGGAGTGATGACAAGATTGTCGTGACTGGTGGCTGGGACAGCAATGTGCGCGTGTTTAGTTTAAAGAAAATGCGACCTCTTGCAGTGCTGTCATATCACAAAGAAAGTGTACAATCTCTAGCTTTCGCTCCAAACCACCTTTTGGCAGTTGGCTCAAAAGATCATTTGATATCTGTCTGGGATATTTACCGACAGACTTGACCTTGTAACTAATGCAGTAAGTTCTGTTACTTAGGTGACTTGCACAGTAATGCTCAGCTTACAGAAGTAAAATCATCGAGAAACTGCAGACATTGTGTTTCTAGTCCTGTCATGTACATATAAGTGTGTGTGTGTGTGTGTGTTTATAAGAGAGAGAGAGAGATTTTGTCTACTGGCTTGCAAGATGTCTGACTTGCAAAACATTAACTGCTTATTCAGTAGCAACCAGTAGGTGTCTGTATTCAATTCAATTCAAAATAATTATTGTCTGTTTAAGAGAGACTCTAAAAACAGAAAATCTTCTTTGGACTCACATATGATGCTCTGTCACAGATACGATAAAATACAGTCATTAAAGATCTTGATATAAAACAAAAATAAAATAGGGTTAAACGTTAAGGTCTAACAAACTTCAGAACAATTTAAAACAAGTAATCATACATACTATCAAACTCTAAAACTGTTTAACAAGAAAAACAGATCTCTCTCTCTCTCTCTCTCTGGATCTTTCCAGCTAGCAATGTTTCTAAACGATTCTATGTAAAACAAATGCACGAGAGAGACTAGTGAAGAGGGCACAGGGCGGTCAGCGCTTGATCATTTCGCAACACCTGTTTCTCTGCCCATGCATAAAGAGGTCTCGGAGGACTTGTTTTGACGGTGTGCAGCTGACAAACTAAGCAAATGATAGGCCTAGAGCGCTTCAAAAGAGAAAACAAGGTCGTACTTGAACACCACAAACAACCAGCTTTCGCTAGTTCTGGGCGATATTCTACGCACATTTTAAAATGTTTTTTTCCTCAAAATGATGACCTGTACTACCCTACGATATTCAGATTCTACGGCTAAGCATGCAAGACCGTTTCGCTTATATTTCCTGTTCCTGTTTTTGGTTTGTGTAAAACGGAGAAACGAAGCCATGTTGACCGTCGCTTCGCGTTTTCATTGTGGACCCCATGATATAACATAGACTGAAAATGGGTCGAAAAGTGATTTTAGCAGTATGTTCCCTCAACCAGTGGGCACTTGACTTCAATGAAAATGCACGGAGGATAATAGAGAGTGAGTGTTTAAGGGCGATTTAAATGTGTAGTAGTTGCGTAGGTTTAGTCATACATGGCCATTTTGTTAGGTTGGTTTTGGAATTTAGTTTGTATTGATAGTAAGTGTGTGTTTTTTTTCGGGTTAAATTAGAATCGACTTTCTTAAGTGTGTTGCTTACTAACACACGTTTCAGAACTCGAAACTTTTTAAAATTTGTGTGTTTGTAGCAAACAGTATTTAGGCGGTGTGAAAGCACTATTCATTGGGAATTCCCGTTCTGTATACAAAACGCGGCGCGTGAGAAAAGCGAAACTGATCTGCTTGTATACGATTTTACAGGCATTCGGATTGCAAAGGAAAGTGGTGCCCGTCTGCGCTCAGGGCCAGAGCTTGAGATAAGGTAAGGAAGGAACTATTAGTCAAACCTTAACAAATGTGTGCCATCCGTTTTTTTTTGTTTTTTTTGTATGTTTTTTTTTTTAAATTTCCCGAATGGATTGGTAGCTAGTTGATACTTGAAAGATATAGGCACTATGTGAACTTGAACATTCAATAAACCATTGACATCTACAGTAATCTCACCATGGCCTTGATTTCTGTTTTACTTTTAATACAACACAGTAAATGTTTCATCTGGCACCAGAGGTCTTTTAAGTTAAGTGAACCTTCTGTTCAGTAATTACTAATACAAATAAAATAATACTAACCTTTTTCAACACTTTTCTCTCACAGAGTAATAAACTGCAGGAACAAATTACCCCATGAAACAGTAACAGCCGGAATGTTGAACACATTTAATAATTCATTAGATGAGCACTGGGAGTGGGAACAGTATATGTTCTCGGTAAATTTTAAGATAGAATAGCTATAAGTATGGACAATTAACAGGCTGTGCTAGATTAAAAATTTGAAATAGCAGGCAAAAGGTTAATAAATGTGCAAGCTGTATATATACTGTGCTATGCTATAAGAAATCGACAGTGAAACCAGTACACATTATGCACTGCATGAGATTTTGCATTATCAGCAGCTTAGATAAATTCAGAAATGTATGGTGTATTGTATATGACTTAAAAAAAATTGTATATTGCAGGTCTTCCTTGAAACTTAATTCCAAATAATGAGCACCCATTTGACTTAGTGAGGGTGTTGTATTTCTTTTCAGTTGGTGTTTTTCTTGTTTTTAGCAGTTGTTAAATGTGCATTGTTCTGGTGAATGATGGAAGTACTATAAAATATACTACAAAATCTGGTTGCAGTGGCTATGGATGTTCAGACCATTTCTTTGAAAGTGACACATTTCTTCACTCATGGGAGATGTTGACTCAGATCTTGAAGAATCCAATATGCCAGGACATCATTGTGGATGTTGGAATGTGAGTTTTTGCTTACATTAGACTGCCACTTGCCACTTGCCATTTGAGTTGCTAGATTAATAGATGTGGATTAGAGAGTTTAGTACAATTTTGTCTCTCAGTCTGAGATCGATGTTTGGCTAATTTCAGTTGCCTCTTCAGGATGGCCTTTTCTTGTTGTAAATTGCCTCACTTGTAAACCCTTTTTTAAAACTTTTTACTACAGTGTCAGTTACAACTTCTGTAGTTCTCACATAAGATTTACAGCAGTTGAGTGATTCCTGGGTGTTTTTCTTGAATACATTATTTTCCCTTAAAAATAAGCTCATTTTGACTTTCTTTGGTTTCAGGCCAGTGATGCACAAAAATGTGGCATACAACTGTCGGGTCATATTCCTGAACAAGTACGTAAAGCTTGTGAATGCACATATGAGAGGTTGCTGGTTGCTCAGTGTGATGGGGTTTATGCTCGCCATAGTTCATACTGCAGATTTAAGTGTCTGACAAAGTGGTCTTACCTCCCACTCCTCCAAGTCCTGGGAAAAACTGCCGTTATTGAGTCTTTGAAATAGAGATCAGCCAAGTTATAACCTTGGTAGTAAATGAGTAAGCTAAAACTTGATAGTGGTTCTTACCAGCTAATGATTGACCAGATTAAAGCTAGATACCACTTATGACAGTGGTGATTCTATTCTGCTGTCACTACTTGCTTGCATTCAGGAAAATTTTGCTGATTCGGCCCAAGATGATGATGTGTGATGATGGCAACTACCGTGAGACACGGTGGTTCACAGCGTGGAAAAGAGAACGTGAGACTGAAGATTTCTTCCTCCCTCGAATGGTGCGCGAGATCACAGACCAGGTAAATGTGTGTAGGAGCTACACAAGTCTGTGCAGCATCAGCCAGTGTGATCTCATTTTGCCTATAGCACATTTTGTTCCACGCACGAGTATCCCATGTTTTGGACTCTTCAGTTTTGGCCCTGTATGCGAAAGTCAGGCAAGGTTAATGGTTCCTTGACGGCTCTTATTGCAGCAAACATGAGTATAATCAAAGTGTAACTCTCCCACAAAGGCAAAATTAAATCCATGCATTACATTTTAATTAAATTTTATTAGTGGGGCCACTTGTGCACAACCCCAATTGGAATTTAGTTAAATGAAATATGGAGTTGAAGCCGTTCATGTGTGTGTGTGTGTGTGTTTTAAGTATCCTTTTTAATGATTAAAGACTGATCCTAGTTAGTACTACTAAATGGATGATGACATAAAGCAGTCTCCATTGCCACGAATTTATCATTTTTTAAACAAATTTATTTACCTAATCTGTTTGTTGTTTTTAAACAGAAATGTGTACCAATTGGAGATGGTGTTATATCAACACATGACACATGCTTTGCTCCAGAGATTTGTGAGGAACTTTGGAATCCAAAAAGGTTGGCAAGGTTTCGCTGCTGTTTTTTTAGCAGCAGGTTTCATTTTGTTGTTACTGTGTATGATTTGGGAGATTGCATTTGCATATATATATATATACAGTAGAGCCTCATTTGGGCGACCACCCATGGGACCGAGCAGTCGTTAACGACAGTTAGTCGCCCAAATCAAAGACACTCACGGTGGTGTTCGGACCCCTTCCTGGGAGCGCATATCAACCGTAGAGATAATGGCATAAATTTTAATGTGACTCAGTAGCAGAGTTTGGTGTTTCTGTGGAGTCTTTTTGTGATCAAGATCGTGCGGTCTTGACCTAAATTTGAGGAACGGATAACGTGTCCAAACGACGTACACTGATATCCTGGCATTGCCAGTTTGCTAAGTGTCAAATCAATGAGTTTAGTCCGGTTGAATTCCAGTGGCATCAATCTGTCTCTCTCTCCTCTCTCTCTCTCCTCTCTCTCTCTCTCTCTGCACACACACACACACACACACACACACACACACACGTGTCCAAACAACGTACACTGACATCCCAGCATTGCCGATTTGCTAAGTGTCAAATCAATGAGTTTAGTCCGACTGAATTCCCAGTGGCAGTTTCCATTTTCTTTATTGTCAAACACAAAAACAGGGAGGATTAGGAACCACACCATACTTAATTCACTCACACACACTGATAGAGCTGCGTATCGCAGGTGACGGCCGTACCGGTATTACCGCGATATTTTTTGCCCGTACCGATATTTTTCAACGGTATACCGCCGTCCCCGATCCCACCTAATCTGAGGACTGTCAGACTACTTGCACTTAGAAAAACGCACACAGAGACAGACATGGAAGATGAAAATGCAGAGTAGAAATACTGAACAAGCAACTGATTTATTCAGTGTAAACATGAACATCAGATAAATACTGTGACTGAAAACGAAAAGAAAGAAAGAATACTGGATGCATAAACAGCAGCATTTGAAACCTACAGACTCATAACTCACTCAGTGGATAACAATGAACAGGAAGGAAAAGAAATTAAAATAAGAATTAACTCATCCACTGACTCCCGAAGACGCCTGCTAAACATGCTTTTAGCATGGTCGGCGATCGTCTTCAGGGGTGAATGGGTTACAGAGATCGAAATACTTTTCAGAATTGAAATGAACTGACAATTTGTGACAAACACTCGCTCATTGGATAACAACGAAAAGAAAGGAGGAGGAAATACGCATATACTCATTCACGTCCTGAAGGACGCCTGCTAAACATGCTTTTAGCATGGTCGGCGATCGTCTTCAGGGGTGAATGGGTTACAGAGATCGAAATACTTTTCAGAATTGAAATGAACTGACAATTTGTGACAAACACTCGCTCATTGGATAACAACGAAAGAAGGAGGAGGAAATAAGCATATACTCATTCACCTCCTGAAGACGCCTGCTAACATGCTTTTAGCATGGCCGTCAGCGATCATCATCAGGGATGATGGGTTACAGAGATCGAAATACTTTTCAGAATTGAAATGAACTGACAATTTGTGACAAACACTCGCTCATTGGATACAACGAAAAGAAAGGAGGAGGAATACGCATATACTCATTCACTCCTGAAGACGCCCGCTAACCATGCTTTTAGCATGGCCGGTCAGCGATCATCATCAGGGATGAATGGGTTACAGAGATCGAAATACTTTTCAGAATTGAAATGAACTGACATTGTGACAAACACTCGCTCATTGGATAACAACGAAAAGAAGGAGGAGGAAATACGCCATATACTCAATTCACTCCCTGAAGACGCCCGCTAACCATGCGTTTAGCATGGCCGTCAGCGATCATCATCAGGGATGAATGGGTTACAGAGATCGAAATGCTTTTCAGAACTGAATGAACTGACAATTTGTGACAAAACACTCGCTCATTGGATAACAACGAAAAAGAAAGGAGGAGGAAATACGCATATACTCATTCACTCCTGAAGACGCCCGCTAACCATGCTTTTAGCATGGCCGTCAGCGATTCATCATCAGGGGTGAATGGGTTACAGAGATCGAAATGCTTTTCAGAATTGAAATGAACTGACAATTTGTGACAAACACTCGCTCATTGGATAACAACGAAAAGAAAGGAGGAGGAAATACGCAATATACTCATTCACTCCTGAAGACGCCCGCTAACCATGCTTTTAGCATGGCCCGTCAGCGATCATCATCAGGGGTGAATGGGTTACAGAGATCGAAATGCTTTTCAGAATTGAAATGAACTGACAATTGTGACAAACACTCGCTCATTGGATAACAACGAAAAGAAAGGAGGAGGAAATACGCATATACTCATTCACTCCTGAAGACGCCCGCTAACCATGCTTTTAGCATGGCCGTCAGCGATCATCATCAGGATGAATGGGTTACAGAGATCGAAATGCTTTTCAGAATTGAAATGAACTGACAATTTTGTGACAAACACTCGCTCATTGGATAACAACGAAAAGAAAGGAGGAGGAAATACGCATATACTCATTCACCTCCTGAAGACGCCCGCTAACCATGCTTTTTAGCATGGCCGTCAGCGATCATCATCAGGGGTGAATGGGTTACAGAGATCGAAATGCTTTTCAGAATTGAAATGAACTGACAATTTGTGACAAACACTCGCTCATTGGATAACAACGAAAAGAAAGGAGGAGGAAATACGCATATACTCATTCACTCCTGAAGACGCCCGCTAACCATGCTTTAGCATGGCCGTCAGCGATCATCATCAGGGGTGAATGGGTTACAGAGATCGAAATGCTTTTCAGAATTGAAATGAACTGACAATTTGTGACAAACACTCGCTCATTGGATAACAACGAAAAGAAAGGAGGAGGAAATACGCATATACTCATTCACTCCTGAAGACGCCTGCTAAACATGCTTTTAGCATGGCCGTCAGCGATCATCATCAGGGATGAATGGGTTACAGAGATCGAAATACTTTTCAGAATTGAAATGAACTGACAATTTGTGACAAACACTCGCTCATTGGATAACAACGAAAAGAAAGGAGGAGGAAATACGCATATACTCATTCACTCCTGAAGACGCCTGCTAAACATGCTTTTAGCATGGTCGGCGATCGTCTTCAGGGGTGAATGGGTTACAGAGATCGAAATACTTTTCAGAATTGAAATGAACTGACAATTTGTGACAAACACTCGCTCATTGGATAACAACGAAAAGAAAGGAGGAGGAAATACGCATATACTCATTCACTCCTGAAGACGCCTGCTAAACATGCTTTTAGCATGGTCGGCGATCGTCTTCAGGGGTGAATGGGTTACAGAGATCGAAATACTTTTCAGAATTGAAATGAACTGACAATTTGTGACAAACACTCGCTCATTGGATAACAACGAAAAGAAAGGAGGAGGAAATACGCATATACTCATTCACTCCTGAAGACGCCTGCTAAACATGCTTTTAGCATGGTCGGCGATCGTCTTCAGGGGTGAATGGGTTACAGAGATCGAAATGCTTTTCAGAATTGAAATGAACTGACAATTTGTGACAAACACTCGCTCATTGGATAACAACGAAAAGAAAGGAGGAGGAAATACGCATATACTCATTCACTCCTGAAGACGCCTGCTAAACATGCTTTTAGCATGGCCGTCAGCGATCATCATCAGGGATGAATGGGTTACAGAGATCGAAATACTTTTCAGAATTGAAATGAACTGACAATTTGTGACAAACACTCGCTCATTGGATAACAACGAAAAGAAAGGAGGAGGAAATACGCATATACTCATTCACTCCTGAAGACGCCTGCTAAACATGCTTTTAGCATGGCCGTCAGCGATCATCATCAGGGATGAATGGGTTACAGAGATCGAAATACTTTTCAGAATTGAAATGAACTGACAATTTGTGACAAACACTCGCTCATTGGATAACAACGAAAAGAAAGGAGGAGGAAATACGCATATACTCATTCACTCCTGAAGACGCCCGCTAACCATGCTTTTAGCATGGCCTGTCAGCGATCATCATCAGGGATGAATGGGTTACAGAGATCGAAATACTTTTCAGAATTGAAATGAACTGACAATTTGTGACAAACACTCGCTCATTGGATAACAACGAAAAGAAAGGAGGAGGAAATACGCATATACTCATTCACTCCTGAAGACGCCTGCTAAACATGCTTTTAGCATGGTCGGCGATCGTCTTCAGGGGTGAATGGGTTACAGAGATCGAAATACTTTTCAGAATTGAAATGAACTGACAATTTGTGACAAACACTCGCTCATTGGATAACAAGGAAAAGGAAGGAAAAGGAAATAACAATAAACCCATTCACTGCCGCTCAAGTCTTTGAAACACGTTTACTTTCGGTTTCGATTTTAACCGCTTGCTACTATCTGCTGCACGAAGTTTCAGTTCGTGGTATACCGCATCTTCCCGGGCCGTACCGGTATACCGTACCGCGGGGCTTCCGAATCGATATAATACCGGTACACGGTAATACCGCGCAGCTCTACACACTGACACAAAAAGATGCACGTTCACACGCATTGACATACGCTTGATAGGGTGTCTTGTGAAAACAATGGTCGGTGATTTGACAGGTGTAAAGGACGTCGGAAATGGTAGGTGAGGTGATTACCACCTGCATAACTGCAGTTGCGTTTAGGGGGCAACGCGGTCACGCGTGCACAGTAGGGAGTGGGTCCACACGTCGGCTCGTGGGTAATTTTGGCCCAAGTGCTGTGGGCAGTCGGAGGTAAATCGGCTGCCGGCGAAGTGTGAAGTGTCGGTTAAGCCAGCTGTGGTCGCCCACAACAGAGGCATGGGGTCGTTTTTACTAGCAGAATAGCGGTCGAAAGTCGCGTACTGCAGGTGGTCAGTCGTTTGAGATGCAATAAAGAAGAAAACCCGTCCATGCTGGGCAAAAGCGCTTGTGAACGACAGGCGGCCTCTCAATCAAGAGGTTGTCCAAAGGAGGCTGTACTATATATATATGTTTACTGTATATAAAGTAGACCACCTTTACAGTATAATCTGAGTTTCAACATGAGCATTCACCGAATCACATTTCAACATTGTGGCAGGCTTGGTCAGCTTGTTCCAGTTCCCACTGATTTATCTTTCCTCTTTTTCCATTTATGTGCTAGCTGTCAAAGAGTTTTAAAGTTTTAAGCTGTGAGACACTGTAAGTGTAACATTAAGAGTCTGAGGAGGAATGTGCCAACTTAGACAAGTCAGCGTGTATGTTTCAGTCGTCACATTGATCTCTCATTGGATGGGGTGGAGATCATCATGAATGGCAGTGCAAGCCATCACCAGCTGCGCAAGATGTACACACGAGTTGACCTTGTCAAGTCAGCAACATATAAGGTGGGTTTATGACACCTGTGACATTGCCATTTTCCTTTATGACCCAATGTGAAATTTGTAAGTTTGAAAAACTTGTTTGGAAGTGTGTAATTATTGTTTGTTGTTTGACAGAATTGACCATGAATACCTTTTACCTGTCCTGTTTGTTTCATGCCAGTGTGGAGGTGTGTACATGTTCAGCAACTTGATTGGCTGTGATGGCGAGCGTGTGTTTTATGATGGGGGCTCCATGGTTTCTGTCAATGGACAGATCATTGCTGAGGGCCCACAGTTCACGCTGGATGAAGTCGTAAGTGTTTTCCTTATGGACTTAGTTTAAAAGGTCATTGTTCCAGGGGTTTAATTCATACTGAGTGGCATGCTTGTGTAGCTACCTAGTGATTTGTTGTTCACTGTCTACAGACAGGTTGTCCTTTGACATGTCAGGGTTTTGCTTCGCCAACAAAATTACAAATATAAGATAACAAAATTAGTGCTCTCTCTCCTTTTCTTCTTCAAGTATTTGAAGGTTGCTTCCTTAGTGACTTCTGTGAAAAGGGTCAGAAACTGTATGAATGTTTCAAATAAATTTGTAAATTGAGCTGTGTCCACAGCTATCTTCACTGAATTTGTGCTGTTTCTAGCACGATCTCTTTTAGTTTTATTTGTTCTACTTTGACAGTGTGTGACAACAGCAACTGTGGATCTGGAAGACATCAGAAGCTACAAGTATGGCTTTCGCAGCAGATCAGAATTGGTATGTTCTCCCCTCCTTTTTTGATTGTGTTCATATGCTGTTTTGATGGTACGTGCACATTTCCAGCAAATACCCATCTGTGAATGTGGCAGCTTGTAGTCCATGCTTCATTATGAAAGATTGGTTCCAGCTGAAACCTTGTTTTTATTGGGTGGGGCAGATTTCACTGCACGCAGCAGCAAGTTTCCGTGATACAAAACAAGACCGTGACGTTTCTCCAGACAATACATTCACGCACACACTGGTGTAACAAATTCTGCGTCACAGACACCTTATGTGCACACTATGCTGCTGCGATCGTTTTGGCGGGAGTTGTGAGACGTGTGTATATGTGTGTGTGTGGACGGATGTAATGATGGCTATCTCCTTAACCATCTCGTTGGAGGACTTTTTACTTTGAGATGAAATGGGCAGACATATGCTCCAGAGGTAGGTTTCACGATTTATCACTTTCCAAATTTTTATAAAAGTTATCGCCGATTTAAAGAAATCAGTCATGTTACGTACATGTATTTTTAAGAAAACGTCGTTCAAATGCCTTTATTTTCTAGACTTTGGAAGTACATTGTACATCCTGCTGTATTGACTGTATTCGTAGCACAGCTCTGTAGCTGTGACAGATTTTGTGTAAAAAAATATTGCCGAGGTAGGGGTGATTTGCTTGTACATGTAGGGACAAATATCTATGAAAAGACTCCTTCAAATTATTCATCATCCTCGCATTTTTGTCACGTGTGGCAACTGCACATATGACGAGCTACTGCACTATTGTAGCTTTAGAATTAAGAATAACACAGCTTTTAGATAAACATATTTTTTCAAGTTTTTGCAAGAAGCACCGGTCAAAAGATTGCCAATTTTGCGATTTCCTAAGCACAATTATTCAAGGCCACATTTCACCAGCCCTCTAGATCGTTTAGATTTTATGTAAAAATTAATTCAGTCAGGGAAGTCACAAAAGCAACAGGGAAATGACACGACATGAACAAGCATCCTCTATCAGATGAGCAGCGTGAGGCTGACGTCAAATGTTTAGTTCACGGACAAAATCGGTAAATACCGTCACTGCCTCACCAACCCTCTGCATCTTCAGATTTCTTGTAAAAATTAATTCAGTTGGGGGAGTCACAATACCAACAGAGAAATCACAAGACATAAACAAACATCTTCTGTCAGACGACTTGCGTGAAGTTAGAACAAATGTTTAGTTCATGGAATTGACGTCCTCCCTCTCTCTCTCTCTGTATGACGACCTGCGTGATGCTGACATCAAATGTTTATTTGACGTTTTCAGGGCTCCCTAAAAACCACAGACCTAAAGGGTCCACTGACCCCCAGTTCAAAATTTTAGGGGGTCTTTGTACCTCCACTTTCAATTTTTAAAGGGTCAGAATCATTTCTCAAGTTTTTAGTGCATGGAATTATAAATTCAGTAAATCAGTACTGCTGAACAGAGGGGTGTGTGTGTGTGCAAAACTGAATTTTATCAACTTCAAATCATGTAATTAAATGAAGTGGGTACAATTCAGTTTTGAAAGTTGGAAACTCCGACTTTTTGCCGCTGCTCTGTGCTGACTGATGCGACGTCTGAATCGTAGCTATGCGACGCCGAAGTGCACCCACCGCCGGGCGAGGGCTCGAGCCCCTCCACAACTTTTCCACTGACGAAAAAGTCCATAGTCTTTTGAACTTTCACGTTTTTCGGTGGCATGATTCGTCACAGAGAAAGCGAATCCTATCGGCAACAAGAGCACTGACTCTAAAATCTTTCGTCCATAGTTTTGAGCGCAGAAGCAGGAAAAGATGGGGCACGTTCACTATGCGAGAATGGGTGTAGTAGCCGCCGATCTGCAGCAGTAGACAGTTAACGCCTGCTAGCGTTAAACAGAACAAAAAACAGAACCGAACTGAATGCGGCCAAGGCAAGGGAGAACACTCACTCGATCACAACAAGCCTATAGGCGTACGCACGGTAGTGCAGAGGTAGTGCGTCAAGCTAAGCACAGATCGCGTTCATAATGCTTCAACGTACCCCCTCAATTTTTTTTTAGGACGTAAATTTTTACTTAAGTGCGTAAATTACGCACAGACGCACAGTTTAGGGAGCCCTGCGTTTTTTCTCTCTCGTCTGAGATTCCGGATCTGCTATGGTGTAGCGGATCTAGTGTCTTCGGTAGGTCTTACAGATTTGAAAGAAAGAAAAAAAGAAAAAAGCAATGGCAACAATAACAACAAAATAGCACGAAATTAGGAGAAACAACTTTAGATGGGGCCATACCTTCTTGTTTAAGGTTTGGCAGGAACACCGACTGTGTCCAGTGCTTCTGAGGTAAAGTGATGTGTTACAGTATGGTCGAGTGAAGTCTGTCTAGTTGGTATCAGATTTTATGGACTTGTGCATTTTTAGATCTTTGGCAGGAAGTATATTTGCCAGTTTGTCTGCAGTATTATCGCTGCTGTCTATAGATCATGGTATATGCTGTGTTTTTCCAGGGGTCACAGTCTAAACCATTTCCCAGGATTCATGCTGACTTTGCGTTGTCAAACAGAGAGGATGACAACCTTTTGCGAGCCTCACAACCCATTCAGTTTTACACTGCTGTCTGCGGCTGAAGAAATTCGGTATTTTGGTTTTTGGAATTAAAATTTGTGCATGATTTCCAGCGTCAGAGAAAATGTTCATGTTTTAAGTTGTTACACAGTTGAACAAGCTGGGAGGTTTTCTGTTGGATAATGTGAAGCTTATTGTGCTAGATGTGTGGCTGTCACATATGGTTATCTTCAGTCATCATTATCGATATTAATCATATTTTTGTCTGAAATCTCCTTTATGTGGGACGCATGTATAGGCTAGGGCCGGCTTGCTGGATGTGGGATTACCTGCGTCGCAGTGCCCAGGGTGGTTTCTTCCTACCGCTGTCTGGGGGCATTGACAGCTCCTCTACAGCCTGCCTGGTTGCTTCCATGTGTCACCTTGTCTGTGATGCTGTTGCTAGTGGCAGTGAGTATTATGTTCTCCCTCATACTGAATTGCAACAGGAATTGCTTTGCAGAAACTGTGTTCGTGAGCAGAGGACAAATTATTATAGAGTTTGTCAGATTTCACAGACTATCATCCAAGTTCACTCAACTAGTAAAACTGAAGCTGTGTTACTTCTTTTGTGGCAAATGACAGGAATACTGCTCAGTGATTTCTCATACTATGTTTAGGTATCTCATAACTTGCATTTAATTTAAAGTTATCTTATGTTTACTACTTGTAAATGTGATTTTCAGGGCGCTCGGTGCTCACAGATATACAGCGGATTGTGGGGCAACCAGATTATGTGCCGAAGGATCCACGTGAACTGGCAAATCGCATTTTCACCACATGTTATATGGGCTCTGAGAACTCGTCCAATGAGACACGGAACCGTGCTGCACAGCTTGCCCAGCAGGTTGGAAGGTCAGTATTTTGTTCTACACTCCTTCAAGAAGTTGCTTCTGTGAGAGGAACGTAACCATAAAATTTTGGAAAATACATGGAATGCAGCCTTAGCAGCCTTTGAAGGCTTTCCAAAATGCTGACATTATGAGTAGTTGAGAACAGTCATTATGCTTGGCTTTAATGGTTATGAGATATTCGAAAAATGAGTAAGTGTCTCCATACTTCGGTGTGTCAGTAAACTGGGGGCGCCTTGATGTATTTTTTTTTGTGATGTGTCGGTGAGAAATTGGTTTGTCCCCCCCCCCCCCAAAAAAAAACAACAACAAAAAACAAAAAAAACCCCAAAACCAAAACAAAACAAAAACAAAACGCACACACACAAAAAACACAAACAAAGAAAAACAAAATAATGATAGTTTGTTCTTATGTGCAGCTATCACTTGTCAATCAGCATCGACATGGCTGTTGCAATGGTGCTGAAGATTTTTACCTCTGCTGTTAAAATGGTGCCAAGGTTTCGAGCACATGGGGGAAGTTTGCGTGAAAATCTGGCCATGCAAAATGTTCAGGTCAGTAGTGTTCTGCCTTTTTCATCACAGTTTTGCCTTCTGATTTAGGAGGACTGTTGTGTACATTGAATTCAGATACCTCATGCTTTGATGAATGCCTATCATGTTTGTAGCAGCTTTTGTAAATGTCCTGGACTACACATGTTGCTGTTTCTTGCAGGCTCGACTGCGGATGGTACTGGCATATCTCTTTGCTCAGCTGTCTTTGTGGGCACGAGGTCGGTCTGGGGGCCTGCTTGTGCTTGGTTCAGCCAATGTTGATGAGAGGTGAGGTGCCAAGTAGGTTTAGCTAGAGAGTTACAATTACTGATACATGCCACTTCCAGACTAAATGCTTGTATGCTGTTCGTCTATTCTGCTACTTGCAACTTCCCCTTATACTCTTCACTGTCATTGCCTGCTGTGTCCTTGTGTTATCACAGTCTGCGTGGCTACATGACCAAGTATGATTGCTCCAGCGCTGACATCAACCCTATTGGAGGCATCAGCAAGACAGACTTGCGCATGTTTGTCAACCATTGCAAGGAGAAGTTTGGGTTTACATCTCTTGAAAGGTATCATTCATCATGCATCGTTCATTTGCATCATGCTACTTTGATTACGTGAGCATCTGTGTCTGACAATATTTGAGGCTCTAAAATCTCTGCTCTTTTTGACAAAGTGTTCACACTTGAAGATGGTATGTCAAAGTTCTCTTCAGGGTACTTTGCTGTTTGCAGTAGCTGTATCTCACCCCTGTATTTCACCATATTCCCAATGTTATATATTTTTTTGCGTTGCTCTTACAAAATGCTTGCTTGTTGTGTAAAGTATTTACAGCGCTCCCCCAACTGCTGAACTGGAGCCACTGTCTGATGGAGAACTGGCACAGACAGATGAGGTCAGTGCTACACATGTTGTGTTGCTCTTAGTCTTGCATGTTGTGTCTTGCACACATATATGGAAGTTACAATAAAGATATGACTCAGTCAAGCTGTGTGCACATACACCTAATATGGGGTTTCTAAGAAGTTAATGATGATTTAGAAGTGCTATTTGTCATCCAGATAAACTTATGATTTCAATGTGTTTTGTGTTGAGCAGCAAGATATGGGGATGACCTATGAAGAACTGTCAGTGTATGGCAAGCTGCGCAAGCAACAGAAGTGTGGACCATACAGCATGTTCTGTAAACTTCTTCATCTTTCCAACAGTAGACACTCACCTGAAGAGGCAAGTACTCGTTTAGTTTTTAATTTTGAGTCATGAGTTCAACATACCAGAAAGGTCTGTAAAATAATCTTAAATTCCCTTTAAAGTATTTCCCTTGACCAGCGTGCACTTTTCAAGCCATTGTTGAAATGACCATCACCATTTTTACTGGGATGGCCTAAAGATACATGTTTACTGCAAAATCAAAATCAAGTCAAAGTGACCACAACAACAAAAAAAATGTTCTTTGAATGTCATCAGTATGTCTCGTGATTGGAAGAGGGTCTGCATAATTATGTAGCCTGGTTTGTTCCTTGCTGACAGATCGCAGAGAAAGTGAAGCTGTTTTTCCAGCTGTACTCCATCAACCGCCACAAGATGACAGTTTTGACACCGTCTTATCATGCCGAGAGTTACAGTCCAGATGACAATCGTTTTGATCAGCGCCAGTTTCTGTATAATGTCAAATGGCCATGGCAGTTCCACCGCATTGATGAGGAGGTAAGGCCAGGTGCACCACTCAGTGAAATCTCTTAGATCACCTGCATGTGTCTTTTCTAACACTTTGTATGAAAATGGCAGTCACCCAATACAGCTATTGCAGTATCTTCCTGGTTCTTGCACTTCAAGAAAGTACTGAAAGAGTTAGAAACTTTTACTGCGACACTTTAGGTAGGTGTGGAGTAACAGAGTTTTTTTTTTCTTTTTTTTCTTTCTAAAACTAGTAGGTAGTTCATGTTAGTTTTGTCGTCAAACCTGGGTTTTCTTTTGTGTGTGTGATGACCCTGTGACTGTTACAGGTAAAGAAAATAGGGCAAGTGCTGAAGACAAGAGAGCCCATGGAAGAGGTATCGAGTGAACTGGAGAGTGAGACCAGTGCCAGTCCTCGTGGTTCACTCATTATCAACCATGTCTCCAATGGTTCTGTAGGTTCACCGATGGGAGTCACAGTGCCAATGTCACCCCAGATCACAGTGCTCCGTAGTGGTGGTCTGCTCAGTGGGGGCAATGCTGGTCTGCTTAGTGGAGGCAGCAGTCCACGCCACATCATTTCAACCTCCCCAGCTCTGGCCGGCAGGTACATCCCTCTCCAGCCACACCAGGTGCAGCAGCTTCAGCAGCAACAGCAACAACACCAGAAACAGCTGCATGTTCTGCCATCTCTGCCAGTCATTGCAACATCGGCATCTAAAACAAACGGCAGCATCACCAATGGTGTAACCAGCTTGGCAGCAAGTGAATCAAAAGTTGACAATAATGCTCCTGAGTACATTTTGGGTCCTGTACAAGGCAGCAGTAACAAGGTTTTGCTGAGCTCTGGACGCCTGGCCACCATCGACCCCAGCATGCTTGGGCCAGTAAATGCTTTAATGGCTGTGGCCAGTCAGCGACCTCTGCCTACACCTGTAGCAGAGACCCCCCCTAACATAGCAAGTGCCCCGGCTACAGGAGGGGAGGCGGAGCGTGCTAAGAAAAAGCGCAGAAGAAAGCCAGCAGAAAAAAATGGTTCAGAACCAGTGGCGGTAAAGGCTCCAAAGGCAGCAGCTTCCGATTCCTCTCGCATTGAAAAGCAGCACAAAGAGCGTGTGCCGCAGAAAGAGCATGTGTCACAGAAAGAGCGCACCACACCAGCTGTTGTTCAGCGTCTAGCCCATAAAGTGAGCAAGAAGTCGGGGGAGGACATACAGGACATTGACAAACCAATGCCTGTACTGCAGAAGGAAGGAGACAGCCCCACGCAGCCTACGGTAGTGTGAATGCTAGGGCGGTGAGCATATTGCCTTGGTCAGAACAGTGACCTTGTGTCTTTTATCACTTCAGTTCCACATGTAAAGACATTATTACTATTGATTTTGTGATTTGTTTAGTAAAATAGGTCTTGTGTTTCTAACAGAAGTTTAAAATTGTATATTGCAACTTTAAATGACATCAAGCGCAAACTCCAGTCAGATGAAGTCATCAATTTTCCACCAGTCTTTATGTTGAGGAGAGCAACGCCATAAGCTGACAAGATTCTGCCATCTCCTGGGCAAGCCTTGGATTTCACGTCTGTGTGTACGTGAACAAGATAACTTCATAGTTCCAGTAAAGTTACTTTCTTATTTGGAAAAAGTTTTAGAACACCTGTACATTGTCAGAAGCTTACATTTAGACCACCACATTTTATCAGCATCAGAACTTCTTTTTTGAACCTGCTAAATTTGGGCGACTAACACTTGTCAAATCAGAATGGTTGTACTTGGGGCTGGAAGTTCCCACTTTGCTTGCTTGTTCACTTCAAACATGGACTGGCAGAGTAAATGTTAGAAATGATGTGAGGCTAACACTGCGATTGGATCCATTACAGACCGTTGGTCTAAGTGAATCAAGGTCAAGTGCACAGGGGGTACCAGCCATGCTGTGACTTTTCCTTTATGTTCTAGGGTCAGTGCTTGATGTCATTCCTAACCTACAGTGATGGTGAACAGCCATTTTGCAGGAATGCAGTTTGTGTTTAGTACTGTATTCAGATGACTTCATTTTGCTAAAATGCATGGTGCACACGGAGTGCAAGGCTGGTTTCCTTCCGCATGAAAATAATTGGCATGGTTCTCCATCAAGTTATACTTTTTGTGCGAGTTTGTATTTTTCCATAAAGCACAGGTTTTTACAGTATGTATACACATTACTGTTGGTGTTTCTTTTAATTTGTTTTGTGGGTCAGTGTAGTTTCACTTGCAGTTGTTCACATACAATTTGTATTTCATCATTTTCACTGACGTCTGTTACTGCCTTGCTATCGCTACCACTGTACATTTCTATTTTATTGTAAAGGTCCATGCAATTCTGGCTGTGTTTGATGCTAAATCATTGCCATACAATTGATGCTGCCTGCTTGGCTAGGTGAGGTGGGAACACCTTACAACTGGTTGTCAGGTGAGCTGTTATACTGGTAGCTTGTCTGCACTGAATGATACCCTCAAGTTTTGATCTGCAGAGGTAGGTGTCAGTTGTGGAGACACAACATGCATACCTGCCGAGTGCAGATAATATGGGGTGTCCATTCTAACATTTGAGAAGTTTGGCAGCTGAAGCCTTGTTGGACATAGCACACCAAATTGATATTGCAGCTCTTATTTAGCAACAGACACAGTCGGGATATTTGCATCACATGACTTCTGTTGTTTATGCACTGAGGTTCCTTTCATTTTTACGTTTTTCTCTTTATAATGATTTTCGATCCTTTATAAAGTTAGCAAGAAAATTTTCTTTTTTCATCACATGGGTATAGTTTGTATTGGCAGCTGAATGAACAATTCCTTGGATTACACTGTACTTTCTTTTCCTTTGGCTCTGTTACAGGAACATTGCCATTTTGATGTACATGTAAATTGATATGTAGGAGTAAGTGTGCTGTGAGATGGTAGGTAAACAATAGGTTGTAAGGGAATTGTTAACAAGTATTCTTCATGTAATAGCTGTTACTTTTTCTTTTTTCTGTGAGAGCATGATTTGTTGTGATGTGTGTATATGTTTTCCTGTACACACGTGTATATTGATGAAATCTAGTGGTGGTGTTGGCAGGAGTAAGTATGTACAAAGAAGTTTGAAGAGAGATGTTTATTGATGTAAGCAACTGCCTTAGGGAATTGGAACATGGATGTTTTAAGGTGTTGAAGCAGGCCACGATTATTAGGATCCCCTCAGTAAGATTGCTCACATGCATTGGTCAGTTCATCCTTTGGCTTGTTGGGCTGCAGAGATGCAGCCTCTGACAAGCTAGGGATGGGTTACACTTGAACTTGGTATGTGATGCAGGTTGTTGATTTTCATAGAATAAAAATGATGCCCCGAGAACACCCCCCCCCCCCCCTCCTTTTTTTTTTTATTCTAAAGTAGAGGTCAGCCAAAAAGTATATTTGGAAAAGTCTGATATCCAATTATCGTGCTAAGTTTTGACTTTTCTGTTTCTACTGCTTGTACAGTGTAGTTCCATTTGTGGTCAAGTTTCTCTTATAGGATGGTAGAAGGCTTGTTACAGAGGACCCCCCCCCCCCCCCCCCCTCCAAAGTACTGTGTGATAGACACGAAATACCTATATTCACCCTACTCAGGTCGATGTAGGTGTGGAATTTTGGCAGAACACAATTTAAAGAATGTATTTCTCCTTTATTCCTTGGATTCAGAATTATGTAGCCTATTTCCATAGTAAAGTCAAATGTGTTTGACAACTTGGTATGATGAGAGGGACCTAGCCTGTACTGCACTGTTTGCCACTGCTTGTCTCATTTTTATTTGTCATGTACTTAGGAATTCTTTAGCAACACTTACTTAGTCTGGACTGTCATGCATAGAAGTAAATGTAAACATTTTGTCAGCATATTTATTCAAATTTATTTGAATGTGAAAGGACAAATCTTGTAGTCAGATTAAGTGCAAACACAACATGTAATAAGATGCCACCAATCAAGAACACTCAAGTTGCCAATGGTATTGCCAGCTCACTGTATGCAGCGAAATCAACAAGAATGTCACTAGAAATCAAAGAAAGATCATGGCACTTGACACAGCAGGGACACGGAAGACTGTACCTGCTTGTGGATAAAACTTCTACACGCACATGCAGATACAACCCATTCACATAATGCACAGGCAGATTCAAATGCCACTATGACCTCTTTCAACATATCAGAGAAGTTTGTGACACTGAAAACAACAAAGGTTCTCAAAGCTTGTCATAAAATGTCACTCTTAAATGCAAAGGTTTATTATAAAGGATAAGTCATTTTAAAAAATGCACCATAAAAATTATTTAATTCCTGCTGTGGACTACATTCCTTATCATCACATCTTGCACAACTTGCAAAATTTGAGCACTGAAACAGAGAAACACATGCATATTAACCCTCAACAGTTTTTGCCTCCCACAGTAGTTTTTATTGTTTTTTGGATATTTTTCTTCAAGTCACATTTATGCATTGTATTGTTTACCAGTCCGATCATGCTGCATATCAGTCAGCTTAGAAATGATTGCTGTTTCATATGATACTTAAGGTTTGGCATACTTATGCTTGAGGTAAGCAGGGCGACCTTTGACTTTGTTGCTAAAAAAAATTTTTTTCCAGACAAAACACAAATAGTGGAAAAACTCTGAGAACAAAACTTCCATGATATGAAGTTGTTCATGCTTAACTGTAATTTTCCATAAAATGCAACCTGTTTTGCAGCACATACCCAAATTTCGGCCCATTTATACCACATTTACAGGTGTTACAACTGAGTAATTTACACCTGTCATCAATGCCCAAAACAGGATCACTTGAATGATTGCATACTAAAACCCTCATAAAATAATTTTTCACCATGCATATGTAATGAAATTTTGAGGCAATTGACCTGTTTACGTCAGGCTCAGATGTCACTGACAAAACACACTGTATTTATGAACAGGTGAGAGCAGATGTGTTCACATCAGCCACGAGAACGGAAATCCAGGAGACAGTTCCTTTTAACCTGAAGACACAAGTATGTGTCACATGTCACTATCTGAGTCTCACAGTGGGCGCAAAACAGGTGTCGGTGAAGAGTAAACAAACTTGCCAAATTTCCAAGATGACGAACAAAGTGATCATCGCAGTGTAGCTCTTTGTAGTGCTTCTAAATAATTTTCTGCGTCACAAACTTGTATTTTGCATGTACATCACAAACATCATCATTTTAATGAACCACAGGCAACAAAACACTTTCACAGGGAATTATTTTATCAGTCAGCTCTTGTAGGCATCGATCACGGGTGATTGAAATTCAAGGGAAAGAACTGCCGAGTTAAAAAAAATGCCTAACCCAATTCACCTCAACATAGGTTGGTCGATGAATGTAAAGTGTGGGTCCCAACTGCAGCTATGTGCAATACTACATCAAAACAGTTTGGTACAAATCTGTATACTTTGGTCAGCACTGTATACTGAATATGTAAAGACTGGCAGCTGAGAGCCAATAAATTAGATGTAGGGCTGCCAGCCAGGAAAAAGGTGTGACAGATTGTGTGGGTCACGTGCTGTCTGGATCAGGTGGTTGACCTGGCCAGCCACGCTGAGAGTGACCCCATCCTCCAGACCCTGAAGTTTTTGTTGCAGTCTCAGCAGGACACGCTCAGCCAGTTTGTTCACTGGCTCTTGACTCCGATCTGTACAGAAAGGTAAGTCAGCTCTAAAACTAAGACACAATGTTAAAACCTCAATCTACCCAAATCTAATATGCATTAAAAGGGAATATCAGGCTTGTATTCTGCATAGTAAAAGGCAATCAAATCCTCACACACATCTGATGTTGCCACTCGATAGAAAATGAATCTCTCCCTGCTACATAAATCATAAATTAAGTTTCATATTAGCTATACCTGACTTTCCCCCGTCCATGTCCAGATCAGTCTCGGCTGTATTCATGGTGGCACTGATGTCGGCAGTGTCACAGTCCCTTCGATCACGGCGTGCCTGCAGGGCATAAACTTTGTGTGGGGACAGAGTCCATTCGCTGAGAGGGTCATGCAGCAACACCTGTACAATGGTAAGCAGGGACTCCTTGTGTCCTCGCATCACTTCCATCGTCTTCTCACAACATCTGCCATCAAACGGTCAATAGTATCACTCAGTGGTCACTCTGCATGAGGACCACACACGCTCACTAACATAAGGGCAGCAAGCTTCACAGGTTTATTCTAAGGAGATCGCTGCATTTGTAATGTCAGTAGTAAGTGATTTGCCACAAACCAGCATTCCTTATAACAGACATTTGCATGGTCTTACCTCCGAAAGACACCTTCCACGCCAGTGACTCCCATACCATCCACAATGTCCCGTGTCAAGCGAAATGGCACAGTCTCAGGGGTGGGCAGAATGTGACCCTGTTCAAAGGCCACACCTGCAATGGAGCAATGCTGCATGTTAGACTAGTTTTACAACAAAAACCAACCACTGTCAAAAACACAGACACACACTATTAATATTACCAATAACAACATCAATGACAAAATTCAATAGAAACCCAGCTACCCCAAAGAAGTGTTAAGTGTAAAGCAGACACACATACCCAGGTCAATATGAATCAGCTCAGCTGAGTTGCAGTCAATAAGGATGTTCATGACATGGCGGTCACCAAGCCCAAGGATGTAGCCCACTGAGGACAAGAATATTTGAAACATGTGAAACAGTTACTGAGCATTTGGGTAGAGGTCCAATATATAATTATGCAAGTAAATAAGCGCAAACAAGGTCAACAAGGAAAGGGCAATCAGCACAGATGGTAACATAACTATTTACAATAGAATCTCTTTTGAGCGACCACTGGTGTGAACGACCACATGTCGTTTACGACTTATTTTGCCCAGCACTGACGGTTTTTCTTCTTAATTCCATCTCCACTGGCTGACCACCTGCAATACCCGATCTCTAGACACTATTCTGCCTGCAAAACGACCACTGTCTTTTGGAAGACAACCGCTGGCTTTGTTTGCACTTCAGACTTCACCAACAGCCGATTTACGACCGCCCACGGCACTTGGGCTGACACTTCCCTGAGCTGCCGTGTGGTTCACCCCCTACTGTGCACACGTGACTACTGACGGGGTGGTGGCATGTCGTTGACGATGGTATGTTGTGCAGTCTCAATTCTGGTGGTGACTTTGGGTGTGATGAGTCCAATGTGTGAACCACACAGTCAAGAGCTGTGGGGGCACATGAAGGTCAACACTGGTGGTCTATTTTGCTGGGGAGTAGTTCCACAGTTTGGGAGCCGCATTTTTGACGGACTATGCACTATTGGTAACTCTTGCTTTACTTCAGTGTTTCAGTGTACGAAAATCATGTTCTGCCGTTCACATACCAAGATGGTACATGGAAAGTTGCTGAAATATTTTAAATTTAATGCTCTGTCTTTGCACATACACAGACTTTGGCCTAGTTCAGCCAAGTCCCGGCCCGCACCGGTCTGGTGCATGCACCTGAAACACACGGCCCCTGCTGCACTGGCAGCCGCAGTTTCCAGCCACTCTGACAGGACCGTCTGGACCTTTTGGCATAAACAGTGTGATTCTGGCTCAAATCAATTATCAAAGATGGCTCTTTGGGACCTTGCCGCAAGCCTGACGTCTGCTAAAAGTTCGTGCACATCAAGTCCATGCCATACTAGTTGGCCACTATTGACGCTTTCCGATGTAACGTAGCCCACAGTGACATAGCCAATACCGTCGGCTAGAGATCAGACACAACATTTGCAAGATTGTATCTCCGCGATCATCCACGCTGCAGCACCTCCCTCATCAGTCGGGACACTGTAGCACAGGGGTGGGTGTTCACGGGTTTAACGTCCTTTTCCACCACATAGGGTGATATCAAAGACGGGGCAACGATGAAAAAGCCAGCACAATATTTGGCCCCAGCCGGGATCGAACTCACGACCCGAGCATTAGAAGTCCAACGCTCTACCATTCGACCACCCCGGCTCCCACTGTAGCACAGAGGGCCATTAGTTACTGTCACTCACGCATGACTGTCAGGGGGTGAAATCGGTGCTTCCCCCTGCATAGTTGCAGAGAGCGTATGTCTCACGCTAGCATAGGATGCATGCTCTCTGATAGAAGGTGAGCTCATCTTTTGGAAGGCCCTGAGTTTGGAGGCCCTCTAGTTTGCACGCTAAATGGCCGACAGAAATGGCATGATCCTTGCCTACAGCTAACCCGCGTAGCCGTTTGATAAGAGTACAGAATGTTGAGCGATCAAACCATTGCTGATTTGGCGTTACGCGTATGCCGAAAGGTGAATGCCACATCGCCACTGTCGTCCTGGCAGAACCCGGGTCAGCGTCAATATGCAGAACGGCGTATAATGTTAGGCCTTGATCGTGTCATCTGGTAATATCCAAAGGAGAAATTAATTTTTTTTTCAGTTAAATGTATTTCTCCTAGGTACTTACCAGATAACGACACCCTCCTTCCTCCCCGCAGTTCCTGCTATGTAAAATGGTGGGAAACTTGCGAGTTAGGGAAAGGGGTCAGTCGACCAGGTGAGAGAGCTCACAGAGCATACAAGCGATTGCCCTTGTTACTGAAGTCACAAGGGTAAATAGGTGGTCTCCGATAATATTGTTATCTGGTAAGTACACAGGAGAAAGACATTTTACTGAAAAAAATAAATATTTGCAAACTGCATACATCATATCATGCATTTACTCTGAATGAATTACCAATGGAGTTGGTGGCTACACTGCGAGTGTAGGAAAGTCTACGCTGGAACCACACTGCTGGATCAAGGAACTTTTCCATAAAGAAGAACCGGAAGACAGGCTCGAAGTTTTTGCAGACCTCCATGTACACAGAGTACTTCTGATCTGCATCATTCTGTACAGACTGCAACAGTAAACAGAACAGGTTTCCATGTTCAGTGTAATCGTTGTGCTTATAATTGTTGACACACCACCCTCACAACCGCATCACCAATCCTCACACTGTACTTTCATTTATTGTTTAATCAATGAATAAAATCTACAAATAGTTTGTGTTTTGTAAAGGTAAAACATGCAGCCACTGACTTACAACCCATCATACATAATGACAGGGGTGGTTCACACACATACCATCATGCGTTTGCGGCAGTCAAGGTAGCCCCAATCCTTGGGTCTGTATCGTGCGTGTGCACCTGAACCTTTGTTGCCAGGGTTGCCCACTAGGTACTCTCCAATGGGCTGTGTGCCCTCACACCATTCCAACAGTCCACTGCGCTGCGACAGTGGAACCACCTGCACAAATACCCAGCATAACTGATCATCAGTGATCTGTCAGGTAAGCGATGAATGCCTTCAACAATATCAACAAACCATTGTGACTGGAAAGGTCTGTCAGCAAGCGGACTGACAGATCTGTGAAAAACCTTAACATAGGGTGTAGCTTGCCAAACCTTTGCTCTGCAAGCATTAATTAAAAGCCTCTCACATAAACTGCTCACCTTGTATGTTCTAATGTGGAGTTGTCTGCGACTGGCCTGAGCATCACTCAGCAACAGACGGTTGACCAAACTGAAAACTTGCTGCATGATGGCATCCTGCCGAAGGTCATCTCGTCCCTGAATTACACAGCACTGTATTTATACTACCTGCTGGGCCAACTTAAATATTATCAGTTTTCGTAAAGAGAGTGCACAATATCAAGATTTATGGAAGAATTGAGAAAATTGTTATTTGAATGAGACGCAAGTCAAGTTCAAATAATAACTGTTCAAGATTCTTCCATAAATCCTGATATTGTGCACTTTCTCTACAATAACCTTTGTACTGCAATTGAAAGCGCCTTTTTTTCTCAAGTAGAAACTTGCTCAGCGATCTTGCTCGGCAGCCATGAGACTATTTTTATTGACTGCTCACTTTCAGCCAATCTCAACACAGTGACAGACACATACCTAGAAGGCGAAGGCTGTTTGCTGAAAGGTCGAGGTCGTCTGGTTTGGCCAGCCTTTGTTGATTCATTTTTTAAAGACAAAAATATATACAAAAAATACAACCCAAACACGTGAAAACTTCAGTGAATCAGTAATTCTGTAATGTTCTCAGCAAACCATAAAGCCAACAGACAGTCGATATGTGCAAGATAAGTCAGCATGTGGGTATGTATGTCATAAAAACAAGAAAACAGTTTCCATTTTCTTTATTGTCAAACACAAAAACAAGGAGGATTAGCAACCACGCCTATCTTATCCAGCCGCCTTAATTCAAAAAGACACATGTTCACGCGAACTGACGGAAAGAGGCGCAATATGGCGTCTAGGAAAATGGTGGTCAGTGATTTGACAAGTGTATGGGACAACGGGATTGACAGACTTTTAGCAGAAGAGGTGATCACCACCAGCTTAACTGCAGTTGTGTTTTGGGGGGCACAATGCCTTGTGAGGATGCCTTTAGCAGTCGGCGGTCACCGCACATGCACAGTAGGGGGTGGGCCACGCGGCGGCTCAGCAGGGTAGTGTCAGCCCAAGTGTCATGGGTGGTCGGTTATAACTTGGCTGCCGGTGTGGTATAGTTAATGGACCCCCCAAGTAATGGACCCCCCGGTCCAATAACTTTAAAGTTAATGGACCCCCGGGGTCCAACAATTATTATCGGAGGGTATAATTATTGGACCCCCTCTATGGTTGTTGGACCCCCCCCCCCCCCCCTTTCACTTAAAAAGAATTCAATTACTCTTTTCTATCACTCATACATGACACATTATGGTTTAGGTGTAACCTTGGTACAGGTAAACTAAACTCGCTGAGGTACTGACGCAGACACATTGGATTTCTGAAGGAAAATATGCTATCAAATAAAAAATAACAAAGTATCTCTGTTTGCCGTGTGTGTGTGTGTGTGTGTGTGTGTGTGTGTGTGTGTGTGTGTGTGTGTGTGTGTCAGCGTCGCCGATGTGTGAACTGTGTTCATGCAATGTCTTGTGGACAAGTCGCCTATATCTACTCACAGCTAAAACCAGAGCCTTAGTTCATGGCTGATCTTACAGAGCAGAAACATGGAGTCAGGAGAGTACACAGCTGCGGTGTCCTATTTACTGTCAAAAGAATGGCCCGCGCGGACAGACGAAACAGAAAATCCAGACCAGTAGAAAATTCCGACCAGAAGACCTATTAATTTTACATCGTTTTTAAGCCGCTATATCTTGTAAACCACGTTTTGTTTTCTGTATTTCAACCACAGTTGATTTATAATAAATGTTTCTGCTGGCCTCTTAAAGATTTTGTTTTCAAAAATACTTGCCATTGAGATTTTAATCATTTTGTTCTTTCAATACATGTACCAAGATTCATTTATTTGTTAATGTAAAATCTGTGATTCCGACCTATTTACATCTTTTGTAAATCGCCATCCCTTGTAAACCACGTTCTGTCTTCTGCATTTTAACCATGGTTTAAAGTTTTATAATAATTGTTTCTGCTGGCCTCTTAAAGATTTTCTTAGAAAATATTTACCACTGAGATTTAATCATTTTTTTCTTTAAACACCAAGAATAATTTATTTTTGTAGACATGTTGATAATAACCAGTAATTAATGATGAAAATAACTGGATTGGAGCGTGAATTATACACGACTCATACAAAACAACAACAACTTCTCCGTGTGTGTGTGTGTGTGTGTGTGTGTGTGTGTGTTCAAACATCACAGGGAGATCTATAAACAATCATGACATGGGTTAAAACACTTTAAGTCGGTAATGAAAAACACCTTTAAGTAACAGGGGGGTCCAACAACTATAGGAGGGGTCCATGAACTTTAAAGTTATTGGACCAGGGGTTCCAAGTACTATGGGGGTCTAACAACTTTATGACACCGGCGATATGTGAAGTGCAAACAAAGCCAGCGGTCGTCATCTAAAACAAAGGCGGGCGGTCATTTTGCAAGCAGAATGACGGTTGGGAATCGTGTAATGCAGGTGGTCATTCAATGGAGATGCATTTAAGAAGAAAAACCGTCTGTGCGAGGGAAAAATCGGCCGTGAAGGACAGGTGGTCCCTCAAACCAGAGGTCGCCCGAAAGAGGCTGTATCGTATTTTGTGCTATAAGCAGTTGTTTCTTGGCAATTTCAGTTTCTGTGAGACTCGCAAACCTAGCCATGTTCAAGAAAACTTGTCTGCTGTGCTGACAGTGGGTTGTGTCCCTTCATATGTGTTCTGAGTTAGCTGGTCTGTGCTGCACCCTCCACTTAGTTGGAATGAAATTTGTTTTCAGTGGCATTCTTTCAGAGGATTTTGTATCCCAGTTTAGATTTGGCTATCGTGTAAAATATGGACCTTTCATTTGGAGTAAAATGTTACTGTGTCTAATGGATTTTTATTTGGGAGATCCTGCTTAAAGTTTCAGAGATACCGGGTGAAAGATCAGTATGTCAGTACTGAGTTTGTGTAACTGATTTGGCACAAGGGCACATATTTCAGAGTGCGTGTATGTATGAAGACGTCGTGCACTGGATACACACTCAGGCCCTTTTGGCATATGATGGTTGAGGTTTCGCATGTGATTTCACTATTTACAGGTGAGTCATTAGCCAATCAGCTGTCCAAATTGGTCTGAGTTTTGCAATACTCATTAATATTCAGCTTTACCACTAGAAGCAATAACAGAATCAAGCCTGTGTGAGGCCAAGGAACTGGTAGAAAAAGACTACATCAGCCATATAGCCACCTGATACAGGGTGCAATGTCAAGACAAGACAAAATCACCTAACCAGCAAAACTGACATTGCAGTTGAACAGGTGTAACACACAACCATGGTCCAGCTTTTTCAGCACAGTGCAGACATCACACGTTACGTCTTGTTTTCAACATAATTATCTTCTTCCTAGAGTTCTATTTCCCATAAATGAGAAGGGTCACGAAAGCAAACACAGACGCACGCACATACACACGCACGCACATACACACGCACGCACATACACAATGTGTCAATAGCTGACCTTGACCAGCTGCCGTCTGTCAATGCCATCAGAACAACGGCAAGCGATGATTTTGGGAAGGTTGACACCACCAGCCAGACAAAATGTTGGCTGGAACCCTCTGACAAACACAATGCTGTCATAGCAACCACTGGGATCCACCTAATGGAAAAAAACATTATGTCCATGAATTTTCTCCCACACAATAAATGACAATGTTAAAATAATGACCTGCTAGGTGGTGATGAGTGAAAACTGGAGACCAGAAAATCACTTTGGATCGTAGCACAATGCTAACAATGGTTCATGTGCAATTTGTACAACTTTCATACATCTTGATGTAAAGTCCATAAGGTATTTGCACATCTTGGGCTCATTTTCAGCTGTACAACATACCTTTCCCAGTTACAGGCATTGGAATCAGCAGCTTAACATGGATGGTAGATACAGGGCTGAGAAAGGACATGTTGTAATTACAACATGTTCTTTCTCAGCCCTGTATCTACCATCCATGTGTGCATTAGTGTCAATCAGCACTTGCGTAACAGAAAAGATTGCATTTCACATTTATCCAAGTATACTGGACATAATCCATCTCATCAGTAATCTTACAGGAACTTCCAATGATGGCACACACACGAGGGGAAGTTCCTTCAAAGACATCAGCTGCAGACTCTTTGGTAAAGAAACAGGCTCTGAAAGAAACAAACACAAGCACAAAGGCAATGTTGAATAAGCAAGTACGGGGTACAAGAGTGAAAAACTTTTATACCATAGTGTAAATGGAAATGCACCTCTGTTGAAGGTTAAAACTGCAAATCTCGCTGCATGATTCACAAACTAGCAGTAAACAAACTAATTCATTAGGTGCTTGTAGCTAAAACAAAAGTTGTAACTGATTACAAAAAAATAATTAAGGTCTAAGATATCTAAACAATCAAGTTGCATAATTACATAAGTGCCAGAATTACATGCGACAGGAGTGAAGTATCAAGAAACATGGACATCAAGTACGGGCACAGAGTATACCAAAGTGCACACCACTAAAAGAGCAACACTTTGCCAACAGAGAAGCAATATACTGAATACACCCTGGGAGGGTTCTGCAACGCACTGGTTTCCCTGCGGTACTGCTCTACAGACCAGTTGGCCAGCTGTATGTAAGCTGTAGACAGCATCTCCATGTCCCGCACCATGGCAGCAACTTTGCTGCCTCCTTTCAGGCGCTCTAGAAGATTGCGAGCTGCCTGCACACGATCCTGAAAAACAGATAATATGCAATCTATGAGGGTATATCTTAAAACAATGTTGTTCACAAGGTGAAGTTGGTTACGATCCCCCCCCACCCCCCCCAAAAAAAAAAAATCAAAAAAATCAGACCACTTCAAAAATGAACCATAGGCTGTGCTGAACACATTAGATTACTGTTCCCATAAATCCGTTGGGTTGCACCATCAGTTACAGCCCCTCAAGTGAGAGTACCCTCCATGTGCACTGACCACACATGCCATAATGCATTGATAAGCAGTGATTTCAGTTACTAAGAAACTGTCTTTTCTTTCACAATATAAACAAGATCATGTAAGACTGTGTTTATAAATGTCTCTTGTCTGAAATAAACAGAAACAAAATACAGCCGGACACTGCTTCACAATGTTGACAAGTGTATTTAAATCTCTCTGCAGAAGTAAAGCTTGGTGAGCGCAGGAAACATCTGTAGTGACTTTTAGTGCCAGCTTCTCTGAAGTAGTGGCCGAAACGGCTACTGACCTCCTCCTCTAATGATCCTTGTTTGCCTGTTGCAAGTCGCCCCCCACGTTTGGCTGAGCGCCCCTGAGCCAGCAACTCTTCATCCTTGTTGGCATGCGCCAAGGCCAACACAACCCACAGAGTGTGATGGGGGTGATCTAGTGCTGCACGTTCCAGGATCTATACAGGCATGCACAAAAATGTATTCACTATCTGAGTAAGCAACATAAACAATAATTATTATTCACTGTTGAGGTAAGTAATTCTGTTCCATGTGCATGGATTTCCGGGACATGAGCCGAACCTCTGAGCTGCTGCTGTTCAGTTTCCTCCCCTAGAAAATGATGGGTCTCGATCAATTATCTTCCAGTTAGTGATGAAACTTACTTTGTTGAGAGTTGAGAAAAATGTCTGGTTGTCCTTGACTTTGGTGCTCATCCGCGCTGCCAGCTGATGCAACAGTGGCAGAAATTTGTAGCTCTTCAGTTTTTCACTGCATTCCTGTCATGTACAATGTGAGTGTTCAGTAAAATATGAAGAGTAGAGAGGTCTACCCAAATCACTTCTCTGCTCATGTGCTAAACACTACTTTCCAGCAGAAGGTACCAGGGCCCAATTTTCTTTCACAGACACCCTGAAAGGGGTTGCCATTACAGCACCGGTACAAATTTCAATCTAGATATTAAGAACTGGCAACTATGTTTTAACAAAATACATGTAATAAAACAAAAACAGTACACTTTTGAAATAGATCCATACCCACCTGCATGATACTACTGACGTCCTGAACAGATGAGTTGTCAAACCACAGTGACATCAAACGGAAAATACGCAGGTCATGAGTGTCCCCATGTTGCAGGCACTGAGCATAACAGCGCACAGCATGAAGCAGAAAGCGTTCTCGATCTCTTGCCATGGCTGCCACCTCTTCCTGGTCAATTTTAGTCTGCTTTTCCAATGTGCGCAGGTACCGGCTGGTAACAAACACCATTTTGTATATTTCACCACAAAAAAACCCACAAGCCCCCCCCACAAAAAAGGGGCCATCATGCATTCCCTGATGCCAATGAAAGTGGAAGGATCTGAAACCTCTCTAGTTTGAGATGTTCTATACTTTTCATTTGTTGTCAATGTTAACTGACAGGTGGAAAAGAGATGCTCCGTCTCTGTCTAAAACTTACACTTAATACAAGCTTTAAAATCACTGACACAGCATTAGAATCACCTTTGATGCTGAAAATACTCATGGACAAATACATACACGCCCGCATATCCAGTAAAAGAAAGATGACCAAATGTCTGGTTACACGTTCAAGTAAGGAGATACTGCTCAACCTACCAGTATGGTGCTGTATCTAAGAAACAACGTATGGAGATGTTTGAGTGAACAAGTCAAGCCAGCCACTTACTCTTTTTGTGGCTGTCCCACATCCTTGTATTTTTCATACTCTGCAGCAGCTTTGTTCATGAGAGCCTGTTTAGCCTCAAAGGTTGGAGAGCGCATATAGTTCACAATGTTTTGATACTGAGTGTCTGAAAATCGGGCCAAGGACAGGTAACCTTCTACTGCCTCTTGTCCACCATTCTCTCCCTTGTTTTCCAGCAGTCGCACAGTCTGCCAGTACACAGAAACAAAACAGAAAAATGTATTTTTCCAAGTAAAATGTGTTTTTCCTAAAAACTTACCTGATGGTGTTACCTCTAGAGCTTAGCCCCTACTCCATGAAAAACCAGCCTAAGTTCACCGTTGCTAGGCAACAGGAGGCAACTCCCTCATGTTACCTGATCAAGGACCACAGGAGTTGCCTTCCTTTCTACCTATATAACCGGCGCAGCCACCAGAATCATCAGTCCGTGCAGCGAGCCCAGCCCCGGCAGAAGCGGGGAGGCGGATGGGACCTGTGAGTAACACCATCAGGTAAGTATTTAGGAAAATTTCATTTTACTTGGAAAAATACATTTATTCCTACAATACATTCCCTGATGGTGTTACTACTAGAATGAATCCTGTAGAGGCAGGTGGGCTGCACAGAGCTCTAAGAATAGAACGCCAAACCCTGTAGAAAAGAAAACGCCATACCCTGGAAAACCAGCAGAAGCTGATGATGAGTGGCAACTTCTAGACCTGAGAGGTGGGAGCTGCAATATGCTGGGCCGCGACCACCAGTCCGACGAGGTGAAGTGGCTGAGCCTAGGTGGAAAGGTCCCTGAAGTAGGTTGCGACAAAAACAGACTGCGACCTCCACCCCACTGCTCTAATGACGTCCTGCAAAGAACAGTTCCGCTCGAACGCCACACTCGCCGTGACTGCCCTGATCTCATGAGCCTTGATCCTAAGGATTTTGGCCACTGAGGGGGAAATGTCACTGTACACATCCTTTATGACAGAACATAACCAAAAGGAGAGCATTTGCGGCACTATGTCTGTCTTGTTTGCCTGTAGGGGGAGGAACAGACGGGAACTAGAGGTCCTGAGGTGCTTAGTGCGCTTCCGATAGATGCGTAGCACCGGGTCTTGGAGCCTAGCACTGGGATCCAAACGCTTCAGGGATGGAATTCTCAGGACCTGATTGCCCATGGACAGGAGGCAATTCTTCGCCAAAAACCCAGGTCGTGTCATTAGGAGGGCTGATCCATCTTGAGAAAACTGAAGATGGACGGAGTCTGCTGACAGGGTGTGCAGTTCACTAAGTCTGGCTGCGGAGGCGAGGGCGAGCAAGAAACACGTCTTCTAAGTGAGATTCTCCAACGGCGCGAGCACCAACGGTTCAAAGGCTTAAGAATTCAACCACATAAGAACCCAGGGGAGATTCCAGCAAGGGACGAGGGAAAGAAAGGCTGGAGTGGCGAGTTCCATGCTTGCCAGAAGATCTGAGAGATTTTTGTCCGTGCCGACTGGCGGATTACCTAGGTGTCGGTAGGTGTCGGACAGCAACGCTCTATAACCTTTGATCATGATAGGAGCAAGGTGCTTAGCGTCTCTGAGCCACAGAAGGATGTTTGCGATCTGAGCAATCTTCAGCGAGTGGGGGGAAGACCGTGTGAGAGATACCAATGAATGAACACCCTCCATTTACCCTCGTAGACCTTTAGAGTAGAGGGCCTGTGCGCTGAAGAGATAGCGCCACTGCTGCACCCGAGAAATCTCTGCGTCGGAGGGAAGCCCTGACAACCTCCATGCGTGAAGATTCAGTGAGTCTGGGTCCAGGTGGAAGATCTGTGACCGAGGCTGACGCAGCAAGTGACGATGACAGGGGAGCCAGAGCGGGGGTTCTGTGGCCAGCCATAGTAGACTTGTGATCCAGGACTTTTCCCACCTGAGAGGAGCCACCAGAAGAGATTGCATCCAGGCCTTCCAACTCAGTGCGGACCTTGGGAATCAGCACAGTAGGCGGGAATGCGTACGCAAACAGGCCGTTGCAGGGAATGGAGAGTGCGTCCACCGCCCACGCCAGGGGGTCCGGCACTGGGGAGACGAAGAGAGGGAGTTTGTGATTCCAGCGGGTTGCAGACAAGTCTACGTGCGGGCGATCCCAGGTCTGGCGTATCGTGTTGAACGTGGCGTTGTTCAGCGTCCACTCGGTGTGAAGAATCTGACCCTGCCTGGAGAGGGAATCGGCGATGACGTTCAGTCTCCCTGGAATGTGTCTCGCAGACAGTGTCAAATACTGGCTCTCGCACCAGAAAAGGTGGTCTCAGGTGAGTTCGCAGAGCTGTGCAGACCTGGTGCCTCTCTGCTTCCTGATATAAGTGACCACTGTAGAGTTGTTGGTCAAGATGAGAACAGACTGCTTCATAACAAGCGGGTGCCAGTGTTGAAGAGCAAGCCAAACCACCCTCAGCTCCAGCACACTGATGTGAGCGAGCTTCTCCTCTGGAGACCACAGACTGTGCGTCACCTCGAAGTTGGGCAGAAGATGGGCTCCCCAACCCTCCTGACTCGCGTCCGTGCACAGAGAAAGTGACAGGGTTTGAGAGGTGAGGGGACACTGGAGGCTAGCCAGAGGTTGAACTCTGAGCACAGATCCAAGGGAAACTGGATCGGCTGTTGTAGATCACCTGACACCGGACACCAGTGGGAGGAGATAGAGCTGTAGCCGTCTGGTCCGAAGTCTGCCGAGCGGAAGATCTGCAGTGGCGTTCAGGAGGCCTAGGAACCTCAGCCACAGGCGAGCTGGCGAAAACAGCTGACTGAGAATCTCTTCAACTACGGTGAGGATGGCGTTGATGCGTTTCTGAGGAAGCGAGGTCCTGTTGGCATCGGTCTCGAAGAACATACCGAGGTGAACAAACTTCTGAGACGGGAGCAAGTCTGACTTGTCAAAGTTGACTAGGAAACCCAGCTTGTGCAGGAGGGAAAGGAACCAGCGACAGGCTCTCAGCGATCTGGTTCTTCAGAAGGAGGTCATCCAGACAGTTGGTGAGCTGGCTGGAGAGAGAGAGTCTCACCGTTGCTGCCACCGTATCCATGAGACCGGTAAAAATCCACGGGCTCAAATTCAGGCCGGAGGGCAGGGCCTTGAACTGGTAGACACTCCCGTCTATGGCAAACCGTAGGTACCGTCTGGACGAGGGGTGCATGGGCAAGTGGAGGTAAGAGTCGGACAAGTCCAGACTGACAGCGAAGTCGCAAACGAGAGCTGCAAGCTGTTCTCCACGAGATCAGTGGCCCAGGGGTCCTGAACTAGACTTTGCCATGCCTGGGTGAAGAGGCGAAGTCGGCCGCCAACAGGGGGAGCCACGCCTGCCAGCGGCGGCGGGCTGTAGCAGTCACTTTCTACCCCTACCCCAACCTCTGGCGAAGTACTGCTTGGCAAACGAAGGACATCTGCAATCACCGCTTTTGGCTTTGGTAAAGAGTTCCGTTGGCTTTTTCTTTGGCAACTTGAGGGTTGCCGCGGACTCCGCATTACGTCTTGCTTCATTAAGAGAGCCATGGGAGGAGACTGACAACAGGGAGGCATGATGAAGGCATCTCAGCATAGGAGAGATGAAGCGGGAATGGGGGCAGTGTCTCTTCCTACCGCGATCACTCAAGAGTGGTCGTGTGGAAACCAGGCAGCCGACCGCAGACCTCGGCCTGCTCACAGCAAGGGAAGGAGAGAAATGATGGTGAGGGCCTAAGTCCAAGGAGCCAAGGCGGTCCTGGTCCTGCCATAGACGGCTTGCCAATGAAGGCACGGTAGAGGAGGAGTCCCTCAAAGAAGCTCTTGAGTCCCAGTGTCGAGGAGAGTAGTGTGACCTACGGCACTGCGTTTCTGGAGAGCGAGAGTGTCTCAGAGTCCTACTACGGGCAAGCGGGAGTAGGAGTGGCAGGAGGGTGATCAAGAACGACAGCGAGTGCGGAAGCGAGCGAAACTGTCTCACAGAGCGAGCGTCGGCTGTGGCATGCCTGAGGGTACGTTCTCTCGTCAGTCTCCAGTAAGGCTCTGGGGAGCGAGAGGGAGTCTTCTCAGAATGTCTGTCTGTCTCCACCTGGACGGGTGGCACAGGGGTAGGCTGCAGGGCGACGGTTGAAGCAGCAGAGCTCTCCTGTAGGGGAGGCCGAGGACCCACTGGTGACAAAACTGTGGCAGAGGAGGACGTGGCCGTCACAGCAACGCCAAGCCGGCGAACAGACATGTAATGCGACGCGATGGTTGCCCACTGTTCTTCCATCCAGGCTGAGCAGGTGTCACACACTAAAACACTGGAGGAGTGCAGGCACCGGGGGTGGTCATCTGCCAGATGCTGAGTTCGCTCACAATCAATGCAGGTCTCCATCTTGAAAGTCTGTAACACGAGGAAACGAGAACAATAAGGAACTAAGTTCTCTTTCCAAGGAGCAAAACGTAACAGAGGAGAAAGAGAAAGAAGAAAAGAAAAATTAAAAGAAAAAGGAGTCCGAATGGTAGAAGTTTCTAAGGCAAACTAATGTTACCGTTTTTCTTCGTCTCCAAAGGCAGGAAAAACCAAACCAAATGTGAACACACCACTCTACTGGGGAAAAGCTACTAAAGCAGCATGGAAACTCAAAGTTTCCTGAGGGCCCTTAAAGGGCGAAAAACATGTGGCAGGAAAGCGTGCTGCACGTGCCTAGCTCACCGAGAAATCCTGCAAGCTAGGCAGAAAAAATTGTCAAAAAACATGCTCACAGCAAGGTAAACCTCAGAAAGAAACCAAGGCTGCACATCTTTCTCTAAAAAAAGAGAAGAAAACGGAAAGGTACTTCCCTTGAGAAGTTGCAGTCACTCGGCCAAGAAGACACGGTGCATCCAAAGAGGTTCATAGGCTGGACGAGCAGAAGCAGGGATGATTCCGGCCGGCTGCCCTGGTTACATAGGTAGGAGGGGAGGCAACTCCTGTGGTCCTGGATCAGGTAACATGGGGGAGTTGCCTCCCATCGCCTAGTAACGGTAAACTTGGGCTGGTTTTTCGTAGAGTAGGACTAAGTTCTAGTAGTAACACCATCGGGGAATGTACTGTAGGAATAAATACATGTACACTAGAATTCTACTGGGGTATACACTGCAAATGAAATTTATATTTCAGAATTCTGTGTGTGCGGCCAAAACCTACATACAGATTTCTTTTTCACTGCATTTCCTTCATGTACCATCATACTGCACACGTCTCACCCTTTCAAGGAACTGCTCCATGATGATACTGGGGGTTTCTGACCTAGTCTCTGCCAACCAGTTGCCATAGAGACCAAGGGCAGTAGGCAGCAAGCTCCTGGCATGTCCATCATCATCACTTGCCTATTGCCACCACAAGCAAACAAAGCATGTGCATGAGTAACTTATATGCACCAATGAATGAATAGTACTCAATTCTAATGCTCCTGTAAATCAAATTACCATTGATTTTCACAGACATGTGAAAACTTCACGTGAAAATTGCTTGCTTGTTGGTTTGTTAGATCGTCATGAAATCCCCCACCCCCATCCCACCCCCATCCCACCCCCATCCCAAGCATTAAAGAAATACTTAACTGTTTACTTTAGCTGGATGTGGCTGAGCATCACTGCAACCCAGCAGCTCACCTGTTCACACTTGTTGATAAGTGTTTTCAGAATGTGCTTGGCTGTGGTATGTTCAGACCGTGACCAGAACAGCTGTGCAGACTCAAGTTGTGTGCGAAGACCGACAGCTGAAGATGTGTTCACCTGATGCTGCAGCTCGAAGAGATGCCGCTCTGCCAGCTTCACAGAGACATTTAGCCAGTGACATTGAACAGTTATCAGCCACAAATGTTCTATAATATAAGGTCAGGTAAGTTAGTCATAATGATTAGTAGGAGCTGGAACAGTTAGATTTTCTCTTCCTCTGTGCTATTATCATTTAAGTAAACAATGCACTTTAACCTGTGAATCCTGTTATAAAAAGAACACATCAGTTATGCTGCCTTGGTATAGTTCGCCCCTTGTGTCATTTGCACCTGCTGTAAATGCACTGCACCCGCCTAAACAACATAGTGATTGTACCATTACCACAAGGTAACCCCAACCCTAAATCTAAACCTGACCCTGAACCGATCTAAGCAGGGGAACTCTACTAAATAAGCGTGGCTGTGTTGGTATAGTTCGCCCAGTGCGGCCCAGGGGTGCGAACTATACTAACTGAGAATCAGTTATACCACTGAAATGCAGGTATTGAAGAACAGGAGCCATCCCCTACCTGAAAGTGTCCCGCTGTTCGTGCTGTCCTTGCTGCCATTAGAAGCATGTCTTGTAGAGCTTGTTTGGCATCCTCATGATGCTCCTTTGTCACCAAGAGGCGAACTACTGCCAACTGCAGGCTTTGCACTGGCTCCAGGAATTCAAACTCAGTGCTGGAAGTGGCTGCACCTTGCTCCTGCTGCCAGTCTTTCAACAGTCCCCTCACAGTCTCCTGTGTCTTGTCCTTGCCACAGCTGTCATCAACGCAGCAACAAATATGAACATTAAGTGACAGAGAAATCATGAAGTTGTCAGTTGAGATACACTGTATTAATTCTCCAACAAACTACAGGAATTCAAAATGGGCAAGAAAAGGCTTGACTTACCCACTAAGACCTGCAATGAAGATCTCGAACTTGCGAAGGCACTGCAGCTTAGACAACAGTGGATACAGACTGCGACAACTTTCAAGGTGGGTGTCAAATGACTGCAGCAAAGAACACCTAGAAACAGATATGAGATATGTTTAAGAAAGTTTCCATGAGAGAAATCCAGAATACCACAGTCAGCCAAAGACATAAAGATGCTACCACAGGTTACCTGGCATTATTGAGAATGCTGAGGGCCGTCACGGGCTGCTCATCTCTCAGTGCATGAAGACAGCTGTATAGGGAATGATGTAGTGGTGCTGTTCCATCCATTCTGCAAAATAAACAAACCACTGGACTGCAATCTTTTGAAAATCCTTAAATTGTCCAGTGGTGTTGCTCATACTTTTAAGTCCCTGTCCATGGTGCTACTTTTGCATTTTTTTTGGTGTCGCATGAAAGACCTCAGTCCAGTCATAAACAGATACAGTAGAACCTGCAGGGGCGGACACCTCTACAAGCAAGACACCTCTATAAGCAGGACACCTCTATAAGCATGTCACCTCTATAAGCTGGGCACCCGAAAGTATGCCTGTCCAGTTTTTTTCACTATGTAATTGCCCTGTACAAGGCAGATTCCTCTATAATGTGGACAGCCTAACCCTGTTCCTAGCAAGCCTGGCCCCTGCAGGTGATGAACAGTCACATCCGCTGTCACAAATCCCTTCTTTGCTTGCTCTTCAAATTCGTAGGAGGGGGCCGTCCCCTCGCGTGACTGAAATGTGCCTGTTGACTCAGGCAACACCCATCATGCACCATAGGGTGGCAATGGGGCAGCTCATCGCTTTCACTTCAATAGAAAGCAATGACTGTGGGTTTGTACAGCTATGTCAGTACAGTCAGAAGTTAATTACTACCGATTCTGACTGTGTACGGTTTTTGGCAGACATCCGTTACTCACAACAACAAAGAAAGGACGGCTGCCCTTTCCAGTACTTAGGTGTTTGTATCAATCCACAAAGTGCATCTTTGTTATTGAGTGTGAATGACATAAGGATTAAGAATCTTTCAAACTTCTGATGGTAAGTTTCTCTCTAAGCTGGCCTATCGGACTGTTTGGAATATGTGTGTGTGATCCCTGCTGTCAACCTTTTTTTTGACAATTATCAACTGTGGATATCACCAGTGACATGACTATACCCAATCCTGACCTCTGTGGGATGTCCAGGTTCCACTGTCCTGCTCTCCATGCTGCCTGGTATTGCAGTTCTGCTAGATCTGCAGGCAAGCTGGACACACTGGAACGTTCCAGACCTTCCAGGGATGTGTGTAGAAGGTAGTCCATCCCACATCTTTGCACAGCCTTCACAAACACAATACATGGAAATGCATTTTCTGTGCAGTAAGATGTTGCACATTAGTCAAGAAGTTACAAACATTATGAAGTACTTTTAAGCTGAGAGAGAGAGAGAGAGAGAGAGAGCTAGAAAGAAAGAGACAGAGAGAAAAGAAAGAGACAGAGAGAGAGAAATCAGAGGCAAACTGACTGTCAAAAGTCCAAGCTGAGTGACCAGTGTTGGATGCTGCATCTGTATATCCAGGGTGACCACTGCCTTCTCCCACTGTTTCTCATGCAAGTATGTTTCCACTCTGAAACACAATCAATGTAATCCATGAGAAATTTAGGTGCGACAGCCACGGCTACCAGTAAAGTGACTGCTATGTCCAGAGTGACAGGCTGGACCATGGACAGGGAGACCCGGGTTCAAGTCCCAGCCGAGGAAAGCGGGATTTTTTGTACCTAGGTAGGCTCCTATCCAGAGCGGGTGTGCTATGGGCCCAATGGGGAGGCTGTTGCCACACAGCCGAGATTCACCCACTTCATGGGTGCGACTTTGGGGGTGCTTCCCTTGGCATGACACATCTTATGATGTGGACGATCACATGGCACGGCAGGTGCAGTAGTTCCCAGGCCTGGTTAACGCCAAGATATTTATGCAGGAAGCATGGAATGCAGCCCTGTCCCGCAGTCCCAAACCACATGGACCTCTATGGCATCATCTTACCATCATCCTCATCTCCATCATCATGCATAAATAAACACCCATGACCTAGGAGGAACAACACTGGAGCTGGCAAAGAGTTGGGGCAGCAAAAAAAAAAAGAAAAAAAAAAGAGCAACAGGGTCTGCCCTTGGATTGGTATGGCCATATCATACATAGATGCCTTATGCAGGGTCAACAAACAGGGAAATCAGCAGGGGATACTTTGGAGTGACCACCTCAGGTATGTGACCACTTTGTGCAAGTGACAGCCTGGGCAGGTTTTACTATGCTGTAGCATCAGAACAGTGAGCAGAAAACTATATGTACAAAATTTTAAACTGTTACTGACTCTAAGCGAGAACGACAAACAGCCTACTGTGTTCAACTGAAAGAAGTAAGGAAAGATGGCACAAGCTATTATATACTTGAATAAAGCTTAAGAATAAAACAGAACCAAACACAACATCCACCTTATTTTAGTGCAGAGCACTATAAACTAAAATCAGACCTTACCTTGATGCAGCATCTGGCAGAGACCCAGCACCACAACCATAAATGGCATCAGGATCTCCTGTGCAACGCAAGGCCTCTAGCAGTAGCGCCTGTGCAGTGTTGTGATCTCCACTTGAGTCGAGAGATGTGAGGGACTGCAGTAATGATCCTTGGCTCAGTTTCTCACTTGACTGGGTTCTGTGATCAGAGCCACTGTACCGCTGAGGCTGGCGGATTGTTTCTCTGCAAAAAACAACTCCTGTATGCAGTTCAAGTCTCCCACCAAGTGCTGTCAACAAGAGGATTGCAGCAATAATAATAGAAAACAGACAACTACTGGAGTGGGTACTGTTACCTACCTCTGCTGGTCACACCAGATCTCAGTAAACAAGACAGCAGAGAAGTGGGCAGCACAGTTCTGTGCAGCCAAGGCAATGTTCAGGTAGTTGAGATCAAGCCAGAAATTGTTGTCCCACGCTGTTGTTCCTTGCTGTTTTCTGTACATAAAACACACACAAAAACAAACAGTTAAGGAGGCAATTATAGAGGTATGTGAAAGCTCAGACAGAGATACGATACGATACATGAGAGAGAGAGAGAGAGATTTCAACCCCTACCCTCTGGTGGGCAGATCCTGCATACGTAGATACTTGACAACCTTCAGCATGGTACGCACAGAGTCCATGTTGACACAGACAGACTTGTGCTGGCCTTCTGGGGAAGAATAATCAATAAAAGAACAGGAAATAAAAAGCAGACAGTGACATCTGTTTCAACAACTTCACTCCAGATTTATCCACCCCCCACCCCTTAATGTTTTTATTAGGATGGCAACAATACCTTCTGTAGTAGTGGCACTGACAGCGGATGTCAGCTGACAGTGTGTCTGGAAAAAAGCGTTGACTCTGTGAGTAAGCACCTCCCTGTGTTCAGGCTGACCAGAAGACAGCACATCATGTATCAGATATGGCAGCAGCATCTCACAAAACTCCACCTGATGATTCAAACAATCATAATGTCATTTGTTTTTATAATAGAAATCATCCACAGCAAAACATCAGATATGAAGAACAGAGACTCTCTTCACAAATACACAAAACAAACAGATTTGCCGATTCTCAGCTAGTGACCGCACATGCACACACACACCCAGACACACAAGCACACACACACCCAGACACACAAGCACACACACACACACACACACACACACCCAGAGTGACTTAATCCTCCTACCTTGGCTTCACACACAGGCTGCAGCAAGGCCAGTACTGGGTCAGTGACTGCGCCACTCTGAAGCAGTGCAACACACACGTCTGTCACCCATCGCCCATGCTTGGCATGTTCAGCCTCCCACACTGAAGGTGTGTTGACATGTTCATAGAACTGAGGAAGGTTCCCACCAGACCCAGAGGATGGTAGTGGCTGTAATACAGTGGTAGATAAAGTACGGTCACATAACACAAATCTGTCTCCATGCATACTTAGACTGCATGTAAACACCTTACTATGAACACTGCCAGGAGACTTTTAAAACTGAAACTTGTACAGACACATCAAACCTTCACCACTACACTGATGTTCCCCTCCCTCCCTGACATACACAACAACCAAGAAGTCGCCAATAATGGTACAGATTTACACACTCTAGTATTTTTGGAGGAGTACAAAGGGTGAAGGTATATATTTACGCACTCTCGTGTTTTTGGAGGAGCGAAAAGGGTGAAGGTACTGGAATAGGTAATCTCTGTTTGCCAGCTTGTCCTTGTAGTCTGCTGAGAATTGAATTCCTGCTGGTGTTGCTAGCAACTTCTTCAAAGTCAGACTGGCCATCTCCACCACATCCACACTGGTGACAAGAACACATCAAGACAGTCACATGAACCATCCGCAAGGACCACACCAAAGTCTGTACTTCTTAAACTTCTATCAAATGAAGTCTGGACTCATATGTTTAATTATTGCATTACTCTTTAACCTGTGAACATGTCAGAAATTCCTAGGAAAAAGCAAAAAGCATAACTGAAGTATAACAGCAAGCACGAGGAAACTCTAAAAAGCTGCGCCATGTCAGTTATGCAATTTCTGCTCCACATTTTGAAACACGGTACAATGTCCTTCGTAAAATATAACATAGGAAGAGGCATACAGTGTTTCAAAAGCATTAGTCTGCAAGAGGCAAATCTGGATACTGAGAAAAGTGCATAACTAACATTATATTTTGAGCAGAAATTTTGAAAATTGCCCACGAACATTCCTGAAGCTGCAAGTGGGCAGTCAGACCAACCTGGGGTCAACAAGGTAGTGGTGCAGACTGTGAAATATGTGGCAGTATTTCTCACATGGTCCTCCTTCATACACCTGCAGGGCCTCACTCAACCCAGGTGATGCTTGTGGACCTGGCAGGGAAAATGTTCTGAGGTCGACAGGACCTATAGCACCCAAACAACGCCCTGCCTCCTTTGCAATGGCTTCCCTAGTCGACTGTGTCAGGCGTAGTAACTCACAAATGAGATGACTGACCTTGCGTCCACCTGACAAACAGTGGATGAAAATGTGACAGTGATGTGTCACGAAAACACTTTAATCTGAAACATCAATTTACTCTTGTCTCTGATAAGATTTTCTTTTTTGAAGTTAGTGTTTCATGATTAAATGACACAGAGTGATCCTGAAACAAAAATGTCAAATACAGAATATTATTCCTATGTTAACTATCAAAGCCATCCCCCACCCCTCACCAAAACACACACACACACACACACACACACACACACACACACACACACACACACACACACAAGTGCAGATGATGAAATCCTTCTGGCATGACAAACCATTTGTGTGTGCTAGTAGACTGGTGAAGACATTTCTGTTGGTGTCAATGGCATCTACCAAACATGCCAGAGTCCTGGCAAAACTATCTGTTGGCCCTGGCACATCTCTGGCTGCTCTTAGCACCTGGTCTAACATCTGCAACAATAATACTTGATTCTAAAGCCATCTAAAAACACTTTGGAGTTGCAAATGCTAAAACTCTTCACAAGCTGACACTTCAAACTAATTTTTCTCTACTGGTATTTAAAAGTATTCCTTGGCAGAATTTTAAAAAGTATGAATTTTTTTTTATAGTTAAATTCCTTTCTCCTAGGTACTTTACCAGATGACATGATACTATAGAAGATCACCTTTTTACGCTCATGAATTCAGTCAGAAAGCATACCTTGTTGCTTAGAAACAATGGCGATTACTCGGGATAATCTCACATACCCAGAGTGACCCCAACCCTAGCCACCTGACCCCTGTCCCAGCCTCACCGGTTTCCAACCTGGCTTCCGACCGACAGCACTTGTCATAAACTGTACCCTCATGTTGACTTAGAAGGCCAGCACACAGTGTCAACTGGAGAAGCTCTCACCTCCTGTGGCCGTTCTCTACACACTGTCCTTTTGATTTATTTTTTGTTTTACTTCACTGAGAGGACAGCTTCGATGACACTTTTTTCACCCCTTTAAGGTGATTTCTGAGTCGGTACCCGAAGAACTTTGCCCACACTCAAACAATGAACACCCTCTTTATCTTTTGGTGATAGAAAGGGCAAGAAGGATGCACAGCTCCATCTAGCAAGCTCGAGAGACTGCCGCTAGAGCCCAGATTAGCCGACATGTTGGAAGAGTATTCAAAGAGAGCTCTGAAACTCAAGGAGGTCCAGTTTTTCGATTTGCAAAACATGCCACACTATTCTTTCAAACCTCACTGGTACAATTTCAATGACGTGTACTATGAAGCCCGCCTACCGGTCTTAGACTCAGACTTTCTTCCCCGAGGTCCATACTCACCCCAAGTACGCTAATACTGCTGGTCAAATGGCCTGGTACAGTTTTAGCGTCTCTTCATTCATTAGTCTTGGTGCTCTGGCGATAAGTAATCTCTCTTCTTCCACAGATGTTTTCGACAAATTGGTCACGTGAAGTTTGCTCAGTTCCATTGGGAGAAAGCACAGTGGTCAGTGTTCAAACAACCATGGGTCAAAGAGCAAGTCTCAGCGCTATTAACCGTGGAAGGGCCATAGCCTGGCTGAATGACTGTGTTGGCCTGCGAGAAATTGGGAGACAGCTAGTAGTTACTCATTCTGTCATCCATCGACTGCAGCAACGTCTGCAAGCAACAAGCAGCTCAGAACATCATCCTCATTCCGGACACCCACGTAGCACCTGTAGGAGGGATGACAGGTCCATCTTGCCCTTGCTCAGCGCGTCACTACAAGTACCCTGAGACGTCAGCTGAGGACAGCCGCTAATGTCAATGTGAGTGTTTCAACAATCCGACATCAGTTGCACAAGTTCCAGCTCAACGGAAGACGAGCAGCTGTCGGAGTCCCCCGTCACGGCAACCCATCGCCGAGCTCATAGGGACTGGTGTCGTCAGCACCAACGCTGGGATCAGCAGCAGTGGTCTTGAGTGTTCTCTACGGACGAGTCATGCTTCTGTCTGCAGTTCACCGATGGCAGGAGGCGTGTCTGGCGCAGGCATGGTGAACGCTTCATCAATGGCGCTGTTCGAGAGGTGGACCGCTATGGAGGTGGTTCCGTAATGGTTGGTCTGGCTTCCATCTTAATGGCAGGATGCAGTTGCACGTCGTTGGAAGCACACTGAATGGCCAGCGGTACAGGGACGAAATTGTCCGTCCTATCATCCGCTAGCCCTGCAGGCCATTGGTCCCGGCGCCATTCTCCAGGAAGACAATGCCCCTGCACACCGTGCCCGTGTGGTCCCTGACTTCATGCAGGCGCAGGGGATCAACAGGATGAATTTTCCAGCTTGCTCTCCTGACCTAGCTCCCACTGAACACCTTTGGGAGACGTGTGGCTGAACCCCCCCCCCCTCCCCCTGTAAATGTCATTGAACTGATCTGTTTCTTGCATCAGGAGTGGGCAGCCATCCGGCAGGCCAGTATCTGAACCCTCATGCATTCCATGCGACAGCGCTGCACAGAATGTTTGGCAGCAAATGGCGGCCATACCCGATACTGACTGGGTTCCGTTTTCTTTGTTGACGTTGTGACTTTTGTAAATGGGGGTCACTGATTTTGACGTCGCAGAACATTGTTTTGAGTGCCTCTTTGCTTATGAAATTATGGCCCCGTGTTTCCTTAATGAATCGATTAAATTTCGGCAGAAGTTGATCTTTGTGCCATGTGTTGGTTGTGCATGCTGCAGCTTTGTTCAAGTGGTCCCAAACTACTTGTTGGTAGTATACTCCAACAAGCCACCCCTCTCTCGGGTTCTGTCCCGGACCAGAGTCCCGACCCTTCCTGAAAAGGGCAGAAATTCAGGCCCTCCTGCAAAAGAATGTGATTTCCAGAGAGCTGGACAGGAACAGTCCAGGGTTTTACTCTCAACTCTTTGTCGTTCCGAAGCCAGGAGGGAGGTGGTGGCTAGTAACAGATCTAAGCAGCTTAAACCGGTACATAGCAGCCCCACACTTTCTCATGGAAACAGCTCATTCAGTGAGAAACGCGGTGCACAGGGGGGATTTCGTGATCAGTCTAGATCTCACAGATGCATACCTGAACATTCCAATCCACCGCACATCTCAAAAGTTTCTCCGTTTTGCTTTCGACAGAGCAGTTTTTCAATTCCGGTGCCTCCCTTTTGGTCTGAACCTGTCTCCACGGATGTTCACAAAGGTGATGAACACAGTCATGGCTCACTTCAGGAAAACTGCGAGCTCGCCAGCTTCCAAGTACCTATACGATTTGATACTGAAGCAGCAGATTCTTGCTGCCAATGCTGCTTCGCTTCTTGCTCTGGTGCAGAGCTTGGGGTGGCTTGTGAACCTGGGAAAATCCAATCTGACCCCATCTCAGGACTTTGTCCATCTCAGCATGAGATTCTTGACCCATCGCAACAGGGTATTCTTGCCACCCAAAAGACTGGAGAAAGCACAAGCCAGCATAAGAGATTTCCTCTCTCAAGTGAGTCAGACAGCAAGAGGGTGGCTTCAACTGTTAGGGGTGTTAAATGTGGCAGCCGATCTTGTCCCCCTATGCCGGCTCAGAATTCATCCTATCCAAGTGGCTCTTCTCGCGCAATGGAGACCCACAACGGGCTCCCTTAAGGATGCATTAGGAATCTCGGAATTAGCTTGCATCCACATTCAGAAATGGGCGGATATTCAGTGGTTGCAAGAGACAGTATCCCTCGGAGCAGGACCTGCAACTGACTCGTACCATTTTAGTGGGTAATATCCGTAGGAGAAATAAGAAAAAAAAAAGGCCTAACCTTGTCCATACACTTTCTTCCTGCTTTTTGCTTGACTCTTTCACAGAGTTTTGTCAGTTCAGCAAAGGCTGGATCATCTGGCAGAGGGTCAAGGGATGTGATAAAGCCCTGGAGTTGGTCAGCGCTATCCTGCAGGAGAAACTTCAGTAATCCCATGGCCGTCTCGCCCACATCTCCACTCTGGACAGCCAGTTGTGATGTGACATCCACAATGTGACAGAGGTGATTTCCAAGTTCCTGCAGCAACAGTATGATTCTTTTGAATCCTGGCAAAGGTATGTAGTGTACAAAAACTTGTCTCTCAGTTATTAACTGGTGTACCTTGTTGACTGATACAGGGAGGGAGGGGGAACGGGGACAGCAAACCACCCACACCACCCCTTAAAAAAAAGCACACACATTAAAAACCACAACCACCACAATCCATAGCAGTAACTCTCACTACAACAGCGGACAGACAGGACTGAACCTTTCATCATAACTAATGTACAAGATGTGTCCCTACCTCATGGCAGCACTCAATGATTGCCACACACACTTTTCTCAGCACGTGCAGGCTAGTGAGGATTATCTCCTCTGGAAGGCCAAAATCTTGCCATCTGTTCAGATTCCTAAACAAACAGAAAAAAAACAAACTATAGAAAGTCATAGAAAATGTTAGGCAATGCAGGACTTGAAACTAATGCCACCAACACAAAGCCTACTGGTAAAATAGTCATGATCCAGTAGTGTGGACGAACCTGCAGCGTGGTGTCAGAGTGTGAAGCAGTGTGGTGACCATACGGCGAAGAACAAAGGCCCAAGCCCCACCAAGCTGTGTGTCAGCAAGCTCCTTCAGCAACATGCTGACAAACACCCGCAGCATCTGAAGCACTCTCAGTCTCTCATGTACACGACGCTCCCTCCATAACATCAGGCACAGTTCCAACAGCACTCGCTCAATGCCGTCCTGATGGAGAAACCACAAGGCATGCATGAATTAGTGAACACTGGTATCAGTTACACTTGATAAACATTAGGTACAACCTGAGGTACATGGCCTTTCTATTTTTAAAAAGAAGTGCAGGCTAGGATGACAATACTGCATTCAGGACAATACTGTTTTCACCTGACCTGATACTGAACTCATGTTTACCTGAGAAACAAGAAGCTTGACTAAATTTCCTTAGTTTGCTCAGAGGAGGATGCACTGAGACAATGCAGTGCATCTCCCATATACATCAAACAATAGGCTGCATTTTTTCTATAGGCCTTAATTTCTTTTTCTTCACTGAAAGATGACAAAAGGTGTCTTTGACATTGTGCCTGATGGCAGTACACATGAGAAAAGCTCGACTTACTGGCGATTTGGCAAGCACTGTAACCAATGACCTCGTGTTGCCAGAGAAACTCTTTGTCAAGTAGTCAAGTGTCATTCTCACCATGTCCTTGCAGTATGATGGGGGATTTGACTCGTGATTGTTCTCTCTGAATACACAAAAGAAACTTTAATGCACACTATATGTACATATACTGACAAGTATAAACAGTTCTGTCAAGCAAATAAAAGCGACATAAAAGGGACAGAAACCACTTAACTTTGACAGAGGACGGCACAGGCCAATGTTTCGGCTTTCGCCTTCTTCAGGACATAAACAAATGGGACATAACTTCAACAAACAAACAAAAGGTAACTCTGCGAACGTACTGACATACACGGCGCGGGGGAAAAAAAACAAAAAATGGTGGGCGAGAAAAGGACCAAAAAAAATAGTAAAAATATCACAACACCCATCCTTTGGTGACAAAAGACCATGGACTGTGTGTGAAAAAAAAAATGAAAAAAAAAATTGTTGGGCAGAAAAGAACAAAAAAGAATAGTGAAAATTAGCAATCACAACACGTGCTAATTTTCACTATTCTTTTTTGTTCTTTTCTGCCCAACAATTTTTTTTTTTTTTCACACACAGTCCATGGTCTTTTGTCACCAAAGGATGGGTGTTGTGATATTTTTACTATTTTTTCTGGTCCTTTTCTCGCCCACCGTTTTTTTTTTCTTTTTTCCCCGCGCCGTGTATGTCAGTACGTCCGCAGAGTTACCTTTTGTTTGTTTGTTGAAGTTATGTCCCATTTGTTTATGTCCTGAAGAAGGCGAAAGCCGAAACGTTGGCCTGTGCCATCCTTTGTCAAAGTTAAGTGGTTTCTGTCCCTTTTATGTCGCTTTTATTTGCTTAACTTGTAACCACTTCGCAGTCATTACCGTTTCCTTTTCCATAGTTCTGTCAGTTGTAATGTGTCATATACGATATGTAATTATACTTAATTGATGTTTTCCAGTTAATGCAGCTAGTTGCTCCCTTTTCAATGTCATTTATTTCCTCTTGGAAAACCAAGAATGACAAGTCCTTTTCACACAATACATGAAATACATGTACAGTAGAGCCTCTTTTGGGCCACCACCCATGGGGCCGAGCAGAAACGGTCATTAACGACAGTTGGTTGACCAAGCCACAGACACTCATGCTAGTGTCTGGGCCCCTCCCCGTAAGCGCATATCAACCATACAGAAAATGGCATAAATTTTAATGTGACTCAGTATCAGAGTTTGGTGTTTCTGCGGAGTCTTTTAGTAATCAAGGTTGTGCGGCTTTACCTAAATTTGAGCGATGGATAATGTGTCCAAACGACGTACACTGATATCCCAGCGTTGTCGGTTTGATAAGTGTCAAATCACCGAGTTTAGTCCGGTTGAATTCCCAGTGGCATCACAGCCTCTCTCTCTCTCTCACCATCACAGTGGCAATGACACACACACACGCATGCACGCATGGCGTTGCAGATTTGCTAAGTGTCAAATCACTGAGTTTAGTCCGACTGAATTCCCAGCGTCAGTTTCCGTTTTCTTTCTTGTCAAACACAAAAACAAGGATTAGGAACCACACCATACCTATCAACTATCCACCTTAATTCGCTCACACACACTGGCACACAAAGAAACATTCACACACATGACATGCACGCACTAGTGTGTCTTGTGGAAACAATGGTCAGTGTTTTGTCAGGTGTAAAGGGTGTCGGAACTGGCGGATGAGGTGATCACAACCCGCATAACTGCAGTTGTATTTAGGGGGCGATGCGCCAATTGCCCTGTCTTTGTCCAAGGTCATGCGTGCACAGTAGGGGGTGGGTCTAAGCGGCAGTTCGTGGGTAGTGTCGGCCCAAGTGCACTGGGCGGTCGGACTAGGTAAATCGGCTGCCAGCGAAGTGTGAAGCGCCAACTAAGCCAGCTGTGGTTGCCCACAACAGAGACGCGGGGTCATTTTGCAAGCAGAATAGCGGTGGAAAGTCGCGTACTGCAGGTGGTCGGTCGTTGGAAATGCAATAAAGAAGAAAAACCGTCCGTGCCCGGCAAAAGCGGTCGTGAACAACAGACAGCCGCTCAATCAAGAGGTTGTCCAAGGGAGGCTCTACTGTACAACAAATGCAAATGCAAATCACAGAATGGGAAGTGAACTAAAACGTGGCACAAACTGGGTGGGGAGCTCACCCTTGGTCATCAGCACTCCCAGTCTCCTGCAGTTTCAAGCAGCCAAAGATTCGGACCACAACAGTCCCCAGCTGGCTCATGATGCTCTTGTCAATTGTCTGAAAAGAAAACCAGAAATCTTTTGTTGAATGTCTTGTCAAACATGTGAACATACTGAGGTAAATATGATACCTCTTCTGTCACTTGGTAAAAGTGCCATAGATTTCATATGCACCTGGGCCCTCAACCTATGCAAAGACAGGTTTTTACATGACACACTGCTCAAGACTCACAGATGTTCTGCGAGTCACTTGCAATGCACGCACAGAATAAAACAGGGAACTGTGTGTGCTGAAGTGCTCTACTGTTTCTCTTCTCCTCTCACAATACACCATGGAACTTGTAATATCTAAATGATACAGCAGCAAAACTCAGAGTACATGTATACAAAATTCAGCTTACATCCTGTCCCAGCTGCTGAACTAACAGGTCATAACAGGCATTTGCTGTGGCAAGATGGCGTCGCACCCCAAGATCTCCTGACAGCTGCGGACTCTTGGAGACAGCAAACAGAGGCAGGATGTGCACCAGAATGTCTGGCAGGCAACCCTTCAGTGTCTCCTCCATCCCCTGGTTCAGTGACCTGGCTATCTCTTCCACACCAGCCATATTTTTGTGCATGAACTGCTGAGATACCAACAACCGCTGGTGGTTTCTGCGAGGGGGAAAATATACTGGTTAACACTGCTCAGCAGTCATCTTACCAAAAATTGAAGATGGTCATGAAGTATATGCCTGTCAGTGACTTCACTAAGAAAGATCATAGAAACCAACGAAACTCCCATATTACTACCATCAAGGTTTCCGATGGCTTGAATTATTTCAGAAAAAAAGAAAACACTGTGAAGTGTGATTCACACAAGTTCCCACACCTGATGAGAACATCTTGCTAGAATGGTTTAGGTGAACCAGTCAAGTACTGCAAGTGATTCAGCTAGCATGGACAGAGGATGTGTAGCACAACTGAGTAAGTAGTATTATGAAAAGTTAATTCAAACTGCAAGCATGGAGGTGTTTAGGCAGGATTTGCATGTAGGCTCTCTAGTAACACTACTGGGTAATGTAAATTTTCCTGGAATAAATGCATGACCAGATACCTGTAGAAATGTGCATCATCAGCACAGTGAAGCAGCTGGAAAGGAAACTCAGCAAGAGGATAGCGGAGATCAAGCCACTGACTGACCAAGAAAGGCAGATGGCAGCTAAGGTAATCACTAACACCAGGGTAGCCAAGGGTTCCAGCCATCCTAGCCAACACCTGCATTGAATACAAGTGTGTGTTTACTCTTTCGGCTGCACACTTCTTGGCGCATTTGATTTCAACAAAACAACACAAGCAACAAGACAAACCAACTGACAGATGTACAAGTAAAATTATACATGGATTTGTAATTGATCTTTTAATCCCGTTACCATAGCATAGGAAATTGAAGGTGCTCCCCCTGGGGGGGAAGTGCATCTTTATTTATACAGCACCACATATTTCATTCTTTATTCTGCACGCAGGTATACTTTTTTACCATTCCATGACCCCTCATGAATGGAACAGAACATTTAATATGTACACTAGATATTTATGCATGCATATATAGGTAAGTAAATACTGGTACTTTTTCAGGAATGCACTAATTGACTACACTGAAACAAAAGGCAACCTTTTCAACATGAGTGACGTCTACATTCTTCTCTCTGATGGACTGACAGAAGGCAAACAATGCCTTCTTCTCACACACATGGCTGGCCATGGCGGCACAAGACAGCGTCAGCAGCAGACTGGCTGTACGATTCAAACGTTCATCCCTCTGTCTCTCCACTGATATTTTACCCTGCATCAAGATTAAAATAAAACTCATCTGACCATGCTGACAAAAGCATCACAACACACCAATGCACACAGCTGTAATGTGCAGTATCAGCTCATTTCTCTTAAAACACATACTTTTAAAGTGACCAGTCAAACCTATACTGTTGCCTGAACTTGTATCTACTGCAGTCATTGCATATTATCAAGAGCTCCCTGCCAGAAAGTGCCATCTATACAGATAGAAAGAAGAGAGATACGGAACCCCTGATGTTCGGTACAACTGAAGTGATGCAGCAAAGGCTAGTGATTACCTTAACATCCATCATGTCATTGCAGATGTCATACAGTAGGTCAAAAGCTTCATGCTGCTGTTTCTTTTCTTGAGGAACAAGCTTCCCATTGATTTCCACAACGAACAGTCTGTTGACAGTAAATACAAAAAGGTATGTTAGTACTGAAAATACTTCCAATGACCCCCCCCCCCCCCCCCACGCCCCCTTCAAATGATCACCATAAAAACCCAACAATAAACGAACAAACCTGAAACCTGAACCATCTACATTTGAAGTACCACTGCATTTTGTGAGATAACACAGAGCGCACCCACACACACATTGCGTACGCAAGCTGATTTGTGAAGGGCAGAAGATACTCAAAGACACCATGACTAGCGAGTACTCGTGGAGTAAAATGTCGGTCAATTTCTATGAAATCCTGTCTTAATAGTTTACACAACATACCTCTTGACAGCGGTGGAAACAAAGAGCCGAACAGACAAACTGGGATCAATGACAGAGTATGGGAACTTCTGTGGAACAGTGGCTGCCTCGTCCTCCTGGGGCAGTATTAAAGTTCCCCAGCTACCTTGTGGATCATACTGTGTAACAATAAACCAACCGCATTGCCATTTAAACTCTCAATGTCACTAAAAACACTAACACTACAAGCGCTACCTATGAACCACCATAAACCCCATGCACAGACTGCTTTTAATACCAGGACTACTGAATTCAGTGTTATTACACACTAAGCAGGGCACAACTGAAGCTAATAAAGAAACGAAAACCATGAACATAAAACTCATACTGTCAGTCCCAGCCAAGATGCGTGGAATGTCAAATCGTAAGCTGACTGCGATGCTAGTGAATACGCAAACTCTAGCATGTTGAACCAATTTAGCTTTGTCTCAGCTTAAATTTACATGTCTCCCTAAACCTTGGTGGGCATCTATCAACCGCTATCTTACGCAGACAAATGTACCTTCCCTACCTGAGTAATGCTTGCCATACACTGTGCCAGACGCAGACGCACAATGCTCTTGTAGACACCATCAGACTGCCGACGCCTGCACACAAAAGGAGTGTGAAACAGCTGTTTGATTACAGAAAGACACTAAGGGTGCAGCGTTCCAAACAAGCTTGACGGTGTCTGTTGCCCTTCATGATCATACTTATCTGATTACTAATAATATATCCATGACAGCAAGACAAAGGCATCAGAAAGCAAAGTGTTCAACAAAAGCAGAATGCAGCACTAACGCACACAGGAAAAGTAAAGGGTATAAGCACCAGAAAGCACTGATGAGATGAAGTGTGGTGCAGCGGCAATTCCGAAGAGTTTCTGAGGGGAGGTCATCCGGGTCAGTAAGGTGAGGCACCACACACGTCAACAGGGACAGAATCAGGTCACAAACCTCTTGGTCTTGATGCTGAGCACGTACCACACACCTGCAACAGATGTGCCCAGTGAGTACAGCAGGCAGTCTGACTAAGAATCATGACTTTTATGCAGGCTCAAGGATAAGTGAGGATTTGAGGCTGATTGGTATGTGCCCCAAACAACAAAGGTGACATTCATAAACAAAACTATCGTGCAAATTGGAAAAGTACTTGCACACAATGAATCTTGCATCTCCGACCTAAAATCATAACTGCAGTCTTACTGACCCTGACCAGTTTAAAAAAACTTTGTTACCTCAATGCCTCGATGATGTTCTCCAGATCACTATCAGTAACATGGTGCCCAGGTGACAACAGTGTGCGAACTGTGAGGTCCATCTGAATAGTATGAAACAGACAAATGTAAAACACACAAATGTAACTAATGTGTTCATATACTGACAAATTCCATCTCTATCCTTCTATCTTATATATAATAGCACAAAACATGTAACAAATACCTGAGAGATTTTCTAAATCTGCTGATAAAGTGGGCAATGCAAAAATGAACATACCAACTGCAAGTCAGCAGGGTGAGTGGGATCAAACATCTCCTCACTCAGCAACTCTTCCACTTTCATCTTCACACTTCGCACATCAAATCCAGACGAAGAAATCTCTCCTGGTGCGTAGCGACAGTCGTAGTTGATAAGCAGACACAAGAAATGAACAATGCTGTTTCGCAGTGTCTGGCTATCACTCAGCAACTCAGGATCAAGGAGGCTGGGGAAACCTTCCGTATGAAACAAACAACCACAGATGGTTGTATTTAAAATCGTTCACCTCCATAGGAAGTTGTCTGCAAACACAGGCAGGGCTTCATGTCCGCAAAACTGTAACGAAGCAAATGTCCTGGCTGGCAGAAAAAGAAAGTATAGGACATTTGCCCTGAATCATGATAATTTTGGTATGTGATAGGATGTATGTCAGTCTTCGTGAGAAAGTAATCAGACATCCCAAAATTGAATTGGTCTATGACCGACGCACACGGTCAAAGGGAAGAACGTGTACAGAAAATGTACGTATGAAGTCCTTGTGTATATATAGGTGATGAACACTACGAATACTACTTCCTGAAGGGATTCGCTTCACAGACTGCTAACTTGCTGTGTCAAGCTGGAATTCATGAACCACCTCAGGGAAAGGGTTGAGGCAGTGCACACACTGTGTGGACTATGGAGGTCATTTTCACTTGTTACAGGGTTTCTGAGCATTCTAAACCAAGAGTGAAATGTAGCTGGGGCTTAAAGGGAAAACAAGACACTTACAATAGTCTGTACCACACCGTCACGTTAATCCATGCGGTATTGGCCAAATTTTGTACTTCTTTTCTCTAGAAACAGGCTGGCTGCTTGCATTTAAAAAAAAAAAAAACTTTTAAAAAATCGAACCCCCCCCTCCCCCCCACCCCGATTCACTTGAAATGCAGTGTGTTTATAGTTGATTAGTTTGAGACATGTACGGACAACAGAACTGTATCTGACAGATAGCTGAAAATCAACAATATTTGACCTGTTATTACACCTGGTCTGGGTCAGTCCAGCAATCATTCAAGATGAAGGGACACATTTGTGTTTGTAGACTCCAAAGTGCAGTCCCTTTTCGGTGGGGCGTGAAAATGTGACTGCTTACAGCCAGCGCCATTTTCAAAAATGGCGAATTTTTTTTAGAAAAGCGAAGACTTGTGTGTCATATGAATCGATCTGAAACAAAGTCTTGAATATCCGACCACTTTTGGTTTGGGCAAAATCTTTGCCAGCGGACAATTATTGTTGCGCTTTGATGGCACTGTTTACGTGGTACGCTGATCCAACAGGATGTGAGTAAACGGCAAGGGGGTTGCACTCTGACAGGCCAAGGTGTTGCACTCTACAGGCAAGTATTATTGCACGGTGCAGACGATCACGTACCTGCCTTGAGGTGAAATAAAAGACGATTACAAAAGCATACACACCCGTGCTCTAGGACTGAATGTAATAATAGATCTGTCCATTCAGACAGAGACATGTTATGTATGTCTCTGATTCAGAAACACGCCTACTTTCACTCTGAAGACAGCCTGCCATTACTTGCGCCAGTGAGGGATCAAGCTGGTCAAGGATGACATAGTGCGCGACCTTGTGTTTGAGAGCACCGAGACAATTTAGGTCCATCACGGTAGCGCAGTGAGCGCCATTTCCCCACTGTGCACAGAGGTACTTTCCACCGAAAGACTCTGTGCCCCAGACAGTGTTGCAGGCTGGGGAATTCCTGAGAAAAAAAAGACTGCAACCCAGGCTGGGGTCCAGGGGCCGCCAAGGCCCCGGCGGGGTGCAGGGGTTGCGCCCTGCTGGGGGGCCCAGGGGGGCGAAGCCCCCCAAGGAAGAAAACGAATTTTAGTACTTTCACAGGAAATTTGTGACCTCTCCTGGCACCTAAAAGTGAAATTATTAGCATGACATTTACACCTGGATTGCTTCTATTTGTCACACTTTTATCCCTGCCTATGCTGCTGACCTTGTAAACCTATTTGCTAAATTTTTTAAAAACTTTTCACAAGGCACTGAACAATGCTCATTTAAATGCACATCTGCAGGCCTTTCCTGTCACCTTTTAGTGAATAGTTCATAACTGAAGAATAACACAACTACCATAACACAGTCAAATTAGCCATTAAAGTTCAAATGAGGACTGAATGCAGTAGAATATTTTCACTGGGGTGGCACATTTGTTTTTTCTCAAGACCCTGTGTCTTGCCATTCACTTCCATTTCAATCAACCAAAAAATAGGTGACATTGTTTAAATGGAGGAAAAAAAATTGAAAGCCAAACCAACTGTCCAAAACACTAAATCTGCACAGTTCCTTCTGTGTAGGAGGGCAAACATTTCACTAGAATTAAACCCACATTACCCATACAAGTCAGACAGGCTACACTCTGTGTACTCTGACCAGTTCCACTTAACGATGTAAGTCACAGTCACTTCAAATCAGAGGAGAATTATTCCGAAAACTTGTGACTAAAAATTTCGAAGCATATTGCACATGGTGGTGCTCCCCTGATTTTAGCCTCTCTGAGAAAGTAGATGGACACAAAATACATGTAGATACCAACCCCATTTGTCATTTTTATCACCCCTCCCTAGGCAGTATCGTGTCTTTCATCGTCATCATTATCATGAATCGAGTCGTAAGCATTATATAGATGCTTGTACTGGGCTCGCTCGTTGCTTCGTAGTTCTTCAACAAAATGGGGAATTACTGTGGTCTTCATTCTGCGGATGTGTTTGCCAACACGTTCCATTTCGACGTCTGCATAGGTCACCCACCTATCTGTCCACGCTCATAGCCAACGATTCTTCTTGCATTCGTCCTCTAAAGCTTGCCGACGCACAAAAATGTTCCCTAGCGACGACATCGCCAAATGCAGTGGCATTGTAAAACATGGCTGACGAAAGCGCCAGCTGTCCATCTCCGCCGTAGACACAAACCTATACAAAAGGAACGCGTGAGTGGTGTGATTTGGCGCCAGAAAATAAAAGTGGAAGTGACGCTAGGCAGGCCATGGCCGCGCAACATGGCTGCAGAATTGACTCCACGGTGGCACAGTGGTCGGCGCCGTCTTCACCTTCCTCCGTTAATGGATTTCCATTCATTTATTATTGAAAGAGTTAAACTGACCTGCAGCACTTTGCTGATGCCCCTCATCCCTCTCCTGGCTGTCTCCTGCATCACGGTCATCAAACTCTATGTCCATGCTTGTCTCACCCTCATCACCTGAGCCATCTTGTGTGATCCCAAAGTCATGAAAGACATGCCCACCATTACTGGTTCCCCTTGAGCCTGATGGGTACACACGAGGCAGAGACATGTCATCCTGTTGTGGCTGTCCTCTGGTACTGTTTGCTCCCCTTGATAGCTAAGAAGTATCAGACTTACAATATTAGTATGTCATATGTATATATATATCACCACGCTTGTCAAAAGAAAAGGCAAATGGGGGGGGGGGGGGGGGAGGAGAGAGAAAAAAAGCAAAACATTGCTAACACAGCGGAATGGCCACATCCCAAAAAGTTGTTTCTCCTAATTTCATGCTATTTGTCTGTTTTGTTGTTACTGCTGCCAGTGTTTTTCTTTGTTTTTTTCCTTTTTCTTTCTCTCTTGAAGTCTGTAAAACCTACCAAAAACACTTGATCTGCTATGCTGTAGCGTCTAATCTTAGGAGAGAGACAAGAGGACGTCAATTCCATGAGCTAAACATTTGACGTCAGCCTCACACAGGACGTCTAACAGAGGGTGCTTGTTCCTTGCTTCTGATTTCCCTGTTCGTGTTGTGACTTACCCAACTGAATTAATTTTTACATTAAATCTGGAAGATGTAGAGGGCTGGTGAAATGCCAGAGGCAGTGATACAGATTTTGTCTGTGAACTAAACATTTGATGTCAGCCTCATGCAGTTCGTCTGACAGAGGATGCTTGATCATGTCTTGTGATTTCCCTGTTGCTTTTGTCACTTCCCAGGCTGAATTAATTTTTACACAAAATCTGGAAGATCTAGAGAGCTGGTGAAACCTGGACTTGAATACCTTGGATTGCACTTAGAAAATTGCAAAACTGGAACTCTTCAAACCGGTGTTTCTCGCAGAAACTTGAAAAAAAAAATGTTTAGATAAAATCGCTGTTATTCTTTATGTTCCAGAAATAAAAGTGCAGTGGTTCCTGTCATACGTGCAGTTGTCACACTTGACAAACATGCTAGGATGTCAAACAATTGGAAGCAGTCTTTTCATGGACAGCCTTATATGCAAACCACCCCTACATCAGAATTTATTTTTTTTTGACACAAAATCTGTCAGAGCTACAGAGCTGTGTTATGAACCATTCAGTATAACTGGATGAACTTCCAAAGTCTAGAAACAGGAGGTATTTGAACAACTCTTTTGTCCGAAAACATAACATGATCGATTTCTTTAAATGGGCAATAACTCTTCTAAAAATGCGGCAAGTGAAAAATTGTGAAACTTACCTCTAGGGAATATGACTGCCCGTTTCATATAAAAGTAAAAAGCCCTTGAATGAGGTGGTTTAGGAGACAGCCATGATTACATCCCTCCACACACAACTCCCGCCAAAAAGAACGCAGCAGCTTAATGTGCATGTAACATGTCTATGACACAGATTTCATTCCGTCACTATGTGCATGAAAGTATGTACTGTGTGGAGAAACATCACAGTCTTGTTTTGTATCACTGAAACTTGCTGCTGTGCACAGCGAAATGTGCACCATCCCATAAAGTTGTTTCTCTATTTAAAAACAGAACAGATAATTCCATTAAATACTGATCCCATAAAGTTAATGTTTATCCATAACTGTTGAAAACTGTTCATGTTTTAGTATGCTACCTTCTTGCTGACCATGTCCAGCAGTATATCCCTTAGCCTGGTGGGTGTGCAGCCTCTCACTGTCTCAGCAGTCTGAAAACAGGCAAGATCTGAAGTGCCTGGGAATGACATCATCCCCTGCAGGTATTTGATGACATGCAGCAGTCCAGATGTTCCCTCTCGCTTGCTACACTCTTCCAGTACAGATGTCAGTTTGGCCATTACCTGCTGAAGCAGTGGCTCAGTTTCAGCCACTGACACACTATGTCTTCTGCTCTCATGAAGGTAGTGGGAGAGCAAACAGCAGTCACAAGCCAGCAGCTCCACCATCTTCACCTGTAGAGACAACCGTAACACCTGTGTGCAATCTTTCCTCTTTTAACTTTAGAATGGGGAAGGCAGTGGGTGTGAGACCTAAAGCAACATACCTGCAAATCCCCATTTGTCACTGTAGTGCATAATTAAACACAGTGCTAGGGAATGCATACAAATTTGCAGGACCACTGATCTCTCATCAAAGAAGGATTGTTTTTTTTTCTTTACTACTTTATTATTCCTTTCGGGAAATTTGGGCTGCTTCCCCCAGGAGAAGCGAGTCGCTGCCCAATACCTATACTATTTTTTTTTACAATTTTGCTGGGGAGGAAAGCCGGATAGCCCGGAGATAACCCCTGATGAGCAGCCCGGAAAAAACCAGTATCACATATATATTATATCACAAGCTCGACCTGGGCTCGAACCCACGCTTCATCGCCATGACATTGGTGACGGCCATTCAGTAGCGCATTACCTATTAGACCACCGCTCACCCCCAAAATTATTAGAATCACACTGGTATGGATGATGCAGATGGCAACCACAACTCAGTAGTAGTAGTATGCCCAAACACATTCATCCCCACTGGTGATAAAGGCATACACCCTTACCTGTGGTTCAGTGATGAGCAGATGCTGATGAATAATCTCTTGTAGTGCGTCATTCACAGCTGATACCATGACTGGAATCATGTGACTGGTGGGAAGTTTAGTACCAACTGACACAGTGTCCTGCTTTTCAAAGTCTAGTGCACAGTCAAAAGTTGTCAACAAAAATGTCTCCTCAAGTGAGGTGGTGAACAGTTTCTCACAGTGAGTCTCAGCCAAATACTCAGCACCTGGATCCCTCATCATCAGCTGGAGGGTGATGGACACCAGTGTATGGATACTGTCTGCTGTCACTTTTGAGCCAGAATCTGGATGTTTCAGCCCCAGCATTACCCATTCTAGTAGGTGTTTCCTAAGTGGAAACATGTCCTTTTCCATGGCAAAGCCTGAGCCCAAAATGCTTGGTTGGTAGTTCTCAGGTATTTGTGCAGTCGACAGTAAAATGGTGAGGAACGAGAGGGAGTGTGGAGTTGGGTGAGTCACATCAGACAAAAACAGGTTCCACACTTGACGTCCAGGATGCACCAGGTTACAATGAAGTAAGGTGGTCAGCAAGTCAAAGCCAGATTGTTGGTATCCATCTGCTTCAGCCTGTTTTGAGCTGATGATACTGCAAAACCACCACAATGAGAAATGGGGTGAAACAACTGACAATGGAAACTGTAACCGACTGTAACAGTAAAACTATCTATAGCAAAGTTACTGACTTTCTTTTGGGTGGTATCTTTTCTTTTTCTTGTGATATCCATTTACAAATTCAAAATGAATTCAAAAGCTGTCATAAACAGTATGGTCCAACCAATTCTTACGACAAACCTCAGACAAGACGTCCATGTATGAAGCCACACAGCAGCCATGCTCTCTAAAGCAGTCTTCTCCAACTTGCACATCATTGCATGTACACTTCTTGCAAGTGAGCCAAGGCAGTCAAAGATCAGTCTGAATGTTTCACTGCCAGAAAATGTAAGTATCTAATTTAAGCTTATATCCAAAATGGTGTGCCAGTTGCAACATTGTACATTGTGTACCAGAAAGGAAGTCCAGAAAGTAATTGTACCCCCCCCCCCCCCCCCCCCCCCCACACTGCAGAGACAGCTTTCCGAATGAAGACTGACAAGTGTTAACTTTTTCGCACCGCGTCACATGCGGCCATGTGACATGCTGTCTTCCCCTCTGTCCGCGGCACATCCCGAGCTGTGCCACTCGCTAGTCTGCGCTGTACGGGGCACATCGCGCGCTGTGACACGTACTGTAAAAATTCCCCTTCCACACCTCTGCGGTCTAAGAGAGGCAACTCTTGCTATAATTTTTCAGTGGTTATCGACGAGTAAATCTGCTGTTACTGGCCTTTATAGAAAAGGTCTGTTATTTTTTTCTGGAACTTTTCCTTGACCCACTTGCAGAATGGAATGTGACCGAGCTTGCAGAAAACAAAATGGCGGCACCCAGAAAAAAAAAAAAACCATGTGCGCGCGTTTCACTACAATTTAAGAGGTTCTAGCTGAGGGATCGGACGAAGAGGGGGATTTACCTGTAGAAAGTGAAGATGAAGGAGCGGATGATGCTGATAATAAGGAATTACGTGCTGGATATAAGTCGCAAATCAAGTCGCACTTTGAAACATGGGCCAGCGCTGCTAGATCTAAACAGTGCCGAATGAACTCGTGAAAAGTGTGGTGTTTTTTTCGAGGATTTTCTTCATCTAACTACAAAATGTTACCTGGTATACAGTTCTGAATTTTTGCAATCCATTTCCAAGGTAAGGACACAATTTACATTGTTGAAAAGACGATCGCTTCTGTTCTGTAATAACACAGCTGCATGAAAACAATGTCTGTTTGTGTTTACTTTTCACGTGTTGTTTAGCATGTTCTGGTGTCTCTCTTGTGAAATCAGCACACAGGCGAATATTTTTCTCTGAAAGTGCCAATGTTGAACTTTCCATCCATACCAAACACTAGGGCATAAAACACTGCCAAAGCGGTGAACAAAAAATCCGAAAACTGCTAAAAATGCTACGTACGCAACGGATGTGCGGGGAGACTGAGCGCGAGTGCGCTGGGAACAGCCGAGGCTCGAGGCGCGCGTAGCGAAAAAGTTAAGGAAGCAACTAGAACTGACTGTTAAAACCAGAAGGCTAGTTCAATTTCTGATATTACCAACTCTGAGCAGGTAAAGAGATGGGATTGGTCTTTCTAATGAAAACAAGATCAAGAGGAGGGCAAGGAAGAGTGCTATACAGGTCCGGAAGTTAAAAACGAAGTGCAGACCCTTTGTTGGTGGTCAGGACTTGGTGTAAGCAGCTTAGTGCAGCCACGACATCCATCTCCAGCACAGAACCTGGGTATTTTTCCAACATGAAGGCTAGAAGCTGCAGCCTGCAAAAAACAGATGGATCTGCATCATGCACACGTGCAGTGCTGTATACACTGTCCCTAGGTTTACCGAACGTGATGCTGAATTTCTCGCAAGGTGGGATCAGATATTTTACTGCTTGGGTATGGAAGTGCATTACACTTATTAAGGTATGACATTTGGTGTATCTGCTGGGTATGGATGTGCATTACACTAACCAAGGTATGACATTTGATGTATTTGTTGTTGTGCTGATGGTCTCTAGTAGCGCTGCCCATCCAGACATTAAGCGGCGCTTCTTGGCTGGAGTACCACCCTCAGCTGAACTGATTCCTGTCTGTTGGGTAACCTCTATGCACGAGCTTTCTTCTGTATATAGCTGCAGTAATAAACAGTAGCATTAAGCCTTCGTTTCTACTGGCAAAAAAGGTTCTGTTTCCTATACATCCTGTGACAAAAACCCTATGCCAAATAAACATAGTTTAAAAGGGAACATTCAAGAGCTCTGGGTAAATTTGACAGGATTTCAATAATGATTTTAAAACATTTGAGTGAGTGAGTGAGTTTTTAGGGCTTAAAGCCACGCAAGCCATAAAGACTAATTCGCAGCTGTTAAAACATTTGAGGAATGAATGCAGTAAAGTTATAAAAAAACTAGAGGAGCAAAGCCTCCTTGGCTCACTTGTGAGATGGCTCAAGGTCATTCAGTAAAGCATGTTTGTAAAGCTCTTATCACTATCTATCCTGAGATCTGTAAGTGAAGAGCTTATCAGTGACTATCATTATGCCAAGTTTGATAGCTCTATTTTTTTGTAGTTTCTGTACAAATGGTAATGCAAAATTTCCTGACAGCTGTAATGACCTTGACCTTGAGTCAAGGTCATTCAAATGGGAATGTCTGCATAGGTCTCTTTGCTGTCTATCATTGTGCCTTGTTTGGTGTCTCTGCTGTTTGTTGTTTCCAAGAAAATGCTAACGTGAAAGTCGCCGCATAACATCTTGAATGGCCTTGACCCTGACTCAAGGAAATTGGATACAAGTATGGCAGGACAGGTTTTGTCAATGTCTATTGTCGTGCAAAAGTTTGACACCTCTGGTATCCCTACATTCTGAGAAAACGGCAATTTTAAATTTCCAATGAGACAGCTTTGATGACCTTGACCTTCAGTCAAGGTCATTCAGAATGGTATGTCTTGAAAGGTCTTACTGCTGTTTATCAGTAAGCCAGGTTTGGTGCTTCTGCTGTTTATTGTTTTTGAGAAAATGCCAATGTTAAGGTTTTGGAAGGTTTTCCGCAAAACAGCTTGTGTGGCCTTGACCTTGACTCAAAGTCACTGAATACAGGTATGCCAGCAAAGGAGTTGTCGAAGTCTATCATCAGGCAAAGTTGGATGTCTCTGGCTTTTATAGATTCTGAGAAAGTGCCAATGTAAAATTTCTAAACAGACAGCTTTCGTGACCTTGACCTTTGGTCAAGGTAAATCGTTATGATGTGTTTTGAGTGGTCTTATGGCTGTCTATCAGCGTGCCAAGTTTGGTGCCCCTGCTATTCATTGTGTCTGAGAAAATGCCAATGTTAAGGTTTTGGAAGGTTTTACGCAAAACAGCTTGCATGGCCTTGACCTTGACTCACAGTCACTGAATACAGGTATGTCAGTAAAGGTGTTGACAATGTCTATCATCATGCAAAGTTGGATGTCTCTGGCTTCTCTAGATTTTGAGAAAATGCCAATGTAAAATTTCCAAACAGACAGCTTTAGTGACCTTGACCTTAGGTCAAGGTAAATCATTATGGTACATTTTGAAAGGTCTGATGGCTGTCTATCAGCAGGCCAAGTTTGGTGCCTCTGCTGTTCATTGTTTCTGAGAAAAAGCCAATGTTAAGGTTTTGGCAGGTTTTCCGCAAAACAGCTTGCATGGCCTTGACCTTGACTCACAGTCACTGAATACAGGTAAGTCAGTAAAAGGTGTTGTCAATGTCTATCATCATGCAAAGTTGGATGTCTCAGGCTTTTCTAGATTTTGAGAAAATGCCAATGTAAAATTTCCAGACAGCTAGCTTTAGTGACCTTGACCTTGGGTCAAGGTCAATCATCATGGTGTGTTTTGAAAGGTCCTAAGGCTGTCTATCAGCATGCCAATTTTGGTGTCTCTGCTATTTGTAGATTCTGAGAAAATGCCTATGTTAAGGTTTACTGCGGACACACAGACTGACAGACAGACAGACAGACAGACAGACACACACACACACACAGACAGACAGACAGACGACGGAGGGTTATTACATAGACTCACTTTGTTACGCAAGTGAGCCAAAAAGGATTCAGAAGTCGGAGAAGAGAAAAGAAAAGTACCGGTACACATACTTCCACTGCATACACAGGACTGTGAAGTATCACTGTTATAGTGTGTTAGCAGAAAAAAACGGACAGTTCTCTTTTTTGCAATTACTGATGAACAATTTTTTTCTTATACACCACTCAAGAAAAAATAAATTCACACACAAAAGACAGACCCCACCAAATTTCATTTCTGTTTACATGCGTCTGCAATAACCTTCCACTCTCACAGTGACCACAAAAAACAAAAACAAAAATCAGCCCTTAAAAGGCCTTGGTGATTTCCCCACATATTCTCCGTTGTATTTACACTGATTGCCCAAGTCATCATGAGACTAATGGTGGATAAGCATGTCCTGTAAAAGTGGTTAGTTTGACTCAATTTGCACAAAATTCCCCATGTACTGAGCAAAAACAAAAACTTTTTTTTTAATTGGGTCTCTGAAAGTAGAACATGTTTTACTCTTATGGAGTTTTATAATAATAATTTATTTATATATAGCGCTATAATCTACTTGTAGGGCAGTTCTAAGCGCTAAGAGTACAGGTAAAGGTACAGATAAAAGTGAAGGTTCAGGGCCAGGGCAACTGCATGTATGGTACTTAATAAGGAGATGGAGAAAGACGGAAAATGTGTATAATTGTTGAATAACTAAAAAGAACACTGCATTTTTTTGGCAAATGGACTATACCTGATGGCACACATCTGCAGCAAGCTCAATGTAGCAGTCTTTCAAAGTCACGTTTCTTGTTCTGAAAACAAACATAAATATGCATGCCAAAACAAAAAAACCCTCACAAGTGAGGTGTCAATCATGGCAAAAAGAACACAAGAACAGGTAGATTAACTAAATCAGGTACTTTTTTGAAAGGGATAGGTGAGGGGGCCGAAAGACGGGGAGGTATATAAATAGAGTGGTGGCAGAGATTCAACAGAGAAAAAGCTACCCTGTGGTGAACTTCTGTCTGCCACCAAGTTGGTCAAGTTCACGGTAGATCAGGTCATATATCCTGTTCAGCTGCATCTGAAATCATGAGAAAAGTGAGCTGCAAAGGTGGCGTAACAACAAACTGACATTGTCTGCACACTTGCGCTCACATATATCCTATACTATTTCATATAATTTTAACTTCTGAACTGTAACCATTAAATATTGAGCACCGTTTTCACACAGATTCACATACAGAAGCACATTCTGAGAAAGAAAGAAGTGGTGAACCTTCCAAGCCTCCCAGTCACTGGCAAAAGCGCCGAGATCTTGTGTTCTTGCACCAGCAGGATGGTGTGCCTGCATCTGAACCTGAAGGAACTGCACAAGATCGTCCTGGACACAAACCAAGAGTGAGTCAGTGAGTGAATGAGTGAGCAAGTGAGAGGGAAGGAGGGAGGGAGCATGTATGTGAGCGTACATGCATGTCTTGATCTACTACTCAGGTGCATTTCAGCATGTAAACAGACAAGGTAAAGCAGATGATCAAAGTGCCACAAACCTTCAGAGAATCAGATGGGTAGTTGTTCCACAGGTAAAGCACTCCAGGCAAAATGGTTTCACCAAGTTTACACACTTGTGTTCGAGCATCTGGTGCGATGCTTTTGGTAAAGGTGTTCAAAGCCCCACACATGTGTTCCATCAGTGCTGTCCCTTTCTCTTCTCTTCACATAAACACAAAGGGAAGGTGTCACAATGACAGTCTAGAGGATAAAATGGTAAGGGGAAAGGAAGGAGAATGGTACAATGGGGGATGGGCTGTGAAGCAGGATGAAGATTTGTTCTTTTAATCCACCCTCAGATCAAAACCAACATTCCTTTCACCTTCTTATCCATTTAGGTACATGCAAACGCAGAAATTTGGATGCTAAAAATAACTGAACAGGCGATCTTCCTTGTGCACTTCTTCAGTTCCCATTTATCTGCCACAGATGGCTTTCTCATCGAACAACAGGGAGTAATGTTACAAAGTGAGATACTTAAGACACATCGTCCCCTAACCTGACATCTAAGGTCAAGAGCTAGTACCTAATTTTCTCAAAGACCCTTGTGAAGAAGACGATGAGTTTCTTGGGTGGGAGATCAGACTGCTGTGCAGCCCCAGTCAAGAGAATCCGCACCAGACGAGCCACCACCCCTCTATCAATGGTACATTCAGCGTCGAGAAACAACTGGCAGTAAAGCACAAGCAGCTCTGAAACAGTAGTGGGAAATGACCTGGTAACACTTGTTTTCACAGCACAAGGCTCTGCTCTGTTGAAAGTGAAAACAGTCCATGTAACTGTGTGTAAAGCAGCTCGCAACTCGTTGTATGTAAAGTGATGACTTTAAAGTCAAAAGGCATGGCTGCTATGGTCAGACACTATATGGCAGTTAACATTTCTCTAACTACTTTATTGTAATGCATATAATTATAGAGTGTGGGGTACATAAATAAAAGCTAGTACAATGTATCAATCATTAGAGGCATGCAAAATCAGAAAACAGTATCACTGACATCAATGCTCATGCACACTCTCTGGCTGAGGCAAATGAGAAGCAGAACTGACAACCATGGCATCTTTATCCTTACTACTCAGTGCTCCCTGTGATTTGAAAATACAAGGGTCTGTGGGACCCTCTCTCCATATTTTTGAGGGTCCATGATCTTTTGGTATAATAGTCTGAAAGTCAAAACCATTCGTTGTTGGTGTTTACATAAGTATTCAAGTAGGAGAGAGTATGCATGTAAATTGTAGCGTGTCAGCCAACTGGCAAGGCGAGAAACCTGCACGCTTACCAAATGGTCCCTACATGGTCCACCCCTTGTCGTGGGGTAGTGGCTTGTGTACCTCAATGACCCAGAGAACTATGCCAGCAGGAGCACATGCTCCTGGCAGGGTCACCCAAGCTGGACAGGTCGAAGGGTAGAGGTCAGACGAATGTGGACCACCTCTCCAGGAGGCTAAACGGGTTTGCGTAGGGTTAACAGCCCTACCTGTAAAAAACACTAAGTTACTGAAGCATCGACAGCAACAAACCGAGACATTCACCTGGGCGAGGAAGGGTCTCCATCCCGGAGACCTATGACGCATTGCAGTGAAAGCCGAAAGGAAGCTGCAAGGCCGACCCCCCTTCTAACACCCAGGACAACAACGAGAGTAGCCACATGGAACATCAGGACAATGTATGAAGTAGGAAGGACCATACAAGTAGCAAGAGAGATGAAGAACTACAAGATAGGAGTACTGGGACTGAGTGAGACAAGGTGGCTACAGACAGGACAGCTGAGATTTTCATCGGAAGAGCAATTGCTGTACTCTGGACACACGGAGGATGGAGCCCCCCACACTGAGGGCGTGGCCCTGATGCTGGCACCGGAGGCACAGCGGGCACTCATCGGCTGGGAACCTGTCAACTCCCGCATCATTACAGCCAAATTCATCACCAAGAAAAAGACATCAAGCTGAACATCATCCAGTGCTACGCTCCCACCAATGATGTGGAAGAGGAGAAAAAAGATGACTTCTACCAACAACTGCAGACAGTGATAGATAGAGGAGGAGCCAAGGACATGACCATACTGATGGGAGACTTCAACGCCAAGATTAGATCAGACAACACGGGCTACGAGGACACCATGGGAACACACGGACTGGGACAGATGAACGAAAATGGTGAGCGCTTTGCAGACTTCTGTGCCCTGAACCAGCTAGTGATAGGAGGCAGCATCTTCCCACACAAGCGCATCCACAAGGCCACATGGAGATCACCGGACCATTTCACGGAGAACCAGATTGATCACATCTGCATCAGCCGGAAGTTCAGGAGATCGTGGCGGGATGTGCGCGTGATGAGGGGTGCCGATGTATCATCAGACCACCACCTTCTTGCAACAACATTGAGACTTCGGCTTAAGAGGCACACCAACGCCAACAACACACGGACCAGGTACAACGTTGGACTACTCAGGAACACAGACACACAAGCAGCATTCCGGATCAGCCTTTCCAACAGGTTCCAGCCACTGCAAGACCTGATAGAAGACAGTGAAATGGACATCGAGACACAGTGGGAACACAGCAAGAAACTCTGGCACGACACATGCGAAGAGGTCCTTGGCAAGAGAAAGACCCAACATAAGGAATGGATCTCTGCTGATACCATCCAGAAGCTGGAAGTTAGGAAAGAGAAGAAAACTGCACTGAACACGAGTCCGAACAAGAAGAAGCTAAGGCAAAGGCACAAGAGGAATACACAGCAGCTGACAGAGAAGTGAAGAGGAGCACCAGGAAGGACAAGAGGGACTACATCGACAACCTGACCAGTCAAGCAGAGGAAGCAGCCCGACAAGGGAATCTAAAAGACCTGTACCAGGTGACCAAGAAGCTTGCGGGCAAATTTCAGCAGACAGACAAACCAGTGAAGGACAAGAACGGGCACCCACTGACAACAACTGAGGAACAGCTGAAACGATGGGCAGAACACTTCAGGGAGCTGTTAAATCGCCCCACCCCTGAAACACCACCAGACATCCCACCAGCAGAGACAGAACTACCCATCAACTGCGACAAGCCCTCTAAGGCGGAGATCAGGAAAGCCATCATGACACTGAGAAATGGGAAAGCTGCAGGGTCCGGACGAGATACCAGCAGAAGCCATCAAAGCAGACACAGAGACAGCCGTCAACATGCTGCACAGCCTATTCAGCAAGATCTGGGAGAAGGAAGAGTTGCCAGCCCAGTGGAAAGAAGGGATCGTCATCAACTGATCAAGCTGCCAAAGAAAGGGGACCTCAGGGACTGCAGCAACTACCGAGGGATCATGCTCCTGTCAGTGCCAGGCAAGGTTCTCAACAGAATTCTACTGGAGAGGATGAGAGAGGCAGTCGACCCCATGCTCCGTGACCAGCAGGCGGGCTTTCGCAGGAACAGGTCCTGCGCTGACCAGATTGCCAGCCTACGCATCATTGTGGAGCAGTCGCTGGAGTGGAACTCCCCCCTCTACATCAACTTCATAGACTATGAGAAGGCTTTCGACAGCGTAGACAGAGAGGCACTGTGGAAGCTGCTAAGGCACTATGGAGTTCCTGGGAAGATCATCTCCCTGATCCAGTGCACCTACCAAGACATGAGCTGCAGGATTGCCCATGCTGGCCAGTTGTCAGAAAGCTTCGAGGTGAAGACCGGAGTCCGCCAGGGATGCCTGTTGTCCCCGTTTCTCTTCCTCCTGGTCATCGACTGGATCATGAAGACCACTACAGCAGGCAGGAAAAACGGGATACAGTGGACACTCCTGGACGCAGCTGGATGACCTCGACTTCGTGGACGACCTGGCGCTCCTGTCTCACAGCCACAGCCAGATGCAGGACAAGACTACGTGCCTGGAAGCCACATCAGCCGGAACAGGGCTCAAGATCAACAGGAAGAAAACCGAGCTGATGAAGATCAACACAACTGCCAACACACCAGTCACAGTCGGTGGAGAGCCCATCAGGGAGGTGGAGTCTTTGTCTACCTGGGGAGTGTGGTTGATGGACAGGGAGGCACAGACCGAGACGTCACAGCCAGAATCGGCAAGGCAAGGGCAGCAATGGTCATGCTGAAGAACGTCTGGGCATCCAAAGTTGTCAGCATAAGAACCAAACTTCGCATCTTCAACTCCAACGTGAAGTCAGTTCTGCTCTACGGATGCGAAACATGGAGGACAACGAAGACGATGCAGCAGAAGATCCAGACATTTCTCAACACCTGTCTGAGGCGCATCTTCAACATCCGATGGCCAGAGAAGATCCGGAATGAAGAGCTGTGGGAGCGAGCGGGGCAGGAACCAGTGGCCAAGCAGATCCTGAAGTTTCAGAGGAAGTGGGGCTGGATTGGACACACCCTCAGGAAGCCAGCATCCAGCACCACACGCCAAGCCCTGACATGGAACCCGCAGGGGAAAAGGAAGAGAGGCCGGCCTCGCAACAGCTGGAGGCGGGACACTGAGGCAGAGCTATGTAAGCAGGGGACCAACTGGACTGGAGTGGCAAGACTAGCCCAGAACAGAGTGCGATGGCGAAGGGTTGTCGATGGCCTATGCTCCACGTGGAGCCAAGGGCCTAAGTAAGTAAGTAAGTAAGTTACCAAATGGACTATTATGACTGGACGAAAGTTGTCCCTGAGTGCTTAAGTCAGCCAGATTCTGTCTGCTATGAACAATGGCCAGCGGAAATGTGATGCCATCGGCTGTTAGTTACAGACTGCTTTTTGTTCATCGAGCTTCCGGAAGTGTGTTGGAAAAATACTGTTTGTCCTGGCGAGATGAAAAACGTGCGTCCCCTGTGACGTGCTGTTCTCAAATCTGTGGGTCATTTTACGGGTTTTGAGCGTACAAATACGCACACCTGTGTGTAATCGGGAACACTGCTACTAAACCAACACTGACAAATTTATACATAACACCATACATACATGTATACTTCTGGTCAAACTGCACAACCTTTTGTTCGTTTGTTTGTTTTTGCCAAAAGCACGAAGATCTCACCTTCTGAAAACATTCAGACAACAAAAAAGACAAAAGTTATACTGTACTTACTTCACGATCTAGTCTATCATTATCGAAGAGAAAGGGGCTTTACAAGTTGTCAGTATACACACCATGCCAAGACTTGCTTGGAATATCCAGCCAGTGTCTCCTCACACCAAGAATGTTCTTGAGTAGCACATTGCTGTAATCACTGCCAAATGCTGAACGAGCGTACTTGTCTCTCATAATCTCAAGAACATGACTGAGTAGTAATGAGGTCTTAAGCCAGGCTCCACCTGTAACCATTCAAACAAAGCAAACACCATTTTTTTCTACCCGTAACACATTGCCGACCTTGACAATGCGCTGTGGAATTCCCCCGTGACCCAGGTACTGTGTGCGTGCACAACCCTTGCCAACAAGGCGATTTTAGCAATTTTTCAAGTTTTTTGCAAGAGGTCTTCCTCTGATGTTACTAATTGTGTTTGGTATGGTTTATACGATTTAAAACACTTTCATGGAAGAATATTTTTGACTTGAAAAATTGGGCATAGCAGCCACAATGAGAAGGAGATAACATGGGTTGTGGGTGCTTGGTAACGTCCTCAAGTAAGAGTGCCCGGGGACTAGGCGTGTGTTTGGTAACAGTATACAAGGGCTCGGCTGAAACGCTGGGTGCATGGTTGTGGAAAAGTTAAAACCTCAATTTGTAAAGCATAGAACAATGCAAAAATCTGCATAGCATAGAACAATATGAAAGAAATGTTCAATTGAGTGTGGCCTCCCTTGAGGTATTCTTGCACATTACTGATTTTGCTTGATGCTTTCAACAATGTTAGCTTTTCATTCACTAAAGTGGTGACTCCCATAAAAGGTGTGATACCCCAGAGGCCAAAGAAGGAGTTTCGTGTATAAGAAGTGTTGGAAATGATTATGGAGGAGGGAAGTGATGAAGAAACAGACTTGTTCCACAAAGTGGATGAGTTTGACAGTGACATGGCAATGATTTTGCAACTGATGACTCCTGTGTTCAGTGCGCTTTACCTACCCTCTCAGCAGCAAAACCTTTTCCTTGGAACCATATTTGAGGGCATTTTGAGCAGATTTGGAGGTGGCATATATGATTGTTTTGTTTGGATGTCAAAGTTACATAACTAGAAAAAGAAAAAAAATGAACTTTCCAAGAACATTAACAACATTTCAGTACTACAGAAACTTCATTTTCTGGATTTTTTTTTCAATGCCAAAAAATATGCACCACAGAGGGTCAATTCAGACTCAGCAAGTGCGTCTTTAACGAGTTAAAGCATGCGTCTGTACAAATTCTACAACAACTGCTGAACATTCTACAGATAAATTCCTGAACAGTAACAACTGAAACACAGAAAGCTACATTTGGCTTACTTTTTTCTGCTATACGAACAACAAATCTGAAAACACCACTGATCTCCCTCCTCTTCCGGTCTATAGTGGTGGGTACCTTAGCTCTGGACTTTTGAAGCACTTCAGTCTCTAGCTGAACATGATTGATGACAGCCTGGAATCATAATAGACATGTATCATCTTGGTTGTACACAATAAAGCCAACAGTTTACCAGCTATTCTTTACATCACATGATTCATGATTTCATCTTACCAACACATTCTGTCCCTCTCCTGTATCTCTAATGCTAGATTCTGCAGTTACCTGGTACTGTAACTGTTTTGTTTTGTGATGCAGTATGTCAGTGTACACATTAGATTTATTCTAAACTGCTGTACAGCTCCCACTAGAATAATTGTTCAATCCTCTTGATGAAAAGTGGGAAAAACAGAAAAAGAAAACTTTACAGACAATTATAGATCTATAAATCCGTTTGCCAAAAAGCACTGAACAAGTAATTCAGCACAAAACAAATGTACACACTGTCCTACCTTGTCTTACCATAATTTAAAATTACATTAGTATACATATATGATTTGACAAGAAATATGGCAGCCATTAAGAACAGACAGAATTTTAAAAATCACAATCACGCACACACACACCCTTTCTTACTTTTAGTACACAATCCCATGTCAAGTATTTTCCTTTGACTTTGTGCTTCTCTTCACTGTTCTGGTTGAGAGCCTGGGCTACTGATGATCCACTCAGAAGATTTTCCAACTGTTCTACTGCACTCTACAGAAAACGGAGTGTTTAGTGCAAAGCGACGTCACAAGAAAGGTGCGCCAGCGCAGTATTTGAGCAGACATATAAAAAAGAAACAGCATGGTAAACCATGGTACATGTATCATGTCTATCTGAAGTAGTCACTACTCAACTGAATTTTAACGTGTAAGGACAATGGTCACTGAGTTTGGCATCTTTGAGAAACCAACACTAATGTTCATGCAAATCACCAGTTCCTGGAAATTTTCACTCAAATCCTGTGAACTTGACTTTCAAGCAAGGTCACTGATCAGTGTATTCATAACAGACCTTCATACCAACCACTCAACTAGGGCTGCGGAGAGTTTTTAAAAGTCTTGTGCTTGTAGTCTATGTGTACACTGTTCAACTAAATTACTGGTTTTTGGAACTGCCATCATGCCATGACCTTGAATTTCAGAAGAGGTCAATCAAAATATGTTTGGAATGGAAAAGTCTCAATTATAGACTCACTTCACTTATGCTTCACTTTTGGGGTTGTGTGGACAGACAGAGAGACAGAGACTGTGAGAGAGAGAGAGAGAGACAGAGACAAAGAAAGGGACAATGTACTGACCTTGCGTTCATAAATTTTATCTGCTTCAAGTGCTCTCAGCACAGCAGCAAGATCAGACAAACTATCCATCATATACCCTGCAATTAAAGTCAACCATGGATATTTTTTTATTATAAGATGCCTTAAAAATAATGCACTTCAGAAAACTGCAAAATTTGCAATACCACACTGAGGTTTAGAAATAGTTTACATTGCTTTTTAAAAACTTTCAATCTTGAAGTCAAGCACTGAACATCAGCATAACACAAACTGTACATAATGTACAGCAAAACCATATTTTTAATACCAAAAAGAATGATAGGTCACCATACAATTCAAATTTATATTCTACTCTTTTACACTCGAACAAACATACATCTGACCATCGAGAAGAAACAAAGCCCTCCAAACACAAAAACAAAAAATGAATGTGGTCAGCGCATACAGAGTCAAACCACCTATTCACCCTTTTACTCAGATCAGTCACAACCATCTCTGTGTTTGTGCATCTGATTTCCATTTGAAACACACTTTCAAGGAGTGATCCAGAAATGAGACTTCTATTCTTAAAAGGTGAAGAAAACCTCCAAATTTTACAAAGAATGTTGACAAGTCTTGATATTTCAAACATTATACACTGTCTTTGGAGAACACCAAGCGAAACAGCTCAACTGAACAGCTGTTCATGCGAAACTTAGTGAAATCAACTGCAACCTAATTAATGTGTGGTACAGGCCACAAGGTCAACGAGTGCTGCAACTCTCATCAGTGAATGTGTAGAATTTGTTTCCAAATAGTCACCTTGTGCATACAAACTGGAAAGACATTTAAAGCACAGATATATATATATATATATCTGCCTGCCTGAGTACTTTGGCACATTTTTAAGGCAGAATTTTGATACCAGCATTAACTGAAGTGGACAGCTTGAGATGTGTTTTTCCACCAGCCAACATGAAAACCCAGTTGATCTGGAATCTCCACTAAAAAGGAATTTGTGAGCTGTCATAGCCCAAGGTAAAACCACGACACCAAGGACAGCCCAAAGTAAAAGTTCAGTTTCTGTAACAAAAATTTGGATCCGCACTTCTGTGAAAAAAATAAGCTATTCAAAGCAGCTAAAAAGATCAATACCAAATTCCGAAAAAGTGATACAGAAGAAAAATCAGACTGTTGTAGAGATTGCGAAAAGCCACTGCATTTTGATGGAAATTTCTAGGCCATCCCAGAATTATTATGCTGGTGCAGTAACGTCAGTAGGTTATGTAACCTTGGAAAGATTCCGTACTTGCCAGTAAGTTGAGGAATGTTCTAGATCTGACCTGTTTAGTATAATACAAGCAGCCCTGCACAGCTTTCTGGGTTATTCTTCTTTCATGAGTTTGTTCTCCACGCTGCTTCTGTTAATAAAGTATTGGAGTTATACATCCTGTTTCCTGTGTCTTCTCTGTGAGTGCGACACAGCAGGAGAAAAATACCACACAGATACTACAGATTTCCGTAAAATACGGATGGAAAATCACCCCTTTAATCTGTCATACGGTCAAATGTTGCCGTGGTTAGTTAGATGCCCACGTCCTTTGTATCCTCACAGAAGCTGTGCAGCTTATATGACGTTCCGGCATTTCGACCGGAATAGCCGAACGGAAAAGCGCTGGGCATTCACTGCTCGGGTCGCGAGTTCGAATCCCGCCTGGATCCAAATATTTGTGCTGGTCTTTTTCTCGTTGGCCAGTCTTATCACCCATACGCGGGTTAACCTCCCAAACACCCTAGCGCCAGACGCAAGACAGCCGAGAGATGGTGGGTGAGAAAAAAAACTAACGTGAACAATCGGGGAACGTTTCAACATGCAAAAATGGTTGCATCTACAAGAAAGGTGTATTTGCACAATGCACTACTCAAATTTCGACACAAAAAGTTTCTGTTTTGTACTTTTGAAGGTGTAACAGCGATGTTCTCCACTTGTCTGCTAACCCAACGCCATTTTTCGCGGATTTTCCGAAGAGGTGGTGGTTACATCCCTTGCCAAAACTCTTTTCTCATGTGTTCGTGAGATCGGGGGAAAAGAACAGCAAAACAACCTGCCCATAAATTATTGTATCTCAGATGAACCAACCTAATACTAGTGCTTGAGGATGTTCGTTTAATTAACTTTGATACAGTTTGCCACAGTTTATAATTTTACATTGGTGCTAATTACCCAAATTTCCAGAAGCACACGGCAAAACAAGCAATCTACGAAATAAAGCGAAATAGATTTTCATCGCTCATTGCAATCTCTAAAATGTGTCTATGTTGCTGCTTGTCTGGTAATTGGAATACTGAAGCCGAACCTACCTAAACCACAGTCTTACACGCCGGCGTAGCCCCAGTCCTCGGCCCCTGGATTACTTCTGCCCTAAACCGCATTCGTCCGGCAAGCTAATGACCCCTAACCCATGTTTGAACGTCAGATCGGAGTAGACCACTGCTCTGCTCTAAGCTTTTTAACCTATGCCCTAACCTCACTCAACCTAAAAGACTTAGTTAGCTTATATCAGTCTACTACGTTTTCAAGCCGGACAAACTTGATTTTAGGTCGGAGTGTAGCCTGGTCAGAAGACAAGCTTTTTTAGAACCAGCTGCAATATTTTACGTGGTGATCATACCTGCACTTCCAAACCGGCCTATCATCACCATCGCTGATCAACTAGGCCCTATACAAGACTTGTGTTTCTCAATGATTCGTTCGTATTTCACAGTTTTCTGGTTTTTGCGGTAATTAGTACTGCCTTTTGCATTTCCTTAGTGCGCATGCTCAATCGACTACAGCACTTGGCAACACACGCTTCGTTTGGACTTTCAGAGGGCGTCGGGGTTCTGACTTATCAAATAAACATGACTTCTTACAGAGTAAGTACTCAACTTTAAACCAGTTTGTGACCAGCAATAAGTAACTGATGTCTCCGTTGTCATCGAAACAATATTTATGATGGGATGAAAAAGACGATGGAACCAGTTAGCAGTCATTTGTTTTGCTTCTGTTTCGCTTTCAGGCAGCTGATTCCAAAAGGGAAGAATTCAGGAAGTACCTTGAAAAAGCCGGAGTACTGGATGCGTTAACAAAAGGTAAACTGAACCAGGAACAGATTCGTTCCGTGTTAGCTTTTATTTGACACCTAGCAGTAGAACGTTCACATTCTTCCAACTCGGCAGACGGATCATTGGGTGCATTGTGAACTGAAAAGTGTAGCTAGCCTGGTGGTACTTATTTTCATGTAAGGGATTGACTACTGCTTGCAAAGAAAGAAATATATATATCTAAATTTATTTACAGAACTTTCTCAAAATAAACATTATCACCATCCAAACTAATTACACTTTTTTTTTCTTTTGACATTCTTATTTTCAGTTCTTGTTGGACTGTATGAGGAGCCTGAAAAGCCAAACAATGCCTTGGAGTATCCTTTCAACCCAGAGCACATGTCAACCAGTAAAAACACATAGGTAGTTTGCAGTTGCAGTGTTTTCTGTAGCTTTCAGACCAAAGGCTCCTACAGACCCTCTTTCAGAATTTCAGAGGGTCCTTTTGTAATTTCTGTGAGACCCTTACTCAGCAGTGACAAACTTAATTGGATATAAGAGCCACAAGGTATACTGCACATATCATTGTGTAAGCACGAACACACACACAAAATTCTATTTTTCGTCCGGAATTGGTGTTCGTCGCATGATTTGGATGATAATCTCAGAGATCATTCCAATGGGCAGGGCAGTACCAGAGAAATGTGTGCGTCCCTGGGACGCAGTGATTTAAATTTTCTGGGTCATTTTCTGATTTTTGCACTATAGTGCGTAATCAGAAAAACTGGGTTGAACAGCTGAATTCCTCTTGTGGAATTACGAGAAGCCAAATAAACATCTCTACAGATGGTAGCAGTTTAAAACTGGCTACAGCAGTTTTGTCAGTATAAACACCATCAACAAAACCACTTGCCTTTATCACCCAGTACTGGATTTCTGTTACAGTACCTGTAATAGAAATCTGTAGCATATAATATTATATATATATGTATGTACCTTTGAGTTTGACTTTGAGAGGTAGATACAGATTTTTTGTTTTGAAACGAGCGACTTACGGCATCTGAAAAAATTGAGAAGTAGTTGCAGGTTTCTTTTGGCAGGCTATTCCAAGTCAAAAACAGATCCCACTGTTTTGGGATTTATTTGCAGTTGCAGTGCGTATCTGTGGCAAGTTGGTAGAACAGTTAACTCACCTTTACAGAGGTCAGAATTGTTCCTCTGTGCAGTTGATGTCCACATTTGTCTCTTTACTGCTGGGCAAAAGGTCATATCTGCAGGGTAAAATTCTATGCAGTTCTGTCAAACTGAAGCAGAATGCACAAAATTGCACAGGTTTTTTATCTTTAAAAGTTTCCACAAGGCATGCCTGTGGACCTCCCTGGAAGAGCATTTCTGCTTCTCAGACTTGCATGTTCCCTCTCATAATGTTTTGGGGGGGTTGGGGGATCCTGTCTTATGCTTTTTTCAAGTAAAGGGCTTGCTGAAAACTCTGTGGGAGAAAATGAAATTCTGCTTGTAATTTTGTCAAGCTGTTAACAAATAAATGTTGGGTGTATTCTCATGTTGAAAAGCTGCATGTGCTTGCTTAACCGATGACTAGCTTTTTGCGTCAGCATCTCGGAGCTTCAGGACCAGACACAGCTGATGTGGAGGCTCTTAAACTGGAGGTGACAGAACTCAGACAGAAGTGTGAGCAACTCCAGGAAGAAAACAATGAACTCAAAGCAAAGGTATGCTGGTCCGCCTGGAGTGCACTGATGTGTGGAGAATGATTTCAAAGATGCGTCATTGGCAACGCACAGCAGTATGGTTATACGAATTACACGTGTAACTTGTAAAACTGGCTGTGTGTTGGCCAAGAAGTGGCAGGTACAGATATGGAAAAAAGGTAGTATATTAGGAGCAGCGAGTGTTAGTGTCTTCTTTTAAGTCCATTACAAACATTGTGCTGCTGAAGTAAGACCTACATCTCAGAGTATATATCCTTGGGTAGACTTTGATAGAGGATTATTTATGCTGGTCCTCCCCCGAGAGGTAGTGATGATTAGAAGTACATTTATTGTCTGAGAAAGGCATATTTTTCAGCCATTTTTTTCAGGCAAAATGTTTGTGTTGTAGGTGCAACAGTACGAGCCTCCAGCTGAGCAGGAAGTACCAGAAAACTAGGCAATCTACATCCCTCATCAGTTTCAGCATCCTCATCATCATCAGAGCAAATGCTGTGTGAAGCCTTGGTGAAAAACCGTCACTCCACTGGGTTCACTGGGATGTGATGGCAGTGGCTTCCACTGAATAGCATTCTTTCATTCTCAGAAATTTGTTGTGTATATATTACAACCAGCACTGCATTGCATTAACTTTCAGTTACATTTGCTATACCTTTCCTTGCCCCCACTTAGTTTTTAAGGCTGTGGTGGCGGTAAGAAGGGGATCCATGGTTTGGGTTTTTTTGTTTTAGTTTGGTTTTCCCCCCGCATTTTATCTACAAGTGCAAGGTGAACTAGAGCACCCAAGTTTAAATCTGTCTTAATTTTCCCTGTGAATCTCTTCATGTCTGGGTTTCTTAGTCTGCCTTCTTTGTCACCTGACATTTTGTTTTTGGAAATCTGAAACCATTAGTGGTTAATGGTTGGTTTGTGATAAATGTACAGAAGACGGTCTCAGTAGATATGTCAGTGAAATTGTATGGTGATAAAAACAAAATGGATGACAGATGCTGGTAACATCTTTTGAAGTTTTCTGTCACTGACTCAGAAACCAACTTTCCACTTCAGTTATTACAGCCACTCCTTTGTTGTTACATATGCAAATTAGCAGCTGAAGCCTTGGATAACAGGCCGCTGTAATTTATGAGCAAGTACATGTACAAAAAGTGTAAAGTACACAGTGCTGGATCACTTTTATTTATGACCTTTTCTTATTTTGTCTTTAGACTGTAAAATTAAACATGGATGAAACGGTGTATTTTCTCCTTCTTCTAATGTGTGTGTTTTGTGTTGTTGTTTTTTTACATAGTAATACATGTACTCAGTTGGTAGAGTTCGCCCGTTAGGGGGTGCAAATGTATACCAGTCATGTGCAGGAGAGGCAAATAAACTCCCAGTCGTCCACTAACGGGGGCGACTGTGTCCCCACAATGCGGGAGGGGATGCAAATGTACTCCAGGGTCTGGTGAGGTGAAGTCACGTGGCCACCGACTTCATTCTATGACTTTATGCCGAAATATTGACGGAATCAACTCGTTGGTATACATTTGCACCCCCTGACGGGCGAACTATACCAACTGAGCCATAGTGACAGTAATGGTCAAAGTTTGTTGTGCTAATGAGTAATATCGGGATTATAAACTGTGCTGGATACAAGATCTGTATATACTGTCTTGAGAATTGACAGTACTAAGGAATATGCTTCCTCAATGGGGAGCACAAGAAAACTGAATTCTTGTTTTCAAGATTTGCTCTCACAGAGAGGTACATGTATGTAAAGACTGTCTGAAGTACCGGTGAGCACAATGGTTTCAAAATAATGAAGTTAGCAAGAAGAAATCCTGGTGAAACTATGTGGTGATCAGAATTGATCACAATGCTGTATTGTCAGTCTACAAACATGGGAATTTTGTTTGAAATCGGTCAAGTTCTAGAGATAACATTGTCACAGAAAACAAAACAAAACCCAAACATTTTTAGAAAAATGATCAGTGGGTTTCCTTCTCTCATTTACTAAAAATACTGGCATAACTACACAGATGCACATATCTACATGCAGTGCATGTAGTCAAAAACAGCCGAGTTGTCACTGTACCTAAAGTTTATGCACATTCCAGAATTCAACATCCATCCTACAGCCCAGCTGCCCTTACACAACTTGCATTATAACCCTCCTGTAATTTAAAGTAAACTTGACAGCACAAGCTTAATTCTCAAATACAAGACCTCTGAGAAGTCTGACATGGAATACAAAAACCTGTTACGTCCATTAAGCTGGTCTGGCTAAATTAGTCTTATACTGACAAAGCCATTGAGGTATTCTGGAATATTCTCTTCTCAGCAGGACCAGGGTGAAGGAAAACGGCCATTACGTCAGTTTCCTTCCTCTTGAAATTGCCCCATTTACCCTAAAATGATGTCATGGACTGTTATTTGCCATGATATGGCAGAAGTGTGGATATTACCCACTCAAAACTGTGTGCATATTTACAGTAAGATAACAAGCATGCCTCTTTCAGGTTGCTTGTCCCTTTGATAGCGCATTTTTTCCCTTTGATTTTCCTCAATATTGGCTAAAAGCTGAGAATAGAGAAGTCTATTTCTGATATCGCCTCAAAGAATTACATAGGCTTTGTTTGAACCGAGCCATAGGGAAAACAAAACAGATAAAAGTGCGTGGACATGAATGGCATCATCCCTTGCACTGTGTAAATTTATTTTGATTGCTGCATTTTGTCAGCTTTGTGTTAGGGTGTACACTGAGGCACAAAGGGACGAAAAAACTTAACCCTGGTAGCGCTGAGCCTGGAATATTCCGGGCTACCTGTATGGCTTTTTCAGCGCAAGACAAATTAATTCAGCAAGACGGGTTAACTAGATTTATAGTAGATGCAAATTTTGGTGGATCTCAGTTCATTATATACATTTCATTCAACGTGTTGGAGCAAATCATGACCACGATGCGTGAATGAACAACTAAACAATTTCCCATGTCATGAGCATGACATTTGGCTTTAGTGTATGTTCAGGTGGCAATAGAAAAGTCTGTGTCTGCACAAGCCGGGGACAATGACTATGTGTGCAAAGATGAAGAGAGCATATTGAGAAGACTGAGAAGATATCAAGTATGGCATGTGTTTCCATTTGTCCTGAAATGGAATCTGCAAACAGCGTGTTCTTCCAGAATGGCCCCTACACTCGCACAGCTGCTGGCTTTGCATAAAGATGAGTTGACTTTTTTCTTTTTTTTTTTGGCTGCCCCAACTCTTTTGCCAGTTCCAGTGGTGTTCCTACCAGGTAATGGGTGGAATCCATGGAGGACTCGGAAGCTGGGGCATTTTTTATTATGCATGATGATGGAGAGTGATGGTCAGACGATGCTATGGATGTCTGTGGTTTGGGACTGCGAGACAGGGTCACATTCCACGTTTCCTGTCATAAATATCCTGGCATTAACCAGGCCCGGGAACTACGGCACCTGCGGTGCCGGCCATGTAATCATCCACATCATGTGTCATACCAAGGGAAGCACCCCCAAAGTCGCACCTGTGAAGTGGGTGAATCGCGGCTGTGTGGCAACAGCCTCCCCATTGGGTCCATAGCACACCCGCTCTGGGTAGGAGCCGACCTAGGTAGGAAAAATCCCGCTTGCCTCGGCTGGGATTCGAACCTGGGTCTCCCGGTCCATGGTCCGAAGTGCTAACCACTGCACTACAAGGGCCAGTAAGATGAGTTGACTCTAATCAGTGATGTACCTGAGGAATGCCGACAGGATGCAATCGTGACAACAGATTCAGTTGAGAAAATGTAGATTTCAGCTCAAGTTCATCTGCATTCAGCAAAAATCACAGCAGTACCTTTAGGTACTTTATCGGTGAAACTTTATCGGTGTTTGCAGATAGCATTTTTGTGTGAATGGAATCTACCTACATGACTTACTGGTATATGTGAAGTTTTCCCCCCCCCCCCAACAAATTGAACTGCAGACTAAACGTATATCCAACAGTTTTTGATCCACAGTACAAGCTGACCAAATTCATACACCCATTGAAGTTGGGCTGCATGTTCACAACAAATACCCTGAGTTACTGTTTCGACATGAGTGTCATCAACTTGATGTTGGCGCATTATCCCCCCAGTACCTAACCACGCTAAAATCAACTGCTGCCTTGCACTGCATGTAGTTCCAGCGTACAGGGCTCCCTGTTTTCCAAGAAAACAATTACATGTGCATGCAAGATTGCACCAGTTTTAACCTTTACAGTACGAGCCTGGCGAAAAGCACCCAGGACTTTCACGTTTTTGCTGATTTCTCTTTTTTTAAACCAGCGTTTTGAAACTTCAGGTATTCCTTGAGGAGAGTTCGAAGGAGAAGAGTAGGAAATCAGCATCTCAGAAATAATGTAATAAACAATGTCCAAAGTTGGGTACATGCCTCTCTGATCGCAATCTCTACGCACAGAAACTTAGTTTGTACGTCGTTACCTGAAAAGCACCCAGTATAAACAGTGTGTACTTGGAGCTGCTGCGTGTTGTTAGTCATTGCCAAGTGGAAGAATTCTCTACCCTCAGCTTATATATGCTGCACCATCACCCTGTTAATTACCTGCATGTATTGTACACAGCAGGCATGCCCGTGTGGATATATATGAAAGAGATAGTACCAGGTACCATCTGATGCACAGTACAATGATTCGCCATTTGTATAGGGGTTTTGTGTGTATGTGTGTTTTCCTTTACTGTTGCTGAATGGAAACTGTACATCCTTGGGCACTCAAGGGTCGCTCTAGCCAAAAGGCTTTAGCACAGAATACACTGCAGGCATACCATAACTAGGGATGTGCCGATTCGAAATGGCCGAATCGATTTTCGAATCCTGACTTTTTGACCGAACTAGTTCTGCGAATCGGCTGGATTGCCAAGGGAGACAACAAGTCGGAACCAGATAACCTTTGAGTAGTGATCACTGATACAATGTTTCCCTTTCATTGATTGCAAATTACACGTATTACTAACATTTATTTAGCAAAGTCCCCGGACAGCACGCACTGTCGGCCCGACAGCGGGCCGACAGTGCGTGCTGTCCGGGACCTTACTAGATTCATTCCGTGCACTGTTCTCTTAAGGTAAAAAGCATTGAAATTAAAATAAATCAGTTATATCGAAGAATGGCTTTTGTGCATACTTTACAAAATAATGAAAATTCTCTCTCTCTCTCAAGAAAACAGGGTACACCGGCACACACGATGCACTTTTTTAATTGGACCCACACTCTACTTTAATGGAAGCGGGACTATAAGAGACTAGACTGTCAGCCTTTTCTCACTGAAAATTAAAAAAAAAAAACCCTGAACGCCGTGTTTCCATTTTGACGCGTCATCTCGCTCGTCTGCTTGAAATTCTGTTTGCCGACCAGAGTAACGTTCCTTTTCTCCGCTTCGGCAATTTCCGGAAAGTTCGCCGAGAGTTGCCGAGCAAATCGTAGCGAATCGCGATTCAAGAGTCGAATCGATTTATCGGCAATTCAAAAGTCCGAACCGATTTTAAGCAATAAATCGATTTTTTGGCACATCCCTAACCATAACCCCAGAAAGTGCTGGACACAGTCATCTACATGAAAAAAGTTAAGGCCCAATCAGACCAGCCTATAAACACTGCATGTTTGGTCACTAGCCCCCCCCCCCCCCCCAAATCCAGGAGGTGCGCGGCAGTGTGTTTAGCCATCTGGATTTTTTCTTGCCCCATCCCATGCCGACGGCATGCATGGACCGGGTTCTGTCCTGCAAAATCAGGAGATCCGGACTACCTTTCTTCCTCCGTGCATGCTGCATACAATTTGCGTGAGTACAATTTCGACCGTCATTGAATGCGGGTGTTTCGGCACAAAAGTGTGAAAAACAATGGCTGGGGCATCGAAAACATTATGGGATGACGATCAGGTGACAAACAACCTGATTTCATTTTACCAGACGAAGATGTTGCTGTGGTGGATCAGACATGACGATTATTATGTTCTGTCTGCCCGCCAGCACACAGCGGCATTCCAGCGGATTGCTAGTCTGTTGGGGGGAAGACTATACGGTGTCTTTCTTTGAAATAAGTGGCGCAACTGTCGCCAGTAGGGAATAATAGGTAGGCTTGTCCATCTGGAGACATGACTGGAATGTCTCTGAATCATCCGTAACCAGTTCTTGAAGCAGGCTGTTGCACAAGCCTAGTCAATGTGAATCGGCAGGCACCACCTTCATGGTGGAGTAGTCAGGCATGCACCACACACAATCGTTATCCTACAACCTCTTCATCCATCCGGACAATAATTATGCTACTTTGTGGAGTGCGGAAACAACTGAAAATGCCATGTTCCAACGCACTTCTGCACGGTGTCTAAACAGGCAGCTTCGTGCAGGTTGCTTGCCTTTGGAAGAAGGGAACCATGTACGCTGTCTACAGCTACTGTCAAACAGGCTGTCAAAGGAAAGTACTAGCCGGCAAGCTTGTAGGCTGGTATGAGGCCTTCTTTACATGCGTGAGTACTATTGTGAAAATAAAATGCAACAAGCAAGAAAAAGAGAATCAGCCATAAAACAAATCAAACTTTACTTAAAGAGTCATCCGTTTATCCAGGAACATCACAAAAAGATGAATCTTCATAATCTACATGCAACTGAATCAATTACCGTGTGAATTTTCACAACATAAGAAATTATCAGTCTGTTTTTACTTTGTTCACCATTCACTGCAAACAAATGCCATGACCACTGTAACTTGAAGAGCAGGCAAATGATCTATATTTTATATTGTTCAGGGAAAAGACAGGCCAGCCTTCACATCTGATGAAACATATCTGACTGACTTGGGGAAAAAAAAAACAAAAAAAAAACACCCAAACACCAATGCATGCACTCTTCCACACACAAATGATGGGTGACACTAAGACTTGGAAGATTTCTCTGCTTGTCGACGTTTCACATCCCAGTTGTACACTCTTGCCATATCTGTTACTGGTAAAGGATCATTCACATAGAAAAAGACAATGCATGTCTGTGCCAAAATGACTGCCAAATGTACCGACAGGAAATAAAAGGAATGATCAAAGTGTGTCCATGTCTCAAAGTAGGATGGCAAAAATCTTTTATGACATGTGACACAGCTTACCATTTGGGCTGAGTTTGGTGTGCCTGGTGTAAGGCTGCTTAAAAAAGCAAATATTCTGCCAAACAGTGAGTTTTCATTTCGAATCAAAATGACTAACTGTCCTGTTTGTTTTGTTGTTGTTGTTGTTTGGTACACATGAAAGCTCTACATGCAAACTATAGCTGTGCAAAATTTGGGTTGTCTGGTGTTTATGGCTTGTGAAAAATGAGAACATGGACATACATCTGAACTTTGTCATGACCATGTTCCCTCAATGTTTAGGTGGTGTCACTGTGACAAATTTGATGGTGGTCAGTATCCTAAACTCTTGGTTTCTGAGCGAGCCATTTCACAATCACCAATGGCATGCTGCACAAGATGACAGCAAAACCTCGCTCAGTCTCAAAACACAGACTGAGATGAATCCATTTGGCTTTTGCTAAGGTTTGTGAGAGGCTGAAAACACTGTAACTGTGTACAGTTGACAATGTACTGCACACAGATGCAGTGCTTATTCTAAAAACATACTTTCACAGCTTTACGCTGGAACTGTAGATACTTTCCAGTGCTGTGCTAAGACTTGCACATCACTGTTTGATGTTGAATCGATAAAGATAACATTATTTATCCCATTGCTGGGAAATTCATTCGGTCGAGACTCTCAACCACTTAAAAAAAAAAAAAAAAAGAAAGAGACATTTGTATATATATATATGTAAATCTTACAGGCAAAACACACACACCAAGGATACTGACTTCAAGAGTAGTCATTTGATCCCTTAGAAAGCCCAGGTCCTGTTCCACCTGTGCTAAAGACTTGACAGCAGCACTCAAGTTCTTCTCCAAAAGTTCATCCGCATCATCAAGGGTGTATTCAAGCATGACATTTGCCTGTCAGAGAAAATATTGCTATGTACCACATCTTGCATGAACATGACATGATATTCAGTCCATAAACGAGTATCTGACAAAAGGATTTTTCATGTGCCACCAGTGCCCATAACAATGAATCATACAAAATGGTAGTAAAAACATGAATAGCATTCTGAAACAGTGTTATGAAATCCAATACAATCTAGGAAACTGAAACATACATATATTCATTAGACTTTTTACAGGGACAAACATCAGTAGCATGAAGTGCTATGAACATCCATGCTCTGGCTATGGCTACATGCAGTCTTTGTTTTCCTGTTTTAACCGCTAAGCATTCAGGGCATAGGGCTTTTCCACATTTTCCGACACCCCTTAGGGGCCTACCAACCTCCCTAGTTTGTGAAACATACAAACACATCTTTACTGCCATCATGTTGCACATCATTTCATTATAAAGAAAACTGAAAATAGTTTCAAGGCAGACAAAACTGTAAATTGAAATATTTCATATGACAATTTTACAGTTTGAATTTCTTCAGGGAAAATCCACATTTTTTGTGACCATGAATAAACACTATGAAGAAATTGTTTTCCTGTTTCATGCATAAAATTAAAAAATGTAATGAAATGATGACAAATTCTAAAAGCATGACTCTAGGACAGCATTTGCGATGAAGCGTGCAGCCTGTGTGCGTAAGCAAACCTGACAAGTCACCATAAATTAAATACAGTATTTCATTTCCATAGATTACCAGTAGTACTGATTGACCATTGTACTTCTGCCTACGATTTCAATGGAAGATGGAGTTTAAATCTAAACACTGAATCAGTGAATGTAAAAACTAGAGAGGCAGAAGCCTACTAGGCTCACTCTAAAATGGGTCAAGGTCATTCAAAAGAGTGTGTTTATAAAGGTCTTATTGCTGTCTATTATCATGCTAAGTAAGGTGTCTCTGGTGTTCATAGTTCCTGAGAAATTGCAATGTTCCAGTTTCCATGGCCTGATGGGTAGCATGCATAGCCTTGAACTTGAGTCAAGGTCATTTAAAGATCTTATCAATTTCCATCATTATGCCAAGTGCGATGCCTCTGGTGTCAGTAGTATCTGTGAAAATGCCAACAGTAAAATTCACAACAGACAGCACTATGACCTTGACATTCAGTCAAGGTCATTTAAAATTACCAATGTTAATTTTTTTTAAAAAGTTTACCACAAACAGCGTGTATGGCCTTGACCTTGACTTAAGGTAAATGAATACAGGTATGTCTGTAAAGGTCTGCTCAATGCCTATCATCATGCAAAGTTGGATCCCATCGGTGTTTGTAGATTCTGAGAAAATTCCAACAGCAGAGTTCAAAACAGACAGCTTTAGTGACCTTGACCTTGAGTTTTGAAAGGTCCTGTTGTTGTCTATCAGCAAACCAAGATTAGTGTTTCTGCTGTCTGTTGATTCTGAGAAAATGACGAAGTTTTCTGCGACACACACACACACAGAGATAGACAGACGACAAACACATTACATAGACTCCCTTTGTTACACAAGGGAGCCAACACAACAAAACAAATTCATTATTCAAGAGTGTGCATTGTTAAAAGAAAAATAATTTAAAAAAATGCAGAGGATCTTCTTGCAACTGAAGACTTACCCCTAACCAAAGACAAACTTTGTCTGTGGGTGGAATTTTTGCTTTGGCATACAGGTGGTCTGACAACAGAAACCTGCTCTCCAGTGGTTCAGTAGAGTCCTGACAACAAAGGTAGCCCCAAAACAGCTTGAGATTAAATGCAACTGTATAAACATAAGCTTCCCATGACAACAAAATCACAATATCAACCAGTTAATTATTCTTCCCTAAAACTGCTATTCTGTAAGTATAACCAATTAATCTAAATGCTTTTTGCCATACATATTCTGCCGGATATGCAACCAGCAGGGCAAAACTTAAAGATGTGTTTCACCATTCACAGCTCCTCATGATCAATGTTGCCTGCATGACGTTAAGCCCTAAATAACTAACTAACTAACCTCATGATCAAAGTACATGTAGCACCCACAAGTATACATGTACATGTACTGACATAGAACAAGTGGTTCAAGGTGTGCCAACCAGAAAGTGTTCCCAGCCTCTTGCCTCCCTCATTACCCTCAAAATAAATCTTCATGACGTTAAAAAGTGATCGGTTTAAAGCAGTATCTTAGTATTCTTACCTTCTTGGATTGTAAATGCTTAACAATGTCAAGTGAAGTGCGAATGTCAGGTATTTGGCTCTTTAACCTGTTGAACACACACAAAAAAAGGCATAGAATACATTTTGTTATTGTTCAAAATTAGCTGCAAAAGATGGCAGAATGACAGCCAACACCTCCCCCACCTGAAGGATAGCAGATTTACACAAAAAGACAACAATGTTTTGTAAAACTGAAATTTAAACGATCTAACCCCACTCACTGATCATTCATCACCGCATCTGCATCGACATGGCAATACAGTAACTGAGTAATGGAAAATGTCTGGGCAGTGCTAAAGACAGCAGGGAAACCATGGCAAGTTTTACTGTAACAAAAGGGTGTGTGTGTGTGTGTGTGTGTATAAATAGTAATGCATACAGTTCAAAGCCAGAAAAGGCATCTCTTCCTTAGTAGAAGTAAATTACCAAGAGCAGCACAGGTCAGCTTGAGCTAAACACACAAAGAATCACTGACTGAAACAGACACAGTAACTGTGTTAAATAATGTTATTTCTGAAAAACCCACGTGTGGTTCATTACTGATTCAGAACAAACCAGAGGGAATACAGACCAGCACCATATGCTGACAGCATCTAAAACTAGGAGTACCCCTAGAATCAACAGCCAAACTTATGACTTCATTTGTAATCACACTTCCCTGATCATCTGACTGACAGCTACCCATAGTGAGTGAGTGGCCAACTAGCTTTAGTCCACTGTGTATGCTGTGGGAAGAAGTTCAACTAATGTGATACATGTACCACAGAAACCTACCATTAGTGTAACTTGAAGAACTGTCCAGATCAATCTGTGGATTCCAAAAAGCAGCCTCATGTGCTTTAAGTTTTGCCTACCTATCAAGATTCTTATCATTCAAAATATTTACCCGTTTCAGAGTGGTACTATTTTTAACCGGAAGCACAGTCACAAAAAATGTACATGTATACTGAAACATGATCAACTGATCAAGTATAGTAAAAATACAGACAAAACACACATGTAAATCAATGAAGAAAACAGAGATCTAATAGTACACGTAGTAAAACACCTTCAGCCCGGTCTGAAATAAAAAATATATGAATAAATTAACACACCAAACCTCACTCTAAACAGAGTAAACCTGTCATTCTGACTTCTAACCCTTAACCGCATACAGCAATGAGCATAGGTAACTAGTAACACCAACCTAGACTCCATTCAAACTGGGTTTCTAACCATAAACCACCTTACACCTCAGTCTGGTGCTAATGTTTCAAGACAACAGTAGGACCCTTTCCAGGACAAATTTCATACAGGTTTATTTACGCCACTTGCCAGTGCAAATTTTCAGCGAATTAACTATGAGTGCTTTAAGTCCAAAAATAGTAAGGAAACAGAGAGTGAAAGTGTGGTTTACAAGTTCACAAAAACACACCCCAGTTATGTCATCGGTCCTAACGTTGAAAATGAGATTTTGCCTTCAGCGGAAAACACGCTCAAGACTGATGACTATTTGGAAAGACAAAACAAAGAAACAGCAAAACAATAAACCAAAAGCTCCTGGAAAACGAACGGACAAGTCAGAACGACACAAACATCAACAGAAAGCATCTGTGATGGAGTTGAATCAAACACACAAGCAACGCAACGCATGACACACAAGCAGACGAAATCGCTTGTTCAGCCTACCGCGATGAAAATTCCTGGATCTGGCCTTCACAATGTGTGCTCAGTGAATCTTCACACTCCCACAACTGATACGGTGCAGCAAGACATGTGCAAAGTGTTTGAATTTGAACACACATACACCTTTCGTCTCGTTCTGCTGACCTTGCGACTGTAAGATCAATCAGCGTCTTGTGCGCAAGGAGCTTGAAAGGATATACATATATATATATATATAATATGCATTTCATTTCCAAGACGCAGCTGTCTGAAACTTGTCTTGGGTTATCCATTTCACATCAGCGCCGACAAATACTTCAGGGGTAGAAATGATCATGGATGAAAAAAGAGGAAAATTTTCATTTGTAGAGTGGCAGAGCCACGACCACGTAGCGCCATAGGCACAGGCGCCTCCGGGAGCATGCGCCTCCTGAATTTTTTTTTTTCAAAATTAGATCAAAATCAAAATCTGTGCAATCCAGTGCATTTCAAGTGCATAATTTCACAAAGTGTTGGAGAACTGCACTGACTTAAATGAGGCAAGACATGCTAGTTCTTCAACCTACTTCTTTATTCACAGAATCAAAGTATCACACAGCACAATAGCACACAGAATGCAGGAAAAGACTTGTTCTGACCCTGAAACACCATGCTTCCAACAATGAAGGATGGAACAAGCGGAGTTTGTTTGACCCTACAAAGGGGTGAAGTCACAGCAGTCTGACCTTATGCTCAGTTCAAGCACAGCTGGTACAGCCGTTTTTGGCACCTGCACGGACATGGTAGAAAATGCCAGTCCTGGTTTGTAAAGCTGTCTGAGAATCTGATCAAGTTTCTCCTCTTTGCAGATGATCTCTGTCTGCTCCCATTGCCTAGCGTTTTTGTCACCCCTCCTTCATAAACTTTGTCTTTCTGCTGGACGCAACAGCCCGCCATGTTGACAGGTTACATACCATAAAATGCAAATTTGGATGAAAACACTATATATTCCTCTTACACATAACGCTGCATATGACACCCTAGAAATGCTTTAAAATTCGACAAAAAAAGCACAAAAATTAGGCAGCCATAGACTTATGTGTAGAGTAAATTTCAACAAATTCCAAATCCAATATTCCGTTTTTTGGCAATGTTGGCAGCGACCACATACCCGCTCATTCCACGGTCGTCTGCTGGCTCCTGTGCCAGCCACGCATGAATACAAATAGTCCACAAGCCAGGCTCATTTTCCCCTAATTTTACTATTACCTGGCATGAAACTTGTTTACAAAGCCAACAAAAAGCATTGCTTGCCATTTTTTACTCTGCACACAAATTTTAAAAGGGGCAAAGATTTTCTACTATATTTAGCGTACTACATGACCTGAAAGCTATTAGTATTACTGATCTGTAACCTGTTAAAAGAACAACTTCCGCCCTCAAACAGACTGGAGATCAGCGCCATCTGAGAATTTGCCATATGGAAAAAAATCGATTTTTTTTTTTTTAAACAGCAGAAATTTTTTTTCCCGGTGGAAACAGATGTCACAACCACGGAAAACCGCTGAAACACAGAGAATTTCGACCTCTGATACTTGATATCAAATGAGGCTGACTGTTCTGCGTGTCGTACATGCGCGTTGTTTATAATCTGGTTTGTTTATGATTCTGTGCTTCGCTTGGCATGAGGATTTCTGTGGCCCCTTTCAAGCTTCAACACATAAAGCTATGGCGGAAGAATCATGTTCTTAAGGCCAGCCGACATAAAAGTGGAATTCCCTTTTCATGTTGAATTTACTGTGCAGACAATATCCCTGAACAGATAAAAAATAAACAGAAAAAAAAAGAAAAAAAAACCCAAAAAACTCAACACTGTGCTGATGCATGGAACTACTTTCTTTGGTGCTGAAAGGAAATATGGTCTGTGTAAAAAGGCTGTTGTCAACACTGCACAAAAGCATCAACAAAACAAAGTTGGGAAAAAATGAAATGCACGTGTAATGAACAGCTTACATTTTTAGTTTGAGTGGGTTACGGCAAAGAACACCACTTGACGGTTCAAATTTTGGCACAGCTACTGAGCCCCCGGCCAGAGGCTCAGTTAAGCTAGATGCCAAAATTTGAACCACCTCGTGGTGTTTTTTCGCCGTAACCCACTCAAACTAATCATGTAAGCTGTTCAAACCACGTACATTTCATTATTTCCCACTTTGTTTCATTGATAACGAGCTTCACAATATAAAATAAAAATAAAAACACCCTGAGAAAAGTTTATGTGTCTGTTTTTAAAAAAAACAAATTAATTTTCAGCAAAACTTACCTTGACTTCTTTGTATTCAGGTTGTATTCCATGAACTTGTATTTGCTGTGCAACTCGTCAAATCGTCTCAAAACCACTTCTGCTGTCTCATTTTCTGGCTTTTTCATGAATTCATCCACTGCCTCCTGAAAATAATTATTCTGGTATAGACCACAACATTAGCTGGAAACCAACATGTGGTTACGTGACTGTAGATCCATACGCCCAGACTATCTTTACATAATATCTGCTGCCCACTGTTTCACAAGGGGCCTTCTGGGGCAAAAATTTCGCCCATCTTTGTTCACAACTGACACCCCCTGCCTTGCACCCTTCCACAGATGCAACACGGACTTGGCCACTACACATGTATACATGTATAAGGAACCAAGTGATAAAGGATGTTTTCCCTCTCCCAACCTCCACCCTTCCACTGGATAGTGGTACATCAGTCTGATTCATGCTTGGAGATTAATAAAACTGCACTTTAACCACATGACATTGATGTATGAGAGAGGGTATACATGAGAGAGTATCGAGAAACGTCAAGCTAGCCTGGGGTATGCATCTTCAGTCAGGTAATCGGAGACACTGCGAAAATTATATACACAGGCTACATACACATATAGTTAGTTCTTGCTTTTCATAATCACACTCGATTACATACATAAGTAGCGTAAGTCTTTAATGTAGCCAGTGAATCCGGCTTTTAAAAAAAAACAAAAAGCAAACCAAAAAAAAAACCCAGCACACATCATTATCACAATCTGACTCAAAATGATTCTCTTGTGCAATAGAATTAAAACATTCTGAATGCTTTTTGGCTAGTTTCTGAGGATTATGCTCAATGCATGTATTCCGCAAACAAAAGAAGGCTAAGTGAAGCCGAACGTGCAACTGCAAGTCGCGATTTGTTCTGCTGGAACCACGAGACGGAAAGCATGGACTTGGAAACGCATCTGTTATCGACCCATAATGTCAAAGCAAAATGAAGTCTGGCGCAAATCTTTACAAAAAAAATTCTCTTATGCTAAGATGCTCTGATCGTCAAATATTGCAAGATAGAAGTATTTCTTGTAATTACAACAAAATCGGCAGCAGGAATGCCTTGGCTGTTCTCTGTCGAATCGGTCGCCATTGCGAATAGCCTACAACGGAAGTACTCAAATCTCGCGAGAGTACTCGAAGCAATGGCGATGTTGGGGGTAAGAGAAAAAGCGAAGGGATTTCAGTATATTTTTATTTTTCCTGTATGTGTCATGCTTTTGCTGCGAACAAATATGAGATCATTACAAGCAGAGTTTCTTGACATGAAAATCTCCATGTGTCAGCCTCTGCAATTTGTGTTGTGCTGTTTCCTTTGTGTAATTGCGCTGGAAGCGGCGATGGTCTGCTAGCTCCGCTACTAGTGCCTTTAGACCTCTCTCTCTCTCTCTCTCTGAGAGAACAGCACAGTTGGGTCGGAATTTCTCGGACGCTTACAAAGGGTTAAAATTCTAAGTCTGTTTGGCGGGACACCGATGTGTAGCTTGTTTCAGACGGCGCGCGGTCACGGCTCACACTGAAAAAAAGGAAACCATTCCAGTGCCAGCGGTCTGTCATCGTCAGCCGACTGAGACGTAGGGTTAGGTTGCTGAAGTCAATGACTCATAAAGTGAAAGTGCTTTTATGTTGGGTAATTTACTTTCAAATTAATTCAGCATTGTAAATAATCGTTTGTGCATGTGTAGTGTAATAGCATCCTGTTGTTTTGTAGATCTATGTTTTCACTTCGATTGGCATTACCTTTGTATTAAAGCCGCAATGTTCATTTCGCCATTGGAAAACTGCCGGTTTCAAAGCTGTAAGACTATTTTCCAGATAAATTATGGATGTTTTATTTGACCATATTGCGACCATTTTCGTGACTTGGTAGCTGCCACATAAAGGATTGTTTCATTTGACCACCGCAACCGTTTTCATGGCTTTGTAGCATCTATTCTTAGATACTTCCTTTGAGCTTGTGGTCCATTTCTGAACAGTCTGAGACTAAATACATCTTGTGAAAATAGCCGCCAGTCAGCACTGGTCTTCAGTCGACAACCAAACAATGTTGTCTGCTCAGTAGGCTGTACACTTCTAGAACAACATTATGCCAGTCACAGATGCTATATTGTGAGGCAAGTGATTCTGATGCACTGATTAAGTGCATTCGATGAAAAGTTTTCCACATGATGATGTATGCCTGTCATACATGTTGAGACTTTAAGAGGTTGAGGACATTAAGAAAATGACAGTACTGCATTAGCACGTACAGTACATTCTGAAACAAGAGTATAGATTCAAAACTGAAGTACCCTTCAAACTGTATCAGGGCCTGTTATGGTGCCAAAGATGTGCATCTTGGTCGAATTGGGAACCACATAGCACATATACTGGTATACATGGAAAGAATATTTGCTTTGTTTTTGTTACAATGCTTGTTTTCAATTTACACACCTTTGGTATTGCAGAGTTCTTAAAAGTAACTCAAATAGTCAGCTGCATTTTTATCAACATATCAGTGAGTATGTCAGGAAAAACATGCCCACTGAAATAAGTCAAAGGCGAGCACATGCTTAATTATTTTGTTTTAATTGTTTCTGATGTTTTTCTGTGTAGCAACAAGGTCAGTGCAAGTTTGAGGAAAAATGGCCGAGTATGCAGCCAACAGTCCTCAAGCTTCTGCGCCAGGAACCTGTTACCCGGGATGAGTGGCAGGGATTGTTTTGGTAAGATCCCACTTTTCCTGATTTATTGGCATAAACTGGCAGTTGTGCAGGAAGAACAACCCAGTTTGCCTGGCAGCTGACAGAATATACAGAAATATTGTCTGCTGGCTGTAGGTGTGCATCTGTGAGTGTTTTCCTTCCCAGCTCAAAGTGTGTGACAGCAGAGGAATTGCTGTATCAGCTGTGTAACTCTGTACATGTACTTGTTTTTGTGTGATACTGTTAGAGACAATGCTGTATCTGCAAGTTCCCTCATTTCAAATGTTGGTGAAAGTAGAGTAAACCTTGTAATTGTCAAGTGAACATCATGCCAGTACCAGCTATGATCTTTCTTCTGATCGTTTTACAAGATGTATTTATTTGTATATACATAGATTTGACTGTTTCAAGGTTGAATGTATTCATATTTTTCTGACACGGTCTGTTTTCTCTCATATTAGGGCTGTCCACTCTGTTTGCATGTGGGATGAGAAAGAGGGCCCTCCAAAGATCTATGAAGCACTGCAGAAAGATATTCTAGACTTCATCAAGCAGGCACAGAGTGTAAGTTTTGTTGTGTGCCTGTAATTTCACTGAAATAAGGTTGTTCTTGTTGATTTACCTGTTGCTTGTGTGCATGTTCAAATATTTTGCTTATACATGTACATGTATCAATTCATGTTATTAAAGGTAAAAATGGAACTGCATTTAAATTTTTATTACTGCTATTGGCATTTCCTGATATTAGCATTAACACAATGACACCCACCCACTTTTTGATTGACAGGGGTTTTTTGTATGTCTTTATTAGCGTGTTCTAACACACAAAGATGAGTCTGCGTTGCTGCGAGCATACATTGCGGAATGGGGCAAGTTCTTCACTCAGTGTAACTACCTTCCCAAGCCATTCAATCAGCTGGAGGCCAACCTGCTGGGCAAACTGCATTCCAGTATGCCCAAGAAAACACAGTCTGGTGAAGAGAGCCTTGTCAGGAAGGTTTGTCTAGCTTTGTAATGCATCTTGCCTATGGTGTGCACCCCTGTATCAGAAACTAACTTTCTGGAGCGAATAGTCTGGCTTTTCTTGACTCTTACAGCTGCAAAAGAACAAGATATGTTTACAGCTGAATATATATATAGAATAGGAACAAAGGCATCGCTAAAGCTGTTCAATCAGGTCAATTTGAAAGTAGTGGAAGTAAGTACAGCTGAGAGGGCTCCCTAGATCTAAGAAATGTGTGCTTTGCATGCCATTGGACAAGTCTGCCTTGCCCTACATGGGCTACAAGCCGCAGAAGGAGGGGGGGATCCACCATCCTACCGCTGAAACCTCTAACAGTTCTAAATATATAATGTACTTTGAGTGTGACCGATTAGTATAACGATAGTTTTATTCTGATTTATTTTTTTGTGAGTGTGAGAGAGTGAATGTGTGTGTGTGTGTGTGTGCGCGCACTGTTCCCTGTGATTCAAAAATACAAGGGTACTTGACACCCTCTCTCCATGTTTTTTCGGGTCCTTTCGGTCTTTTGATATAAAAAGTCTGAAACCTGAAACTCAAGACCATTTGTTGTTGCTGTTCACAAAAAGTATTGAAGTAGAAGACATGCATGTGAATTGTAGCGTGTCAGCCATGGGGAATTGGTAAGGCGAGGAACCCGCATGCTTACCAAACAGAGCATTATGATTTGATGAAAAGTGACCCACATCGCTTAAGCTGATCAGATTCTGTCAGTTATGCACAATGGCTCAGTGGAAGTGCGATGCTGCAAGTGTCCACTGCTAGTTACAGATCGCTTTTCATCAAGTCTCCAGGAGTGTTGGAAATATACTCAAGACGGAAATTGTCGCCTGTGACATGTTGTTCTCAAATCATGTGTCAGTTTAAGAGTTTGTACATAGAAATACGCACACCTGTGGGTAATCGGGAACACTGATGTGTGTGTGTGCGCCAGAGTTCCAGCCTGGCTATTTACCTTGGTATGACACACACATATATATGTGAATTTTGATTGTGTTTTTTAGTTGATGCTGGACAGTTGGAACCAAAGCATCTTCAGCAACATAAAGCATCGTTTGCAGAGCAGCGCCATGAAGCTGGTTCATGATGAACGCTATGGTGACCCCTTTGATATACAGCTTGTCATTGGTGTCAGAGAATCATACGGTGAGCTTTTGGTGTTGCTTATTACATGTATTGACAGATATGTTTTTTTGTTTTTGTTTTTCAAATTGACAATAAAAGATGATGCTGTTGTTTGTTTAGTGGGTCCAGCCCACCAAATTTGAAAAATAAATGCAATTCTAAATTCCGAAATGTAAATAGCTGAGCTGACCCTTTGCACCTCATAGTTTTTTGTCCAATGTGTGAGAGAATGCGTGTGATTCATGTGAGCGTTCATGTTGGGTTCAGTTCGCGGCACTTTGAGCCGATTCATGAAATTGGGTAGCCTATAGATACAATACTCATTATGTTGTTGTTGTTGTTTGATTATTTGCTCTCATTTACTTACAACAATCAAAAGATGCAGAAAGAGTTTTTGTTTTTGGTTTCTTTGTTTGGCCTTTATGATTGTGAACCTGTATATAAATATGGCGATGGCACAGTGTCATTCTGTTTTCATCCCACAAGAGAAACTGTTGTGTTTACAGTAAATCTAAGTTCTGATGCTGAGGACAAACTCAAGATTTACCGTGAGAACTTTGAAAAGGCATATCTGCAAGCAGCTGAAGAGTTTTACAAGAAGAATGCACCACAGTACTTGGAAGAAAATGGTGTGCAAAACTACATGCGGTATGCAGATCAGAAGCTTAAAGAAGAAGAAGGGAGAGCCAAACGATACCTGGAGACTGGCTATGGCTGCCAGTCTGTCTCTGCTGTGAGTTTCTATGATTTTCCTACTCATGCTCATAAAAAGCTGTCTAAATAATATATGTTTACTGATGGCATCATGGCCTCTTGTCACAGTGTTCCTCAAAATGTGACACCTTAGATCTGCTTTGTCATGCATGTTCATGAAATTTAAATTATACCCTTGTGGGATGGAAAATGTTGATATTGAAAAGCAGCATCATCTCTTGTTGACAGCACAGAAGTTATTTTTGTAACCTTTCAAACGGGGAGAGGCCAGTTAGCTAAGTCAGGAAGCGAGAGAAAAGGTTTGTTGTAAGTGGAAACATTAGGCACTGCTCAACTATGTTTAGTTTGTGCCTCAGTGGTGATGTCCTTTAACTTTTGGCATGGTCTTACCCTGTTTCCACTTGTACTGTTTTGCAGTTGACAGAAACCTGTGTCCGAGTTCTGGTTACAGATTTCAAGGAGACCATCCTGCAGGAGTGTGCTCCAATGATCAAAAACAAAGAAACAGAAAGTGAGAACACTATACGAACTTTGTTTAGTGCATGCGTTGTGTATCTGACCTATGTTATTACCACACTATGGATTTTCAGGAAAAAGGTAGTTACAGATACATCGTGTAGCATGGACAATTCTTAGTGTGGCAAAAAAGTGTTTCAGACAGGCATCGCCAGTGCCCAGTCACTGGTCTGCTCACAGTCTTTTGTAGAGCTCTGTAAACCTGTAATGTTCAGGGGTCGAAATTCTCTGCGGTTCCGCAAATTTCCGCGTTTTAGAAATCTGGTTCCTCTTAAAACAAGTTAGGTTCCGTGGAAGAAAAAAAATCAGAAAAAAATTTCGTGTGGCCCAACCCCAACTGTGCACGCATGACCATGGACAAAGACAGGGCAATTAGTGCATCGCCCCCAGCTAAACACAGCTGCAGCTATGTGGGTGGTGTGATTACTTCATTCGCCAGTTCTGACGTCCTTTACACCTGTCAGATCACTGACCATTGTTTTCACAAGATACTCTACCACACGCATGTCAGTGTGTGTGAACGTGTTTCTTTGTGTGCCAGTGAGTGTGAGCGAATGAGGCGGGTATTTGATAGGTATGGTGTGGTTACTAATCCTCCTTGTTATCGGTTTGACAATAATGAAAACGGAAACTGCCGCTGGGAATGCAGCCGGACTAAACTCTGTGATTTGACACTTAGCAAACCGGTAACGCCGGGATGTCATTTGGACACGTTATCCGTCGTTCAAATTTAGGTAAAGCCGCAGTCTTGATTACTAAAAGACTCCACAGAAACGCCAAACTCTGCTGCTGAGTCACATTTAAGCATGTCCTAATTATGCCATGATCTCTATGATTAACATGCGCTCTTGGGGACAGGTCCGGACACCACCGTGAGTGTCTGTGACTTGGGCGACCGACTCAGTTGCCAAATGAGGCTCTGCTGTAGAAAAAAGAATTCTGTTTCAGAGATGTAAATCAGTGTCATGGCTTATCTGAAGCTGAGAGTAGTCTGAATGATGCATGGGTGACCTCAAGCATTGTCATTGTGGGGAACATGTTCTTTCAAGGGTTGTGTGAAATTGAATGGAGACCACAAAAACAGTTGGCTGATGGTATGATAAAATAAAAAATAGCATATCTTTTCTGAATTTTTTCATCCTAGATAGCTTGCAGTTTTGCAGTCAGAATGCACCAGATTGCACAGATTTTAATCTAGATTTTATCAAAATTTCCCTGGGGGGCATGTCCCTGGACCCCCCCCCCCCCCCCCCAGGTAAGGGCGCCTTCAGCGCTACACAGCCGTGGCTTCGCCACTCCTAAGAAAATTTTCCTCTTTTTTCATCCTGGATCATTGGTACCCCTGAATGTTGCCTTCAGCCCTATGTGAACTGTACCCCCTGCCCGAATTTCGTATGTATCGAGTACAGTGGCAGCCATTAGGATTCGTCTGCTCCATACAAACTGGTGGCATCACTTCAGACGGTCACCCAGATGTGCCTGTCAACACTGGATTTTACGATGTTGTCAGTACGTATTGCTTCTGCGTTAGTTGTGCCAGTACTCAATACACGTGCTAGGTGAGAAAATGGCTGCTAACCAAATGTCCACGAGTGTTCCGAGGGGGACGCTAAAGGGCTGCAAGTGCCGTAAGTAGGTCAGATTGACTGCATGCACGTGGGTCTCATGCTGACCTGTGACTACACGGGACTGGACCAGAAAGCCATGCCAGTCCGCTTCATGTGTGTGTTTACAGTTGTAGGGTCACATGATACCAATGTCCATTTATGGCTCTACTCATCACGGGATAACCCATATTAGCTGGTACACTTACATTTTGGCTCATATCTTAGCAACAAAGGCCCGGAAAGGGCTCAGATTTTGCTCACATCTAATTGAGACTTTGTTCTTGTCACTGTAAGCTTAGGTCAGTCTGTGGCTTAAAAAGCTGTATCTTCAAGAAGGGAGATAAACCTTCACATTCCATGTACCAAATTGATCTCAGTTTTGTTGTTGTTTTATTCTTGTTCATGCTGTCCTGTGTTGCAGAGTTAAGGTTGATGTTCAGCTTGATGGACCGAGTGGTGGATGGAATCACACCAATGTTACATGACCTGGAGGCTCACATAGTGCAGCAGGGCTTAGCTGATATGATAGCAGCAGCTGATTGCATCACAACAGTATGTCTGCCTTGTGTGGAATCCAGCATTCAGGGTGTTTTACTGTAGAACATAAGTGCAGTTCTAAACATTTTGCTCATCAGAAAGTTTGAAAAAAAAAAAGAAGTTCATTGTGATATACATGTGTGCCATTGGATAGTTGTTATCACAGTAGAACCTTAGTTGAGCGACGTCTTGACTGAGCGACCGTCTTTCGTTCACAACCACTTTTGCCCGGCACAGACGGTTTTTCTTCTTTATTGCATCTTCAAATACTGGTCATCTGCAGTACGCGACTTAAGACCGCTATTCTGCTGGCAAAACGATCCCCCGCCTCTCTTGTTGACGTGTATTATGTGGCCATCGCCGGCAACCATTTTGCTATATTTTTCTGTCGTGTTGAGGAATAAAGAGAAGCAATGAGAATCATAGATGTCAATTCATGCAAGCTGTGCACGCGTATGCGCGTGTGTGTGTTTCTCCTACGGATATACCAGATGACATGATACTATAGGAGATTCCCCCTATACCCCCACGACTTCAGTCAGAAGCGTTAGCGTACTTGGCAACAAGAGGGATAACCCTCTATTGACTCTTTTGCCCCAGTGAGTTAGCCTGGCACGTGACTCCCAAGTCACCTGACCCAACCCCCAATCGCCAGTTTCCCACCTGGCTTGCCTACCGGCAAGACGTTCCCCCACGCTGCTCTGCAAGCGAGTTTGCACGATGTTCACCCTTTGCCTCCGGACCGGCTTAGCCGGCTCATACTGACCTGCTGTCACGGCCGCCGCCACCTTGTGCCTACAAATGGACGGCGCCTACCTTTCACCATATCATTGTATCCTTGTGTTGGTTATTGACGGCACGGTAAGGTAGAGGGTGTCAGTCTCGTATCCGGTCACTGATTATACCGGACGGCCACGGCATGACTTGTGTTCTGCCTCCTGTGTTCACAAGGCCCCATACAATGCCGGCCCACAAACTGGGTATTGCTGCACGAGACACACACCATGTTCGAAGTGTAGTACTTGGTCAGAGGAAAGTTGGATTTCAAAGCTGATTTCTGACAATGACTCAGGGAAGCGCCAATACTTGAGCCCTACAGGGAAGCGTACCAGAGCCCTACAGGGAAGCGTACCACACTTAATGAAAGCGAAGCAAGGCAGGATAACACTTAATAGAGAAATGTAGCGGCAACCACGGTTACCGCCACACAGCCACGGGACTCTTCCCCTCCCCCGCCGTTTATGACGGTCGGTGAGAAGAATAGTCCCGCTGGCTCAAGACCGCTATACGTGTACTTCGCGGCCAGCGCTTCAGACATGTAGCGGGTGTCTCGCCGCTAGGGCAGTAACACATTACTCGGACCGAGTTTCGACCCAATCCGTCTTGGTGCCCCCCCTCTCCTCCCCCTCAGTGTTAGTTATGGCTTTGGCGGCCCACAACGTAAAGGCCTTACGCACTACTCCTCAGTCCTCAGTCCACCCGCCCAGCCCCGGGCTCACCAAGCGAGGTTGTTTTTGACGTGAGGGGACTTATTCATGGACGAGGAGGACACTTGATAACAGACTCCTCTTCCTCTCTGCCCGTAAAAATTTCGAGGCTGTCCCCGAGGAACATTGTCCTCGCTCGGACCCGGCTCTTAGCCCGAACTTCCAGCTCTTCCGCCATTGAAGGAGTGGAAGTTAGTCCGGCCCCCAGTGTCCGTTCGGGCAGTATACCTCTAGAGATGCAGGAAGACGCTAGAGCTCAAGGATGATACACGGCTATTCCTTGACTAGCAAACCCGGCATGACGCGCTACGCATTCAGGTCTACAGGTAGACTTTAATATTGAATATTTTTTGTAGACTCCTCAGACCCGGACGCAGATCCAATTTGTTGCTTGAGCAGCCCACCCAATTTCCCCTGTGAAACCCAGCTGCGTGCACTTGTCAGCTCGGTTTACGCCCTTTGGCGTTGCAGTTGCCTCATTCCTCAGTCTGCGGTCTTTAGCCATTTTCATTTTGGCGGAGGAAGGGCAGGCTAAGTTATCAAAAAAAAAAAAAAAAAAAAACCCTGATATTTCGCGTACTATGGGTAGGTCCTTCAACCATGTGGCCCGCTCCATCTACCTTGGGCCTGCAACCATTATCTCGTCCAAAGGGACGCCCTTAGCGTGCTTGCAAAATTTTGCGTGTTTGGGGGGCGTAAATCGCAGTGATGCCCGGCCGGGTATGTAGCTGCGCAGAGTCTGCGTATTGCAAAACTTTACACTCTACCACCACGGCACCTTCTTTCAGAGAAGGTCACGCCTTTGAATGGATTTTCAGGCTCTAGTATTCAGAGTCCAAGATTTCGCCAGCCCGGGGTCATATCCCCTCGGTTCATTGTACCGAAGCCGGCGGTGAGGTGGCGGCCGGTAATAGACTTAAGTCGGTTTAACCAATATATAGCAGCTCCCCATTTCTTCATGAAGCGGCGCAGGGTGTGAGAAACTTGGTTTAGAGGAACGATATCACTGTCGGTCACGTACCTCACTTCCCTATTCAGCACATCTCATCACAGAATTCCTACGGTTTGTGTTCATCGCCGCTCTTCCTGTCTTAGCGATTCTCCCTGGGTTTTCACCAGGGTATGAGCGCAGTGGTCGCGCATTGCAGGAAACTGCGATTTCTCCCACTTCAAATTATACGGACGGTCTGTTACGGATAAATAAGACACGTCAAGTCCTCCTTTGCAGCTCATCCTCGGTTGGATGGTGGAATTGGACAAGTCTATCCGAACTCTTCTCAGGACCTCGTTCACCTGAGGATGAGGTTTCTGTCCACTCGCAATAACGTGAGGCTTCCGCCAAGGGATTGCCGCGTTATGGTCTTGGCGCCTTACAAACGCACTGACTTCGGAAAAGCCGCCAAAAGATTAAAAAAAAAAAAAAAAAAAAAAAAAGCTTGATCCCTGTCAGGAAATTTCCCAATCTTCCCTCTCAGTCGGCAAGAGTGGCTTCGTCTCCTCGGAGTTATTAAAGACGCTTATGCGGAATTGCCCCTCAGGCGAGGCACCTGCTCAAAGTCCGTGCGCATGAGGTGCGCGCCCTAGCTACCAGCGTGGCGTTTCAGAGGAACATCGCGCTTCGCGATATTATCGCTTCAGTTGGCTGGAGATCGGACTCAACCTTTGCGAGGTGTTACGCGGGGTTGGAGGAGGTGGCTTTGCGTCCCCCAACCCTCTCAAGCGGGGGGCTGCCCATCCGTTGGGGGCTCTGGGTAGCCTTCCCTGCTACCTGCCGGACTTTCCCTCGTCAGCATCCGTTGGGGGCCACTGCTGACGAGAGTCTGTCCAACCATTAGGGTTATGCTTCGCAAGCTCACCGCTGTTTTCTGCGGGATTCAGTCGGCCGAGCTAGGTACGCTTCCCACGGCCCTGTCTCTGCTGCATCCGGGGGTGGCTCTGCAGCCGGGGATAGGTCCGTAGGTCGGTCGCGTCGTGGTTGCAACTTACACGTAGCAAGACCCTCCTTTATTAAGCATGTTCGTAACCCCGACAGTCTGCGGGGACCCGAACATTCAGGATTGGCGTGCGTTACTCCTTACGTGTTTTGTAACCGCGAACAGGACGTCGAGCGAGGAGTCGGCCACGCGCCCCGCTGTACTCGAGCTTCTGGCAGCTCTCAAAACATGGACACGCAGATCCTCGGGTCAGAGCCATGACCATGTCGGACAGTTCGTCAGTGGTGGCGAATTTCGAAATCAATCACATTCCCGGAAGGATGAATGTGCTCGTGGGACGCTCTGTGTCGAAGATGACAGATAACGCACACAGTATGGTCTCTGTCCGCAGATCATTCATTCCGTCAGAGGTCCGACCTCTGTGCAACGAGGAGGATTACAAACTTCCCCTCTTGATCTCGCTAGTACTAGACTCCCAGGCCGGTCACGCGATGCTGCCCATCCTGTGGGAAGCGATATTCGGGTATGCATACCCCTCGGCCTGTCGCGTACATAAGGTTTGTCAGAAACTGTGCATGCACCGTTGCGAGATAATTCTTATCGCGCCACTCTCATGGGCAAGGCTTCGGTCTCGGATCTCTTCAGCCTTCCCCAAGAAATCTCGAGGAAATTGGCGATCAAACGCGCGCTCCTGAAACAGCCGCGGCAACTGATCTCTCGCCCCTACCCAGCGTGCCTGGCTATTGTCAAGTCAGCCGTGAGAGGCAGGAAACCCTCGGATAGCGCAGTGGAGCGCATCGCAGCCACTAGAAGGTTATCCTCCTTAAGACCTATGAAGGGAAGTGGAGGGTCCGTAGTGACAGATGTGCGGAAAGAAGTCTGACCCAGAAAACTTAAGAGCCGCCACATGTCGCGGACTCCTTTGAGTGGCTGGCGGACGAGTAACATATCACCCCTTAATCTATCATAATTTACAGATATATTGTATCACAATTAAGGGCTGTCGGGTGATGATTTCAGACACAAACATTTCGGTAAAGGCGACCTGGAACAACAACAACATAAAATGTTCTCGAGTTACTCGCGAACATATCCACGCAAAATCCAGTCTCAGAGTCCTTCCCTATATGGTCTCTCCCGTGGGTCCACCTTTCTGAATTCAGATCGTTTTGAGCCGCTTTCGCAGGCACACTTCAAGTGTAGGAGGTGACGCGCAAAGACGTGCTTTGTGGTCGCGCTTGCGTCGGCTGGAAGGGTGGAGCAAATTCACGCACTTTCAGCAGTTCCAAATTGCTTTGTACCTACAGTTCAGACGGGACGGGTCGGTAGCCCTGCTCACATGCTGTGAGTTCGTGGCTAGAAATCGTTTGCCGGAGATTGCACCACAGGGATAGTCATACCGCCCGTGGCTTACTCAAACGCGATCCGGTTATATGTCGGACCCGGTACGGGCGCTTCGGATTTATCTTAAGCGCACCGCATCTATTCGTGGAGATCTCTCGCGGTTATTTCTGCCTGTCAGTCTCGGCAGGACATGGCCGCCCAAACTGTGTCCATCTGGTTTGTGTCTGTGATCGGAAAAGCAACGAAGAAATCTCTCCGCAAGCTAGACGCCAACTCAGGTTCGCGCTCACGAGGTACATGTCCTCGCGCTGAGCGTCACACTCCATACAAACACAGCCCTGAGAAATAATAATCCGCTCATTCGGATGTAAAGGTCAGACTCAGCTTTCGCGAGATTTTATCTCCGCGATCTTTCCGCGCTACACCAACCCTTATAGTGTATCGGGGCTTTGGCTGTAGCACAAAAGGCCACGCAATCAATTACTGCCACTCACGCACAGTGGGACTCAGTGTCCCACTTTACCGGCCGGACTTTCTCTCGCGGCATTCGGAGGGGACCCTGCCGCCGAGCGTCTGTCCAACCAGTAGGGTCAGCTTCACGGTTCACCTCTGTTATCCTCCTTGGGCATTGACAGTCTGGTTGAACCAGGTACGCTTCCCCGGACCTTCACCCGTGCATCCGGAGGGGGCTCTGCTCGGGTGTCTGTCTGTACGCTTACCCGGACCTTCACCCGGGCATCCGGAGGGGGCTCTGCTCGGGTGTCTGTCTGTACGCTTCCCCGGACCTTCACCCGTGCATCCGGAGGGGGCTCTGCTCGGGTGTCTGTCCGTTATACATGTACATGGTTATGGGATTTTAACTGTTGTACATGTTAGTGAGTTTGTCCCTTCAGTGGCCTTGTCTGCCCGGCTGCGCAGACTGGTTCTATAGAACCTATCGCTCTCTACACCTGCACGGCCTTAGTGCCTTCACATCCTTGAGAGCGGGGGGACACCTGGCTGAAGTCGTGAGGACAGTTCTTTCCTTTGTAATAAAGGAATGCCTGAGGCTGGGATTCTGTGTCACCTGAAAGGAAACAGCAACTCCCTCCTCCTGTTTGTTATTCTCCTATAGTATCATGTCATCTGGTATATCCGTAGGAGAAATTTATTTTTACAGTAAAATGTCTTTCTCCTAGGTACTTACCAGATGACATGATATCATATCACCCTCCCTCCTCCCCGCAGTTCCTGCCCAGGCAAGCGGTGGGAAACTGGCGATTGGGGGTTGGGTCAGGTGACTTGGGAGTCACGTGCCAGGCTAACTCACTGGGGCAAAAGAGTCAATAGAGGGTTATCCCTCTTGTTGCCAAGTACGCTAACGCTTCTGACTGAAGTCGTGGGGGTATAGGGGGAATCTCCTATAGTATCATGTCATCTGGTAAGTACCTAGGAGAAAAACATTTTACTGTAAAAATAAATTTCCCGCCATAAATACGTCACACAAGTCAATGAAATCACATGTGCGACAACTGAATGTGAACTGAACGGAACATGGTGGCACAATCGACTCTGTTTACGTTTTCCGTCGCTCAAATTTAGGTAAAGCCGCATAATCTTGATTATTGAAAGACTCCACAGAAACGCCAAACTCTGCTACGGAGTCACATTCATGCATATACACTGTACTACTTATGCCCACGGCAATGATGGCTACGGTTGCTGTGCGCTGCTGGGGAGGGCCGGGTCCAGACACCACTGAGAGTGTCTGTCACTTGGGCGACCAGTTGTCGTTAACAGCCGTTTTTGCTCAGTCCCGTGGATGGTCGCTAAACTAAGGTTCTACTGTACATAAAGATTTTCCATAACCTTCTGTGGCTCACCATCTAGGTCTGTGTTTGTATCTGGAGATTGAGCAAAGTTTGAGTGTTTTTATTTTGTGTGTGTTGGGGGGGGGGGGGGGGGGGGGAGAGGGGGGGCTTTGGCAATCTTTTGATGAGAGCCTATTTGTAAACTGTCGGGAATGTTAGCTGCCAGTCCCTACATTATAACCTGTTCCAGCTGTATGGTGACTTTGTCTTAATTGCCTTTCAGGATTCAGAGAAGTATGTGGAACAGCTTTTAGATCTGTTCAACCGTTTCAGCACTTTAGTTAGAGATGCTTTTGGTGATGATCCAAGGTTCCTGACATCAAGAGACAAAGTGAGTGTTTAAAATAATAATGTTGTTTCCATCACTAAAAAAAGGGGAAGCACTTTTTAGTCAGTGCCTTTCTTTGTATATTTTACCTCCTTTTATTTTGTACCCCACAAAACACCTATATCATACACACTGGTTTTGCTTTTAGCACACCACAACCATGATAAACAAAATTGTTTGGCGACTTCTTTGCATGAATGATTGCTATTTTCATCCTTTGTATAAAGTTGAAACAATTGGGTGTAGGGGGGACCCTTTTTTAAATTAAACATACATCGTACATGACTCTTTTATTTTTAAAAAAAATGGGTAAGTGTGCAGGCAGTGTTCTTGTGGTGTTTCTTTTGTGAGGGTTTGGGTGGTAGTGGTGAAGTGTCTTGCTTCAAGTTTGATCACTGTATATGGTTAGTAATGGTATTTCCATCCTGTCACTTATACTAGTTATAGTTGTTTTTTCTCACTGTGGCAAAAGAGATATATAGGTTGGAATGCCTTGAAAATGGACATTTTTGTGTTTCTTTTGGCCAAATTTATGTGTTTTTAATTCACACTTGACAGTGCCTTTCATGTAATGAATGTCTACAAACCGTAGTATGGATGCATTTGCTCATTGTCCAGGTGTATTTATGACATGCTTTCCTGCATTTTTTTTTTTCAGGCTTACAAGAAGGTTGTTAATGACACATCAGTATTTAAACTGGACATTCCGTTGAAAAACAAGGGGTGAGTGTCATATGCTGCCACCCTGCCCATTTTCAGTCACTCTCTTTTTTTAAGTGTACATAACCTGCATGATCAACTTTTGCATCAATTCAGACAGATCCAGATATGGTGTAGGAGCTTTCTCTAAAGTGTAGGTAAAAACCTGTTGAAAAAATAAAGGTGTAAATGTGCCCACTGGTCTCTTTTAGTGTGTTTAGTCTCCTTTTTGTGTCTCATCAGCCATTCCAGTTTGAATTTGATGAATGTAAGTGTAGCGACTTACTGCAAACTATTTTGCTGCAAAGTTGACACGTCTGTGTGAAAAAGCATAGCATCATTCCCACATTGTTTGGTCAACAGAGACTGCTGTCAGAGACAGTCGTTACTTGCAGCCATCCAGTTGCTCTTGCTTCTATGTATCACTCTTTGTGTGTCAGAATGGGTGCAAAGACACAGCCTGAGTCCAAGTGTCCAGAACTGCTCGCCAACTACTGTGATATGCTGCTCAGAAAAACACCTCTCAGCAAGAAACTCACTTCTGAGGAAGTGGAGAAGAAACTGAGGGATGTAGTAAGTGACTTTGCTTTGTTTTCTCTTTTACTAATGATGACTATTGTTTATGGTCGCAGCTCAAATGACGTTGAATAGTCATTTGCACCGCTGGCTTTGAAGGAGGTGAAGGGTGCGTGACACAGAACAGAATTTGAAAGGAATGACAGAGATGGGAAGCGAACAAGCTGAGCAATAACTGAGTACCTTGTCTTGCTCCAAAATCTTTGAAAAATTAGTACATTTGTACTTTTTTCCGTGCTGCCAACAATGCTCAGAAACGTAAATTTTGTGACATGGCAGACAGTGCCTGCGATTACTTGCATAGATACAGTCTGTAGGCTGGAGACCTATGTTCTGAAAGTTTTTTCGTGTGTGTGTGTGTGTGTATGTGTGTGTGTTTTCTTTCAGAACACAGGTCTCAGAATGTAAGCATGTTGTGCAATGACATGTTCCTTGTTTGTGTGTGCTTTTGCGGGATGATCAGGTCTTTGTAATGACCTAGCCTAAGAGCCAGTCAAGGGATTTGGGTGAAAATTTCAGAAAGTGGTATGTTGACATTTTTCTTACATACCATACTGCATGCAGTGACCAGTAGTAGTCAACACTTCTGAGTAACTTCTCTGGTAGGTTAAGATCACATGCTAGTTATAAAGGTTTCTAGTTTTCTTATTTTCTGCTTTCCATTTACCATCTGTATCTTACGTGATTTGTGTGCAGTTGCTGGTGTTAAAGTATGTACAGAACAAAGATGTGTTCATGCGCTACCATAAAGCTCATCTGACGCGCCGCCTGATCCTGGACACCTCGGCAGACAATGAGAAGGAAGAAAACATGGTGGAATGGCTCAGGGTGAGCACTACAGCTAAACTGGTCAAAACAAACATAAGAATGAACAAAGAAAGAAAACCTGTTACAGTTAATGTCATGTGCTCTATGAGTGAGAAAATGAGCATAGGTGTGTATACATGTGCGTGTGTGTGTCAGTAAAAGAGAAAAGAATGTTGATGGTTCTGCTGCAAAGTTTATGTCGTTCCAGGAAGTCGGCATGCCAGCAGACTACGTCAACAAGTTGGCTCGCATGTTCCAAGACATCAAGGTGAGCGAGGATCTCAATGGTGAATTCAAAGAAGCCCATCGCAACAACAATGAGGGACTTGCAGGCAAGTACTTCAGAGCAGCCTTTCCAGCAGTAATATGATTTTGGTGGTTCTTTTGAAGTTGTTTCTCTATAAAGAAACAACTTGATGGGATGGGGCAGATTTTGCTGCACACAGCAGCAAGTTTCAGTCATGAAAAACAAGACTGTGATGTTTTTCCAGACAATACATACTTTCATGCACACAGTGATGTAACGAAATCTGCATCATAGACACTTTACTTGCAGCTATGCTGATGCGTTCTTTTTGGCGGGAGTTGTGAGACCTCTGTGTGTGTGTGTGTGTGTGTACGGATGGAATTGTAGCTATGTCCTAAACCACCTCATTGAAGGGCGTTTTACTTTGAGATGAGATGAGAAATCACATTCTCCTGGCATGATTTCTCTTGCTGCATTTTTGGAAGAGTTATCGCCCATTTAAAGAAGTCGGTCATATTACGTATTTTGATGAAAAAGTTGTTTAGATGCCTTCTTTTTCTAGACTTTGGAAGTTATTCTGAATAAGTTCGTAGCACAGCTCTGTAGCTCTGACAGATTTTGTGTAAAAAAATATTCCTGAGGTAGGGGTGGTTTGCATATAAGGCCAAATACCTATGAAAAGACTCCTTCAGATTACTCATCATCCCGGCATTTTTGTCATATGTTATAACTGCTCATATGACAGGACCTACTGCACTGTTATAGCCTTAACATTAAGAATAACAGAGCTTTTAGCTGAACACATTTTATCACGTTTCTGCTGGAAACACCGGTCCAAAGAGTTCCAATCTTGCGATTTCGTAAGTGCAATCCAAGGTATTCAAGTCCACATTTTACCAGCCCTCTAGGTCTTCCAGATTTTATGTGAAAATTAGTTCAGTCAGGGAAGTCACAACACCAACGGGGAAATCACAAGACACGAACACGCATCCTGTCAGACGTCCCGCGTGAGACTGACGGAGGCAGTGGTGATATTTACAGATTTTGCCAGTGTGAACTAAATGAACATTTAGTTCACACTGGCAAAATCTGTAAATATCACCACTGCCTCCGACATTGTACCAGCCCTCTAAATATTGCAGATTTTAGTAAAAATTCATTCATTCAGGGAAATCACAACACCAACAGGGAACTCACAAGACATGAACATGCCTCCTCTGTCAGACGACCTGAGTGAGGCTGACATAAAATGTTTACAAACACAGTCTGAAAATATCGCCACTGCCTTGACGGAATTGGAGTCATCTCTCTCTCCCTCTCTCCCAGTCTCAGATCTGAGGCCGACGTCAGATGTTTGGTTCATGGAACCGACGTCATCTCTCTCTCTCTCTCTCTCTCTCTCTCCCCCCTAATATTGTATATCCGCTATAGCGTATCTTCGGTAGGCCTTACAGACTTGAAGCGAGACAGAAAAAACAATAACAAAAATAGACAAAAAGAGCGTGAAATTTGGAGAAACAACTTTATGGGATGTGGCCATTCCTCCTTGTTTGTTTATAATTTATCTGAAATACAAAACATATTTTAATTTAAAAGGTATGCTGATGTTTCCATTTTTTCCGTTTAGAATACATACAGACTGTACATAGTTTACGTTAAAGACAAAAAAAATGTTGAAAACTTGATCAGGACTTGGCCACATCTCTCAGTGGTAGGATTGTAGCTGCACTTAAGTGTGCATTGTAGACCTAGATTTAAGTCTGACATAATGCTTTATATAGTAAAATTCCCACTAATTAGGTCCATTGAATGACATGAAACAGTAAGCATAACCTCAGTAATGGTCTCAACTCTCCACTGGTTGATTTGCTTGTTTGGTGCTTTACCATTATTACATGTATTTCTTCACATTACATTGGATGTATTTATAGACAGTTTTAATTTTGATTTGAATTGGATGTTTAAACTACAGGAGTTTTGCTTCACTGAAGTGCAAGTGTGTGTGTGTGTGTGTGTGTGTGTGTTGTGCTATGATGAAATCTCTTAGTTTTAAACAGCATCTGATTTCTGTGGCTAATTTTCATCACATGGTTGATTCAGATGCAATCAATATCAAGATTCTCAATGCTGGAGCTTGGGCACGATCAAGTGAGCGTGTGTCAGTGACCCTTCCAATGGAGCTTGAAGATTACATACCTCAGGTAGAGGAATTCTACAAACAAAAGCACTCTGGTCGCAAGCTGCAGTGGCACCACCTTATGTCCAATGGAATTGTAAGTAATCCCCAGTTCATTTTTGAAACAACTTCTCTCATGTTTTTTTTCTCCCACCTTTACACTGTCCTTTTTGAGAAATTACCTGGTCGATCTTCACAGAGCACATCTATATCAGAGGTTTTATAAAACAACATACAGATTTCTCTTCTTGGGCTTTTTGGTATGTTGATTTCATTGGACAGGGATCGAAATTCTTTGCAGTTCCGCAAATTTCCAATTGTTCAGATAGTCTTATCACGGTTATCTGCAAGTATCTGCTGCTATTCCAGCTTTGTTCCACAGTATTATTTGACAGAAGATATGAATTTGTTCAGCACTGTAATGTTGGATTTTGAAAATCCAAAAGAATCTTTTCAGACATGTAAATCAGTGCCATGGCTTCTTATCTGAAGTTGAGAGTAGTCTGAATGATGCGTGAGAGACCTCAAGCATTGTCATTGTGGGGAACATGCTCTTTCAAGGGTTGTGTGAATTTGAATGTAGACCACAAAAACAAAGTTGTTTGATGATATGATAAACCAAAAACAAAAACAAAAAGCATATCTTTTCTGAATTTTTTTCATCCTGGATTGTGTGCAGTTTTGCAGTCAGAATGCACCAGATGGCACAGATTTGAACATTTTCCCAGGGGTGCCTCTCCAGGGGACCCTCCCTAGGAAGGGCGCCTTTGGCGCTACGCATTTGTGGCTTCACCACTCTTTCGAAAATTTTCCTTTTTTTTTTTTTATCCTGGATCATTTCTTCCCCAGACTGGCATGTGTTCAGCTTTGAAAAATGCCACCACATTTATGTGAAACTGAAAGAGTATTCCTACTACCAGTTGTCTCCACACACCCCAATCCCCAAAACACAACCACATCTCAAACACTTTCCCTGCTAAAGCACTAGTCTATGTCATGCAGTTATCATATGTTTTGCAGATAAATGGCATGAATCTTTTATTATTTAATTTTTATAATTTTTTGCTTATTTTTGCAGATAACATTCTGCAATGACATGGGCCGCTATGACCTGGAAGTGACGACTTTCCAGATGGCAGTACTGTTTGCATGGAACCAGCGGCCACGTGATAAATTGTCCTATGACAGCTTGCGCCTTGCTACAGAGCTTCCTGATGCAGAGCTGCGTCGCACACTCTTGGTACAGTGCATGACTGTGTGTGAATGTTTGTGTTTTTGTGTTGACACTGCTTTTGAAGTTTCCCCTCGGTGATAACAAAGTAATTTGATTGAAAGGTGTTTTTTATAGCATGTTAATGCTTTGAATGCAATAACGTGCTTGTCTGTTGTTTTTGTTTTGTTTTTCAGTCTCTTCTGTTCTTCCCCAAGATTAAGCGACAAGTATTACTGTCCGACCCAGAGGTTCGAGGGCCAAAGGACATCCATGAAGGCACCATGTTCTGGATCAACCAAGAGTTTGCCCTTATGTAAGTCAGAAGAAACTGCCATGTTAGTTACCGTAGCTCTTCAGCACACCATGCTAAGTATATCTGACTTCTGATATAACGCACACCTCATCTTGAGTTGACCTGGCCTGTTTTGATAAATCAATTTTGGCTACTTATTCTGTATTATTTTGAGTGGGGTATGTAGAGCTTACATGAATCAATTGGGTTACAGCAAAAAAAACAGCACAAGATGATTCAATTTTCGCTGTAATCCACTCAAACTAATCATGTAAGCTGTTTATACATGTACCACATTCAGTTCATATTTTCCCGCTTTGTTTTGTTGATGTTTGTGTGCAATGTTGACAACAGCTTTTTTACACAGACCTTTTGACCTTTCAGTGCCAAAGGAAGTAGTACCATGTACAGTCAAACCTGTGTAAGGCGGTCACCCAAGGGACTGGGTCAAACTGACCACCTTAGACAGGTGACCGGGTTATCCAGGGTGTCATGTCAACAGCTAGTGTGTCAGGGGATCCTCTGGGGTGACCAGGTTAGACAGTGGTTTGGCTTATACAGGTGACCGCCTTGGCAGGTTCGACTGTATCTGCACTGTGTTGATTTTTTTTTGGGGGGGGGGGGGGAGGGGGGGGTTATCATATCATGAAATATGAAGATGACACTGTTCAAGGAAATTGCCTGCAGTGTAAATTCACCATGAAAAGGGAATTCCACTTTATCTCGACTGGTCATAAGAAGATATTTTCATCATAGAATCATGTGTTGAAGCTGGAAAGGGACCACTGAGATTCTCATTCGAAGTGAAGCACAAAATGGTAAACAAAACAGATAAACAAAGTACACATATGACACGCAGTACAGTCAGGCTCACTGATATCAAGTACTTGTCCGTGCTTATGTGAATTGGATAATCCAAGACAAGTTTTAGATGGCTACATCTTGGAAATAAACTGCATATCCTTTCGAGCTCCTTACACACAAGACTGATCTATCTCACAGGGTCGGCAAAACTGGACAAAAAGTGTACATGTGTCCAAATTCAAACACTTTCAGCACGTCTTGCTGTACTGTATCAGTCACAGAAGAGTGAAGATTCACTGTGCGCATATTGTGAAGGCCAAATCTAGGAATTTCAGTTGCAATAGGCTGAGCAAGCACTTTCGTCTGCTTATTGGTTGTGCATTGTGTTGTGCATTGTGTTGTGCATGTGTGTTCGAACCAACTCTTTCACAGATGCTTTCTGTCGATGTTTGTGTCTTTCTGACTTGTTCATACGTTTTCAGTAGCATTTGGTTTATGGTTTTGCTGTTTCTTTGTTTTGTCTTCCTAAAATGCAGCCAATATAAGTGATAACCTCATTTTTCTTCAATCTTCAGCGTTTTTTCGCAGACTGTAAAAATTTCCATTTCAACATCATTGGTCAATGATATAACAGGAGTGTGTTTTTGTTAACTCGGACACCACTGAGTGGGTCATGAAAAGTCATAACTTACACTTTCACTGTCTGTTTCCTTACTATTCCCGGACATAAAGCACTTGTATGAATTTGATTCCTTTGCATGTGCAGTAAGAATGGCAAGGTACAGAAGCGAGGGAAGATGAACCTCATTGGTCGCCTCCAGCTGTCTACAGAAAAGAGTAAAGAGGAGGATAATGAAGGCATCATGCAGCTCCGTATTCTGCGTGTACAGGTCTGTGGGAGTTTTTCCTTGTGTGTTCCTTTTTCTTTTTTTTTTTGGTGGTTTTTTTTTACTACCTCACCTGTCTTCATTTCATTCAATTTGAAAGTGTCAGTTTGTAGGTAAACTTGTCTGTTACATGAAATGTGAATCTCTTTAAGCTATTGCCTTCCTTCTCAATTGACTTTTCACAAGCAAACAGGGAGTACATGTTAAGATACTGTTGCTATATGTCAGTCAGCCATTAATGTACATGTACCAATCATTCTGCTGTTTTGCAGGAGGCCATTGTAAAGATCATGAAGATGCGAAAGCGCATTACCAATGCTGCCCTACAAACAGAGCTTGTAGAGATTTTGAAGAACATGTTCCTGCCCTCTAAGAAGCTGATCAAAGAACAGATAGAGTGGTTGATAGAACACAAGTACATGCGGCGAGATGAGGACAACATCAATATGTTCATTTACATGGCATAGTTTGTGTAGATGGTAGCGCTCCTGCCAGCAGTTTGATAGGTCTGTAAGTGTGATACATGCTTGTCCACACTTGCTTGTGTGCATGGTGCAGCCACATGCAGTGCCTTGGCTAGACTACAGTGGACTGCTCAGTCAGATGCATGGTCTTGCTGTAGCACTGTGGTCAGTGGACGCAGATCTCTCAAAGTGTTCAGGGACTGTCCTTATGAGGTGCATCACAGCGTCTACTGTCTGATTTCTGGTGCCAGAAATGAGCATAGTGGACATTTTATGGGGTTTTTTTTCTGGAATACCATACCATACCATTCTGTACTGGGATGCAGATCCGGTGCAGCAGTTCAGAGAGGTGAATTCATTGCTTTCTTTCCAGACCTGTAATATTTGGAGGGGTTTATTGTCAGTTAAACTCATGTTCTACTATGATCTGAGCCCAGCTCCCAGCCTGGATGCCTAAAGCCCACTTATATTTAATTAAAATCTGTTTTGACTGTCCAACAATATTCAGTGATGGAGAGAGAACTAGCAGCCACCACACCAAACATGACTGTATACATCTAGATGGGGAGGGGGGTGGGTGGGGGGGGGGAATTGGTGCTAATATTGGCACTGATGACTTGCATTCTGTCAATCCATGCCAGAATATTGAGACACTGGTAGACACACACTGTTCAAGGATTAGCCTGAGCATTCTAATTTCTTTCAGCATTTTCATTAAGCTACAGAAAGAGTCTGCTGGGATACCTTGGTAACTCAAGTGTTGCTGCATGCCTGATTTGAGGCTGATTAATTTATAGACTTCTCAGATGTATCTGTTGTTTAAAGATATGACTGAGGTGCATATACATTTAGAATTTGTGTCTGTGTTGGTTGTGTCCAGAATTAAATTAAACCAGGCCAACTGCTGGTACCTACAACTTAAGGGGTTTATATCTGCATCAGACATCGATCATAGACCGATTCATTTTCGAAATGTTTACTATCTTACAAAGGCAGTTTTAAGTCTGACCATTTCTTCGCCAGAGAACAATATTTGGAAGAAATGCCCTATACTTTTATGGTCAGCCAGGACATTTTGTCCGATTATAGTTTCCACGGACATGAAGCCCTCCAAGGGAAAAACTTTTGAGACCATACATGTACTTGCATGACTCTGGCCAAAGGCAGCCTACAGGCATGCTAAGTCTCACTCACATCTTAGGTCAGTGGAATCTGGTGAGTTGTCTATATTCTATAGTTGTGAAACAGGTGGTATACCAAATCATGATGGTTATACACTTTGTGCTGGATGTTGAAATGATTGCCCCACTTCCAATAGAGTTGATGGTCAGAATAGCCTTAGTGGCTAAAGAGACTTCTGACAAGAAAGTTCATGGTTCAAATCCCAGCAAGAGTCAAAATTTGTAGACCTTTTTCCCCATTTCCCCAAGTCTGGCTTGGTGGGGAAAAAAATGACCTCAGAATACCTGTACATTCAGTTAGCTGATAATGTGTAGATTACTTGACCAGACATGCTTTTTTCCAGTGTGGAATACTAAAGGTTAATGATATCTTCCCCCAGCATGCAAACAGAATGCCGACACGTTTCTCTTTAGCTGTTTAATTGTACATATGTGTACGTGTATTTGCAGAGTTCTGTTTGGTCATGTATTAAGAGCAGCTGTGAGTGTGTGCATGCCAGTTGAAAACTTTTCTTATGTTCATGTGTGAGAGAGAGTACACTTGCAGGTATGAGATCACCACTGTTGATTACAAATGCAGGTATGAATGCTGATATTACCCTTGTTAATACGGTCATGTCTCCTAAATGGATTGTTTATCAGACTTTGTACACTATGATTAATGTACATGAAGGGGGATACCTAGTTTATTTATGAAACAGATGGAACAAGTGAAGACATGCACCAAAATTGTAAGTGGGTTGCTTACATGACTATTTCATGAAAAAACTTTTGGGACTGAAAGTTAAAAAGAGTGTGTGTCTAGTCTGTCTTGTACCAGATTGAGAGTTGGACAGTTACTTCAGTTGGTGTTGCTTCCTACATGTAAAATGAATGTGCATTAAAGCATACCTTGTCTTTACTACAGCTTTCTTTATAGTGTCTGTACTAAGTTCCAACATCCGGTCATCACTGTTTCGATTAAAATAACATAACTGATAAGAATATGCACAACAGTTGAAGCAATGTGATCGCCAAATACAGAACATGAAACATACTCTTGAAGTTTTTACATGTATTCAGCAATGCCAGAGTGGGCTAAAAAGGAAAGTGTGCTTGTAATGTTGTACCAAAACCTGAATGTCCAGGACTGCATGCCAAGAAAAGGTAGGTTTCTAAATGCTGATCACTGAAATATTAAACTTAACTCTCCAAAAGGATCATCAGTTCACTCGCAAGGCTTTTTCCTCCACATTGCATCTTGATACTTCAGTGATTGTGTCAGACCTCTGACAATGGATGCTCATGCTTGACATTTTGAGGCTGGAGCTATTTCTGTCATATCAGTGTTGTTGATGAAACATTTCAAACAGAAATTGGATTTGACATCAAAACTTGTGTGTCCCAGTAGGACTCAAACATACACCAGTCTTTCCAACGATGTGCAAAAACTTTCCTTTTGATGTTTTGCTGTTAACTTTAGTTTTCTGTTTCAGTATTCATGAATGTGTGTATCTGTTAAGGTTGTGTGGAACCAAGACAGTCTATGAGTTGATTTTGACAAGAGTAGGTTTTAAAGGCAACACTGTGTACTATGCATGTCTATGGGTAAAAGCTGTGTGCTGAGTATTAAAAACAACAAACAAAATGGGAATGATTGGAAAAAAGTTGATTTTTAAAAAAAAAACATTTTTCATGAAGAGGTGCAAACCATCTGATTTTTTTCTCATAAATATTTTTCTGATGTGTACTGCTATATTTAGACACTCTGTCAGTAAGCGTCCCTTAAAATCTGGGTACTTCACATTTATTATGATTTTTTTTCCTAACAAGAATGGTCATTTTTTCCCTGCATAGTTTTACTCTTTTTTTTCCAGGTCCACAAATCAGTTCTACAGCACAAATGATCTTATTCAAAAGCTGAGGATAGAGAAATCTATCTCTGGTGTCACTTCAAAGAATTACACTCAGAGGCTTTGTTTGTACTGAGCCATAGGGAATACGAGACAAGATACTAGAGCAAGGTGCGTAGATGTTACGACTTTGGAACACAGAGACGTACATGTAATTGGAATGTCGTCATCCCTTGTCATTATACGTTTGTTGTAGTGGTCTGTACAGTCAGTGGCTTTGATTCCTCTCAATGCAAGTGTGCTGCCTGGCTTGTCATAAAGTGTGAATGCACAGCTGGAAAAATTGAGTTAGATACCAAGACAACTGCAATTTTCAGGTTATGTTTGTTATCCAGGGTTAAATCATCTTGCAGTGCATAAATGTAATTTATTTTGATTGCTGCCTTTAGTTAGCTTTATGTTTGGGTGTGCAAAGAGTAGAACATAGGTACTTGCAACCTGAAGGGAGTTCAAAGCAGAGGTAATAACTACATGTAATATCATTCACAATTTTATTTATTCAGAGGTCATAAAGAATGAGAAAACAAAGTTTGAACAACGCAAAAAGTTTTGCTTTTAAGGATAACTGTTTGCATTTAATGATAAAATGACAAATGACCCCCAGTGACCCAATCAGTATGACATTATTGCTCTAGAAGAGATGCAGTACAGTATACAGTGCTAAGACATGCTATCCTTCAACTTACAGCTTGAGTTGTTGTAAACAAGGAGCAATGGTCCCATCCCATAAAGTTGTTTCTCCAAATTTCATGCTATTTATCTGTTTCGTTGTCATTGTTGCCATTTTGTTTTTGTTTTGTTTTTTCTTCTCTTTTGTTCTTCAAGCCTGTAAGACCTACCAAAGACACTAGATCCACTATGCTATAGCAGATCTAGAATCATAGGGGAGAGAGAGGTGTCAATTCCGTGAACTAAACATTTGACATCAGCCTGGAAGATCTAGCGGGCTGGTAAAATGTTGGAGGCAGTGGTGATATTTACAGGTTTTGTCTGTGAACTAATCATTTTACGTCAGCCTCACGCAGGTTTCTCTGTGACAGGGGACGCTTGGTCATGTCTTGTGATTTCCCTTCTGGTGTTGCGACTTCCCTGATAGAATTAATTTTTACATAAAAATCGGGAAGATCTAGAGGGCTGGTGAAACGTGGACTTGATTGTTCATGCAAAATCGTATAATTGGAACCCTTTGGAGAGGTGCTTCTCACAGAAACTTGAAAAACTACGTTTACCTAAAATCTCTTGTTATTCTTAATATTCAAGACATACCAGTGCAGTAGTTCCTGTGATATGTGCAGTTGTCACACTTGACGAAAATGCCGGGATAATGAGTAATTTGAAGGAGTCTTTTCTGAGATACTCGGACTTACACGCAAACCACCCATACCACAGAAATATTTTTTTAACACAAAAGCTGTCAAAGCTACAGAGCTGTGCTATAGCCACATTCAGTATAATTGGATAAGCTTCTAAATTCTAGAAAATTAAGATATTTGAACAACTTTTTTGTCTGAAAACGTAACATGACTGTTTTCTTAAATGGGCGAAAACTCTTCTAAAAATTGCGGCAAGAGAAAAATCGTGAAAGGTACCTCTGCAGCATATAACTGCCCATTTCATCTGAACACACACACGTCGTGCAACTCCCACCAAAAAGAACGCAGCTGCATAGTGTGCACGTACGGTGTCTATGATGCAGATTTCGTTATGTCACTGTGTGCATGAAAGTATGTATTGTCTGGAGAAATGTCTGTCTTGTTTTTTTATCACTGAAACTTGCTGCTGCGTGCAGTGAAATCTGCCCCATCCCATAAAGACAGGCAAACACTGCACTGTGACTAAATGATTCACAGAAAACTACAAACCACCAAGTTCTGACAATTGATGATAAGATGCCACAAATAACCAAGTACATGTACATGCTGCTTAGAAAGTATGTTATGTACTCATCCACAAAATCAGAGTACATATACATGTACAGTCATGTAAATGATCCAAGCAAGCTACATAAGGCTAAACACATTCTGTTTTAATTGTACATGTACACAAGACTACACCACATCCTGTGATACATGATGATTGTTACTTAACCCTTTTAAGACAGCCACCCGGTGTACTGGTGGAACTAAAAATACTCCCCTCTGCATGGATATCGGGTATACCGGATAAGGCATGTGTACAGCATTCCGGGCCGGGCAAGGCGTGTTGGAATTCCGCGCTACCTACCGCCGCTGTCCTATCAGATTAAGGCAGCCTTGACAATCTGCTGGCACCAGCATTGGCCGCAGATGTTTATATTAGCCTGTTCACAACCCACGCAGGCATTAAATGCTGCTGATTAAACATTCCTTTCTTTCATGAAAAAGACATGAGGTGCAGAGAGTGAGCACGATTCTGCATGGGTTGAGTAGTGGAACTGGAAATGACAGGCACAAAGACACATCTGAAACTCCTCCTGGACTTTACATGACTTGGTTATATACCATCAATGGAGGTAAGAGCATGAAAACATTCACACCTCTTATTCATGTGTCATTTTGTGAGGAATGTGATGGTGCATGTAACTGTCTTGCCATTTTGTCACCATCTGCCATCTGTGTGTCAGCAAATGAATGACAAGACAGTTGCACATCACATGAGTGTAAAGTCTGTCCACAGCCCATCACAGAAACATTGGTTATAGGTGTCCCCGGTAAACCATTAGAACAGTGTTGGCCATTTTCTAACACTGCTATACTGTTCCTTGTTTTCTTGCTTTTAAATTCAGTATGCAAGGGCAGTAGACAGGCTATAGCTACTACAGAAGCATTCAGTCACAAAACTTATACGGAGAATTCAGTATTGAAAGGGTTTAAAAGAAGCCAGTTACCAGGACTAAAATGTAAGAGATGTGAACTGCATGATGAGCCTTTGATGAGGACAAAGTGAACAGGGAAGATGAGCACACCTGCATTTGGCCATGCTAATGTTACACACAGAAGACATTCTGTACAGGGTGACATGCATGATTTATTCAAACTTTGTGAATACCTGATAATGTTCAATGCAAGTATCTTCACACGATAACACTTTCATGTAAGGACGTATGAGCGAGCATAAGCTGTCGTCAAATGACTACGTTATGAGTGACAACTTCCTCACTCAATGTTGAAATCTGTCAAATGTCCCAATGTCCGCAGTCCTGATAAATCACTGTATCTAGACATATAGCCACCGACTTTCTTTTTCAGTGGTTGTATGTTTTAGAGGTACCCTGCGTGTTTGCCGAGTGTACATAGTGCCCAGCACATCTGTACCACAGGTAGCGTACAGCATTCAGTCTTCAGTCAGTTATTATCAGTTCATCCAAAGCCCAGTCTTCGAAGCTGCCATCTGGTAGGTAACGACGGATGATGAAAGGAATTTTTCTGGCCCTGTAACAAACACAATTTATTACTTTGTTATTGCAGTTGCAATTAACATAATAATTAATTACTTTTGCCCAGAAATTAAGCTTGAGTTCAGTTCTTTCCAAATCAGTAGTGTACAGTGTAACACAATATTATTTTTCGAAGCTTCTCTGTGGGTTTTTTTTTTTTTACACCCATCACTAAGTCATAACTAAAAAATACATGCAAAATGCGAAATGACATGCATGGTAGGCTTCTCCTGCCCTATTCTTTAACGAGGAATGGCCCCATCCCATAAAGTTGTTTCTCCAAATTTTGTGTTATTTTGTCTCTATATAGAGAAACAACTTTATGGGATGGGGCAGATTTCGCTGTGCGCAGCAGCAAGTTTCAGTGATAAGAAGCAAGACTGTGATGTTTCTCCAGAGATACATGCTTTCGCGCACACAGTGACATAATGAAATCTGCGTCATAGACACCTTATGTGCACACTATTTTGCTGCGTTCTCTTTGGTGGGAGATGTGAGATGCATGTGTGTGTGTGTGTGTGTGTGTGTGTGTGTGTGTGGACTGATGTAATGATGGCCATCTCTTAAACCACCTCGTTGGAAGGCTTTTTACTTTGAGATAAAATGGACAGTCATATTCTCCAGACCTACAATTCACGATTTTTATCCTGCCTCATTTTTAGAAGAGTTATCGCCCACTTAAAGAAATCAGTCATGTATTTTTATGAAAAAGTTGTTCAAATGGCTTCATTTTCTGGACTTGAGAAGTTCATCCAATTATACTGCCTGTTTTCGTAGCACAGCTCTGTAGCTCTGACACGCCTTTTGTGAAGAAAAAAATTTCTGAGGTAGGGGTGGTTTGCATAAAAGGCCAAATATCTATGAAAAGACTCCTTCAAATTACTCATCATCCCGGCATTTTTGTCACATGTGATAGCTGCATATATGACATGAACTACTGCACTGTTATAGCTTTAGTATTAAGAAGACCAGAGCTTTCAGATTTTTTTTTTTTTTAAAGTTTCTGCAGGAATCACCAGTCAAAAGAGTTCCAATTTTGCGATTTCGTAAGTACATGACGTCAATTCTGTGAACTAAACTTTTGACGTCAGCCTCATGCAGGTTGTCTGAGGATGCTTGTTCATGTCTTGTGATTTCCCTGTTGTCGTTTTGACTTCCCCGACTGAAATAATTTTTACTTTAGTTTAAATGTGGAAGATGAAGAGGGCTGGTGAAATGTTGGAGGCAGTGACGATATTTGCAGCTTTTGTCTGTGAACTAAACATTTGACGTCAGCCTCATGCTGCTTGCTCGTCTGACAGAAGATGCTTGTTCATGTCTTGTGATTTCCCTGTTGCTTTTGTGACTTCCCTGACTGAAATAACTTTTCCATAAAATCTGGAAGATGTAGACTGCTTGAAAACCTTGGATTGTACTTTCGAAATTGCAAAATTGGAACTCTTTGGACCAGTGCTTCCCGCAGAAACTTGAAAAAAAAAATGTTTATCTAAAAACTCTGTTACTCTTAATTCTAAAGCTATAATAGTGCAGTAGTTCCTGTCATGTGCAGCTGTCACATGTGACAAAATTGCAAGGATGATGAGTAATTTGAAGGAGTCTTTCCATCAGGGGTAGAAATGATCCAGGATGAAAAAAGAGGAAAATTTTGAGAGGAGTGGTGAAGCCACGACTGTGTAGCGCCGAAGGCGCCCTACCTAGGCAGGTCCGGGGGCTTGCTCCCCCGGGAAATTTTTTAAAAATCTAGATTAAAATCTATGCAATCTGGTGCATTCTGACTGCAAAATTGTGCACAATCTGGGATGAAAAAATTCAGAAAAGATATGCTACTTTTGTTGTTTCATCATACCATCAAACAACTTTGTTTTTGTGGTCTTCATTCAATTTCACACAACCCTTGAAAGAGCATGTTCCTTACAATGACAATGCTTGAGATCACTCATGCATCATTCAGACTGCTCTCAGCTTCTGATAAGCCATGACACTGATTTACATCTCTGAACCAGATTTTTGTTTTACAGTAGAGCCTCACTTGGCAACTGAGTTGGTCGCCCGTCACAGACACTCACGGAGGTGTCCGGACCATTCCCCGGGAGCGCATGTCAACCGTAGAGATCATGGCATAATTGGTACATGCATAAATGTGACTCAGTAGCAGAGTCTGGTGTTTCTATGGAGTCTTTCAGCAATCAAGATTGTGAGGCTTTACCTAAATTTAACATGATAACATGTCCAAACGATGTACACTGACATCCCGGCGTTGCCGGTTTGCTGTCAAATCACCGAGTTTCGTCCGCTTGAATTCCCAGCGGCATCACAGTCTCTCCCTTTCTCTCACCGTCACGGTCACACACACACACACACACACACACACACACTTGTCCAAACGACGTACACAGACATCCCGGCGTTGCCGATTTGCTAAGTGTCAAATCACTGAGTTTAGTCCGGCTGAATTCGCAGTTTCCGTTTTCTTTATTGTCCAACACGAAAACAAGGGGGATTCAGTAGTAACCACACCACACCTATCCGCCTTAATTCGCTCACACACACTGGCACACAAAGAAACGTTCACACGCACCGACATACGCGTGATAGGGTGTCTTGTGAAAACACTCAACTTGAATGGTCAGTGATTTGCCAGGTGTAAAGGCTCGGACGTCGGAACTGGCGGACGAGGTGATAAGCCACCCGCATAGCTGCAGTGGTGTTTCGCTAATTGCCCAGTCTTTGTCCGCGGTCACGTGTGCACAGTAGGGGGTGGGCCACACAAATTCGCTGTCGGTATTGCCAGCACTGTACCGAGTGGGGATTCGCGGAAAGCGTACTACTGAGAATATGTTTTTCGAACCGAACTTCGTTTAGGCGGAAACGGATTTCTAAAAAGCGGAAATCCGCTGAACGGCGGAGAATTTCGACCCCTGTTCCATAGATATTTGGCCTTATGTGCAAACCACCCCTATCTATTTTTTTACATGAAATCTGTCAGAGTTACAGAGCTGTGCTAGGAATACAGTCAGTATAATTGGATGAACTTCCAAAGTCTAGAAAACGAAGGCATTTGAACACTACTTACTAACTTACTTAGGCCCATGGCTCCAAGTGGAGCATAGGCCACCGACAAATTTCGCCATCGCACTCTGTTCTGGGCTGCTCTGCCACTCCAGTCCAGCTGGTCTCCTGCTTACACAGTTCTGCCTCAGTGTCCCGCCTCCAGCTGTTGCGAGGCCGGTCTCTCTTCCTTTTCCCCTGCGGGTTCCATGTCAGGGCTTGGCGTGTGGTGCTGGATGCTGGCTTCCTGAGGGTGTGTCCAATCCAGCCCACCCTCCTCCACAGGATCTGCTTGGCCAATGGTTCCTGTCCCGCTCGCTCCCATAGCTCTTTGTTCCGGATCTTCTCTGGCCATCGGATGTTGAAGATGCGCCTCAGACAGATGCTGAAAAATGTCTGGATCTTCTGCTGCATCGTCTTTGTTGCCCTCCATGTTTCGCATCCGTAGAGCAGAACCGACTTCACGTTGGAGTTGAAGATGCGAAGTTTGGTTCTTATGCTGATAACTTTGGATGCCGATATTCTTCAGCATGACCATGGCTGCTCTTGCCTTGCTGATTCTGTCTGTGACGTCTCGGTCTGTGCCTCCCTGTCCATCAACCACACTCCCCAGGTAGACAAAAGACTCTACCTCCCTGATGGGCTCTCCACCGACTGTGTGTTGGCAGTGGTGTTGATCATCAGCTCGGGTTTCTCCCTGTTGATCTTGAGCCCTGTTGCAGCTGATGCGGCTTCCAGGCAAGTAGTCTTGTCCTGCATCTGGCTGTGGCTGTGAGACAGGAGCGCCAGGTTGTCTGCAAAGTCGAGGTCATCCAGCTGCGTCCAGAGTGCCCACTGTATCCCGTTTTTCTTGCCTGTTGTGGTGGTCTTTATGATCCAGTCGATGACAAGGAGGAAGAGGAACGGGGACAACCGGCATCCCTGGCGGACTCCGGTCTTCACCTCGAAGCTTTCTGACAGCTGGCCGGCATGGACAATGCATCTGAACAACTTCTTTTTGTAAAAATAAGTAACATGACCGATTTCTTTAAACAGGCGATAACTCGACAAGTGAAAAATCATGAAACCTACCTCTAGAGCATATTAGAGACTGTCCATTACATCTTAAAGTAAATAGCCCTCCAACGACGCCATCATTACATCCGTCCACACACACACACACACACACACACACACACACACACACACACACACAGTCTCACAACTCCTGCCATAAAGAACACAGCAGCATAGTGTGCACGTAAGGTGTCTGACGCAGATTTCGTTACATCACTGTGTGCGCGAAAGTACATGTATGTATTCTCTGGAGACACATCACAGTCTTGCTTTTTATAATCACTGAAACCTGCTGCTGGTTGTAGCAAAATCTGCCCCATTCCATTAAGTTTTCTCTCTATAGAGAAACAACAACAACAAAAATGCAGTCATGCCAAATCTCAACGACGAAGATGACTTGCAATTTGAGAAAAAGCTTTGAACAGAGAAGACCACGCTGAAATTTATTTGGACAGTGCTGCTCATCGTTTCATCACATAAGCAATGAACATGTCACTGAACACCAAAAAGTAAAGTGGAATGTAAGATTTGACATGATAGAATTCTTTCTTCTCAATGAGTATTTTCGGCTTCTTTGCAGAGTGCCAGTGCACACAGACCACCAGTGCACACAGACCATAACTGTGTGAGAGTGTATCAGATTTACTTACTTAAGTTCTTTCATGGCAATTTGCAGAGGATCCGTCTCTCCCTCTAGTTCAACCATCACTGGTGCACACATCCTACAAATGAGAGAATGTGTGAGTGAACAAGACTTTCCACAACTGGCATAGTGGCAGACAATATTGTTTCTCATTTGAAATTCATTCAAACTGCAAACACTTTTCTGTTTACAATAACAAAGAACAGCTTGTTATTAACTTCAGACAAAATACATTAATGACCAAAACTTGGGGTCTGAGAAAGACCTCAAAGATGCATGCAATTTTGAGGAGACTTTGGTTTTACTATTACAAATGGGTAAAAAGTCTATGTGCAACAACAAAGAAATATTAAAATTTAGATGAAGAAATCTGTGTGCAAAATTAACCAAAAACCTTTAGAGATGTAGTGCTATTGAAACCCACACAATCCATTTTCACATATATATTACAGTTCACTTAAAGGGTACGGCAAGTCAAGAGCATTATTGGGTTTATAGGGTTTATTGGGTTTATATTGAGGTCCTAAGCTGTTAGACAGCAAAAGTTTTCGTGAACAAAGTACCATTTACTCAAAAATGCGCCGAAAGCACCCTCTGCTTTCGGTTCCTGGGCTGCGCCATGTTGCCGCACTCTTTCGCGAATGAGACGGGAAAGGTGCTGACGGTGACGTCACTCGACCACCACTGTCGGCCGTGCCAGCTTTGAGCGGGTTGTTCCAGAGTATTATTTTATGTTCGAGATGCCACAGTGCAAAGCGTTTGGTTGTTTCAGCAAACAGGGCATGTGTAAGAATGCAGATGGAAGCCACAAAAGCTTTTATAAATTTCCGAATCTAAACAAATCAAAGGAAAAACGGAGGGTATGTGTGAAATGGTTGGAGACCTTGAAGAACGATCGCTTGCCCCGCCGAGTGCAGGAATACGCCTGGAACAATCGAGACTGACCTCGTTTGTGGAGATCATTTTACCCCGGTATGTTTCATTGGCGCTTTTGCGAACGATGTTGCTGCTTCTCTTGTCAAACACGCATCAATTGGGTCTTCCCCATCGTCCCCACTGTTTTCTGCCCGACCCCTTACTGAGCTCTTCCTCAGAATATTCTGGCTCGAAATTATAAAGAACTATCCCCAAATCCATTCTAGCTTTCAGGAAATAAGCAAAGTGTGTATACGAGCCAGAAATAGCACGCCTAAAACGTGTAGCAGGCACACCTGCACGCACAGAGAGTGTGCCAGCTTAGTGTCGTCTGCTGCTGTGTGGTGCAGTGACGTCACTGCGAGGATCAACATGGCAGCCTCCATGACATCGCATTTCGGCTGCCGTTTGGTGTGATAAATGCTGAATGGTGTATTCATGTTCAAATCTTTTGGGCTGCAGCCGTCTAGGACATCACTATCTATCCCCTAAACCCAACATTGCACTTGACTTGCCTTACCCTTTAATGGTAGCCTGTTTCAAGTTCCAGCCCTTGGTGTTCTTTATAACCTAGGTAAACCTTATATTATCAGATGAATCAAATACAATTCACATGCAGCCTTCTTAAAAGTTAAATTGTCAAGCTCTGCATAGATACTTCACACAGCATTTATTGCTCAGTTAAATCATGCCACTCACAGTTAAATTCCAAGTGTCAGATTTCCACCAATTACTGCCCTTGCAGAATGATTACATAATTATACTACCCTCCGAGTTTTTTTTGCTCAGGAAAAAATGTTAAATCAATTTTGCTGTCCTGTTACAAAGTAGTTATGTTTCCCCACATTAATAAACAAAACGAAAACGTGACATACGCAATTTGTAATGCTCGTGTTCCAAGCACCCTTGCTCTCTCATACTTTGTCATGTACTTAGTTGTAATACGTTTGGAGGGATCAACCATGCCTGGTGTTCCTTCAGTCAAGACTTCCATCTTCTCCTCACCCTGATATAGACATAAACAAGACACAAATGCATAGACACAAACAATAACAAGATGCTGTTTGGGAAAGGAATGTAAGAAACAAACCAAACAACCCCCCACCCCCAATGCACTGAATGACTGATTTACCTTGAATAACCTTGAAGAAACTGAATGGACTTTCAAATCACAAAAGTGAAGCCCAACAATATGCCGTCATGGTAAAGTTTGGAAGTTTGTATAAGTTTGACCACTTTCTCTCTTTCTTTTTGTTCATGATTGAAGAACTTATGTTTTAACATTGGAGATTAATGCTATCCTGCCTGGGTCAACAAAACCTTGGTCATATAATTTGTCATTAAACTTGATTAAAGATTTGAAAATCAAAGTGGTGGTAATTATAAATATGACCCTATCCTTCATAGTTACCCCACCATGTAAACATGTATCCCATTGTAAATCCAAAACTAGGAAACCCAAAGAGAAAAACATCAGCGACTTTAAAAGAAAAGTGGCACGAAGAAAGATGTTACACTAATTTTTTACCTCATTTTCAATGGGCTCGTCAAGAGGCTCATCATCTTCCAAGTCATCAGGACCCTCATCAAAACTGAAGGAATGACAAAAATCAGTCATGCCACACATAGATTTTAAAAAGCACCAAAAAATCCAGCAAATCTCGTAGCGCCACTTTGCAAAACATGTCATTTTTCGCAAACACTTAGAAACCCCTGATAACTGTTGACAGCAAGATTGACCATGACCATACAAGATTGTATACAAGGTCTGCGTGGACAAATTCAAGCACCCCAGCGCCACAGAGGCAGAGAAGAGGACATCACCTGCAGTTCCAACAAATACAATGCCGCACCATCTACCGCCAGTCCTCGTTCTTCCCGAAGGCCGTTCAGGACTGGAAGTCTACCTGTAGAGGTAGTGACGGCCAGCACTCTTGACACCTTTGTGTCAAGAGTTCAGTAGTAACTTCCTACCCATCTCCCCCCCCCCCCCCTCTTATTTGCGCAGACTCCCACCCTGCTAGAATAATCAACCAGATGATTGTGAGCGGGTAGAAGAAGACGTTACACGTGTTTTGTTTTCGAAAACGACGACGAAAACCTCTTTAACCTAATTCAAGTATAATTATATCCGGTTCTGCGCCAACCAAGACCTCCTGGCAGAACCTCAAGTCACATCTCTTCTCACAGGTTTGTTTGGGGTTTTTTCCCGGGGGGGGGGGGGGGGGGGGGGGGGGGGCACTTTTATCAGCGTGTCGTTCATTGACCATGCTTACCGAAGTTCTTCATGATGGTTTTGTAGCGCCTTAAAAACGGCAAATCATCATCATATATATCACTCAAGGGATAATATCCTGATGTGGAAAAATAGTAAACGCTCCTTGATAGGTATCATCACAAGATTTGTTCTTGAATTACGCTCGTCTAACTTTGTTTTTCAACTTACTCGTCCCCATAGTCTTCGTCGTCCGCCATGATCTCAAAAATCGCTGAAGAGTAGCTTCCCCTTGCATCGATTCACCATAATGTGTAGTATTTTTTACACGAGGTATGACCGAGAATTGCCGTTTATGAAAAAAACAAAACAAAAAAACAACAACAGTAGCAAATGATGACAACAGCAACGACCTGAGAACTGAACAGTCACCCCTTTGCTATCTGCTTGACCGCAATTCTCGGTCATACCTCGTGTAAAAAATACGAAAATTTATAGCCGGATATATACGCTTCGGCTCCGATCGGAGCAGCACTGTATTTCATGTAAACTGACAGCTGTGGCCGGCTTAGTTCACAACTTATAATAATGTATATAATTTTTATGTAACTCATATCGGGAAGTATGCACATATGATGAAATGATGATGGTGTCATCGTTCCGATTTCACCGCCGCACAGCCTGGGTTTGTTTCTACAGGAGAACACTTGCTAGGGTCACTTGCATGGCATCTGTCGGCCAGTCTACATACGATGTGAAGAAGTGCAGTGCATGATACACGCCACAAAAACACAAATCAGTTAATCAAGTGTCAACTGCACCCCAGCCGATTGAAAAAGCCGCGATAACTTTCAGTGCCAGTCAATTTTCTGGAACTGACTTCAAGCTCGGGGGACGCCGGTTTGCGCGTACTGCATCGAACTCAAACACTCGTCGGTACCACCCGGCCAAGACCCACGATGTTTGGCAGGTACACCTGCGACTGATGCGCATGTGTGGATTAACATAGCACCAGGCGAGTAAATGGTTGAGCCCTTAACTACCACGTTCAGTCCAACCCCTCCATCTCCGGCCGCAGCCGGTACTCGGGCCGATAAAAATGTGGACGATGGCTGTTCTGAGCAGCCCGTTCAACACCATCAACACCTGACCACCCAAAAGATCTACAATAAGTCACTGTGCATACACACACACACACACACACACACACACACTGCATAATATTTTCCAAAGTGCAGTGTTACTGTAACCAAAGATCAAGGTCTTTGCTGTAACTGCTGAAGTGTTGGCGCAGGTTACGGACTGTTACCCCAGCCTAATGTGATGATGCAAACTAAGATCGCGTCAGCGTAACCCATGCAGAGCCTCAAATTATTGCATATGCGCAGTGTCAAGGTTGAAGTTTACCGATTGACCAATGTACTGCCACGAAGGGCGGGGCTACACGGAATTCGGTCAGTTCAACCCCAGCCCCTTTCACACATATGGCCAGGTGCATGCGTGCATGGCACAGTTTAGGCACACTGAGACCTGCATTAGTGCTGAAGATAATCAGACAGATTGTCTCATCTTATCCGTGCCACTTCGCTTCACCCCCGTAATGATTTCGTCAAATCATGCGGAAAAAAAATCGGCTCTAATCGGCTCAGTGGTTTGGTTATTTCACGAAGCGCTTTTAGATAGGATAAACGCGTTTAGGTAACGGTAAAAGGGAGTTTAACGACTCATTCTTATACGCCCGTTCGGATTTAAACGCGTTGATTCTAGCTAAACGCGCTTCGTGAATGCCAGGCCAGGCCAAAACAAGGAGGAAAGGTCCCATCCGGCCACTGCATAAAGTTGTTTCTCTAAATTTCATAGCACTAGAGATTCAGTTTGTCAGTCTGATTTGTTGTTATATTGTTGTCGGCCGTACTGATTTTTTCCCCCTCTCTTCAAGTCTGTAAGACCTATCAAAGACACTAGATCCGCCACGCTATACTGAGCGGATCTAGACGGAATCTTAGGAGAGAGAGAGAGTGATGACGTCCTTCCGTGAACTAAACATTTGAGTCAGCTTCACGCAGGTCTTCTGAGGACACTTGTTCATGTCTTGTGATCAGTTTCCCTGTTGGCGTTGTGACTTCCCCGACTGACTCACTGAATTAATTTTCACATAAAACTGATCTGGAAGACACTTGAGGGCTGGCCAGTGAATTGAAATGTCCGAGGCAGGGACGATAATTACAGATTTTGTCTGTGAACTAAATACATTTGACGTCAGTTTCACTTTGGTCCTCTGACAGATGATGATGCTTGTTCGTGTCTTGTGATTTATCTGTTGCTTTTGTGACTTCCCTGACTGAATTAATTTTAACATAAAATCTGGAAGATCCGGCTAGAGGGCTTGTGAAACGTGGACTTGAATACCTTGGATTGTACTTACGAAATCGCGAAATTGGAATTCTTTTGACCGGTGATTCCCGCAGAAACTTGAAAAAAATATGTTCATCTAAAAGCTCTGGTCTTCTTAATACTAAACTTTAAAGCTATTATAGTGCAGCGGTTTATGTCATATATGCAGCTATATCACATGTGACAAAAATGCTGGGATGATGAGTAATTTGAAGGAGTCTTTTTACCATATATCAGTTTGGCCTTATATGCAAACCCGGCCCGGCACCCCTACCTCGGACATTTTTGTTGTTGTTGTTGTTGTTCACAAAACCTGTCAGAGCTACAGAGCTGTGCCACGAATACAGTCAGTATAACTGGATGAACTTCCCAAGTCCACTGAGAAAATGAAGCCATTTGAACAACTTTTTCGTAAAAATACGTAACACGACCGATTCAAGTTTTTTCCGGCAAATGGGCGATAACTTGACTCTTCTAAAATTGAGGCAGGATAAAAATCGTGAAATGTAGACTGATCTGGAGAATATGACCGCCCATTTTATCTCAAAATAAAAAGCCCCCCAACGAGATGGTTTAGAAGATAGCCATCATTACATCCGTCCACACACACACACACACACGCACACCTCACAACTCCCGCCAAAAAGAACGCAGCAGCATGGGTGTGCACGTAAGGAGTCTATGACGCTGATCATAGTTTCGTTACGTCACTGCGAGTGCCGGTGTGCGCGAAACTGAGTCTGTATTGTCTGGAGAAACGTCACAGTCTTGCTTCTTATCACTGAAACTTGCTGCTGCGCGCAGCGAAATCTGCCCTATCCCATAAGGTTGTTTCAGTCTTTATAGAGAAACAACCCTGTACTGAAATATTTATCATAGTTTTTTTTTTTTTTTAGGGGGGGGGGGGGGGTGGGGGGGGGGGGTAGGGGGGTGGAAGGGGCGACTCACTTGGGAGTAACAAAGGGAGTCTATATATTAGTCCTCCGGCGTCGTCTGCATCCTGTATGTCTTTCAATGCTCATGCAGGTGGTGAGTTCAGTGGACTCCTGGCAGCTGGGGCCAAATATTTGTGCTGGCCATTTCTCGTTGCCCCATCTTTGAGTGATATCACCCATACGTTGTGGAAAAGGACTTTAAACTCCCAAACACCCACCCCACCCCTGTGTGTGTGTGTGTGTGTGTGTGTGTGTGTGTGTGTGACGGTCACAACAAACTTTAACGTTGTCATTTTCTCAGGATCTACAAAAAGCAGAAGCACCGAACTTGGCTTTCTGATAAACAGCAACAAGACCTTTCAAAACATACCCAAAGATTGACCTTGACTCAAGGTCAAGGCCATTAAATCTGTCTGTTTGGAACTTTAATGGTGATATTTTCTCGGAATGTAAAACACCAGAGGGATCAAACTTTGCATGATGATAGACATTGATAAGACCTTTATTGACATACCTGTATTCAGTGACTTTGAGTCAAGGTCAAGGCCATACAAGCTGTTTGTGGTTAACTTAAAAATTTCAACGTTCGTACTTTCTCAGAAAGAACATACAGCAAAGGCACCAAACTTGGTATGATGATAGACAATGACATATTTCCAGACATAATAATAATACAGTTTATATATATATAGCGCCTATCTGTTTTCTATGAAACACTCTTTGCGCTCCGTCGCACAACACACACACACACACACCGGCACACACACACACACACGCACACACACACACGCACACACCGTGACACACACACACTGAGTGCTGATGAAACAGTGGTCGGACTACAGCCCGAAGAGGTAGGTCTTTACTTGAAATGGGCTTTAAATTGAGTCAGCGTGGGAAGATCCCTACTGAATGGTGACAGGTAAAGCGTTCCAGATGGAGGGGGTGGCGTATGTTGTGGCTACTGTATGCCCTAAACCATCTCGTTGAAGAGCTTTTTACTTTGAGATGAAATGGGAATTTACCTTCTCCAGAGGTAGGGTTCACGGATTTTCTCTTGCTGCATATTTTAGAAGAGTTCTCGTCGATTTAAAGAAACGGGTCATGTTACGTATTTTTACGAGAAAGTTGTTCAAATGCCTTCATTTTTTTTATGGATACCGGTTTAGTCAGTGTGAACGTGGTAATGAAAACAACACGAGGCTGACACATTATTTTACACACAAAAACTGACAAGTGGTATTTATTGCCACTCCTCCAGCCTTATCTATAAGCCAAAACAAGGAACAGACACCACATTAGAGGGTCGGGTTACAGATTCTTTGCGTAAAATGTACAGCTGACACTTAAAGCAAAGTTGATTAAGTGAAATGAATGTTGCTGGCACAGTACTGTACAGCAGTCCACATCTGTCCCAATTAAAAGTCGTGATGATGCATGTTTGTTTTCTAAGTTGTAATGTGCAAAGAAGACCCATCCCAACCGCCTCCACTTTAATAAAAGCCCCCCCCCCCCCCCCAAAAAAAAAAAAACAAACCCAACAACAACCAACAACAACAACAAACAAACAAAAAAACAACCACCACCACCCAAAACCCTACTATGAGCATATTTACCTGCTCAGCCTACTGACAAAGTCAACACTGTAACACTGTCGACATTATGCTTCACGCCGTTTATTTCAGAAGAAAAATCATGGGTTACTGTATTTTTTTGTGGAAAACTAGAAAACCATTAAAAGAAAGAAGAACAACTGTAATGCATGCATACATAAAGTGGGAATGTTCTAACACTACACAAGTACATTAACACTCATTGCTGACTGAATAAAAAAACAAAAAACAAATAAAAAAAAAAAAAAAAACAACCAGAGATCATTGTGGCCCTGTGGTATGTGAGTAACGGGGGCAAACATTTTGGTTCTACATGTAGTAGGAAGCATACATCGAGACCAGCACACACATACAGATGGCTCAGTGAAAATGAGTAAAAAGCTCAAAAGTTGTGCAAGCTGCATGAACTCATCTCTTCCCTCCTGGATATCGCTAATAACTCATTTAAATGAAACTTGTGTGTAATGAAGTATGTACTAAACAGTAAGGTCTATGCAGGGCAACATGTAAAGCTGATTTAAATTTTTTGTCAGTATTGTTCAGTTTTCGGCGTGATTTAGTGAACGTTTTCCACCAGTTGAAACCGAGGCATAAGGAGGGAACTACCGTCGGTTTTGTTGTTGTTTTTAAGTACACACAAAAAGGATTGGCTCCACTGTAAACAGGGTTTGAGTGTGGAGTTCAGCTGTGGAACTGAGTTGCCAGAGTTTATGATATAATGAAGACAAAAATGGGATGGACAAAAAAACATATTTTCACAATTGAATTAAAAAAAAAAAAGTGTGTATTTGCATATCCACTAACTGCAGCCCAATACACCTGTTCGGCACTCACAAGGACAGTTAATAAAGCTCCACGTACGCTGGCCTACAAATCGCGCTGAGCAACTCATCAAGTGAAGGCTGACATCTGTGCAATACCAGATGCCCGTGAGCACTGCTCCGCCGAAATTCCTCCCAACATTCGGCATCGGCCATGCGGCCCAGCCACGTCTCTGCGAGGACGACTTCAGTACAGCATTCGCTATGTACACGCCGACGTGGAATGTACAATTCTCCGCGAAAACTCTGAACTAGAGAGGCAGCAGCCTCCATGGCTCCCTTGTGACATGGGTCAAGTTCATTCAAAAGAGTATGTTGTAAAAATCATCAAGCCAAGTAAGGTGTCTCTAGTGTTTCTTAGTTCCTGGCAATATTACAGTTTTACCTAAAACTGTTTGTATGGCCTTGACCTTGGGTCAAGGTCATTCAAATGAGATCTCATCAATGTCTATCATTATGCCAAGTTTGACGCCTCTAGTATTTGTAGTTTCTCCAAAAACGGTATATTGAAATTCACAACAGACAGCTTTAATGACCTTGACCTTGAGTCAAGGTCATTCAAAGTGGTACATATGCATAGGTATTATCAATGTCTATTAGCATGCCAGGTTTGGCGCCTCTGCTCTTCGTAGATTCTGAGAAAATACCAATGAAAAGGTTTCACAAAAATAGCTTGTACGGCCTTGACCTTTACACAAGGCCATTGAATACATGTATACCTGTAAAGTTCTTATCAATGTCTATCATCAAGCAAAGTTTAAAATCTCTGGTGTTTGTAGATTCCAAGAAAATGCCAATGTAAAATTTTCCAACAGACAGCTTTAGTGACCTTGACTCAAGGTCAAAATTCAAAATGATATATTTTGAGAGGTCTTATGGCTGTCTATCAGCATGCCAAGTTTGGTGGTTCTGCTGTTTGTAGATTCTGAGAAAATGCCAATGTTAAGGTTTACTGCAGAAATGTGAAAAATAGCTTGTACGGCCTTGACCTTGACACAAGGCCATTGAATACATGTATGTTTGTAAAGTTCTTACCAGTGTCTATCACCATGCAAAGTTTACTATCTCTGGCTTTTGTAGATTCCAAGAAAATGCCGATGTAAAATTTTCAAACTGACCGCTTTAATGACCTTGACCTTTAGTCAAGGTCATTCAAAATGATATATTTTGAAAGGTCTTAAGACTCTCTATCCGCAAGCCAAGTTTGGTGCCTCTGCTGTTTGTAGATTCTGAAAAAATGCCAATGTTAAGGTTTCTGTATATTTACTGCAGACACACACACACAAACACACACACACACACACACACACACACACACAGACAGACGACAGACGGTTAGTACATAGACTCCCTTTGTTACACAAGGGAGCCAAAAATGGACTGACGCGGACGTCTGCAAGTTGATTCGGTTTTGTCAAGCAGAATTTGTCCTATGGTGTCTTCAAAATCCCTGGTAATACAACAAGGAGGCCAGATCGGCGGCATATCGTCGGGTTGCTGGCATGTTTGAAGTACTTTTCTCGGATGACTTGAGTTCAATCAGTGTTTTAGTCATGCTTTGTTAGTTTTGGGGTTTGTGTGTGTGTGTGTGTGTGTGTGTGTGTGTGTGTGTGTGTGTGTTTTTCCAAACTCAGTGATGGCTCAGCTGCGGTTGGATATTATAGAATGCCTTTGAAAATACTTCGTAAATACATGAAATTTGTAAATGTTTCATCATACATTAATCATAATTTCTAGTATTCAAACCGGAAATATCTTACCCTGAATAAAATGCCATAGTTTCTCTGTGGAGGATGAGCACCGACAGACCCTCCTGTCTCCTGTGTGAACGTGCACACTGACCGCACGCTGCGAGACAGCCTACGAAAGCTGTTGGGCAGCACGACTACGTCCGACTTTAAGAACCAAAGTACCGTCAGCATTATCATATTTGGTTGTAGTTGTCTAAAGTTCAAATGTTTTTGAGCCATATCAGTGTAACATGGATTTACCATTAATAGATCAAGTGTGTTGACAGGCAACTACAACAAAGATGTCTCAAAATAAAAATTCTACAGTTCTTCAGGCAGTTAAATGATCAGTAAACATGAATGGAAAGGTGCCAGGGGTTGTGGGGTTTTCAAGTCAGCTTGCACTAGTTTCAGAGCTGCTTGAGCTCTTGCTATGTTTAAGTTTTACAGGCAATGGCAGAGATAGCCTGACCTAAGAAGTCATCATGTCATGAATGCCTTTGACATTCAGTTTAAATACTTTGGAACCTCTTGCCACAAGATTATATATCACAAAATCAGTACATGTACCTTCACAACACTGTTCACATACACACATATGCAAATCCATGGTTCCAAATAAACTAAAAGATTCAGTTTTCATCTAATCTAAAAACCAAGAAAATGTTTTAAACATATATGTATACATACATTCATGTGCCAGCCCATTGAATACATGTAAACTGTGAACCATACACAAAGGGACAAAATTACCTAGGCTAAAGTTTGTTAGTTTAATACTGAACAATTCACCATGAATTGTACTGACAACTACATGAGTCTCCAGAGATATGTTTGTACCTTAATTTGGAACTGACATGCCAGATGTACAGTTTAAAAGTTTGTAGACAGAGAGAGGGAGGAGAAACATAAAACAACACTCGGTATTATCACCAGACACATATATCTAACAAACATTAGATTTAACACCACTGTCTCATTTTAAAATGACAACATCCAACAAACTTTGTATGGTTTAAGATATACTTTACACTCAACAGTCGGCTCAAACAACAAATTATGAAAAACATTTGAATAAATACCCATTATGTACAAGCAGATCTATGTCAAAGGGCAGACTGACTTCAAGGCCAACTACAAAAAGGCATATTGGAATTTTGATCTGCCCTTGAACATTTCAGTATGCAGATAAACCTTTGAATGACTGTCAAATCAGGCATGGGAATTGGAGAAGTCAAAAAAGACTGAAATTTTTGCGATGCACAAAGGACTGACTTTGCCCGAAGAAAGTGAAAAGCAGGGGGGGGGGGGGGGGGGGGACGACGGCAGGAAGACTGCAGGTACCGTTCAGCCTTAGTGCTGCCCGCAAAAGAAACACTGTACTTTCCTTTTAGGTATCACGTAACTCAAGCGGGCGGCCAACAACTCGGTGGCAATCGGTGAAAAGAAAAGCAGAGCTACAGTTGTTTTGTTTTTTTTATCAACCAGACTTTTTTAGGTGGAATTTTTTTTTTTTTTTAAGGCGGAAACCCAATTTGATTTAGGCGGAAATTTGCCTTTAGGCGGACAATTCCCATGCCTGTCAAATGGTATTTTTGAGAAATACTTGAGAAAGTTGAATAATTACATTGTTTACAATTCTGCTGTCTGGTGTCAATTTTTGTTTCACATGTTATGACAACTGAAAACACATTGCAAATCAAAAATTCAAATTTCATCAAGAAAAATAAAAATCATATGGTTAATGTTTATCAAAAATGATGTCCACATGTGTGGCTTTCTGTACCAAACAAAAAAAACCTATTCATTCAACTTGATGAAAAAAAAGAAAAAAAAAAGCTCAAGGACAGATCAGAATTCTAATAAGCTGAAGGGCAAATGAATCGACCTAGAATTCAACCTGCCCACTCATGTTATCAATATTGAGATACACCCTGAAAACCCGCTTCCAATAACTTAAACAGAACAATGTACAGTAACATTCTAAACCTGAGATAAGTATTATGCAGTGGCTTTGTACACAACAAACCCACCACGAGCAGATCACACACATTAGTGGTTGCACAACAACAGTAAAATCTAAAAAAGGAGATTAAGACTAGACAATGTACCATAAAGTTGCTTAATTGGCATGCTCACAAACCAAGAAAAATGATCCAAGGTCCTTTGGTTCAACAAAAAATACATCACATCAAACAGGCACCCCAGGCTCTCTTGACCTTCCAGTGGTCAACCTAACAGGTTTGCCAAACTTAACTGATCCAGAGAGATATCCAGACTGATGGATAGATGGACAATGGATGGAAATAAACAGGACTTGTATTGAAAACACACATGATCCATGAGAATTACCATTTACAGAGACCATACAAGTCAATCAAGTTTATAATTTAAATAAAATATAAAAATGTTCCAAAGAAAGTTATTAACAATAATCAGCTCTTGTTCTTAGTGAGAAGTCATAAAAACATTTCACCAGTGCACAGGAATGCACTGATATTGTATCAGACACAAGAACATACTGATAACATTACAGCTTTATATTTGGTACAACATATAGACCATTTATTGACTTTAAACATACTATATGTAGATCATCACTGCTTTCATCAGACACCTCATATTACAAGTAGTATCAAAATGTCTATGGATCTTATTTTCTCAATCCAACACATTTTGTATGTGTGAATCTATTAAAATCTCTAAAACTATGACATAACCATTTTCATGTTAGCAATAAATACAATAAATACATTCATTTCAAAGCTACCAAAAACACAGTCTGTCCACAACAATTTAGAGTGATGTAAGAAACACAAACAGTCTCACGCAAAATAAAGAAATTTGTTTTTGGCACTGTGTGCAAGAAAATAGTCACACGTTCACATTTGTTGCAGAGCGAGTCACTGAAGGCTAAAGAAGAGTATGGCAAGTAAAACTTCCCTATGTTACCCCGTCATTTGACAAACAACCGGAAAGTTCAATTTTACGCGGTTTCCAGCTAAATCTAAAGGGATTTGAAATAAATTTTGTACAGCCATGAAGGCACTGTAACTGTCTTTAAGAAAATGAAAAAACAACAACAACAACAAAACAACAACAACAACAACAACAAAAACCCAACCACCAATGTTTGGATTACATTCATTTATGTCAGTGCCATGCTTGGTTGAATATGAGTGACATCTTGAAATTTTCAGTATACATTTTTGTTTTAGGCACAGTATGCAGGAAAACAGCCAGAAAGGCACAATTTTTCGCATGCCAAACACAAAAATGTCTACAGAAAATTTTGTGATGCTGCTGCTCCAATTCAGCCAAGTATGGCATTGCCACAAATGAAAGCAATCAAAACTTTTTGTGTGTGTTTTGAAAGGCTGTTACATTGCCTTCATTGCCATAGAAAAGTTATTGCTAATCCCTTTGAGTTCAGCCGGAAACTGTGAATGCTGTAAAACTGTCGGGTCATGTCTCATGTAACTAGGTAAGTTTCCCTTGCCATACCCTTCTTAATCCATTGTTACTTACTCTGCAAGAAATTGTGTACTTGTGACTATTTTTTGTTGTTGTTGTTGTTTTGCATACAGTGCCCAAAATAAATTTGTCAAGTTTATTTTGCGTGAGATTGTATATTCTAGTTCTGGACACATCCACTCATCGAGCACTATCATCAGTAAAACCCGATTCACATAAGAAAATTGGTTTATATTTAGTGAAAAAACAACAAGCATAAAACTAAAAGAAATTCACCATTTAATAATACACTTTACCATTTGCTTGCAGTCATCTTCATATGGCAAGACATGTTTCACAGCAGTAAAACTTATGGCAGGCTGAGATCACTGCACAGTGTCCACTGGAAGAAGAGTTGGCATATGTGCTCTTCACTAAACCATAAAAAATGACAAAATGCAAAATGTACGTAAGTACACTAAGGAAAGTGGCCATCACCATGAAGACCCTGAATATAAATTACAAGTACACATCCGTTCTGCAACAAGCATAACAGAGAGAATCCTGGAAAATCAACATAAAACCTGTGAAAAATGCACTGAGGACAGAATATGCATAAACCATCGACAAAGTTTCTCCAGGTGGGACAGTGAAGTTTTCTTATTCTTATTCAAACACCTAAAATCATATTAACAAATGTTTCAACCAGAAGTTCACTACAGACTATGCTCGGGGCAGCTAATGCTTAAAAAAAAAAATAAAAAAAAATAAAAGACAAAAAAAAGCAATAAGAGAATCACAATTTGACTATACATATATTAATTAGTAAGGCTGTTGAGAAGGTCCAAGAATACTACTTGTCGTATCTGTTGAACAGGCAACTGCACAGTAAGTTACCGGTAACTATAGTGTACTAGTATGAAAAATATGTACATGTAGTACGTGGGCACAGTGCATAACAGAACGCAGAAAATTGAGTACTTTACCTGGTAGTCCTATTTGTGACTTATCCTAGATCCTATAGCATGACTTCTCTGCCCTATGATTACGCCGAATCTAGACAATTTCAAGGGACATTTCCCCTGTCTCAAAGAGAAAAACCCAATCTGTCTGAAGATACAAAATGTACAGATGAATGTAGTCCAACATTGTGGCACAAAAGTCAGTCACTGGGAAAACATGTATAGAACTTTAAATAAAAAGAATTAAAAATGTGAAAAATTCGCCAACAGCAATGATCAGAATACCTAATAAGTACTGTTAAGCTTAAACTGCTGTGTTTGAGATAAGGGCATCTTTCAACTGAAGACAAAAAACAGTTGTCTGCCTCATCCTGGATGTCTTCAGATTCCCAGCCATTTTCTGTTGAGCATTCAGCTTGCAGCAATTGCACAGAAATCCATGAATAAAAAGATTTTCAAGAGCTGCTTGAAACATTCTTGTATGCCTCTCCCCCATCTGCCACCCACACACATGTTGAAGCCAGCACCAGGCTGATTAGATTAAAAACAAAACAGGGGAGGTGGGGGAAGAGCCACACGACATTTACAAATACATGCATTTGTATGAGTGAATTTCATGGATATAATATAAATATCATAGTGACATGACAAAGCAGATAAAGAATCTGGATATACCTGCACTGGCTGCATCCACCTTGGCAGTGGAATTCACAAAATGTCATGGCTTTGGAATGTATTGCATTGTGCCACTGCTAGTGCTGCAGTAAATCTTGTTGCTTTTTATGGTGTTAAAAATAGAAAAAACTGTCAAAGGACAGACAAGGGATAATGATGTGGATGATGTTCTGGTTGATGATTCACACACTTTAGCAGAAAGCTGATGATCTATGAGCATCCAAATTAATTAAAAATTTATGGTACTGACTCAAGACACCAAGAAAGTTGCATTGGCTTGGCATGACAGTAGCACCTCGGATCTAAACCTCAATCCAGAAGGTTTATGCAAATACCCTTATTTCTTAAAATCCATCACAAACAATATACTACATGTATTAGCAAATGCTACTGGGACCTGGTCAAGTCATTACTTGTAAGATCATCACGTAACTGAATATGTCCAGCTGCTGGGGAGATGAGTGCATCTGGTCTGTTGTGGACCAGAATCTGATCATGAAGTTTACCACACAACTGACAGCATATATAGAAGTACGAGTCTGATACATGTACATGTACTGGTATTACAAAATGAAATTAAGGTAACCTGCTCACCTTCTGGCTTGAGTTTAGAAGAGCTCACTTGTAGTATGCTTGACATTAAGGTTTTCAGATGACAGGCTCAAACATTGGCACTTGCTGACATGAAATACAAAACTGTCAAAATGTATGTTATCAGCGCTTGTCCAAATATGCTGGGCATGCATCACTTCACAAACAGTACAGAAATACTGGCCACCAATACATATTGCATAGGGAAACAAGGAAATTAAAAAAGATTTTTTAAAAATACAAAGCGATCTGCACAATCATGTGTACACTGCAACAGAATCCATCTTGGCCAACTTTCACTTTATCCAATAACTTTGAAATATAATGGCTGATTTCTTGTCACGGGAAGTGTCTGAACATTAAACAAAATCAAAGGGCATTAAAAAGTGTGGGTGCTATATTTTTAAAAATATGCTCTACAGTAAGCTGCCCTTAAAAGTAGGTGGCCGATCTTAAGAGGTACCAGTGTACCACTTAGGTGTATATAAAGTGACACAGTATAAGAACACCCCGCACCGGCCCCCGTAGTGTAGTGGTTAGCACTTCGGATCATGGACCGGGAGACCCGGGTTCGAATCCCAGCCGAGGTAAGCGGGATTTTTCCTACCTAGGTCGGCTCCTACCCAGAGCGGGTGTGCTATGGGCCCGATGGGGAGGCTGTTGCCACACAGCCGAGTTTCACCCACTTCACGGGTGCGACTTTGGGGGTGCTTCCCTTAGTATGACACGTCTTATGATGTGGATGATTACACGGCCGGCACCGCAGGTGCCGTAGTTCCCGGGCCTGGTTAATGCCGGGATATTTATGACAGGAAGCGTGGAATGCGGCCCTGTCCCGCAGTCCCAAACCACATGGACCTCCATAGCATCATCTTACCATCATCCTCATCTCCATCATCATGCATAATATAAAAAAATTTGTCCCAGCTTCCGAGTCCTCCGTGGGTTCCACCCATGACCTGGGAGAAACACCACTGGAGCTGGCAAAAAGTTGGGGCAGCAAAAAAAAAAGAAAAAAAAGAACACCCCGCAGACAGGCGTTCTTTTCACTGGGGTGGCCCCTCCCGATAGGTTCTTCAGGGCATTTATAAATAATAATAATATATTACTAAATAAGTTACCTCCAGTAAACTCATAGCACATAATTATGTATTTGTCTAGAAATAGAATCAGGACAAATAGCTTCAAGGGCCATGCTAAATTCCAATACTTGTATGATTAATTTGTATATATTTGTGCTCATATGTTCAGGATGCAAAGAAATTCATGGGAACTGACGTAAGTGGCTGTTAAGATAATATTTCAGCAAATTACAGACTCAAGTAACTAGTCCATACATGACATAGTGTCAGTGGTGTAATGGCAACGATTGTGTGATAGACGAGGAAGTGTGTTGACCCGTCTGCTGCCATAAGCCTGCTACAGTTACCAGCAAATATGGACATCACACCACATAAGCAAAATAAACCATTCCCACTTCTTATTGACACAGTTTTTGCCCCTTGGACATCAGCAGCAAGAAGAGTCACATGACGGTAAACCACATGCTATTGGTTGGGGAACGACGCTGTAGAACCACCATGATAGGACTTGATTCTGAAAAGTGACGAAAAGCACTGGCCGTGAAACACCTCAGGCTACGTGGTGACTGATGACCAGACTGTCATAGGTTAGTCTAGCCCCTGGTCACAAAATCACACCTGAGTGTGATTTCGTCTCAGAAATTATCGGTGCTATAGTAACTTGGACTTCATTCAGTGAGCGGAAAAGCACTGGGGCATAAACAACTTGAACTGGATGGCGCCTGTTGACCAACTGTAACAGGCTGGTCTAGCCTCTGGTCACACCTGAGTGAATTCTCGGACCGTGGTTACTCACACAATACTTGGGAAGCACATACTGGTGTGCACTAACCTATTGCAGCTCATGGATTACTCTTAATGTCATTTTTGGCAGAACTAATTACACACCAGGCGCATGGACTAGCCTGTTATATTTGTGTGGAATTTCCAAAGCACACTTCATGTTATAGCTCACCTAAAAACCTGTAACCTTAGCCTTAGAAAGAAGCTGTCTCAGGTATGTGAAGCACAAGGGTTCATGATTTGACCATGAACTGTTGGTTTGCGTTATTTGCTGCAATGCTTAAAACTGTGACTGTAAATATCACAGCTGTAAAGCAAGTACATGTCCACAAAAAATTACTTCGACAGGAAAGTGTGTTGATAAACTTTCTGTATCATAGGCTTTGCCCCCTCTTTCATGGCAAACATGTTCTGGGCAGACTGATTTGTGGTAGATGTGGAAAGGTTTAACGCCCTGTGGAGTAGAGTGCTTGATTAGTAAATCTGACAACATACAGGGGCCAAAGTAAAAGTCTACCCCCCCCCCCGCCCCCTTCTGAAAAAAAGCAAACGAAAAGGAACTTGCATTTTCATTAGGAGAGAACAGATGCACTCTGCACATATGTTATGTAACTAGCAAATAACACATGCTTGTACTCAGAACATTCAACTAGTCTCTATAGTCTGTCTCAATAGTCCTACATATCAAAAGTCCTACGTGTCAATGGTCCTATAATTTCACAAATTTTGTGTCAATAGTAGAGGGTGGAACCGGTACGATTTCTCAAACCGGTTTTTAAACCGGGTTTTCCGATAGAAAACCGAGGTTTAAAACCGGTTAACCGGCTATGTATACGTCAACTATTGTTTCTAACGTTTCCCAAAGAGATGGAAGGGGGGAAGGGAGGGGGGTCTCCTAGTACTCCGGCTTCCTGTACCCCTGCGTTGGAAATGTTCAGCCAACAAGGGTGGGTGGGTAGGTGTTTGGGAGTTTAAGTCCTTTTCCACCACATACGGATGATATCAAAGACGAGGCAATGATGAAAATGCCAGCACAAATATTTGGCCCTAGCCGAGATTTGAACTCACGACCCGAAAGTTGGAAGTCCAACGCTCTACCATTTGGCCACCGGTTTCCCTGTTCAGCCAACAACAACAACAACAACAACAAAAACAACATGATGATGATGATAAGGAGGAGGGGGGGGGGGAGAGGAGGGTGTCTAGTACCAGGCTGAAAAACGACGAGTGATGTCCCTAAAAAAAAACGTGGTTTTCCGGTCTTTTAAGGCCAAACCGGTTTACCGAACCGTGAGAAAGTCGGACCGATTTTAACCGGAAAACTGGTAAAACCGAACACCCCTAGTCAATAGTCCAAATTTCCAGAGTTCTACGTTTCGACCGTCCGCCATTACTCAAATTTTCTATGTATCATTAGTCCTACATGTCGATAGTCCTACACTTTGCAAGGTTCCTTCTGAGTTTATACAGTCACAATGGATACCTTTTGATAGCCCTGCACTGTTCTTAAGTGAGTCTGTATTGAATCATTGTTTTAAGCACTCTCTGGCTGTCCCACACATTATAATGTTATGAACTATTGAACAGTGGGACTATCAACCAGATGAAAAAAGCTAAAGAAGTGTAGGACTATTGACACAAGATACTCTGAGTAAGTGTAGGACTATCAACATTATCGACATAGGGCTATCGACACACAAGACTGTTGACATGTACGTCTAGCGACATGCACCCATACATGATCAAGCAAGAGTGAATGTGCTGAATCAAAAACAATCTGTAGTGGTAGGGATGATAATGGTAAATTTCACTTGCATAATAAATAAATATATGGCACAAAGGGCCAAGAGGAAACTGATGAGCATAACCTTGCAACAGCTGTGCACCAGATCAAACAATAACACACAGCTGAATACAAGTCCACAGTATCAGGTCCACAATAAAATGGTGGTGCACACAGCCACAGAGTTGAAAATGGCCGACTGATTGCGACAGATGTTTGAAATAAGCTGGAATGAAATGAAACCCAAAAGCATCATATGGCAGTATCCTGAGCATGTATGATTTAAAATTCTAATGTAGCACCAGATCATGGTTTTGTCTTTAGACATACATGTAATTTGCCAATCATTCTCATGTGTTTCAGGTGGGTGGCCAAATCAGCAAAGTCGACCTGAGCTGCAACTGTACATGTAAATTTTGTTAGTCTCATAAAAAAGGACATAGGACAAAAATAAAATTAATATTCAGTTCACCAGATGTTCTTGAACCTGCTAGCACCAAACTTCATGCCACCTTGTCTCAAGAACAGGAAGCGCTTGTGTGTGTGTGTGTTTGTGTGTGTATACAGTAAAATGTATCTAGAGATGACTGTGGATAAATCGGTGTCTGTAACTTGCATTAGCACAGCATCAAAAAAGGGGTCTAGGCAAGACGATCTTACACTTGCCAAAAAAAAAAAAGTCAGAATAAGCGCAGAATGTTGCCCCTGATGACACTCTACATCAGATTTGGTACTGTATCTCATACAGTAGCCAAAAGAAGAATAACAGTGAAAAATTGTGTCCAATGCTTTAAACACATTAAGTCCAGGAACTAAAGGTAAAAAAGAGTGGTGGTCTGAGTGCCAGTTATGATCGACCAATGATTCACCCAATCTACTTCATTGGACGTAATTTCCTCAGGCCCATTTGGGTCAAAATGAGCACTGGAGCGAAGCCAATGACACAAAATTTCTGGCAATCATTTCTAGCAAGAAGATGCTGATAGTAAGTGTGTGCATGTGTTTGTTAACTTACTAATAGACACAATGTACAAAAACATACACACATAACACAACTGCAGTGTTCCAGCAGTATGCGGTCTGCACGACAAAATAAATAATAAACATACCTCACTCATTGGCCATTATATATATAAATTATGTGTGTTCTTGAACACCAGAAGTAAGTTTCAGTAATTTGAGCCGATGCATGGGAAGGAGAATCGTTGATGGTGTAAAACTGCAGCATGCTGCTGAGATTCAAATCATTTGAAACGTACGCGGTACAAAGTTGCACCATACTATGCCTGAGGTAAAAATGCTTAACAGCTAGTAGCATGACCACCGTCATCCACAGCACAGAATTGGAAGTTAGTACAGGATGACTCAGTGGGACTTGGAATCAGATGAGTACGCCCATCTGACATGTCACTGGAGCATGTGGAAGCAGGGCTAGAAGATGGCAGGTCTCCCCTCAGTACTGTGCTGCATATCACTGTCTTCTTTTTGTGCTGTAGCTTTTCCTGTTGCTTCTGAAGATGTGCAAGCATCTTTGGGCAGTTAGGTGTCATTCTAGAGCAGTCCATGACAAAAAGACTGCCCTCTCCAACATAGGCTGGTAAACAACACAGCTGAAACCTGCAAAAATAGAGCACTTATGCTGCAGCTTTACAGGAAAGGTGTTATTTACTGTTAATGTGAAAATGTTAGCTCATGTCAGTATCAGTGTTCTTTAGGGTGAAGGATCTACAGTCTGTTCCTAAAAACAGGGCAGGTTTGACTTAGAGGAATCTCAAATCTCATAACACAGGAAGACTCATTCTGAAACTGAGAGGTTAGTTAGTTAAGGTTTAACGCCACGCAAGCAACAAAAACCATTTTGCAGCTATAGAAATTGAGGGGAAAAAAACTTTATATCAGGATTTTCAATACCTGATCTACATTTCGTGTGCCCATCTCTCAGTCAGGAGTGAACTAGACAGGCAGAAGCCTCGATGGCTCCCTTGTGACATGGGTCAAGGTCATTCAAAGAGTATGTTTGTAAAATTCTTATCACTATCTCTCATCAAGGTAAGTAAGGTGTCTCTAGTGTTCTTAATTGCTGGCAATATTACAGTTTTCCCCAAAACTGTTTGTATGGCCTTGACCTTGGGCCAAGGTCATTTAAATGAGTTCTCATTTGGTTTGGTGCCTCCGTTTGGTTTTTGTTGTTTCGGGGAAAATGCCAACATTGAAGTTTCCCCAAAACAGCTTGCATGGCCTTGACCTTGACTAAAAGTCATTTCATACAGGTATTCTCAGTAAAGGTGTTGCCAGTGTTTAAATTCTCATCATGCAAAGTTTGATGCTTCTGGTTTTTCTAGATTCTGAGAAAATGCAAACATAAAATTTCCAAACAGACTGCTTCAAGGTCATTTAAAATGGTATGTAATGCATATAGGTCTTATCAATGTCTATTAGCACGCCAGGTTTGGCGCCTCTGCTCTTTGTTGTTTCTGAGAAAATGCCAATGTTAAGGTTTCACAAAAATAGCTTGTACGGCCTTGACTTTGAAACAAGGCTATTTAATACACGTACATATATCTGTAAAGTTCTTATCAATGTCATCTTAAAATAACAAAAAGTTTAAAACCTCTAGAGTTTGTAAATTCCAAGAATAAGCCAATGTAAAATTTTCAGACAGCTATAGTGACCTTGACCTTGAGTCAAGGTCATTCAAAATCATATATTTTGAAAGGTCTTACAGTTGTCCATTGGCACACCAAGTTTGGTGCCTCTGCTGTTTGTAGATTCTGAGAAAATGCCCATGTTAAGGTTTACTGCGGAAAATAGCCTGTATGGCCTTGACCTTGACACATGTATACGTGTAAAGTTCTGATTAATGTCTATCATCATGCAAAGTTTAACACCTCTGGTTTTTGCAGAGAAAACACCAATGTAAAATTTTCTGACAGCTTTAGTGGCCTTGACCTTGAGTCAAGGTCATCCAAAATGATATATATATTTTTAACGATCTTATGGCTATCTATCAGCATGCCAATTTTGGTGGCTCTGCTGTTTGTAGATTCTGAGAAAATGACAATGTTAAGGTTTACTTTGGACAGACAGACAGACAGACAGACAGATGGATGACGAAGGGTTATTACAGACTCCCTTTGTTACACAAGGGAGCCCAAAAAAGATTAAATGTAAATATTTAGTTTTCTAGAATTCTAAGCCACACTGGTAATCTTCTGAAGCGAAACTGTGTTTCTTGTGTCTAGTTGTTTCTCTATAGAGAAACAACTTTATGGGACAGGGCAGTTTTTGCTACACGCAGCAGCAAGTTTCAGTGATACAAAACTAGAGAGGCAAAAGCCTCCATGGCTCCCTTGTGACACAGGTCAAGGTCATTCACAAGAGTATGTTTGTAAAGCTCTTATCAATATCCATTATCATGCCAAGTAAAGTGTCTCTGGCACTCTGAGTTCATGGCAATATTACAATTTTCCCCCAAACAGTTGTGTATGGCCTTGACCTTGGGTCAAGGTCATTAAAATGAGATCTCATCCATGTCTATCATTATGCCAAGTTTGATGCCTCTAGTATTGCAGTTCCTCCGAAAACAGTAATGTTAAAATTCACAAAAGACAGCTTTAATGACCTTGACCTTCAGTCAAGGTCATTCAGAAAGGTAGGTCTCATTGCTGTCTATCATCATGCCTCGTTTGGTGCCTCTACTATTTGTTTTGTTGGAGAAAATGCCAAGGTTAAATTTTCTCAAAAAACACTTGCATGACCTAGACCTTGACTAAAAATCACTGAACACAGGTATGTCTGTAAAGGTGCTGCTAATGTCAGTCATCGAACGTATAGTTTGATGCTTGTGATTCTTCTGGATTCTGAGAAAATGAAAATGAAAATTTTCCCAACAGACTGTTTCAATGACCTTGACCTTGAGTCAAGGTCATTTAAGGTTGTATGTGTGCATAGGTCTTATCACTGTCTATCAGCACGCCAGGTTTGGCGCCTTTGCTTTTTGTTGTTTCTGAGAAAATGCCAATGTTAAGGTTTCACAAAAATAGCTTGTACGGCCTTGACCTTGAGACAAGGCCACTGACTACATGTATATCTGTAAAGTTCTTATCAACGTCTATCATCATGCAAAGTTTAAAACCTCTGGTGTTTGTAGATTACGAGAAAATGCCAATGTAAAATTTTCAAACAGAGAGCTTCAGTGACCTTGACCTTGAGTCAAGGTCATTCAAAATGATATGTTTTGAAAGGTCTTGTGGTTGTCTATCAGCATGCCAAGTTTGGTGCCTCTGCTGTTTGTAGATTCTGAGAAAATGACAATGTTAAAGTTTTCTGGACACACACACCACACACACACACACACACACACACACACACACACACACACACACACACACACACACACAGACAGACGACGGAGGGTTAATACATAGACTCCCATTGTTACACAAGGGAGCCAACAAGACTGTGAGTGAGTGAGTGAGTTTTTAGGGCTTAAAGCCGCGCAAGCCACAAAGACTAATTCGCGGCTGAGTGTGCCTGCACTACATGAAAAAAACAAAAATGTAACGTTGGACAAGGGTGCAAACTGGTCTACGGGGCTATATAAACCTAGGACATGCAGGAGACGCTGCACCTTCATGCTAATTTCTCGAACTCCCGGTTACAAAAAAGCGTAGAAAACAAATGACAATTACAACTAGGTAAAACAAAGATAAATACTAAGCGCATATACAGCAAATATTGCAACTTATCATCTCCTAGGCGCAATAAACCAATTCGCAGCATATGCCCAACATCACTTATTCCTAACCACTGGTAGTGCAGACGTAAGGGAGGGGTTAAAAAGAAAAAATATAGATGAATGGGCCGAACTCAGAAATCAGCTGAGAGAAGAGAGGAAGGACAGAGCGGCTAAATTCGGGAGGTTTTAAAGAGAAAGATACAGGTGAATGGGCTGGTGAGGGATAGAAAGAGAGGTAGGAAGGAAAATTCCTTAGTTGCCAATGAAGACAACATGCCTGGGAGGCAGTTGGAGAACAGACCGCTCCAACACGGAACCTCCCCGCCGTGAGGCGGTTTGGGAAAACAACGCACCAGAGAGGGGTGCGTTGTGAAGGTCTTCAACATGACGGGTGTTCAGCAGCACCAGCAGGGCGCTGCAAACAAAGCCCGCCAGGGTGAAGACCAGGTGGGGGGAATCCAGTGAAGTCGGCCTTCAAAAATGACCCTCAGATGTCTCACTGGACCAAGGGTCAGCAGACACCCGCTTACTGACCTCCCCCCGGAGGAGACTTTCAGAGAGCGAAAGACAGCTGAATGGACCAAGTGAGGCAGAAATAAGAGCAAGACTGTGATGTTTCTCCACACAATACATACTTTCATGCACACAGTGACGTAACGAAATCTGCGTCATACACACTTGACGTGCACACTATGCTGCTGCGTTCTTTTTGGCGGGAGTTGTGAGACGTGTGTGTGGACGGATGTAATGATGTCCTAAACCAATTCGTTGGAGGGCTTTTTACTTTGAGATAAAATGGGCACTCATATTCTCCAGAACTACCTTTCACGATTTTTATCCTGCCGCATTTTTGGAACAGTTATCGCCCATTTTAAAAAATCGGTCATGTTACGTATTTTTACGAAAAAATTGTTCAAATAGCTTCATTTTCTGAACTTGGGAATATCATCCAATTATACTGACTGTATTCGTAGCACAGCTCTGTAGCTCTGACAGGTTTTGTGTAAAAAAAATATTTATAAGGTAGGGGTGGTTTGCATATAAGGCCAAATATCTATGAAAAGACTCCTTCAAATTATTCATCATTCCGGTATTTTTGTCACTTGTGACAACTGCACATATGACATGAACTACTGCACTATTATAGCTTTAGTATTAAGAATAACAGAGCTTATAGATAAACACAATTTTTTCAGTTTCTGCTAGAAGCACCGGTCAAAAAAGTTCCAATTTTGCAATTTCCTAAGTACAATCCAAGGCACTTAAGTCCACGTTTCATCAGCTCTCTAGATCTTCCCGATTTTACGTCAAAATTAATTCACTCACGGAAGTCACAAAAGCAACAAAGAAATCACAAGATTTGAAGAAGTATCATCAGCGTGAGGCTGACGTCAAATGTTTGGTTCACAGACAAGTATCGTCACTGCTTCCGACATTTCACCAGCTCTCGAGGTCTTCCAGGTTTCATGTGAAAAATAATTCAGTTGGGGAAGTCACAAAGCCAACAGGAAAATCACAAGACATGAACAAGCATTCTCAGACGATCTCAGTGCTAGATGCTGACGTCAAATATTTAGTTCACGGAACTGACGTCATCTCTCTCTCTCTCTCAGTCACGTGGCTAATCGATCGTAGCGGATCTAGTGTCATTGGTAGGACTTGAAGAGGGGAGAACCGGCAACAATAACAACAAAACAGACAAAATGACATGAAATTTGGAGGAACAACTTTGTAGGACGGGGCCGTTCCTCCTTGTTTTATCAATGCAGATAGGGATAACATGACTTGGGTACAGTAGGGCAGTGTAGAGGGGAAGGGAGAACAGCATTTCTGTTAGGCCTTCTATATAGAGCTCTCTTGTACAGTCTAACCCTTCTCCCCATGGCTAGTTTATTACTTTCACAGGCAGCAGCAGGTAAGGCCAAACTGACATCCCGCTCTCTAGTCCATGCACGGAACAACTAGTTCGAATGACATCATGTACACTTCTCCTCTCATTGAGTGTTTCAGAGAGTTGACTGCAGTCTGGACAGACCTCTTCTCTCATTGAATTGTCAAAGAGAGTGTCAAGTGTGATCACGGGAGCCACGAACATGGCATTTCCCAAGGCCCCTTTCATGACTTAGTAACTAAGGCACAACTTCTCTCACTCTTTCCTTTCCCCCATTCTGTGCTTTGGCAGATAGTAACTCCAAACACGACTTTTCTCTCTAGAGATACCTCTGTTTCTATTCCCTCTCCTCCCTCATCTGATCTCTGACGAAAATGGTCAAAGCATAATGTGGCACAAAGAGAGAGAGAGACACAGAGAGAGAGAGAGAAGAGAGTCAGCCCGCCAGAATTACCTCTGAAAGTAGGTACGATCAAAAAAGGCCACACTGGGTTGTTGGAGACCTCGCACAGGTTTCTGGTGAACTCGGGATGTCTTAATTGGAGGTGGTGCCAGATCTTCTTCAAGGGCATCTATACTCAAGTCTGGAGGCTCCATCTTCTTATCAACGTCCAGCAGAGGTTGACTAATCGCTAGTTTGTCTTCAGTGTTCCACAAACTCATCCGCGCTTTACGCCTCAACTGAGACTTGGAGCAAGCACTCCCTGAGCAATTTTCGGCATGTCCATCCATCCCATGTACAGCAGTCTGTTCAGGATCGAACGTTCTCTGAAGGGTTCCTGAAAAGCAAGAGCTATCAACACTGTTGTCTGCTTCCTCCTCATCAAGAATGTCTGGTTGTCCATCAGGGGCACTAGTAGTGTCACTGGTATCCTCCAACATCTGCTTTTTGCAATCTTCACCCTTAACTGTCATTTGGGAATTATCCTTTGCCACCTGTCTTCTTGTTGTTACCTTTTGAGGTGTGCTTACTGGTTTCTGTGTTTTCTTATAGATGCTCGGGCTTTTGTGCTTTGGTCGAGGCCCTTGGGACGCTGGGTCATTTTCTGGATCTCCAAATAGTCGCTGATTTTCTGCAGCCTCTTGCTTTCCTTTCTCCTCTTGTTTTTCCTCTATTGTTTTCCTTCCCCATTTTAGTGTTGTCCTTCGACATTGAACCATCTCACTCTCACTTGTTTCTTCATCTTCATCATCTTCCTGTGAATCTTGACAGGCTTGGGCAGGCAGTAGTTGATACTCTAAAACAAATAAAATCAAATACATGTAATATAAAAGATCAAACTATGAACACAATATAATAACCACATTTCTCCATAGCACCAATGCACCTAGTGTCATACCTGTATCACAGCAGAATTCTTAGGAATTAACTAGAGAGGCAGAAGCCTCCATGGCTCCCTTGTGACACAGGTCAAGGTCATTCACAAAAGTATGTTTGTAGAGCTCTTATCACTATCCAGTATCATGCTAAGTGATGTGTCTGGCGCTCTGAGTTCCTGGCAATATTACAATTTTCCCCAAAACAGTTTGTACAGCCTTGACCTTTGGTCAAAGTCATTCAAAAGAGATCTCATCAATGTCTATCATCATGCCAAGTTTGATGCCTGTAGCATTTGTAGTTCCTCCGAAAACAGTAATGTTAAAATTCACAACAGACAGCTTTAATGACCTTGACCTTCAGTCAAGGTCATTCAGAAAGGTAGGTCTCATTGCTGTCTATCATCACGCCTCATTTGGTGCCTCTACTGTTTGTTGTTTTGAAGAAAATGCCAAGGTTAAAGTTTCAAAAAAAACAACAACGCTTGCATGACCTTGACCTTGACTAAAAGTCACTGAACACAGGTATGTCTGTAAAGGTGCTGCCAATGTCAATCATCGCACATAGTTTGATGCTTCTGATTCTTCTAGATACTGATAAAATGCAAATGTAAAATTCCCGAACACTGTTTCAATGACCTTGACCTTCAGTCAAGGTCATTTAAGATGGTATGTGTGCATAGGTCTTATCACTGTCTATCAGCATGCCAGGTTTGGCACCTCTGCTGTTCATTGTTTCTGAGAAAATGCCAATGTTAAGGTTTCACAAAACTATCTTGTACGGCCTTGACCTTGACAGGTCACTGACTACATGTATATCTGTAAAGTTCTTATCAATGTCTATCATCATGCAAAGTTTAAAACCTCTGGCATTTGTAGATTACGAGAAAATGCCAATGTAAAATTTTCAAACAGAGAGCTTTAGTGACCTTGACCTTGGGTCAAGGTCATTCAAAATGATATGTTTTGAAAGGTCTTGTGCTAGTCTATCAGCATGCCAAGTTTGGTGCCTCTACTGTTTGTAGATTCTGAGAAAATGACAACGTTAAAGTTTTCTGGACACACACACACACACAGACAGACAGACAGACAGACAGACAGACAGACAGACGACGGAGGGTTAATACATAGACTCCCATTGTTACACAAGGGAGCCAATAGACTCCCATTGTTACACAAGGGAGCCAAAAACACAGTATTTTTCTGTTCAAGGGATAACCCAGCATAATTAATAGGTACACCTGCAACTGTGCTGATTTCATGTGAATGTAGATGACTCGGTCACAAATGAAACAAGTTTTGAATGGATTTTTGTGAAAGATGTGATGACCATGTATTCTTTTACACTGGATGTTACTATTTATAGGTCTTACTGCAATTGCTTGAGGGGTGGGGGTGGGGATGGGAGGAGGGAGAAGTGGGGGGGGGGGGGGGGGGGGGGGGGGGGGGGGGGGGGGGGGGGGGGGGGGGGGGGGGGGGGGGGGGGGGGGGGGGGGGGGGGCGGGGGGGGGGGGCGGGGGGTGGGGGGGGGGGGGGGGGGGGGCGGGGGGGAAAGAGAGAGAGACAGAGAGAGGATAAGTGATTACTGCATGCTATTATATGAATTGTGATGATTTCTAATGTGCTGGGGACTGTGACTGTATGAAACTGAATTTTGTGTGTGTGTGTGTGTGTGTGTGTGTGTGTGTGTGTGTGTGTGTGTGTGTGTGTGTGTGTAAATGGATTTGCTGTGGTAGATGTGATAGTTGCAAGTTAATTATTATCTTGGGGCGGTTTTGGTCACATTCTTGCACATGCCAAACCAATCTTATGTTGCTTTTATTTGCTTAAAATCTGAATTTTTCAATCTTATTTAGTTTGAGCTGCGAGTTTCCATTTTATACCTGTTATTTAATGGACTAAACAGTACCGTAAAGTTCGGACTATAAGCCGCAACTTTTTCCTCCAGGTTTAAACCCTGCGACTTAAACAATGATGCGGGTCATCTGTGGATTTTTCTGATTCCAGGAGCATCACACCCTTGTCTATTCTTAATCAAAGCTGCACACATTGAATCAAATCCATCTGCTCAGCCACATACCCTCATCATGCCGAAACCTTGGGCTTGGGAGTACAATCACAATAACATTGCACATCGTTTAGCGAGGATATCATTGAAGTACAGTGCAATTTATTGTCTAGTACCTGAACATGATACTGCATTTTGTTTGCTGACTTGGACGTATTAGAGCAGGGGAATAATTCTCTGTATAACTTACTTGGTACATGTACCAATTGGGTCAAAATGTGAGAAACTTTGCAGTTGTCTGGCAAACAGTTACCATGGCATTGCCTAATAGTAATAATGGCATGAGTGCAACACTGGTTCTTACTGCTCTTCAGGTGGAGTAATTTTCTGCCAGTAAAGACCACATCTGGGCGTAGGGTCATTTCTCTCTGCCTGTAGCCATGACGTTTTGGACCAGTTTTACTGCCTGCCCTGTTGGTGCTGTCACCACAATCCACTCCACCATCACCATCATCAGCATCATCAATGATATTTCGATCCTGTGTACATCGCTGACGCTTGGAACCACGTTTCAGACAGCTGTCAACTCGCTGCAAAGAGAAACTCCAATACCTTTGTGGGTGTTTAGGATAATACACTTTAAAGCATGGTTTAAGACAGGCCCCAGATTTAGTCAGAACCTGTCTTATTACTGGGGACATTGCAACTATTGTGTATGACAAATGCAGTTTGTCAGGTTTCATGCTCTACATAACCACGCAAAATCAAATCAAATCAGTTAAGCGTAGAATGCTAGGCACTATGATAGGCACTACTACTGAAAATTGCTGTAACTGTGTTTTGAAAAATGCACAGAATTTGAGCAAGGGTTGACAGGAGAAGATGGTTGTAGTTACAGAACAAAACTGACTGGAACCAAGTCAGTGGATTCTGAGATAATGTAGTCAACAAAAGAATGATGAGAATGCCTTAGAACTGTAATTGAGCTACTTACAGGAGAGTAATTTGGCAAAGCTGTGGGTGGAATCCCCTTCTCAAGCTTCTTCTGGTACCGCTTCATGACCAAGACACAAGGGTTGCACAGGTACCCTCGACGGCCTGCCATAGATTTCAGTTGGAACACTGTGCAAAAGAGTGCCTCTGAAAACTTGGAATTGTACTTGATGTACCGTGAAGAAGAGAACTTGCGGGCACAAATGCAGCAACCGATTTGCTGCCCCCTTGGGTTGTGATACTTTGTTGGATATACCATGATGGAAGGATTTCCCTGGAAAACAAATTGGACTTTTTCAAACATAGTATATATTATGTGATGGTGTTGAGTGAGTTCAGGCAGGCAGGGAGACAAAACACAGCGGTCGCTATGACATGAGTTTTATTGCAACAGGACAACAGCAGCAAATGGCAGAGCGGGGAGCGACAATCCGTGCAGTGACTCGCGGCAGGGCTGGCTGGCGACTGTCCAGTGAGGCGTAGCTCGCGGCTACTTATGCGCCTAGCGCGAGCCGCAAAGAAAGCAACGGCCGCTCGCAGCAGAAACAAGGGCTAGATGCTCGGGTAGCAGCGAAATCTGTGTTTGTTTACACACAGAAAACTAACAATAGCGGGCGTAATACAACAGCTACAAACTTCAAACAAACTGCATTGAAAAGAGCGTGAAAAGTACTCTAAGATGGCATAAGTTTGGAACATTATCAATGTACAAAGAATTTCCTATCGCCGATTTAAGAGCGTAAAGACAGGGACCACGCATTCGAAAAGTGGTGAAAATGGCAAAATACACCCGTTAAACTACAAAACAGCGCTAAACACAAAACATAACTAAAAAGTACAAACTCTTCCGAAACTACTATAGTTTAAATGATAACGTTAGGCTAATTGACTGTGGAGATATTTAGCACTAAATGGACACAAACAAACACATCTAATCGACACACGCGCCACCGCGGTTACGCAACACTGCGTGCTTGCCTGACTCATCGACTGGCCACGCGGCTCGTGGCTAGCTTACAGCGCTGACCGGAGAACAAAGGGGTAGTGGGGCCAGAGACCGAAATAGTGGCCGAGCGGGTACGGACCACTCGGCTACATCTCCCCCCACTGAAACACAACCAGCGGCCTCGCTGGTTCAAATTGAAAGTAAAACCACTAGGCCTACTTGCGGAAACCAATAAAAAACAAAAACAAAAACAAAAAAAAAACAAAAACACGGCCAACGGCAAAATACCAAAACAATTATGGCGACACACCATCGTCAGCACATGTACACAATCCTAATGACCACAATCTCAATAAGTGTGACCAATTACAAAGCAATGCCGCATACGACAAAACTAACATGATGACAATGGTCAATAAGCACAACGTTTACCATGACTGTAACCCAATAAAACAGCAGGAAACAATATCATCAAGCCAATAAAACCAAGTCCAAACAATACAAGTCAATAAATCTGACTATGCCAAACAGCAAGTTCAAAACAGGTCAGCACACGTCGGTTCTGTGCACCACTCTCCTGGAGTTCAAATCAGTCCACCTTATTCAATGCTGCAAGGTTCTCAACTGAAAAAGACACTCTGTCCAACAAAAATGTTTCAACAAACTGAAACAACTTCTCCCGAAAGAAGCTCTCCAGCAACAACACAGTTTCACCATACCTAACAGTCTCAGGGTCTCCGAATCATCTTCTGCTGGCTAATGCGTTCTGAGCGTCTAACTGGCTCAGTCCGAGACTTAGGCACAAAAGGGTTTGCTACAGGGTTCAAGGTCACATCGCTAGGAGACTTTACCGATATGCGACTGGGTTTCACAGGGGACACAGCAACAGGTGTCTGCTGCGGAGCAGTCCGAGTAGCACTTGGGATTTCAGACGCAGACTCAAACTGGTCGACTGGTTCGGTCGCAGGGACAGCAGCCTGGTGCTCCTCAGGCACAGGCAAGACAGCCACAGGCTCACCAGCTACATGTGCAGGGCCAGCAGCGGGAGTGGCAACAGCAGGGCCTGGTACAGCGGCCACAGGAACTTGTACAGGCGTTGGGCCGACTGGAGCAGCAGCTGGGACAAAGGGCAAGAAAGTTAGTGTCCGTGGTTCACCGTCCCGCTCAAGCTCTGCTTCCACAGTCGCGGTATCGCCTACTGGCGTCACGGACGGGCCAGGTTGTTGGTGCCGAACAGTCTGCTGCAACTGCGCCGGTGATAACGGCGCACCTTCCTTGTGCTGCTTCCTGGGGCTACGGCGCCTTCGCCGAGGTCTCCTTCTCCGGCGGTAGTTCTTCTTAGTCAGACAGGCCGCTCGCTCAAAATGCCCAGCTTGGGCACACCAGTAACACCTGGCGCCTGTCTGGGGCTCCTGACTGACCCGAGGAGAAGCTTCTGGCAGCGGGGGCTCTGAGGACTGCTCCAGCCTAGCGGTGAGGGCTGCTACGGTGAGGCGAAGCTGCTCCACCTCCAGCGACATGGCAGAAGGCTGTGCATAGGGGCTGTTGCTGGAGATGTGGGCCTCCTCCCGCATCCACCTCATCGCCTCCTGTCTCACCTCAGGGAAACTGCTACCCGGCTTGTCCCGCAGGTAGCGCTTGATGTCGCGTCGGAGTTGTGGAGGGTGGAGTCCATCCGCAAACCTGCTGATAAGCAGGTTGGGGGTGACGCTGCCTGGGTGTGCCTCATTACACATGACAGCAAGGGCATCCATGGCATGCGAATAGCCCATGACTGACTCCGCCACGCCCTGCTGTCGCGTGTAGAAGGCGCATCCCACCACATTGATATCCGGCTTGACCGTGAACTCCTCTTCCAGGATCCTCAGGATGTCGGCTGCAGTGGTCCATTCGTTCCGGCGACTCTCCACCTCGTACCGGGCATATCCCTCCAGGGACCGAAGCACCCACCATGCTCCAGCACGGACCGGGAACCTAAATGCCCCTAGGACCAAGCGAGCCTCTCGAAGGAAATCCTTCAGGTCAGCCTGGCTCCCCTCTCCTGAGAACTGCGGGAGACGTGGTGGCTCCAGGAGTGGAGTGGCCTTCCTCTCGTCCTCTGCCATCGTACCAGAGCCGTCTCTTACGTCAGTGGCAGCATACCCTTCCTCCTACACTGCTCCTCTGTGGCGACTCCCCCTATTCGTGCATCCTGCTCGCAGCGCCAGTTTTGTGATGGTGTTGAGTGAGTTCAGGCAGGCAGGGAGACAAAACACAGCGGTCGCTATGACATGAGTTTTATTGCAACAGGAAAACAGCAACAAATGGCAGAGCGGGGAGCGACAATCCGTGCAGTGACTCGCGGCAGGGCTGGCTGGCGACTGTCCAGTGAGGCGTAGCTCGCGGCTACTTATGCGCCCAGCGCGAGCCGCAAAGAAAGCAACGGCCGCTCGCAGCAGAAACAAGGGCTAGATGCTCGGGTAGCAGCGAAATCTGTGTTTGTTTACACACAGAAAACTAACAATAGCGGGCGTAATACAACAGCTACAAACTTCAAACAAACTGCATTGAAAAGAGCGTGAAAAGTACTCTAAGATGGCATAAGTTTCGAACATTATCAATGTTTAAAGAATTTCCTATCGCCGATTTAAGAGCGTAAAGACAGGGACCACGCATTCGAAAAGTGGTGAAAATGGCAAAATACACCCGTTAAACTACAAAACAGCGCTAAACACAAAACATAACTAAAAAGTACAAACTCTTCCGAAACTACTATAGTTTAAATGATAACTTTAGGCTAATTGACTGTGGAGATATTTCGCACTAAATGGACACAAACAAACACAACTAATCGACACACTCGCCACCGCGGTTACGCAACACTGCGTGCTTGCCTGACTCATCGACTGGCCACGCGGCTCGTGGCTAGCTTACAGCGCTGACCGGAGAACAAAGGGGTAGTGGGGCCAGAGACCGAAATAGTGGCCGAGCGGGTACGGACCACTCGGCTACATATATGTGGTACGAATAAATGTAGGACAATCAGTTTGTAACAGCCCACTGAATTTCTTCTTTACATGTCCTGAAGTCAGAAAAAAATTGTTCCAACTGAATGGTTGTCTCATGTACATAAGTAAGACCAACGTTTTAAAATGGAAATATGAGACATCAAGTCATTTCTGATTTCAGTGGCATTTCTTATGTCACATGATGCCAATACAGAGCTCAGTCTGCATAACAGGCTGTCTGCATCTAAGTAATGTGTATGTTCTTAAGACATAGGAAAGAGTAGTGGAGAAGGAGGGGAATGATCATCATTTTAAAAATTTCTGGGACATGACTCCCAGACGGGACAAAAGTGTGTAGCATTTAGGGATGAAGTGGTGAAGTCTGCTTGCTGCTCTGGAATTATATTTAAAATTAGACGGAAATCTATGCAGTTTGGTGCTTTATGGATTGGAAGAAGTGTAAATCCATCTAAAGGCGGTAGATTTGAAGCTCTGGACTCTAAAACAGTACAACCGTGCAGACTATTAATGCACAAGAAAGCAACAACGCTGAGAAGTACAGTGACTTAAAAAAAAAACTAGAGAGGAAGCAACCTCCATGGCTCCCTTGTGACATGGGCCAAGGTCATTCAAAAGAGTATGTTTGTGAAAAATCTTATCAATATCTATCATCAAGCCAAGTAAGGTGTCTCTGGTGTTTCTTAGTTCCTAGCAATATTACAGTTTTCCCCAAAACTGTATGACGTTGACCTTGGGTCAAGGTCATTCAAATGAGATCTCATCAATGTCTATCATTATGCCAAGTTTGACACCTCTAGTATTTGTAGTTTCTCTGAAAACAGTATATTGAAATTCACAACAGACAGCTTGAATGACTTGGTCATTCAAAGTGGTATGTATGCATAGGTCTTATCAACGTCTATTAGCACGCCAGGTTTGGCGCCTCTGCTGTTAGTAGATTCTGAGAAAATGCCCATGTTAAGGTTTCACAAAAATTGCTTGTACGGCCTTGACCTTGACAAAAGGCCATTGAATACATGTATATATATCTGTAAAGTTCTTATCAATGTCTATCATCATGCAAAGTTTAAAATCCCTGGTGTTTGTAGATTCCAAGAAAATGCCAATGTAACATTTTCAAACAGACCGTTTTAGTGACCTTGATGTATGCATAGGTCTTATCAATGTTTAATAGCACACCAGGTTTGGCACCTCTGCTGTTTGTTGTTTCTGAGAAAATACAACGTTTAGGTTTCACAAAAACAGCTTGTACAGCCCTGTTAAGGTTTTGGTTTTGGAAGGTTTTCCGCAAAACTGCTTGTATGGCCTTGACCTTGACTCAAAGTCATTGAATGCAGGTATTTCAGTAAATGTGTTGTCAATGACTATCATCCTGCAGAGTTTGATGTCTCTGACTTTTCAAGATTCTGAGAAAATGCCAATGTAAAATTTCCAAACAGACAGCTTTAGTGACCTTCACCTTAGGTCAAGGTCAATCCTTATGGTATGTTTTGAAAGGTCTTATGGCTGTGCCAAGTTTGGTGGCTCTGCTGTTCATTGTTGCTGCGTAAATGCCAATGTAAACGTTTTGGATGGTTTTCTGCAAAAACAGCTTGCATGGCCTTGACCCTGAAGTCACTGAATACAGGTATGTCCGTAAGGTTGTTGTCAATGTCTATCATCATGCAAAGTTGGATGTCTCTGACTTTTCTAGATTCTGAGAAAAAAACAATGTAAAATTTCCAAACAGACAGCTTTAGTGACCTTGACCTTGGGTCAAGGTCAATCATTATGGTATGTTTTGAAAGGTCTTATGGCTTTCTATCAGTGTGCCAAGTTTGGTGCCTCTGCTTTTCATTGTTTCTGAGAAAATGTCAATGTTAAGGTTCTGGAAGGTTTTCCACAAAACAGTTTGCGTGGCCTTGACCTTGACTCAAAGTCACTGAATACAGTAAAGTTGTTGTCAATGTCTATCATCGTGCAAAGTTTGATGTCTCTGTTTTTCTTGATTCTGAGAAAATGCCAATGTAAAATTTCCAAACAGACAGCTTCAGTGACCTTGACCTTGGGTCAATCATTATGGTATGTTTTGAAAGGTCTTATGGCTGTCAATCAGCAGGCCAATTTTGGTGTCTCTGCTATGTGTAGAGTTTGAGAAAAGGCCAATGTTAAGGTTTACTGCGGACACACAGACACACACACAGACAGATGACGGAGGGTTATTACATACACTCACTTTGGTACACAAGTGAGCCAATAATAAATGCAACACACACCGAGACTTTAAGTTAAAGGCATGCTTACTGACACTTAGAGTGTAAATGGTGTGCATCATCATGGAGTAGCCGAAACTGTATAAAATATCAACAATTTTTGCATTTTCGAGGAATCAATTTTTTCTTTTTATTGTTCAATAATTACCCTGCACACAGCTTTTACCCATAAATGACACATAGTACATAGTGTTGCCAGATGCATATTATATATATATATAAACGGCCTACTCTTGTCAAAATTTAACCTACCTATCAGCTGTGAAGGGGACGATCAAAATGGTCTGGACCCAAAAGTGTGTGTGTGTGTGTGTGTGTGTGTGTGTGTGTGCCTGGGAGACACATTATGCTAGGCGTGTCCGGGGGCATGCTCCACCAGAATGTTTTTATTTAATTCAACTAAAATCTGTTCAATTTGGCATGATTTTTAGTGCTTCTGAGATGGAAACTCATTTCTGGGAAGAATTAGACTTAAATCTTTGCAGTTATGTGCATTTTGGCATGATTTTATGTGCTTCTGAGGACAGCTGAACACTTTATTGGGGGAGGAAATTTTGTTTAACCAGAAGTGGAAATTCACCCAAAGGTGGAAGACTGGAAAGGTCTTCTCACTGTCTATCGGTATGCCAAGTTTGGTGCCTCTGATGTTTGTAATTTCTAACAAAATGCCAACAGTAAAGTTTTATGCCTACTATGAATTTGTCTGATAACTGTGAAGGTGACAACACATATACTTGTGTTTTCAGGAAAACAGGAAATATCTCCTGTCGCTGATGAAAATGCATAGATCTGCTCTCACCTGTTTATAAATACAGTGTGTTTTGTCAGTGACAGCTGTGCATGAAGTAAACACAGCTCAAGTTTCATATATATATATATACACACACACACATGTAAGTACTAAATAATTGCTATGTGGGGTTTTAGTATGAAGTCATGCAAAAGATCCTGTTTTGGCCATTGATGACAGGGAGGTGTTAATAAAACTGTTGTAACACTTATGAATGTTGCACAAATCGGCCCAAATTTGGGAATGTGCTGCAAACCAAGTTGCATTTAATGATTTTATGGAAAATTATATTTTAGCATGAAGAAAATCATTTCATGGAATTTTTGTCCTCTGAGCTTTCGCATGTTGAGTGTTTGTCTTGAAAAATCTATTTTTAGCAACAAGCTCAAAGGTCATTCTTACCTCAAGCAGAAGTTTGCCAAATTTTAAGTATTACATACATGTACATATGAAAAGGCAATAATTTGATTTCAGAGCTGATTGATGTGCAACATGAACGGACTGGTAAATAATACAATGCATAAAGGAGACCTATTAAAAAAATAAAAATAAAAAGTACCCTAGTAGGCAAATACTGTGTAGACGTCATACACTATGATTGTGAAGAATCCCAGGAAGGGAAATAGCAATGATATCTTTCAACTATGAACCCTGTGTGGCTTGATTCACTTTTTGTCATCACAATCTCACAATAGACATTGAAGCATGCCTCGTATTGGAGCATTTTCAGTCCTGCTCCAGTATCTTCCATTCTGCAACTGATGACTCTACTCGGCAAGCCACAAGGCCAAAAGCCACACCCTTTTACTCTGCTGTGTATTGGCAGAATGCAGTACACCCATGATGTCATTTTATGGAAAAATTGGTGATTTCAAGACAAAAGAGACGGATGTTGTGGTCATTTTCCTCAAATGACATCAATGGACTTACTGTTTTCTTTCCATGTTTCAGTCATATCAAACTACATGTGCTTCTCTCGTTGTGGTGTCTGGCAAAGAGTACACTACAACAAGGGAAGTGCATGTAGTTTCCACAAATTTTGATTTTTTCCTTAAAGCTTTTGTGTTTTATCACATTACCTTGGTGTTTAAAAGGTAAATTTGGATGCTGCAGAGTGTGTGTTTGTGAATGGAAGAAATGCAGGGCACAGTGTGGTTTCGTGATGGAAACTATATGTATGTCGGCATATGTCATGAGAGAACAAAACGACTGATGTCACAGGTTACAATAGACTTCAGACTTTTACATATGTCTTAATGATTTTATAAAATATGCATGATAGTCAAACTCTCATGCATGTTCAGTGAAAGTAACATCCATGCACACCTACGAACTAGAGAGGCAAAAGCCTCCATGGCTCCCTTGTGGCACAGGTCAAGGTCATTCACAAGAGTATGTTTGTAGAGCTCTTATCACTATCCATCATCATGCCAAGTAAAGTGTCTCTTGTGCTCTGAGTTCATGGCAATATTACAATTTTCCCCGAAACAGTTTGTATGGCTTTGACCTTTGGTCAAGGTCATTCAGAAAGGTAGGTCTCATTGCTGTCTATCATCATGCCTCGTTTGGTTCCTCTACTGTTTGTTGTTTTGGAGAAAATGCCAAGGTTAAAGTTTCCCCAAAAAAATGCTTGCATGACCTTGACTAAAAGTCACTGAACACAGGTATGTCTGTAAAGGTGCTGCTATTGTCAATCATCTCACATATAATTTGATGCTTCTGATTCTTTTGGATTCTGAGAAAATGCAAATGTAAATTTTCCTAACACACTGTTTTAATAACCTTGACCTTGAGTCAAGGTCATTTATGGTGGTATGTGTGCATAGGTCTTATCACTGTCTATCATAGTATCAGCACGCCTGGTTTGGCACCTCTGCTGTTTGTTGTTTCTGAGAAAATGACAGTGTTAAGGTTTCACAAAAATAGCTTGCACGGCCTTGACCTTGACACAATGCCACTGACTACTTCTTGGTGCCTCTGCTGTTTGTAGATTCTGAGAAAATGACAATGTTAAAGTTTTCTGGAAACACACACATACACACACACACAGACAGACAGACATGGGTGGGTGGGTGTTTTGGGGGTTTAACGTTGTTTTTCCACCACATAGGACAGACAGACGACGAAGGGTTAATACATAGACTCCCATTGTTACACAAGGGAGCAAAAAAACATGGTTTATGTCGCCACGTCACCGTACACACTGACCTCACCTGTTAGGCTTTGACCTAAATGTTCAAATTACAAAAGAACTGGGCAAAATTTTTGGTGTCATCCACAGAGACCCCGCCACTGAGACCCACACTAAAAATCTGTGTGTGGCATGGTGCGCACATGCGTGTTTATGCTGGTGCGTATGTATCAGGTGCATGTGTGCATGTGCGTGTGTGTGTGTTCCCCGGGGGCGTTTTGGTGATTGTCCTTTTCTACCACATACGACACTTTTACCGCACACACAGATTGAGAGAGAGAGAGAATTGAAAATGGTGGAAGTTTTGGTCTTGCGACCAATTTTCAAACTTGCCATTTTGAAAACCAACCAACACCCCCCCCCCCCCCCAAAAAAAAACAAACAAACCCAAAACACAAACACACACCAAAATGATCAAACATACTCAAAACTGGAACATGAAACTTTACACACACACACACAATCACCACATGTATTTATAACCTACTTTTTATCATTATTTGTTATTTGTTGGCTAACAGATATTTGAATATTTGAAGAGGCTGTTCATACCGGTACTGTGACATGCGCCCGCCCGCGTTTGTGTGTGTGAGTGCTGATGAAAATGAAATTGTAAATAAGTGTTTTCAAGACACTTTAACACAAAAATTAACTTTAATGTACCAAAATGTACTGAATTAACTGGGCTGTGAATAAACAATTTTTGAAAGTTATACGTAAGTGATCTTTTATTTGCTGATGTGAAGTGTTTTACTCTCACCAGTTAACTGAAAAAACAACAACAGCACACACACAACAGCATAAACACATGCGGGCGTGTGCACGGTGCACACACCAATTCTTAATAATTATGAGTCTATCTGGGGGGTCTCAGTATCTGGGACGAGGTCTACCTGGGAAGGGTCCATCTAGGTCGGGGTCTTTCTGGGATGGATGTCAGTGGCGGGGTCTCAGTGGTAACAAACCAAATTTTCTCTCCTGCCTTTTAAATAACGTAAAATGATAGTGTAAAGAAACAAACACATGTCATTTAATATATTGTAATCAAATTTCATTTTTAAGGTGGTTGGACAAGCACCTTTTGACAACTGGCGGCTCATAAGTAAGAACTGACCTAGAAGAGAGATGAAGAAATCAACAAGGCCACTAAAAAGCCCTGTAACCAATCGTTAATGCCTCTTCTTAAACATGATACATCACAAACAAAGAGACAACAACTACGGTTCAAACAAAGGCATTAGTCGCCGCACTGTTGTCGTGGATGGTCAGCGTAAACCGCTGTAACACGATGATGAATATGCATAGCATTTCAGCAGGAGTGGGTCAATGACCGACTTCGCCGACATGTTAGGCGTGTGCGCCATAGATGATGCAGTAACTAATAAAATGTAAACAACGACCTGTATCAGACAGAAAAGCAAGCGAGACAATCAACTTTGTCAGTTAAACCGTCTAAACTCCTCCCATCCCGCGTAGGATTGTTTGCAACCACGATGCAACCCACTTATAATAATATATGCGTCGGTCACTGGGTCAGCGGAAAAATCTAGGTCTTGGGGCACCATCAAGGTTGACGTGGTGAAAAAAATAAAGAAATGATTAATTTTCTATTGGTTAATCGCTCCCAAGATCAAACCGGTTCTCAAACTGACTGATAAACACACTATCCGTGCGCTAAATAAGTAAATGGAATTCCACTGCACTCCTTCGACAACACACCGGCCTCCAATCGTGGCAGTATCACGATGAACTGAAATCTGTGAGCAGCACCAATTTCGTCACGGACGGGACAAAGGTGTATGAAATCAAATGCGATTCAGTATAAATCGAACGCCAGCTCATCAAATGTGAAATACTTATTCCCGTAACGACTGACAGGCTTTCAAAAGAGGCATTCCAAACTATGACGTGCACGAGACACCGCAGTCAAAATAGTTTCACAAAGGCCTTGTTTTGCAGCTGACAGGAAGCAGCGACAGGTCCGTACATGGGTGGATAGGTAGGAAGGACTAGGCCCTACAGCACGACAAACTTCACAATGGGGTCGTAAACGTTGTTCTCGGTCTAAGTGAAACGGTTAAAGCGTATTGTCATTCATGAACAAGTCAGTCACGTACTCCCGATGGCCATCAGCTGCATTCCTGTCAGAGATCCTAGGATCTCGGCTACAGTGGAGTTTTTGATCCACCACATTTGTACTGAGGTGTCGACAGATACTACTGAATGAAGAAAACTTCAGAAGAACATAACAGCTTTATAAACAGCAAGAAAAACGTGTTACAAATTCTTGAATACTAACCACTCTTTCCTTTCTGCTGTCGTCTGCCCTCAAACAGCCTTCTCCATGATGGGCTACCCACTCAGCCTAAACGAATACCTTCACAGTCAACGCTGTGAACCGGTGCACCATGAATCATCGCGAGATCTCGTACTATTATGGGCCATATCGAGACCGAAGGCTATCTGGAAGCCATTTTGTTTGAAACAGGCTATTCCCGCCGATGTAATCCTTAAGAAAAGGAGGAAAACATTATTTTTACGAGGATATGTTTCATTTCAAGGAAATAACATACGTGTTTCTGTACGCTGCTTGGCCCTGTTGATTGCATTAGGCACACCGATGCCCTACAATGGCAGTGTGACATGATCGTGTTCGATCGTCAATTGATGTTTTCGACTTTGGAATCGTGTTTTCCGAAATATTGACGTGTTCTTTTTGATGGCGTGTGTAGTTGCTAGAATGTGAAGAATATTTCTGACTTCTTTAAAGTCGAACACAAATTTCTGAGCAAAGGTACGTTGCTAGGTGTTTCTGACATTATACCTGAAGTCGATGTTTCTGTGTGCACAAATTTAGGGGGTGGGGTGGCTCGAAAGGCTGACGGGGTTGGTTACAGATCGTAAATTAGTTAAGCATTGATTTTTGCTATTGCAGTAGCTGCTGTCTGTGTTTGTGACATTTCGTTTTGCTTCAGGTGTTTGCCTGACAGGCTTTTCTAACAGTAATGTAGCTTGACCTGTTTCATACAATTCACAAATTACCAATACACTGCGTGAATTTGAGTCATGCACACACTTACAAGTCATTGTTGACAGCCGCATTTTCATTGTTTGAAGATGGTTAAATGTGCATGAATACAGTTTCCAAGGTGGTTGTTATTTTGTGTGAAATGTCAGCGTCAGATTCATCCCAATTCTTATTAAACAAGAGCTGTTGCTGCTGCTTACTAAGTTACTTGGATCCATCCAGTGTATCGGAGTCTGACTGGTTCTTGCACAGTAATTTGATACTTTGATACACCAGGGTTACATTTGTAAATGAGGTACAACTGGTATCATGTACTGGATACCAGAATTATGTTTAGAAATTCTGTAGAAGTATACATGTATCAAACTTGACCCACTGACTCTGAGTCTGAGGTATAAAAACGGATGAAACGTACAGGAAAGGCTCTCTCTGTCAGTCTGTGTCGATTTCTGAAATCTCAACTAAGACAGAATGAACATTGATCTTGCATGTTTTTTCTCTGAAGTATTCAGTGTTGTTGCGAGGCCCCGGTTTCAGGTCTCTGACCGATTCATCTCCGATTTGACCCATTGCACTGACCCCTGTCCGGTCAAATGTCGTATTGTTTTTGCGTGGAGGCAGTCAACTGACCGAAAGAAATTTGTACAAAGTGGACGAAGTCTGCAACAGCCTTTAACTTTAGGCATGAAGTGGCAGTAAGTGATTCTGACTCTCAGTCTCGGTTTACCGACAGTGCATTGCCCCCGAACAGTGCCACGGGTGCTGATGCGAATTCTTCCTTGGCCGAGCCAAAGCCCATGTACACCCGCCACGTCTCTGATGACTGGTTTAAATTGTATCTGTGGCTGGTGCTGTGAAACAATTAGGAAGCTGTTCCAAGGGGGGGGGGGGGGGGCTGAAAGTCATGTGAAAACCTACTTTCCAAACTAGTACTGAACACTCTGCTGAAGTCAGTTTGCACCGTGGGTTTGGACCTACTGTTTTTTTCCAGCCAGGACAATTGGACCTATTTTCTTCAAGCCAGGTCCAACTGACCTATTGCCTTCTTTGGCTGGGAACAACACTGAGTATTAGTAATGTAGTAAAGTGCATCAAGCTTCAAACTACAAGTTTCCGTTCCACACACGCACGCATATTGCACACAAACATCAACGTAACAGGAAGTCAGCACCTTACCCTCAGGCAAAATTGTTAAGCAGCGATCGTCAAATGTGTCAGGACCATGGTAGCCATTCGGGCTACCGCCCTGAACAAAACTGGTAGCCCGAAAAAAAATTCTGGAAGGTTCTGATTCATCTCAGAATTCCTGCTCGCCATTCGGGCTACTGCTACCGGAGCTTTCACTCGCCCGACGGTAAATTTGGTAGCGAAAGCGAGCGGGCGAGCGCATTTGACGATTGCTGGTTAAGGGTATGAAAACACTTAAAAATTTCTGGAGGGGGGTATTACAAGTAATAAAACCTTTTAAAAAAAATTATCAGTGGAGGTGCGAGAACACTACCATTTTATAAATCTGCAGCCCTGTCGGCAGTGAACTGAAAACTGGTGGGGACATAAGTAAAAGTAGAACTGTTGGTCATTTTTTCTTTGGTCTTTAGCTGATATGACATGTGTAGCAAGCACAAGACTTGCCGGTAGTGCTACATGTATGTATGTCAGGTAGGATTGTACATTAAATACCAACAATAGTAACATGTTCAGCCTTGTCCACTCTGATTCTGAAATATTTTGCTGTTACTGTAGTAAGAAAGAAAGATGATTCCTTTGCCAGTGATTCCATCTCCATGTGTGCATGCTTGCTTTTTTGTTTCAGAGCACTTTATTCACAGATCATTATGTTTTGGAAATTCAACTTGTTGACATCATCCCATGTGGACACCCTCCTTGAAAAGGAGGTAAGAAGGCAACAGTGTGATGCATGTGATTTACATACATGTATCATATATATTATTAATCATGATTTATTGTTTTGTAAACTTCTCTGCGTTCATTTGTTTGGGGGCTTTTCGTCATTTTTGTACATGTCTGTCAAATTTCACAGCGTGTAAACATGGTCAAGAGTATAGAGGAGAGTCGAATGAGTGTGACATAAGTACCCAGTTTTCAGCAAAGTGATAAACTATTTTGAATTTCCTGTGTCTTGTCATGGGCAGTCTCCACACTACCTGATTTTCCTCATACAAGTTGTCTATTGGCCGTATTTGATTCTTGAAGAAATAACTTGTGAATCTGTACATTACATTTAACACTGTCACAATTTTGCAGACTTGAAATTTCAAGGCAAAAACAAAACAGTGCTGGTTGTTTGCGTTTTTTTAATATTTCACTTTGAAGGTTGAACCTTCAACAATATCACAAGAGAACGAAAGACTCACCAGATGCAAAGAAAATATATATGTTTAACAGCTTTATCACATGATTTATTAACTTATACCAAGCTGCCTGAACATAACTTGACACACTTGAACACATTACACTGTGACAGGCTAATTTCAGATGGTTAAAGTCACACAGAAGGAAAAAGAAGCAAAAAAAAATTCAGTTGTAAGTGTGGTTCAGTGGAAGGTACTCTTTAGCCCACCAAAATATGATTTAATAACTTAACCCTTTTCTGCCTAACACAGCCACAGTGCAGCGTACCCCTGCTGCCTGGGGCTGCCGTGATGAAAAAACAAAATTTTGGATAGTGTTATTTGAACAGGCATAACATTTTTATTTATGGAGCAATTTTCATGAAACTTGGTGTTTGAATAGGTAAGATCCTACTGAAGCTTACTGTAATTTCTTTCTGAGGTTACCATGGTTACGGCTTGGCGGCAAACTTCTTCCGCAATTATTTCGAGTTCTGGCCCTACCATGACCGGCATGGCTTGGACAAGCCACATGGAAGGCTTCTACTTCACTTTCAGGCGAAGATTCGTAACTTTCAGGCGAAGATTCATCACGTTCTTGCACAAAATCAGCATCATCGGAGTCTGACTCTGGATTGCTAGCACTATTGCTATTGAGCGCAAGTTCATGTAACACTTCGGCGCGTTTGAGGTGTCGCTTTCGTGCCATTTGTCGTTCAAAATTCGAGCGGAAACCACCAAAGACTCTAACGCAGAAAGTTGTCTCATAGGAAGGGAGACAACACCATGAACCTGGTTTTGGATGCTCGAGTATACTCGTATCCCGGTGCTGGTTGCTGCACGGCTGTTACGAGTATACTCGTAGCCCGTCAGGAAAGGGTTAATACCATAGATTTTGCCATCTCAAGCTACTTGAATGTAACTTTACAGTATTACACAACTATGAACATAACGTTACACTGCAACAGACTAATTTGAGGCCGTCAAAATCAAACAGAACAAAAAAAAAAAAGGGTATTACCAGTAAGTGTGTTTTACTGGAAGGTACACTTTATCCTCATAAAAGGATGATTTAAAAGCATAATCAAAATAGACAACTGTCATTATCAGTATTATATATATATATATCACACTGCTTAAACCCCTTGCATTAGTTGCAATCTAATGAACAACAGCTTTCACTCAAACACACACGCAGAGATGATGAAGGATTAATACATGAGCCCAAAAATGCACTTAAACAGTTTAGTTGAAACTGAAGGCCAGTTTTCTTCCAGGCACAAGTGATGGTGATGGCACCATGTCAGTGATCAGAGATGTGTGCCATGCTTTGTCTGTCCATTCATACATGCCTGCTTTTTGCACAAGATCATGTAGATGGCACTCACTGTAACACAAAACAAACCACAGCATATGAATGAATTCTGTTTGCTAACAATTGTCAAGAGAGGACTGGAACAAGGAAAAGTTTTAAACCAGCGCTTGGTAAACTTAGTGTGTAATAACTTTGGTGTAGAACACTGACTTAATCTGTTTTCGGCCAGTTCTAAAAATGGCAGAACTTTACAAAATTACTGATCTTTGCAATTCTGGAAGAGAAATGACAAGTTGTAAGTGTGCATTACACATAGTTTGCAAGAAGTATGCATCCAGATACTGTGAAAAAACATATGACTGAAGATAACATGACACAACAAGAAACCTTGGATACCCACTGTCTGTGTATAAAGTTGTGTCAAACACAAGCAGCTGCTGCACATTTTCTGTTGGTGTGATTCAGGGGAGGGAAGAAAACAGTGGTGAATTAGAACACATAATTTAGCTCTCATCTATTTCTGGCCATTAAAAAAATAAAGGAATGCTTAAGTCATTGTTTGCACATAACAACTGCATGAATCTGGCTACAGTGTGTAAAGTTAACTTTAAAAAAACCCCCAAAAACAGATGAACACACAACAGTGTGTTTGACTGGAAGAATCCAGGGAGAAAAATCATTCCAAAGATGTTTAGCAGCAGATTTTATTTTTGTTTGGTGCTAGATCTGTTGTCGTATGAGTTTGAACGTAATGCTGACGACCTGATTGTGAGTAAACTTGTGTTTAAACCAGAGACATCCGAAATGTTACATAATATTTTATTAAAGCTTTACTCCCTGTAAAAGATCTTTTTCCGAGTAGGTCTCTACATAAAATACTTAAGGCATTCATTTTTTGTTGATTACACAACTTTCACTACACTAGTAAAGAGCCATGAACCTAATGTTTCCATCAGAAAACATATTTCATTTCCATGTACACATGTAGTAGTGGTACTTGGAAAGACTTAAGTCCACTGAACAGTTTCAAGGGGAGTTGAGAGTCTGTTAGGAAATCTTACAAATTTTTCGTTTGTTGTTTGGTATTAAACTTGTTTTTATACTTTGTAATCCCTTTAAAGTATGTTAGTAAAGCTGCCAAAAAAATTTCCACAAAAGAAATCTCATCTAGATCTCGGTGGTCCATTTATTATGAATACATCTGGAAACTACGAATAGCACTATAGTTCCACTGATGTGATACACTGTACATAGAAACATGCATGTTCCGGTATGTATACCATTACCAGATACAATTAACATGATGTGACCCTCCTTTCAATGACATCCCTGTTTTTAGACCTGCAGATATAACTGATGCATATTTCTACATATATATATATCGTAAATTACCTTCAAGTTAACTAGCAACTTCATTCAGTACCCAGTTTATGGTCATTACGTGGCATTTTTATGACTAAGAGTTACTCTTACTCTGAGTAAGAGAAAGATAGTATTCACCAGATCACGTCAATACATGTGCACTCATTTGCAGTGCCTGTCTTGCACTCTGAAACACACGTGCATAAATATCAAGCGAAATCAGATGTCATGGTTTTTGTTACTCTGGTCTGTTTTCTGTATCGGTTGTCAACTTTTTCATCCTGCCCTTTTTTTTGTGTGTGTGTGTGTGTGTAGGATGTAACCTTGCGGGAACTCATGGATGAAGATGACATACTTCAGGAGTGCAAGGCGCAAAACAGAAAGCTGATTGACTTGTAAGTATGGATAACTGCAGCCCAGATTTTCATTGTACATTTTTTTGTTCCTTTTTGTCATTGGTGGGTAATTGCTCCTCTGTAGAGAGGCAGTTTAATAGAACGTACCAGACTTTATTGCAGCAGTTGCCGTTGATCAAAAACAAGACCAAGGTTATTGTTTCTTCGAGCTTTTATGGCGAAAGGGTTATTTTGAACAACAAACAACCTTGTATTGTCGTGTTTATTTATTATTTTAATCTTATCTTTGTTTTGCATTATTGTGCAGTTTGATTCAAGCTGAGAATATGGAAGACATGGTTAAGATGATCACCAAAGAACCTGCTGAAGATGTTGAAGAACGTGTTCGATTCAAGTAAGTTGTCTTGTTTGGAAATCACAAGACATGCACAAGCATCATCTGTCATACCACCGGTATGAAGCTGACGTCAAACGCTTAGTTCACAGACAAAATAAGCAAGTATCGTCACTGCCTCCGACATTTCACCAGCCCTCTAGATCTTCCAGAATTCATGTGAAAAATAATTTAATCGGTTAAGCCACAAAGCCAACAGGGAAATCACAAGACATAAACAAGCATCTTCAGACGATCTCAGTGCTAGAGGCTGACGTTAAAAGTTCAGTTCACGGAATTGACGTCATCTCTCTGTATGACGACCTGCCTGAGGCTGACATCAAATGTTTAGTTCATGGAACTGACGTCTCTCTCTCTCTCTCTGGGGAGCCAGGGTGGCCGAATGGTAGAGCGTTGGACTTTCAGTGCTTGGGTCGAGAGTTCGAATCCCGGCCACTGGGGCCAAATATTTGTGCTGGCCTTTTTCTCGTTGCCCCGTCTTTGATATCACCCTTATGTGGTGGAAAAGGACGTTAAACTCCTTAACACCCACCCACCCTCTCTCTCTCTCTGCGCCTGCCTCTGCCTCTCTCTCCCTTCTTCCCCCTCCCGGCCCCACCCCCAGTCAGGTGGCTAATCGGTTGAGGTCGTAGAGGATCTAATGTCATTGGTAGAACTTGGAGAGGGGAGAACCGGCAACAATAACAACAAAACAGACAAAATAAAATGAAGTTTGGAGAAACAACTTTGTAGGACGGGGCCGTTCCTCCTTGTTTTTTCTCAAGGTGAAAGGAAAGGCCTTCAAATTACCGTAAAAACATCTTAATTTTCAGTCGGGTGGCTTCAACCCCACCACCCCCAACCCTGGGAGGGGCCTTACCCCTTCAATCCACTGGTGGGCCCTTGGACCTCAGCCTGGTTTTCAGTTTTTTGGCTCCCTTGTGTAACAATGGGAGTCTGTGTAATAACCCTCCGTCGTGTGTGTGCGTGTGTGTGTGTGCAGAAAACTTTAACGTTGTCATTTTCTCAGAATCTACAAACAGCAGAGGCACCAAATTTGGCATGCTGATAGACAACCATAATACCTTTCAAAACATATCATTTTGAATGACCTTGACTCAAGGTCAAGGTCACTGAAGCTCTCTGTTTGAAAATTTATCATTGGCATTTTCTCGTAATCTACAAACACCAGGGGTTTGAAACTTTGCATGATGATAGACATTGATAAGAACTTTACAGATATACAGTAGTCAGTGGCCTTGTGTCAAGGTCAAGGCCATACAAGCTATTTTTGTGAAACCTTAACATTGGCATTTTCTCAGAACTAACAAACAGCAGAGGTGCCAAACCTGGTGTGCTGATACAGTGATAAGACCTGTACACTCATACTATTTTCAGTGACCTTGACTCAAGGTTAAGGTCATCAAAGCAGTTTGTTGGGAAATTTTACATTTGCATTTTCTCAGAGTCTAGAAGAATCAGAAGCATCAAACCTTGTACGATGATTGGCATTGGCAACACCTTTACAGACATACCTGTATTCAGTGACTTTTACTTTTAGTCAAGACTCAAGGTTAAGGCCATGCAACCAGTTTTGGGGAAACTTCAACCATAGCATTTTCTCCAAAACAAACAGTGGAGGCACTAAACAAGCAATAAGACCTACCTTTTTGAATAAAGCTGTCTATTGTGGATGTTAACATTACCGTTTTCGGAGGAACTACAAATTCTAGAGGCGTCAAACTTGGCATAATGATAGACATTGGCGAGATCTCATTTGAATGACCTTGATCAAAGGTCATGGCCATACAAACTGTTCAGGGAAAATTGTAATATTGCCATGAACTCAGAGCGCCAGGGACACTTGGCATGATAATATATGATAAGAGCTTTACATTAATTACTGTACCAACATACTCTTGTGAATGACCTTGACCTGTGTCACAAGGGAGCCAAGGAGGCTTCTGCCTCTCTAGTTGAAAATCAGAAAGTTACACCCATGCAAAACTTTTCTTTTTGTTTGCATTTCAGGTATCCCAACACAGCCTGTGAGTTATTAACATCAGATGTGTCCCAGATCAATGACAAGCTAGCCAGTGACAAAGAGCTCATTGACCAGCTGTATTCTTTTCTGGAGTCGGACAGACCTCTTAACCCTCTTCTCGCTTCATTCTTCTCCAAGGTCATGGGTCTTCTCATCACAAGAAAAAGTGAAATGGTAAGACACTAGGGGGAAAGGGGAGTGGGAACGAAAGGAATTGAGAAAATATTGATTCAGTGTTTTAAACAAAAGGGCTTCACTTAGGAAAATCTTATGTTGTTTAGGTCTTTGTGCACTTACGTATATATATATGATTGCCAGATAGACTGTCACAGGCCATCATTTTGAGGATTGACCCAGAGAAACTTGCTGGAAGTGGTCAAATGACTCATGCAGATCTATCCTTGTACTTGTAAACACCTATAATACATTTGACATCCTTTGTGTTTTTATATTTTGCAAATGCAGAATTCATACTTGCATAAGTTAGGTGACCTGTGCCAAAAGGGCACATGTAAGTTTTCAGTAATTTAAGTTTTGGTTGATAATTGGTATTTTCTGGCTAATCACAAACACAGCTTTTACATGACATATAGATAGTTAAACAAGCCATCGACCTGAGTGAGGTTAGGTGTAAACCACAGAAGAAATGTGCTGACCTTAGCACACTAGTGGTTTTCACATGCAGACAAGATGAGTGTGCCTGTCTGACTGTGTTCATAACTCGTAAGGGCAGCTGTATGGGGAATATAAACAGTTACGGGTTTTGGAAACATTCACACATTTTCTTTTTCTCACATTCCAGTATGGTACACATGTATGGGCAGATCTTTACCATTATATTACTGTCTGCATCCAGAAGTGTTTGCTTCCCCTTGCAGTTCTTGTTGACCATGGACTGGTAAGATCATATGGATTTATTTGCAGATATTTGACTATTTGAAGATGCAGAAAGATTTCGTTGGCAGCCTTCTACACCATATAGGCACATCGGCCATCATGGACTTGCTGCTTCGTCTTATAACGTGCATAGAATCACCTGAGACAAGGAGGGCTGTGATAGAGGTGATTGGAATATAATCTTATTATCTGTAGGCATGTGAATGTCGGCCAGTGGTCACAGGTGAATAAAAACCTATAGTCATGAGTCATGTTTAACCAGGTGAGCCAATGTCATAAACCTCCATCAACTTACTTTGCTTGTCTACATGTGTGTGTGTGTGTGAGAGAGAGAAACAAAGTTGCCTGTGCAACATTGGCATTATCTCAAAAACTACCTGTAGGAGTAACATCAAACCTTACACATTTGTAGTTTGTTGCAAGGCCTTTCCAAAAGGGTCCAGCTCAAAGGTTTCAGAATAAAATTTTTATTCCGACTTCTGTGTTTGCCTACTTTCTCAGCAACCACAAACACCAGGTGAAGCAAACTTGCACAGGCAAGTTGATATAGAAAGCATGTGTAAAATTTTGGATGAATTTACCAAGGGGATAGGAGAAGTTAATTGGAATGTTTTATCCATGTAATTGTAGATTAATCATTGTTCTCCTCTCTTTTTTTTTTCTTTTTTTTCTTCAGTGGTTGAATGAGCAGCAGATTGTTCAGCGACTTGTTGACAGTATAGTCCCATCGAAAGATGAAGATGTAAGTACTTACATGATCCTAAATACATGGGAGTCTCTTCAGCAGTTGCTTTATTTCATTCCATTTCATTCGCATATATGTGATGGTTTTGAGTTTTGGGGTGGACGAAAACATTTTTGATAGAGATGCTAGTGCTTCAAATTCAGATATCTTTATTATCCCAATTTGGGCAGTTTGTTTTCGGTGAAAAAAAAAGGGGGGGGGGGGGGGGGGCTTACAAGCTTATAAAGTGGATACATGTATACACCTCCCTCGCTCTCTTCCTACACACAAGCACGCGCACACTTGCACGCACCCATGCTGTTTATCTGTCATTCAATGGTCGGATGGCAAACTGAGCCTGCCTGTCCTGGTGGTGAACCTAGGGACCAGGAGTCGCCTACCACATGGCAGGTATCAAAGTGAATGGCAGGAGCATTGGTAGCATCCTGTGTGATCTGAAAGGATTTCTCAAGTGTTCGCCGTTCATACAGAGCTTGAAGCCCTCTTACTTCCATCCTGCAGATTTTTTATACCTGAGAGACAACAGTTCTTAGTTTGTTGATGGTTAACATGGTCAATCCTCCATACTAACAGAGGAATGAGAAAGTCACTTTGAAAACGCTTTCAATATGGCAGATGTCGATTGTCTTCAGAATTGTTTGGAAGTCACTGAAAAGGCTTTGTTGTTGTTGTTTTGTTATAGCATGGATTTGCACATCCAGCCAGAATTCAGGTTAAAAGCGATCATAGTTGCACATGCTTACTCCTCGTGACAGTAACCTGATGCCTACTTTAGTCACATTGTCATCCAAATTAAATATGTCTACAGTATATACATGTATTGTTTTGATTGCTGATAATGTAACTTTCAACTTCGAGACCATAGTTTTGTCACAAGGATGTTTCAGTTGAGGAGTTCTTAATAACATTTGATGTCTCCTCTTGTGTTTCAGATTCACTGCAATGCAGCCCAGTCTTTATGTGATATTGTCAGGTTAGGTCGAGAGCAAATCATCCAGTTGCAAGACACCACTGAACCAGATCCTCTGTTGACAACAATGGAACTGTGAGCAATTGTGTCGTGCTGTTTACAGTTTGAGTCATATATATAGAAACAAAGGCGTTGCTAAAGCCGAAAGCATGCGCTCAATCAGGTCAATTTGAAAATAGGGGAAGTAAGTAAAGCTGAGAGTGCTACCTAGATCAAGGAGATGTGTGCTTTGTATGTCATTGGACAAGTCCGCTGTGCCCTATTTTGGCTGGGGGGGGGGGGGGATCTACCATCCAACCGCTGAAATGTCTAACAGATCTAAGGGTATCTCACCATTCATATGGCCCCCATTCTCTCCCGGGAGGAAAATGAATGGTACAACCTAGGCCATATGAATTGGTGATTTTGGCCGCTCACGAACATTGAATATGTATCAGGGCCTAACATTATACGCCGTTCGGCGTATTTACGCCAACTCAGGTTCCGCCAGTACGCCGATCGCGATGTGCAGTCAGCAATGGTTTGGTCGCTCGGCACTCTGCACTCTTCTCAAACGGCTACGCAGGTTAGCTTTAGGCAAGGATCGCGCCATTTCTAAGCGTTTGAACTAGAGCGGAAAACTGAGAAGGCAGAAAATGACCCACGGAACTGACATCGTTGATTGCGGCTAACCATTCTGTGATAAAAGTTCGTGCTATTCCTGGGAGTGGGTGGACTGGGATTTTGTTATTGTGAACAAGCCAGTGGAGGAAGAGTTCAAGGGCCGGTACAGTAAATAGCAGTTTTGGAAACTGACTGCCATCGCGGCAAGACCTACTGCCACATGCGCTGGAAAGAAAAATTGTATACAGCAACAGGTAGAGTCTGTGACAACCGCTCCTTCTCCTGTACCCAAACCTGAGGCAAAACAATCCAAACTTTACTGTTTTCAAATAATAAGCGGCCACCCAATCCAAAATACTGTAGTCCAGAATGGATTTTTTTTTTGTTTTTCAAAAAGCAACTCAGAGTGTGATTTCATGTCTGGTAATGGAGCAGTATGGCTGATAGTGAAACAGTCTTTTCTTTTGCCTGCAGTGTGTGATGAAAACAATGAGCAGTTTGCTTGAGCTACATTTAGCAATCAACATTCATACATTAAACTGGAAAATACACACATGTAATGATGTATGTAATCTTTTGACAGTTCATTACAACAGTTCATTAAAAGTTAAAACTGTGCAAAGATAAGCAGTAAAATATTTTCTCAGTTTGTAAAAAAAAAAAAAAAAAAGATGACTGAGAGAAGTTTATTTTTTTCATAAATTTCAAAATGTTCGTAAACTGTTCTTTTTTCCCATAAATGGCCAGAGTAGAAGTTCTTAGTTGACAGAATAAAGTTGTCATGATACCAGCTGTCAGGAGAGGCCTCCAAAACCTGCCCACAATCATGAAATCCGTCAGCGGCCGGGGGGCTTCGCCCCCCTGGGACCCCTAGTGGGTTGTTGCCCCTGCACCCCACCAGGGACCTAGGCGGCCCCTGGACCCCGGCCTGGTAAGCCGAAGTCACTTTTTCCAATGTTAGGCCCTGATATGTATAGTCCTTAAATTTGCACGTGTGTGCAGCAAAAATATCATTGTACTATTCACTTACAATTACAGGCCTTGCAGTTGCATTCACAGTTGCTTCGAATCCCGGCTGGGGCCAAATATTTGTACTGGCCTTTTTCTCGTTGCCCCGTCTTTGATATCACCTTTACGTGGTGGAAAAGGACGTTAAACACCCACCCCACCCACCCGCATTCACAGTTGCATGTTTAACTTGCAGCACATGACTCAGGGGTTGAAATTTTTGCCATTATGTTTGAGAAATCCATTTTCACGCAAATAAAAGTTAGGTTCCGTGAAAGAAAAAAATTCCGTATAGTACACAAATGTTCCTCCTTTTCATCCTTGTTCAATCCTGCTCCCCTGATGATATTTTTTTTTTTTTTTTTTCCATTGATGCTTTGCACATTTATCACATTTATTTTGCCCTTTTATTGGCTCACTTGTGAGTGTTTGTGTAATCCTCCATCGTCTGTCTGTGTGTATCCATAAAAAACTTTAACATTGTCATTTTCTCAGGATCTACAAACAGTAGAGGCACCAAACTTGGCTTGCTGATAGACAGTGGCAAGAAATTTCAAAACATACTCTTCTGAATGACCTGGACACAGGTCAAGGTTGTTAACTTCGACATTGTCATTTTCTCAGAAACTACAAAGACCAGATGCATCACACTGTATGATATTGATTAAGACCTTTACTGACAATGACATATCTGTATTCAGTGACCTTGGTTCAAGGTTAAGGCAATGCAAGCTGTAAATGGAAAAAAAACCTTGACAGAACTGGTGAAAAAAAAACCAACAACTTTGATGTTGGAATTTTATCAGAAATAACATACAGCAGATTCACTAAACTGGGCAAACTGTTGGACAGTGACAAGACCTTTCAGAAATACCCTTTTGAATGACCTTGACTCAAGGTCCGAGTCATTGAAGCTGTCTGGAAGGTTAACATTGGCATTTCCTCAGAATCTACAAACACCAGAGGCATAAAACTTTGCATTATAGACATTGATAAAATCTTTACTGACGTTGCTGTATTCAGTTTCTTTATATCAAGGTCAGGGCCATACAAGCTGTTGGTTGAAACTTTTAAACAAAATTTAATGGTGGCATTTTCTCAGAAACAACAAACAGCAGAGGCACCAAACTTTGCATGATAATAGTGATAGGCCATCACAAGCAGACTAAACTTCAAGGTCATTAAAGCTGTAATGAATTTTAACGTTGCTATTTTCACAGAAACTACTAACGCCAGTGGCATCAGATCTGGCATAATGATAGACATTGATAAGATCTTCACTGATAGATCTTGTTTGACGTTGACTCCAGGTCAAGGGCATACAAGCTGTCTGTAGAAAACTGTAACATTGCCATTTTTCTGAGAAACCGTGAACACCAGAGACACCTAACTTGGCAGACCTTTACAAACATACTCTTGAATGACCTTGACCCATTTCACAAGTGAGCCAAGTAGGCCTCTGCCTCTCTAGTTGTGCCAAAAATTTGTCAGATTTTGCATGTGCAAGTTTACATTTTGTTTCTTCTTTTGTTCTAGGGAGGAAACAGTCGCCAAGCTTTTGTCCAACATGTTTGACCTGGAGCAGAACGAGTCTGTGATTGTGAATGGTCTGTTTGTCATACATACTCTGTTGGAGGTTAGGCGGCAAGGGTAAGTTGGTACTTATTATCTTTAATTTTGAATGCTTGGCCTGCTGTCCAACATTCCTAGATTCACAAATCAAAAATATTGTGGTGGTGTCTACTGTGATACTGCTTCAACACATGCAGAGTTACAGCTTGTGCCTAAACGCAAAGAAGCTGTCAGTCTTGTCATATGGCTGACAAGGACTTCGGGCAGCTGAAATTCTCATTGTTAACATTGCCAGCAATTGTCAGGTTATTGCATTTAGAGCTCTGCTAATCTGAAGGTAGAGTTTGACCTGAGTTTTCAGGTGAATTAAGGAGCACACCTGTTCTAAAGCATAACTTCTTTAATACCTAAAAATTTTGGATGATGGCTCTTGAAATGCTAATAATAAAGCCATTGCTATTACTCAGTGTTATACACTTGGAGTTAACACATTTTGAATCATAGTCACTGACAGAATTCAGTCTCAGCTAAACATTAGGGTTCCCATCCACAACTACTGGCTGTGGTAACTGTTTTATACTAGTGATTGAACACATCCTGTGAATGTTTGGAAAGAAAGCAGGCTTCTACTTCTAGTTCTACTAACTGCGCAGTGCAAAACTCATTTTTTGTAAGGCCACTTATGAATGTTTCTCATTCACCAACCAGGCTTGTGACCAGCGGGTTTTACCAACCTGTCAGAGTTTTGATTAGCCATGAGCAAGCAACCAAGTCCACTTAGCAAGCCCTGGTGATGATTCATAACACTAATGAATCTTGTCACTGTCGATCACATGCGTTTGCTTTGCTAAAGGTGATGGAAATATTTTTCCACACCTCGCTGTCTGGTCAAATTACTTCTCAGCATGTGAGCCCCAGTTACCGTAGTTCCCTACTTGAACTAGTTATAACTACAGACTAGAGAGGTAGGTTTGTGATCCTGTTATCACTTTTGCAGGCAGGAGGGGCTAAGTGACCATATGGCAGCTCTTGATACTGATCGCCTCTCTCAGGGAATCAGCAGTGTCCTGGCAGCAATAACACCTCGATTGAAAAACTTCCACGACTTGTTGATCAACCCACCAAAAGTAAGATTAGTTGAGAGAGAGAATTTGTGTTTGAGGATCTGTGTATCTGTCTCAGCTGTTGCTGACAGTAGGCCTTGTATTTATAACACAGCTTATAGTTATAAATACAAAAACTATAAGCTGTGTTTGATGGCTATGGTGAATGTGTATTACAGCACCACTTGTTTTGCAGCAACGGTACAGTTCAATGCCAACATCAGTAGGAGCATTGGAACCGCCTCTGGGCAATGCCCGGCTACAGGTTGCGAAGCTTTTTACAGCTTTGGTGGCCACCAACATGGCATCAGTCAATATGGAGCTGGTCAATCTGAACACACTTCAAGCTTTGGTGGTAAGTTTTCACTTCGATGTGTCCAGTTTCTGTAGGAATTTGTTATGTAAGAATGTAGTCAAAGTATAATAGGTGTCTTTTAATGATTAAATAATTTTACCTGTACAGTTTAAATGACCTTGACTCAAGGTCAAGGTTATTAAAGCAGTCTGTAAATTTTACATTTTCATTTTCTCAGAATCTAGAAGAACCAGAAGCATTAAACTTTGCACGAAAATAGATATTGGCAACACCTTTACTGACATACCTGTGTTCAGTGACTTTTAGTCAAGGTCAAGGCCATGTAACTTTGGCATTTTCTCAAAAAACAACAACAACAACAACTAAAACAGTTAAGGCACCAAACGAGGCATGATGATAGACAGCAGTGAGACGTATGCAGACATACCTTTTTGAATGAACATGACCTTTAGTCATTTAAGCTGTCTGTTGTGAATTTTAACATCACCATTTTCAGAGGAACTACAAATACTAGAGGTGTCATATAGACATTGATGAGCTCATTTGAATGACCTTGACCCAAGGTCAAGGCCCTACGAACTGTTTTTTGGGGAAAATTGTAATATTGCCAGGAACTCGGAACACCAGAGGCACCTTACTTGGCATGGTGATAGATAGTGATAAGAGCTTTAGAAGCATATTCTTTTGAATGACCTTGACCCTTGTCACAAGGGAGCCATGGAGGCTTCTGCCGCTTTAGTGAATTGTGTTCCGTCACATTTCAAGCTTTCTCATCAACAAGGGTGAAAGTTGTCCGTGTGGGGCACGGAATCTGTATTTTTCTCGACCCGAAATACGGAATCCGTATTTTTGAAGAGAAAAAAAAAATTCCGTGTAATATTCCGTTCGGCATTATCGCATGGTCGAACCTGGATGAGAAGAAAACTTGTTTGGCCAATAGCTGTCGTCCGATCTCATCAGTCAGCCAATCAGAAGCGTCAACGAGAAAGCGTCAGAAGCCGTTTTGCAGCTCACAAATGTTAGCATCCATTCGATCTTCGCGCCGATGAAGCATTCACCTGGATTTTTTTTAAATCGAATAATTAAACCAACAGAAAGAAAAATACAATACGGATAGTTTCTGAGGGGCAGACGCGACGTTTTAGCTACAAAAAAACACATATGATGATAGTCTGACTTGGGCGTACGTGTGCCGGATTTTCCCAGAGGCTCTCGCCATTAGGTCAGTCTTTGCCGGCGTCGATAAAGCATTGGGCGGTTGTGTTTTCTTACGCAAAACTAAAACAGCAGAAAGAAAAATGCATTACGGATCGTTTCTTAGGGCCAGACACGACAACCAAGTTACCAACAATTTGCCTAGGGTGAACGTGCGCGGGCTGTGGCACACCTGACTTGCGAGTACCGGATTTTCCCGAAGTCTATTTTAAGGCCAAAATCTATTCGAAAAATCAGTACTAGTGATCTCATTTGGGGGAGGGACTAATCAAGACTAATCAACTACATATACTGTAGTTAACAGTCAGGGCTAAGATCTTCCACCGTGCTTTTGTCGGATTTCCACCTTTGGCAAAAAATGTTCTGGCCTCTCAAAATTGTTTCAGTCAGTCCTCCTCTGAAGCACTTAAACTGAATCACTTACACAGATTTCAGTGTATTTAAAAACAAATCTTGGGAAGCATTCCCCTGCACACCCCTAGCTTAACAATTTAGCAGGCGTGCACTCCTGGCTTTGACACTTCATCACCATAGTAAGTGTTAGGCAGTTTGTGGTAAACACACTGTGTAGTTTTACACAGAAGCCTGCATGTGCTTGGAAATCAGAATGTGTACTTGCAAACTGTGAATTTGTATAAAGTGTCATCCTGTTAAGTGGGTCCGACTGTATTACAGATACACTTTGCTATTCAAAAACTACACTTTGGCACCCCCTAAACCATGCTGAACCTTTCTCAGTGTCTGAGAGTAAACTGACAGGTCTTCTAATGTGTGGATTTTGGAGTTTGATTCATGTACAGCAACAAGAGGTCTGTAATAGCTTGAGTCTAAGGGCTGAAATTTGAAGGGAAAATGTGGTAGAAAAGAATAGCTATCAAATGCTCTAAGGTGCCTCGAGAGGCCTAGAATTGGCTCTTAAATTTGGCAAAATTCGTGTTTCCGGGTGGCATTGCCGCCCTAGTCCCCCCAGCAGGGCTCCGCCCCTGCACCCCGGCCTGGGAAAAGAAGTTTCAGTATTTTCAAAATTGCCAGCTTTCACCCATGCATCAAAGATACTTGCTGTGACACTATTGTATTCATTCGAGTCAAGTCATTTATATGTTTTTACCTTCTTGGCAAATGCACTTCTATATATTTTCTGGCTCACAGGACCTTCACTTCCGCTACATGTGGAACAACTTCCTGCACACTCAGGTTGAGCAGTGTATCGTGCTTATCCTCAATAACCCTGCAGCAGAGATGGATGGAACCACTGAACACCCACTCTTAGCCCAGGTAAGGCTTATCAGGGTACCAGTATTAAAAAAAAACAACAAAAACCGAAAAACAACAAACAAAAAAACCCTGACAGTTGCTGCTTCATGATCATATTTTGTTTAGAAAAAAAAACCCAACCCAAAAAAAGAAAACACTGCAGAAAACCCTCATACGAACAAACAAAATTTCAAAATGTACCACCCATGTTTCTAAGTTTAAAAAAAAATCCAAGCTGGAGATGTCTCCACGTTTCCATGGAAAGCAGACTGGTATTCTCAGGAAATTGAAGGGGAAAAAATCTCCCTCTCTCTCTCTCTCTCTCTCACACGGAGAATGATTTGAAAGAAAAACTCACCAGACATTTTGTTTTGTGGTGTTACCCACTTCGGCTCTTGCACAAACCACAAAAATGAATGAATTCTACTAAATGAATTCCACCCATGAATTTTTTCCAGCTTTTCACAGATGTCAGGCTTGTTCAGCGGTTGCTAGATGAATGGGAGGAAAACGACACACAGTAAGTAGCCTGCAGGGGTTAAAACTTTCCGTGGTTGTGACATCCGTTTCCACCGGGGGGGAATAACGGCTAAATTCTCAAACAGCTTGCATAATCTCTTTGGTCACCCATGATGGTGGGATGACTTGCTTGACTCGGCACTGTCGCGGGGGGGGGGGGGGGGGGGGGGGGGGGTGTTAAGAACGCGAAGGAAGAGACTATACCAGATAGATAATGCCGTGTCGGGATCATTTGCTTCTAGTACATCATCAAAGATGTGTTATTCATATCAGAAAGGAATGCGTTTTGACTAAAAGATTTGAAAGCCGATAGATGATGCAGGTGTGGCCGTTTTTTTCTTGATTTTTCGGAATTTTCATTGATAGACTACAGACAACAGGGAAGTGGTCGCTCACACTAAAGACGGGGACATTTACATCGGATAAGGCTGCTGAGTTATTTGTGTGTATTATGATCAATTAGTGTAGAGGCGATGGTGTAATTCTAGTGGGTGATGTAACCATCTGAACTAAGCCGAACATGGATGATGATGTAGCCCATGCAGGGTAAGGTTGTAATACGTCTGTGTTGAAGTCTCCCATGAGAATAATATAGCTCTTGCGGAGTTTACTTACTTTTTCAAGATTATTCGACAAGACTGCCGTACCAATTGAAATTTGCTGACGGGTTTCTGTACAAAACACCAATAAAGAACAGTTGGGACATGGGACTTTTAAGTTCTAGCCAAATACAATCAACATCGTCAGTTTCAAGATCTGTACATCTGGTGGTAAGATGCTGAATGATGTGATAAATATATATGGCAATGCCGGTTTGACTCGGAGATGAGGCATCGCGTCGGACTACTGAATAATTTGGGATACTGATAACGTGTAGTCTATACTTGGGTGTAGGCGCGTCTCACTCAGACCGAAAACATGAAACGGTGTGGGGTTGTTGAGAAATAAAGATACATTGTGTAATTTGTTGTATAGGTGATAAACGTTTAGATCACCGAGTCGCAGCTTTTGTTGGCTGAAGTTTGTTTTTCCCATTGAAGGAAGACAAAAAGTGAACAGTTAATGATATAAACACAGCCGAGAGCATACAAAAAGCAAAGTCACTTTTAAAATTTTTTTTTTAAAAATCCACTCGAAATAAACACAAAGTCACTACAAGTTCAAATTGTCTAGGCAAGTGCTCGAGTCGGCAGCCGCTTCCGCACCTGTCTGCTGAGTAACAATTCAGTAAAAAGAAAGACAATAAAGAAAAGGAACGTAACAAGTTCTACTGAACGGACATGATGTTCACGAAGGAAAACACACTGCAGAGTTCTACTAGTCCCAGAGAGTTTCACAGTCCGATTATTCATTCAGACACAGATGCAGATGTCAATAGCGTTCACAACAAAAAGTAGATGATGTCAAGGTCATACAAGCTGTCCTGGGAAAGCTTATATTGCCATTTGCCATTTTCTACGAACCTATGAACACCAGAGACACCTTACTTCAGGATAGATAGTGATAAGAGCTTTACAAACGTCCTCTCTTTGAATCACCTTGACCCATCTCGCAACGTGAGTCAAGGAGGCTTTGCCTCCCTCTAGTTTTAAAAGTTTACGGGGGAGGCATGCGCTCGAACCCCCTAAGCCACTACACTAAAAAATGTACTTTTTTCATCTTTGGTCATTTCTACCCCTGAGCCTGTAAATAGACAGGTGACGAAAGTCAGCAACAAACAAAAATAGAAAGGAAGAAAAAAAAAGAGGAATGAAACCAACAACAAAAAAACTCCATATACAGCACTGATAGTTTCTGTATAAAACAACTTTCATATGCTTTTGTTTTCGCCATCTTCTCCTAGTCAGATGTGCCATTAGTGTCTGAACTGCATTTCCTTTCATCAGTATGGGGTGTGTTTGGTACAAATTGCATTCATTTTCTCCTTGTTGGCTTACAGAAGTCAGAGAGGAGGGCGAAGAAAAGGCTTCATGGGCCACCTTACGAAGATAGCCAATGCCATGACGTCCGCACTGGAGAGAGGCAGCAACAGTGAACTTATAAAAGAATACTGGACAGGTGTGCATATTTGTTCGTTTTTTTGTGTGTTTTTTTTTTTTTTTTTTTTTTGGGGGGGGGGGGGGGTGTTTCAAGTCAAAATGGTAACTTTTGTTAGTAGGTTGGGTCATCATATGGTGTAAATATGGTTTAAAATCATGAGGAAAGCAGTAAAGTCTGACCCACCCTTTGAAGATGCTTCACGATGTAAAAGCATTTTTCAAACAGGGTTTTTGTGAATTTTTGGGTGTTGGCATTGCTTGTTTGCATGCGGGGTTTCTTTTTGTACCCAGTTTATACACAGACACAGGTAATGTCATACTTTCTTTGCTGCTTTATTTTTTTGTCTTTCAATTAAAAAAAAATTATTTGCAGAAATACCAGAGGAGAGTCGGCAAAAATGGGAGTCTTTTGTGTCGGGCACTCTTGCTGAAGTGAACAAGAAAAATACTGTTGAATTTGTGAGTGTGACCTTTGATGGATAATTTGTATTTGTTAACTGTCTCCGTGTTAGCGTGAAAAGTGAGACAATGAAACGGCTGAATGAATTTGAATTCAGAAGTATCCCTTTTTTGCAGTTTTAAAATTAATTTTACCAGGTAATCTTCTTTAAAATGTGAACACCTAGCTCCACATTGTTCATATGGCTTTTCGCCATACAAGTGTGCAAGATAGACATTTGCAGTAGTACCCATCAGTAATGCATAATTTGAAGTAGAGTTGTGTGTGGTTTTTCAGCGTGGCCATCCTCTTGCTTCCAGTAGTGAAGATGACGATGCTGATTTCAAAGACATTCCTTTCCCACAGGATACCGCCATGCAGCAGGTAGGACTTACATTGCTTACATTTTTTTTTTTCTGCATGCCATGCTAGGATAGGTTGATCACGCATTATTATTATTATTATGTTGATTACGTTGCAACAGCAAATAAAGTGGTACTTGCTGATTTAAAAGAGAAATGATTTGCTGACCAGTAGCTCTCCATCATGTTCTGTAATTGTTTGTTGTTTTTTAAACCCAAGAAAGTGCTTTTGTTATTTCAATACTGTTGACATTCTGTTTGTTTCAGTGTTTTAACAGTTGCTCAGAAACTTTCATGGTGTAAGCCTTGTCACCATCTTTACAAGCTTGCATTTCTTGCTTCATCCAGATGTTGGCTTGTCTGTAATTGGCAGGGGGTTTAGAGCGTATTTATTGCTTCTGTTTGAAAAGTTGCTGTATTTGTTTATCAGGCCTTCTCTGATTACCAGTTGCAACAGATGACAAGCAATTTTATAGACCAGTTTGGTTTCAATGAGGAGGAATTTGCTGAGCAGGAGGAAAAAATTGAGTAAGTACTTGAGCTGTTCAGTGATATGCTGCAGAAGCTTTGAATTTGCGTCAGTTATAATGGTTGTGATAACTCACGAACTGGTGAGGTTTTGCCACTCCACTAACAAAAATGTACCTCTTTTTTTCATCCTTGATCATTTCTACCCCCGATGTATGTATATAATCTAAAGGACACTGGCCTAATACACACATACAAATTTTAGCATACAGTCATCAATTCAGACGCGCACATGAACACACACACACACACACACACACACACACACACACACACACACACACACACACACACACACATTTGTACATGACTAGTTGCCAAAAGGTGCACATGACAGGGGTGCCAGATTTCCGATTCAGATCTAAAACAGCTGAAAGAAAAATGCATTATGGATCGTTTCTTAGGGCCAGACACGACGATTAAGTTACCAACAATTTGCCTAGGATGATCGTGCGCGTGGCACACCTGACTTGCGAGTACCGGATTTTCCCGAAGTCTATTTTAAGGCGAAAATCAATACGAAAAATCAATACTAGTGATCTCATTTGGGGGAGGGACTAATCAAGATAACCATATAGTTAACAGTCAAGAGTTAAGATCTTCCACCGTGCTTTTGTCGGATTTCCACCTTTGGCTATAAATTCAAGTTTCTGGTCTCTCAAAAAGTGTTTCAGTCAGTCCGGCTTTGTCTGAAGCACTTAAACTGAATCACTCACACAGAGTTCAGTGTATTTAAAAACAAATCTTGGGGAGCATTCCCGTGCACACCTCTAGCTTAACAATTAAGCAGGCGTGCACTCCTGGCTTTGACACTTCATCACCATTACGTCCATAGTAAGTGTTAGGCAGTTTGTAGTAAACACACTGTGTAGTTTTACACAGATAAAGAAACGCCTGTGCTTTGAAATCAAAATGTGTACTTGCCAACTGTAAATTTGTATAAAGTGTCATCCTGTTAAGTGGGTCCGACTGTATTACAGATACACTTTGCTATTCAAAAACTACACTTTGGCACCCTCCTAAACCATGCTGAACCTTTCTCAGTTTCTGAGAGTAAACAGACAGGTCTTTTAATGTGTGGATTTTAGAGTTTGATTCTCCACAATGATTATTTGGATAAACTTGTGTGCAGCAACAAGAGGTCTATAATAGCTAGTCTAAGGGTTGAAATTTGAAGGGAAAATGTGGTAGATAAGAATAGCTATCAAATGCTCTCAGGTGCCATGAGAGGCCTATAATTAGCTCTTAAATTTGGCAAAATTCGTGTTTTTTTCCGGGGGGGGGGGGGGGGGGGGGGGTTTGGGCGTTGCCCCCCTGGTTCCCCTGCCGGGGCCTAGGCGGCCCCTGGACCCCGGCCTGGGAAAAGAAATTGCCAGCTTTCACCCATGTACAAGTTGCAATGGCCTCCTCTTCAACTAGAAACACTTTTAACCGCAAAATTATAAAAAAAGAAAGAGGTGGCGTTCCTTGCATTCCGATTTTGAGGGCCAATCAATGTAGGAGGAGGCAGTATGTCGCACATCAAACATTACACCAAAACTACATCATTTTGTAAACTTAATAGGAACAAAGTACTACAGAAACATAACCAGTATGCTAGAACAGGTGCTGTCATCATATATGTGGATTCTTAAGTTTGTTACCTAATTTTAAGCTGGCTGCCTTGGTGTGTCATGTTGTAATGCAATAACGTGGGACATATTCCTCATTTTTGGCTCCCTTGTGTAACAATGGGAGTCTATGTATTAACCCTCCGTCGTCTGTCTGTCTGTCTGTCTGTGTGTGTGTGTGTGTGTGTGTGTGTGTGTGTGTGCGTGTGTGTGTGTGTCCAGAAAACTTTAACATTGTCATTTTCTCAGAATCTACAAACAGCAGAGGCACCAAACTTTGCATGCTGGTAGACAACCACAAGACCTTTCAAAACATATCATTTTGAATGACCTTGACTCAAGGTCAAGGTCACTAAAGCTCTCTGTTTGAAAATTTTACATTGGCATTTTCTCGTAATCTACAAATACCAGAGGTTTTAAACTTTGCATGATGATAGACATTGATAACAACTTTACAGATATACATGTAGTCAGTGGCCTTGTATCAAGGTCAAGGCCGTACAAGCTATTTTTGTGAAACCTTAACATTGGCATTTTCTCAGAAACAACAAACAGCAGAGGCGCCAAACCTGGCGTGCTGATAGACAGTGATAAGACTTATGCACCTACCACCTTAAATGACCTTGACTCAAGGTCAAGGTCATTAAAACAGTCTGTTGGGAAAATTTTCATTTTCTCAGAATCCAGAAGAATCACAAGCATCAAACTATATGTGCAATGACTGACATTAGCAGCACCTTCACAGACATACCTGTGTTCAGTGATTTTTAGTCAAGGTCAAGGTCATGCAAGCGTTTTTGGAGAAACTTTAACCTTGGCATTTTCTCCAAAACAACAAACAGTAGAGGCACCAAACGAGGCATGATGATAGACAGCAATGAGACCTACCTTTCTGAATGACCTTGACTGAAGGTCAAGGTCATTAAAGCTGTCTGTTGTGAATTTTAACATTACTGTTTTCGGAGGAACTGCAAATACTAGAGGCATCAAACTTGGCATAAAGATAGACATGGATGAGATCTCAGACAAACTGTTTCGGGGAAAATTGTAATATTGCCGGGCCATGAACTCAGAGCACCAGAGACACTTTACTTGGCATGATAATGGATAGTGATAAGAGCTTTACAAACATACTCTTGTGAATGACCTTGACCTGAGTCACAAGGGAGCCATGGAGGCTTTTGCCTCTCTAGTTGTGTTGTTTCCTAATAATAATGGAAACAACATAAAGTTACATTATAAGATGGGCCAAAATTTCCACGTTCAAAGGCAAACACATGTCGCTTGCATTCTCCGCACAGACGTGATGCAAGTGTAACTCTGAGAATGGCGTCATTGTTACTGGTAGGCATGGTGCACCTGAACGCACTTCTCCGCTGCACTGAGTGCCATCTGTGTGTGTGTGTGTATGTGTCTCCAGGCCTGTATCTCCAAAAATACTCAACCAGTTGACTTCAAATTTGGGGTGTCCTAATAAGTATAGATCTTTGAATAAGGGGTCTGATCCAGGTTTGATTACACAGCTGATTTGTGAGTTATCGCCCTTTTGAGAAAAGCTGGTTGTCTCGCGTTTACAGGCGTAATATTTATTTAAATCACTCCGTTTTTTTGGAAGTAGATAGCATGAATACTTATTCTGAACAGAGGCACATTTTGGAGGTACATGTAATCGCTTTTATAGTTTTGATGTAAACCGTACCTCAGTTGACATCGCAGATGAACCCTGTTTGGATGCCTGTATCTCCGAAAACACTCAGTTGATTGACTTTGGGGTGTTCTTAAGGAATCAAAATCTTTGAATAGAGGGCACGCGCACAGACATAACACATGGTGAGAAAACGTTCGCAGACTTGTCTCTTAAACATATTGAGATGGTATTGATTCGATCTTTACATGCAGCAGCAACACTTCAGTTGCATGGGGCTGCTTTCATTGCAAGAATTGTATCAAATTGATTATGTCAAAATGTATTTTGCGTCATCCCAGTGAGGATAAACGTCACAGATTTCAAAGAAAACAACTTGATGTCTCTCTTCCATAAATAAGATTGATCTGACAAGCCATGTCAGTTGTTTCCATTCACAGAGAGAGCTAGTGTGTGTGTGTGTGTGTGTGTGTGTGTGTGTGTGTGTGTGTGTGTGTGTGTGTGTGTGTGTGTGTCCTCCCCCCAAATACATGGCATTGCAAAAGAACGACCGTAACCAGCAGATGATTAAATGGAAACAACATATTGGGCTGGTGACCATCTTGTGTCAGTGTTTTTGTATCAGATAGCATGTGTCAAACAAAGACCATTGTCTGACATCACACTTCCAAATACTCAGATTTCAACATACATGAAAATAAAAAAAAAACAGTAATGTTCAGAGGTTTAAATCTGATATAAAACCGTTTTTTACAGCAAAAATACCATGTCAGAAGTCACTTTTGTGCTGAACATCATCTAGCCAAAACTATTACAACATATCTGCACAAGCTGTTCCCTCTCTCTCCTTTAGACTGCCATTCAAATCAACCAGGAGTAGCACATGGCAGCCCAAGACATATTCAAAAGTGGGATCCTTTTCAGATTTTTAAAATTTGATGAAATGTTGTGCATCCTTTATTATAACAAAACCTGACTGTTTCAGATATCTATCCTCAAAAATTACTATGGCCTTTTAGTGAGCAAATTCATTATCTCTCTGACATTTCACATTTTTAGACCACCTTTCTGATATTTCACATTTTTAGAGCAACTAAGAACACCAGAGACACCTTACTTGGTTTGATGATAGATAGTGATAAGATTTTTACAAACATACTCTTTTGAATGACCTTGACCCATGTCACAAGGAAGCCATTGAGGCTTTTGCCTCTCTAGTTTCTTTTGCCCAAACCAACATGACCCACACTGTGTGCACCTTTTGGCAACTCGTCGCATGTAAATTACAGTTCTAAGACTTACTCCCTCCTCCTCTCATACCATCCCATCCTATCCCAGTTCTCAACATAGTTCGTAGTGTGGTAATGCCGATATCATGCTCCAGATTTAAAAGGGAACTTGAGCAGGTAGTAAGGGGAAATCCAACATGTGCAACTCTTCTAGGCTAGTTCCCGTCTGAATCTAGCAGCCTACTACACTTAGCAGGCTGTTGACACATGTGCAACCCTCATAGTAGTCCTACACTAGCAGCCTCCCAGATTTAGAAGTAGTGTGGGAGCGTGTCCTGCAACTGCGCCCAAGCAGTTTCCTAGCAGCTTTGAACATGTCTGTCAATGTCATGAACATTTTGTTATTGGCGCTCACAGCGTTTTGCTGCTTCAGCTGCCACAATTTAAACTAAAGTTACTGCATGATTAGAGGGTTTTTTGACGCCCTTTGCAAAAATAGTTCCTGTTGTGACCAAAATACTGGGAGACATCTGGACTTCTAGATGATACTTTACCTGGATACTAGATTTGTGATTGGTGTGTCCTTTGGTTCATACCCCTCACAAAAAAGGGCATGTCAGCCTAACATCTACAGCATGCTCCATTGTGAGGTGTTGGTGGCAAGTTGCTATTTCTGGTAGGTAGCTGCAGACCTTGAGAGAGTCAGTTTTTTTAATCACTAGAAAATCTGTCTAACTACCCTAATAACTTGCCTGCAATTCAAAAACCCCACAAGCTGTTGCATAGCAACAAGAAAATAGGCCACTCATGTATATTGGTGTTTACGTTTTGGTTTTTTATTTTTTAGTAGAATGCATGGGTTGTGTGTTTCAGTGCTCCATTTTCTGATCGGATCTCCAGCATAAACTTCAACATTCAAGCGAATGAAGTGACAGTGAGTATGTGCTTCCAAGTGGAGGAGTAATTTTCATTGATACCATTATACTATAGAGGTTACTTCTTAACACCTCAGCAGTAGAAACAATTGGTGAAGGAGGAGGGGGATCTTGTAGGGATTGGCACCTGTTAAAAATGCAAGTTAAATTGGTTTGTCTTGCCATTTGAGTGTACAATTAAATGCCATTTCTTCTACCTTTGTTACAGCAACCCAACTCAACCATGTTTGACCAGGCATGCAATGAACGTATCCAGCAGTTTGATGATGATGACAGTGATGAAGACATTTGGGTAGAGAAACCGCTCACCTTTGACAAGAATGCTCAACACATGCGATCCGAGTCAGTGTCTTTAGTTTTGGTTTAGAAGATGCCAATTTTACATCTGTCAAAATTAACCTTAACATTACAAGTTGTAGACAGAGCTGTCCAGTGACAGTGTTTAGTGCGGTCTCTCTTGTTGCAGTCAGTTTAGCATGAGAGTGTTCACTTGTTTAGTGAGTACCCTGTTGACCCTTTAGAGGGAAAAGATGGTTGGTTGGTGGTGTTATTTAAGTCCCATGTCACATGAGGTGATTGGAGATGGAGTAATGAAGAAGCAGCCAGCACGAATTTTGGGGGAAATATTTTGGCTATTAGTCAGGATGGAACCTGCGACCGTCTGATCTTGAGTACAATGCTCAACGTACTGAGCTCCTCATTGGGAAAAAAAAAATAATAGTGATTTTCAGCTAAATGAATTGGACCTCTTCTTGCTGGTGGTGTGCAGGCGGCTGCAGGGGGAAGCAGCTCGGGCAAACAGCAGTGATGACAGCACAGACAGTGAAGAGGAACTTGATTCACCCCACTCCATTCCTCAACAGCCAGCTGTCAGTAGTGTCACCACCACTGCCAGCACAACTGTCACTGTTCCCACTGTCATGGCAGCTGCTGAAAAGATGGATGTTGATTCCTCTGAGGGTACGTGTAAGTTAATCTTCCCTTTGGTCTTTGTCAGAAATTATGTTTTGATTGACCTTTCCTAAAGGTCAAGGCCAAATGTAAGACCTTCGCTGTCCTAATTTTGTTTTGTTTGTTTTCAAGGTAGTGCAAGACTAGGAACAGTGTGATCAGATTACAAAAAGGAAGGCTTAAATCTCGCGTAGCTGACAACGTACATCGATAAATGAACAGCATTGTTTCACTTACCTGCAGGCCCATGGTCTGCAAATGGAGAGGTATGTAGTCACGCTGAGCCAACAGCCACAGCCATGGAGACCAGTTCACCATGGGAGGGTGTGCCCCCAGCAGAACCACGAGAAGGATGGGCAGAGTTTGAGAAGGCATCAACCACAGAGGACAACTGGGCAGATTTTAGTAGTTTCTCGGATATGGCCGGGTAAGTTATTCTCTAACACATTTTGCTTTGCTGTTGAATAATTTGTTATTAAGAAAGAACATGTCTGCGCAGGACTTGATCAAATATGGGCTGTAGAAAAAATAGATCAGGGTAAAGGAACTTACCTGTAAGTCGTCACTGTGAGAATCCAAGAGCTGACAAACGATGAAAGTATGGTTTGGGTTCATTGGTTTGCATCTACTTATGATTTTATAGGTGATATATCTCAAGCAACAGCACCTTGAACAAGTTGATGGCAACAGGGCAGTCACTCATGACTTGGTCTACTGTACCTGATGCTGAGAACAGTTTTTGTTCTGCGGATAAAAATGCTTTTTCATGTGCTAATCTTTACTTAATAAATTAGTTAATTGTCTAAAAAAGAGAATTTCTTATTGCTGTCAGTAGAGGTTAGAATCTCTTACAGAGGTTAGAGCAATGGTTAAGGTAAATATTATGTAATTATTTTGTCCAGAGAGGGCACAGGTCCTCGCAGCAGTTCACCTGTAGCAATGGACACTTCAGACACTGTTCGTGGAAACGTTTACAGTGAGTAATTTAGCTGATATGAGCTACAACTGTTTGAGGTTGTGCCACAAGCTTATACACATGATACCTCTATAGCACACAGCATAGTTTACAGGTATCACATTCTTCTGTTTTCAGCCTTGCTGATTTTGTCTGAAATACCCCCACAGAGATGCCTTGTCTTCGGCCTTTGAATGAAAACCTTATGAACTGATAATTATTTAATTTTCCACTTGCCTACCATCATCTCCTCAGTATTTTTGTTAACTCTCTGTTTTAAAAAAAAAGTTGATATCATTCAGATTGTACCCAGTATGCTAAAATCATTTTATTATTACAGTGGTGCCAGGGGAAAATTCAGAACCTGAGAGCAGTAAGCTGTCCTCACCTGAGGTGAAGGTGGAGGACCTTGAGGAAGGGAAGGAACAGCAGCCTCTGCCAGATTCCACCTCAGTGTCAGCTGCGCAACCTCCTGTGACAACGCCAGCATCTCCACCTCATTCAACTCCTGCTGGGGTATCAAGGTACTAGCAGAGTACCCGGCTTCGCTCGGGTATACATATATACCAGTTTACTTGTTGTTACTTGTCTAGGCTCATGGCAAATTTGGTGGCAATCGACTGACTCGTTTGGACGCCAACCCCTGACACAGACACACACAGACGCTAGCCGCTTATTATATTTCAAACACTATTTGTGGCAAAACTAAATTCAGAATTAATTTCACCAAACTTGATAGACTTTATTTTGTTTCTTTATCCTATGTTCTCCCCCAAGTGTCCCTCTAGGCTCATGGCAAATTTGGTGGCAATCGGCTGACTCGTTTGGACACCAACCCCTGACACACAGACACACGCAGACGCTAGCCGCTTATTATATAAAAGGAGTACTTTTGTGGATTACTGCAATACTGGCATGGTGGGAACTTTGCTTTGTATGAGAGTTAATTGCTGAATCAGTTTATTCCATATTCTTTACTATAGGCCAGTAGTTTCCCTGATTTATGAAACTCTTATTTAGTACTTTTTCTTTTTAGCTTTGGTTTTAATTGGATTTTCTGTCTGGGAATTTCCCATAGCAGGCTACTTGCACTTTGCAGTGGACTCTCGTGTTGTCAGAGTAATCAAATGAAGGTGTGATGATTGTAAGTTTTGTTGAATTGTGGATGGTTTTAACAGTGTTGAGGGTTTTGTTTTTGGTAGCACATCATCAGAGGCTGGCTGGAAGGAGTCAGGTGTTGGGGAGGTAAACATGGAGCCCAAAGAAGTGAACCCAGAGCCAGTGAGCACCCCAGAGGCTGCTGCCCAGAGTACAGTTGGGTTAGACATGACAACAGCTGCCAGCAGCACAACAGATACTTCAGAGTAAGTAGCCAAAACATTTGACAGTATAAATTTTTTTTTTTTTTTTTTTTCATTGGGCCTACTACGCACAAGAATGAACCATAACTTACAGCAGTTAGGACATTTTGAAACCGCATGTTGCAACATGCAGCATTTTCTGCCTGTAATGGCTTTCTTAGATCAATGGTTGCTGGAGAGATGCTTAGTGGGAGTTGCTTTCTCAGGTGCGTGTACAGGGTGATACGTCAGGTAAAGCGTGTGAGAGAGAGAGAGAGAGTCTTGCTCATAAACTTACTGAGTTGGATTGTGTACCCTCTGTCTGCAACAAATCAAGGTTAGGCAAGGTTGCAGATTGTACCAAGAGTGAAGCTGCAGAGGCTGAAGGTGATCTAGCAGCCAACTTTGAGTGAGTTCATCTGGCTGTCAACCCTACTGACCAACCAACTTAGTTATAAGCACTTTGTGTTGTGGCTTCTCCCACTCCATTTCTGTTGTATGAATTGTTTTGTCTTAAAAGCTGTGTTTCTTCTTCTTGATGGGTTGTCTAGTATTATTTTCTCATTAGCGCTGGTGCTTGGGCCAGCTCACCAGTCATTTCTGTGCTTAGGATAATTCCTGCAGTGTTTTGTCGGCTCAGATAAGACTAAATCAAGAAGCAAGATGGTTTGCAAGTCTGTTTCAGTGAGATAAATGCAGAAAGGTTTTGGTAAGATGTAAGTTCTGTGTAATGGTGAAAGCCTACCATGCTGTTATAAGCGTGCCAATACATCTTTCGAAAGTGCTGATGACAAGCTAATGGGGTGAATTTAAGTAGGTTAACTCACTCTTTGCAATTTTTGGCTCACTTGTGGAACAAAGGGAGTCGATGTAATAACCCTCCATCGTGTGTGTGTGTCCCCGAACTTTAACATTGGCATTTTCTCAGAAACAAAATACAGCAGAGGCTTTAAACTAGGCATGCTGATTGACAGCAAAGCCTTGTAAGAGTTTTTTTAATGACCTTGACTCAGGTCAAGATCATTAAAGCTGTCTCGGAATTTAATATGGGTATTTTCTCAGAATCTGCAAAGATCAGAGGCATTAAACTTGGCACAATGAGAGACATTGTCAAGAACTTTACTTACATACCTGTATTCAGTGACCAGGAGGCAAGGTCAAGGCCATACAAGCTGTTTATGGAAACTTCTAAAAACTTTAACATTGGCATTTTCTCAGAAACAAAAAACAGCAGTCACAGATATAACCTCAAGAATGGCCTTGACCAAAAGATGAAGGTCATTGACCAAGGTCAAAGCCATACACGCTCTCTGAAACTGTAACATTGCAATTTTCTCAGAACCTACAATCACCAGACACACCAAACTTCACAATGATGATAGACAATGATAAGTCCTTTACAGCTGCACTCTTTTTAATAACCTTGACCCATTTGAAAAAGTGAACCAAGTAGGCTTCTGCCTCTCTAGTTTCCTTTGCAGTCCTCTGAGCACTGGCTGTTTGTTTTGGTTGGTGAAAAAAATGCACCAGCACACTTAATTTAATTTTCAGAGAATGTTATTAGCATGTAGTTGCAGTACTGTGCAAATTTCAAGCAAATGACCTTTGAATTGCCAGTGTAGACAGACTGGTAAATGCCCCCTTTTTTAATTACCCAAATAGAACACGGTCCATGCGCAGTCCATTCAATGTGCAATCCACATTATCCACAGACTGCTTAACACTCACTCCCTACTGATCACTGCGATCCTGATGCTGGCTTGCGAAGTGCTTTCCTATTGGGGAAAACCTGGATCACATTGATTTGTACATAAGAGCTTCTCTTGCCACCACCAGTATCAGGGTAATTACAGAGTTAGTTCCCCCCCCCCCGCCCGCCCCCCTTTTTTTTTCTCTTCTTCTCCACCTCCACCTCCACACATGTGCAGTGCTTGTGGTAAAATACATTACTGGAAACATGATCTGCCCATTACTTTTAATGGAAAGCAGGTTTGAGTAAAAATCATTTTAATTGTATCAAGAGGAATGGTTCGCTCAAATAAAATTATGGTCATGCTAGTACTGAAAGTCCTGAACTGGCTGAAGTATATCCGTACCTGCATTTCAAAATAAATGAAAGGCAAATCGTAATTGAGAAGACCCCAAGGCTGGCTAGTGAATGTTTCCATTGGAAAAACAAAAAACAACAACAACAACAAAAAAACAAGCACATGTTTGGTCACTTTTTAATTTTAATGCTGGGCAGGAGAGGGAAGAAAAGTCACTACCGTGGTCTTGGCAGACATGGCCATTTCCTTGAAAACTTCATCTGAATATTTCATCAGTGATCTTAGTGTTACAACTTGTGCAAGGTGAAGGCCACAGTTATATTCTTCCTTGCACATTCTATGCCTGTACAGAAGGTGGATGCTGCCTTTCCAGTGAACTTCTTTTTGCTGCTTTGAATATTTGATCTGTTGCCAATTCTACTTGTACTTTTGTAGGGCTGGATACTTCATGCCCTTTGTAGGTGCTGAATGTTTGTGTCATATGTAGAACTAGTAGTGCGGCAGGAAACCGAAATGATGGGGACAGACGTGACAAAAGCATCATACTTCGTGGAACACTTGTTTATGTCCTAATTATCAGATTCTGAAGGGGAGCCAATGAATTCATCGGGGTTGGAACATGTAGTGAGGTTTTAAATGGCTGATTTTTAAGTTGTTTCTCATGGGATGGGGCAGATTCTGCTACACGCAGCAGCAAGTTTCAGTGATACAAATCAAGACTGTGACGTTTCTCCACACGATACATACTTTCACGCACACAGTGACGTAGCGAAATCTGCATCATAGACACCTTACCTGCACACTATGCTGCTTCGTTCTTTTTGGCGGGAGTTGTGAGACGTCTGTGTGTGTGGACGGATGTAATGATGGCTATCTGCTAAACCACCTCGCCGGATGGCTTTTTACTTTGAGATAAAATGGGCAGTCGTATTCTCCAGACCTAGCTGTCATGGTTTTTATCCTGCCGCATTTTGAGAACAGTTATCGCCGATTTACAAAAATCGGTCATGTTACGTATTTTATGAAAAAATTGTTCAAATGGCTTCATTTTATGAACTTTGGAAGATCATCCAATTATACTGACTATATTCGTAGCACAGCTCTGTAGCTCTGACAGGTTTTGTGTAAAAAAAAATATTTCCGAGGTAGGGGTGGTTTGCATATAAGGCCAAATATCTATGAAAAGATTCCTTCAAATTACTCATCATTCCAGTACTGTTGTCACTTGTGACAACTGCACATATGACATGAACTACTGCACTATTATAGGTTTAGTATTAAGAATAACAGAGCTGTTAGATAAACACTTTTTTTTTTCAAGTTTTTGCGAGAAGCGCCGGTCAAAAAAGTTCCAATTATGCAATTTCCTAAGTACAATCCAAGGCACTTAAGTCCACGTTTCATCAGCTCTCTAGATCTTCCAGATTTTATTTCAAAATTAATTCAGTCACGGAAGTCACAAAAGCAACAAGGAAATCACAAGATATGAAGAAGTATCATCTGTCAGACGAGCAGCGTGAGGCTGACGTCAAATGTTAGGTTCACAGACAAAATCTGCAAGTATCGTCGCTGCTTCCGACATTTCACCAGCTCTCAAGGTCTTCCAGGTTTCATGTGAAAAATAATTCAGTCGGGGAAGTCACAAAGCCAACAGGGAAATCACAAGACATGAACAAGCATCCTCAGATGATCTCAGTGCTGAGGTCAAATATTTAGTTCACGGAATTGACGTCATATCTCTCTCTCTCTCTCCCTCTCCCCCCCCCCCAACCCCAGTCACATGGCTAATCGATAGTAGCAGATCTAGTGTCATTGGTAGAACTTGAAGAGGGGAGAACCGGCAACAATAACAACAAAACAGACAAAATAGCATGGAATTTGGAGAAATAACTTTGTAGGACGGGGCTGTTCCTCCTTGTTTCTTCTTTGGGCCCTATATTTACATGATGAGGGTATGGTTGGTCAGGAAGCTGTCAAACCACTTCTAATCAAGATATTTCTAACTAATTTACATTTTCTGAAAGGAAAATGATTATCCTTTTAGTTGGCATGCATGTATGTTCAGTATCTGTTCATTCAAGTTCACAGTGCGAGAGCAAAGTTCCGGTCAAAATATTGTCGATTTTTCCTTCTTTGGGCCCTAATATGATGTGCTTTTTTATGGATGGTTGTTCAGGGAGCTGCTAATATATCAACATCGGTAGGTGATTTAACCTTTTTCGTACCCTGTGTTTACGTTTTCAGGATAGTTGGTTTTTATGCTTGGTTAGGAGGCTGCTGAACAATTCACAGTCTAATTATTTCTAATTAATTTATGAATTGCTATTTTAGTTGGTATGCAGTTATTCAAGAAATGAGTTCAATGAAATACAAGTCCGTCAGCTGCAGGGTAATGTTTGCTCTTGCATTGTGGACTGTAATATGCAGATATTGAATAGTAATGCATACCAGCTTAGCAAATGATAATGAATATTCTTTCTCTCACAAAACGTGCACTACAGATATCCTGTGTAGTTACAGCTCCCTGACTAACCACACCCTCAAAAGACAAAACAGGGTCCACAGAAGGAAAAGATCTATTTTGACTTCTGGAGACTGAGAGAATTGGGTGTAAGTCCGAGACTATAGCTTGACAAAACTAAGACTAAAAGACTGGTACGAGATGCATAACCGGAGACTAAGGGGAGTTTAGGCCGGACAGAACAATGCTACATGATGACAGGTCCGACGTAATAAGTTTCAGACTGGAGGTAATTAAATCTCACACAAGTGTAGTCCTTTGCGTAAGACCTGTGGTCACCAAAACACACTGTTTAAATTGGACAAACACATACATTTCATCTTTTTATAGTATTGGGTTTTTGTTTAAAAAAAGAAGGTGACAAGTCCACTTATGGGGAGTGAGAGGTGGGAGGGTTTCACATCACAGTCGACGAAAGAGTATTATTGGAGTCAAAGACGGAAAAATCAACTGTATGTCGACCAGACTTTTGCTCTTGCATTATTAACTGAAATATTCAGATATTGAATATAGATAGACACTAACAGATAGGGTGATCATGTTTCTTTCAATAAACGTAAATTAAATAGAAAAGTCTTGTTTGTAGTGGCTTAGCAGCTTCTTGAACAACCATTCCCCCCAAATGCACATGCATGAAACAAAGAAGGGGAAATCAGCCATTTAAAGCCTCGCTACAGGTTTTAGCCCCGATGAATCTGTTTTTTTCTTAATGCTAGGTATCTCACCTTTACAAGAGTGCAGTTTTTAGGAAAGGTTTTGTTGTTTATGCTAGTTATGTGCACAGGTAACCCCCCAGTCACTCTTGTTCCGCATAAGAAAATGTCAATCATGCAGCATAGTGAGTTCCAGAACCCTGATGTTTTCACTTTTGGCTCCTACCAACAATTATTAGTTCATTGAGTGGAGATCACATGGAGAAAGTTTCATACTTTTGTCAGGATGGTCCCCATCCGAGCCAAATTTGACAAATATCTGCCGGACTATAGGTTCATGTTGTATAAATGTTGACATAGTTTGGGTTATTTTTCGTGGGAAGTACATTATTGTTGTCAGTTTCTGTATTATGTTGTCTGTTTGTTTGGTTTTTTTTGGTGGAAATGCAAGGCTGCTGTTGGTGACACTGCTTATTGCTTTGTGATAAACATAACTGCATCTCAGTAACAACCTACACGCCCATTTACAACTTGGTCTGCTTTGTACACAATAAATAAAATAATATTTCTTACAGTTAAGGTAGCGTTGACACCTTTCGCAGTTCTGTTGCGATCGTGTTGCTTGGACGACGTGTCCATTCAGTGTGTTCGTTGTTTTATGTGTTGACTTCTATTTGATGTCTCCTGAAATCCAGGAAGATAGACTAAAACACATTTTCTATTCTTGTTTGTTAGGAACAGTAGTAGCATGGAGCCAAAAGCATTAAACTAAGCAAAACAATCAGCATGGGAAAACAATATTGTCAAATAGTGACGGGTCTGAACGGTGGTTTTTTGTTTTGTTTTTTCCCCAGCGCCTGGACATAGAGCTGCTTTTTTTTCTAGTTTAAAATCCACAACTTGCAAAAGAAGAGTTGTCCTGTCATTTCCTGATATTCTCTAGTTCCAATCACCTCAGTGATCAATCTTAATTTCACATGATTATAGGTATAGGCTGCATATTACATATGAGAGGAGCCATAAACCTGCATTGTCTCAAGCAAGTGAAGATTTTACTCCCCTACCATATTAATTCTGCTTAGTCTCCTTCCAGTACCAGAATTTGTGTGTAAACATGCATCCATGGTATCTGGAACTGAAAGCATCTCTCTCTCTCTCTCTCTCTCTCTCTCATTTCCTGTAAGATGGAATAAGTACATCTGAGTAGCATGGAGGATAGCTTTGTAATGTGAGAATAGTTTTCATAACCTGCTACATTGAATGGAATTGAACTCTCTAAACATGTACAATACCTGTACCTATAATATGGAATCTGTATTGCCTGCACCTTTTTTGAGAAACCAGTCATATGACAGTGAAAGTCATGCAAGCAGCAATAATCCTTGGGCAACACTATCTGTTAATAAGTTTCCTACGAGTACATTTAACACCACTAACATTTCCTTGTTACGGTCTTCCTTTCGCCCTTGTGCTGTTTTGGGTCAGTTTTAATGAAAACCATGGACAGCTGTTAGGTTGGTACATTCAGTGTCAAGGCTCTGAGAGTGTATCTTGCATTCTGCTCTTATTTTTCATTTTTGGCTGACTTGTGTAACAAAGTGAGTCTATGTTATAACCCTCCGTCGTCTGTGTGTGTGTCTGTGGGTCTGTGTGTCCGCAGTAAACCTTAACATTGGCCTTTTCTCAGAATCTACACATAGAAGAGACACCAAACTTGGCATGCTGATAGACATCCGTAAGACCTTTCAAAACATACCATAATGGCTGACCTTCACCCAAGGCCAAGGTCACTAAAGCTGTCTGTTTGGAAATTTTACATTGGCATTTTCTCAGAATCTAGAAAAGCCAGAGACATCAAACTTTGCATGATGATACACATTGACAACACCCTTACTGACATACCTATATTCAGTGACTCAGTCAAGGTCAAGGCCATGCAAGCAGTTTTGCAGAAAACCTTCCAAAACCTTAACATTGGCATTTTCTCAGAAACAATGAACAGCAGAGGCAGCAAACTTGGCAAGCTGATAGACAGCCGTAAGACTTTTCAAAACATACCATAATGGTTGACCTTGACCCAAGGTCAAGGTCACTAAAGCTGTCTGGAAATTTTACATTGGCATTTTCTCAGAATCTAGAAAAACCAGAGACATCAAACTTTGCCTGATGATAAACATTGACAGCACATTCACTGACATACCTGTATTCAGTGACTTTGAGTCAAGGTCAAGGCCATACAAGCAGTTTTGCGGAAAACCTTCCAAAACCTTAACAATGGCATTCTCTCAGAAACAATAAAGAGCAGAAGCACCAAACCTGGCTTGCTGATAAAAAGCAGTAAGACCTTTCAAGAAATACCCTTTTGAAAGACCTTGACTGAAGGTCAAGGTCATCACCACTGTCTCATTGGAAATCTAAAATTGCCATTTTCTCAGAATGTAGGGGTACAGGTCAAGGTCATTAAAACAGTCTGTTGGGAAAATTTACATTTGCATTTTCTCAGAATCCAGAAGAATCAGAAGCATCAAACTATATGTGTGATGATTGACATTAGCAGCTCCTTTACAGACATACCTGTGTTCAATGACTTAGTCAAGGTCAAGGTCATGCAAGTGTGGTTTTTTTGGGGTTTTTTTGTGGAAACTTTGACCTTGGCATTTTCTCTAAAACAACAAACAGTAGAGGCACCAAACGAGGTATGATGATAGACAGCAATGAAACCTAGCTTTCTGAATGACCTTGACGTCTGAATGACCTTGACTGAAGGTCAAGGCCATTAAAGCTGTCTGTTGTGAATTTTAACATTACTGTTTTCGGAGGAACTACAAATACTAAAGGCATCAAACTTGGCATACTGATAGACATTGATGAGATCTCATTTGAATGACCTTGACCAAAGGCCAAGACCATACAAACTGTTTCGGGGAAAATTGTAATACTGTATTGCCATGAACTCAGAGCGCCAGGGACACTTTACTTGGCATGATTATGGATAGTGATAAGAGCTTTACATACTCTTGTGAATGACCTTAACCTGTGTCACAAGGGAGCCACGGAGGCTTTTGCCTCTCTAGTTTGCAATGTTTTCTCTCTCTCTCTGTTTCACACACACACACACACTTTAATTAAAAAAAAAAATTAAAAAAGAAAAAAACACCCCCGAAACAGAAAAAAGTTTTGATTCTGAGTATGATCATCACTAATGTGCATGTTATCACTTGTGTATACAGTCGATAAAATGTACTTTTGCTCTTTCATCAGTTTTCTGACCTCTAGTGGGTTGATGCGAAAGAGTGGAGTTACTGGTGCTCAGCCAGATGCCACCCCAGAAGCTGGTGACCGAGCGCAGGCTGACTGTAACGCTGCTCAAGAGCCAGACACTACACACTCCATGGAATTAGAAGCTGCCAGGTATGTCCGTTCTTTCCAAACATACTCCCAGCTGTGCATAACCAACTGTGTGTAGAGAATAACATTCAGAAAATCATTGACTATTTCAGAATAAGTACAGTATGTGTTTGGTTCAGGAGGCCAGCAGCCTCAGTGCTACTGGTTACGTCCAGTCAGGATTATTGATATTGATAAATTTTTAAAAATTCAAAACTACTGAAAATGGATTTCTGGTGGACAAACTACTGAAGTACATTTTTAGCGGTAGGGAGATCTAGATTTCTTGGAATTTTGGTAATGTATCGTGCTCTTGAAGCTTCTTTTGCTCACTTATAATTTGTTGGTTTTGCTCTTAGGGTTCAGGCGAAGGAAGCGATGGAACGGTATGATGCTGCAGCATCTGTGGTTGCCGAGGCTAGTGTACAGAATGGTCCTGTTTGATAAGAGTGCAAGCTGCAACTTGTGGCAGCTGATGATGTACAGAATGGCCTTTAAACAAATGAGCATTGCCCTCAGTGCTGCATTGTGCTGTTGCTGGAGTACAGTGAAGATTCCAAATGGACTTCACAGAGCTAGCTCTCAGGCCAGTGGCAGTCTCTGTGACAGTGTGACTGTGTTTATGCGTGTGTGAAAGAGAGCATGTGTGAGCCTCCTGCCTCATCCAATGACTTGGTGTGTGACTGTGATTTCAGCTGCTCTAGCAAGTGGGCAAATATCTGAGGTATAGTGTTGGTCCATAATAAGTATCCTGCCCTGTGTTTGGTGTGGATAGGAAGATGACTGTAACAGATACGAAGTTTTTGGCTCTTGACTCGGGGAGATAATGACTAGCTCAAGTTCCAGTTGTAAGAGGTATTTGTTTACAATAGAATCACTTTTGAAGCCTTATGAATATTTTGTGTATCGAATCTACCAGTACTCTGTTGGGTGTCCTTATTCACAGCCAAAACCCCTCCTCTTTTACCCCCCCCCCCCCCCCCCAAAAAAAGTCTGGGAAAGGATTGCTACCAGGCATAAACTGTGTTGCATCTACAGGAACCTTGCTGGTTCAGTATTTTCTTTACAGCAATCATGTTATGCATCCACTTATGTCTTGATTTATTTTATGCAAATATTTTTATGTCAAATTTGGGTTTTATGTGTCCTCTAAAGTTCTGGTATTGAAAAGCAAATTGCTAGTCAGATTTGTACAAGACTGATATTGCTAATTTACCATGTGCAGAATATCAGTTCTGCTGCTTTAGCTGAACATCCTCAAAATATTTTGGAGATGTTCCTTACACAGGTGTGTGTTCAGATTTTGTCCTATGTTGCTGCATGCCAGGAAAGTTGTTTTGATTTTTTTTTTCTGCACACAAATTAAAGTCAGCTTTCCTTATTTCTGCAGATGTTTACTTAGTTGATGCATTGCATATTGAAGTGTGTAAACCACATCACAGGAATTTACTGATGAGAGAAAGCCATGTCTGATTGTTCAAATCAGGCAAGGGAAAATTGCAAGGGCCATTTGATTTTCTTGTTCATAGTGTACCGTTTCATGTCACAGCTTTATAATTATATTCACTGGCTTTCCTTCTCTGGATTAAAACCCATGGAGTTTCCATTTCTTTTTAAATATGGCTTTGGTGGATCAGTTTCTGAATGCATGCACAATCACATTATATACTGCAGTTTTCTTTTTCATCGGGTGTGAACCACTGCCCTGAAAGGGTGTACATGTAATTTTGAAAACTGGCAGTTTAAGTTACATGTTTATGAAAAATGCTAAGCAGATGCTGCAGGCCAAAACAGCAATGGCGTATCTTCTTACTGCATGCAGCTCTTTACTACATCCAGTCATATTTCTGTGACAGTTGCAAAATGATATGAAAATGAAGCAGAAACATAAAATAGATCAGAGGATGAGGTCAGAAAGAACTGGAATGGCCCAGTTTTAATTTGTATAATGCATAATATACATTAAGAGTAGCCCAGCTGCAAAATAAAAGAAAATAAAATGAACTGAGCACAGCCCAAATTCAAGCATGAGTTGATACAATAGACTTGTTAAGAGTTTTGTTGGCTCCCTTGTGTAACAATGGGAGTCTATGTAATAACCCTCCGTCATTGTGTGTGTGTGTGTGTGTGTGTGTGATTTTCTCAGAATCTACAAACAGCAGAGGCACCAAACGTGTCATGCTGATAGACTACCATAAGACCTTTCAAAACATAATTTTGAATGACCTTGACTCAAGGTCACTGACGCTGTCTGTCTGAAAATTTTACATTGGCATTTTCTCGGAATCTGCAAACACCAGAGGTTTTAAACTTTTGCATGATAGACACTGATAAGAACTTTACAGATATACATGTATTTAATGGCCTTGTTTCAAGGTCAAGGCCAGACAAGCTGTTTTTGTGAAACCTTAACACTGGCATTTTCTCAGAAACAACAAACAGCAGAGGCGCCAAACCTGGTGTGCTGATAGACAGTGATAAGACCTGTGCACACATACCATTTTAAATGACCTGGACTCAAGGTCATTAAAGCAGTCTGTTTGGAAATTTTACATTTTTATTTTCTCAGAATCTAGAAGAATCAGAAGCATCAAACTTTGCATGAAGATAGACATTGGCAACACCTTTACACTAATTTACAGACACACCTGTGTTCAACGACTTCTAGTCAAGGTCAAAGCCATGCAAGCTGTTTTGGGGAAACTTTGACCTTGGCATTTTCTCCGAAACAACAAATAGTAGAGGCACCAAACAAAGCATGATGATAGACAGCAATAAGACCTACCTTTTTGAATGACCTTGACTGAAGGTCATTGAAGTTGTCTTGTAAATTTTAATATTAGTGTTTTGGGAGGAACTACAAATACTAGAGGCGTCAAACTTGGCATAATGATAGACATCGATGAAATCTCATTTGAATGACCCAAGGTCAAGGCCATACAAACTGTTTGGGTGAAAACTGTAATATTGCCAGGAACTCAGCACCAGAGCTTTACAAACATGCTGTTGTGAATGACCTTGACCTTTGTCACAAGGGAGCCATGGAGGCTTCTGCCTTTCTAGTTTTGAAAAGTGTTTGCGCATGAATACACTAGAAGGGCACATGAAATCTGAAGATGTGTGCATTTTGACTCCAATGCAGGTGAGCCATCAAATCCTTGGATTATGTACAAAGGTGAAATGGTATCTTAGAGTCTAGCAGCACCTGGCACTTCACATGTACACGCACACAAAAATTGTGTTAATAGTCTATAATGATCAACCTAAAAATGTGTCCTTTGACTGACAGACTTGGCTACCTGTTTTTGAGACACCAACTTTTACTTCACAATAGGATAACATTGTTTATAACCTATGTGCCACTGTACTAGACCCCAAATTTCCTTTGCATACCAGTATTTTGTCTACATTTGGTTTAGCTCCTGTTTCAAGGTAGCTCTGTTATAACCATTAGCATGAATAATATCACCAGCTAGGAAACAAAGATTATTATAAATATGATTGCCCCAAAGCTTCAGACATACCACAGTATAAGCTGAATTTCTTTGTGCTCTGAAGATGAAGGTCACAGAAATAGGATGTTGGAAATTGTCCTTTTATGTTCACTAATATTTTGTTAGATAATTTTGATGAGGACATATGATTTTGCACAATATTTTATGAAATTGTAACCTCCCATGTGTTGCAACCTTTGGGGGGTGGGGGGGGATTGCATTGTGTACATCCTGGGGCTATACTTAGTTTCTGACGATTGCTCTTGTTATGTACGCACATAAAAGAACATTTTTTAAAAATGTTTAGTCACTGAACTTAAGTACATGTACATTCATGCCTGTCTCTGTTTATCAAATGCCCAGACAACAATGTTGAAACATTTTAGTATACATGTACTCATCTTAAGTATTTGTTTAAAGTGATAATAATCCATGCTATTGGTCAGCTGCATGTACCTACAAACAAGGTCTGTTCGTGTAAAGGAAGCATCTGAGTGTAGCTGCTTTCAACAGTGACGATTTGCTCAGTTAGATGCATCATACCAGAAATGAAACTTGGAAAAAATTATTGTATACAGAAAATGCATTTAGTCCAGCGTATTTCCTGTATCAGTTTAGTTTGGTTTCTTGAGAAACGTTGGCCTGCAGACTTGGAAGTGACGAATGTTTATTTCAGTGAGAACACTCTCTGTGCAGAAAGCTACTAGCCTGTTTCTCATGATAAGCAGATTGGGCACTGAATGATGCTCAGTGTCAGAAGCAGAGGCAAATGAAGTGTAAGGTTAAAGAAGTACATGTACACGTGTGTTGATTGCAAACCAAAGGAAGCTCAAGTCTTGCACGTACTTGAAGACATATCCAGTTTTAATTTGATTCGGTCAGGTGGTACTGGTAGCATCAAACTGTAATACATGTAGTTGTTGTTTGTATTCGTTCCACTCTTAGTTCTTACAATTTAATTTTTGGCTGATGTGTTTTCTGTCCAAAAGAGGTATTTGCATTTTATCTCAGTAAAGAAAGATTTTCAGTAGGTGAATCAAAATTGTTTGATTTTGATTGTTATTTTCTCTAAATGGTTACTAGACTGATCTCGGATCAAGTTATTGCTGCTGTTCCTGGTAAAGGGACACCATGCTGTTATGTATAAATGTATAGTTTGAAACACCAGAAACTTGTGTATAAAACCGTATTGTGTGGGTGCACAAATGCAGGGTGTGTGATTCATGATGTTATAATTTCATGACTGGAAGGCAAGTGGTCCATGTGGGTGATATCTGCAATAAATTGCCTCTTGAATATCATGGTGTGTGTGTGTTTGTTCTTTAATCCCCACACCCCTGTTTCCCTGCCCTCACCAGTGAAATGTCTTGTGTTCTGAAACCTGTGGTGGTATAGCAGGCAGGTTGTTAATATTAACTGTGAAGTCAAATGTTCCATCTTCATCATTTTTTACGTGTGCTTGCTTTGAGATTTCACTTCTTGACTGGTTGCTGCAGGAAATAATTTGTGCATTGTAATTATTTATTCTCAAGGTTGATCCCATGAGTATGTGTATTTACAGTCATGCCAACTCATGAAATGGATATCTTGAGTGCCTAAATTATCATTTTCTTTTTCCCCTGTCATCTTTTCTTTGATTTTATCTTACGATAGCCTGTTTTGCCTTGCGTGTTTCTTTTTTGCTCTCTCTGGTTTTGCTTGAGTTCTGTGGATACATGTACAGTTTTGAATCAGGACCAAATTTTAATAAACGATGAAGGAATGACTATAGTTAACTCACAAAGATCACCGTATCTTCCATGAATCCTTTGTACTGTACATAGGAATGATTTGTACTGTGTTTATTGAGTGTGATTGATAGCAAAATTGAAGTACCTGCTTGAAGATGGGTTGGTGTGAATGTGAGGAAAGAGTCCTCAGTGCTAAGATGAGCATGTACAGGTTGATGCTAGTTATACTGTATGTTCCATTTGTGTATTTTAGTGCTTGACTACTGGAAAGTAAAGGAAATTGAACATTTGGTCTGTCTGCCGTGTATTTCATAACTATGGACTGTGTGCAAGTGCAGGAAAATTGCCTGCATTGCTGTGCTGTTGAATATATATATCAAACCTGTAACTGTGTACAGATGTTTGCATAGATTGTAATACACTCCACAAAACATTACTTACATACAGAATATTACCTTGACTGATAGTGCAGCAGTGTATCTACCAAGATCTGGGACTTCTTTGGTGTTACATGCCACATCCCAACTGATAGATTGTACATCTGCTTTTCAGAGACGGGTGCCTTATAAATATGATGTATTATTATTATTATTACATGCATTTAAACGCAGTCGGAGAGACAGGTAGCTTTCTGAAAATTCATAATCTAAGGCGTAACTGCACCCTACCTAGCTGTCTCACCTGTCAATCAGGCCTGAGGAAAGTACAGTAACTCTGTCAAAGGGAAATGAGCCTGCCATAAGAATGAGCCTACCATAAGACGGCCTGAGAGACGGGCGCCTTATAAATATGTTGTCAAAGGAAAACGACTCGTTGCAAGAATTCATGCCAAACTCAGGGCTCCCTAAAAGCTACAGACCTGAAGGGTCCACTGACCCCCAGTTCAAAATTTTAGGGGGTCTTTGTACCTCCACTTTCAATTTTTAAAGGGTCAGAATCATTTCTCAAGTTTTCAGTGCATGGAATTATAAATTCAGTAAATACTGCTGAGCAGGTGTGTGTGTGTGTGTGTGTGTGTGTGTGCAAAACTGAATTTTATCAACTTCAAATCATATAATTAAATGAAGTGGGTACAATTCAGTTTTGAAAGTTGGAAACTCTGACTTTTTGCTGCTCTGTGCCGACTCCGATGCGACGTCTGAATCAGTCGTAGCTATGCGACGCCGAAGTGCACCCGCTGCCGGGCGAGGGCTTGAGCCCCTCCACAACTTTTCCATTGAGGAAACAGTCCATAGTCTTTTGAACTTTCACTTTTTTCGGTGGCATGATTCGTCACAGAGAAAGCGAATCCGATCGGTAACAAGAGCACTGACTCTAAAATCTTTCGTCCATAGTTTCGAGCGCAGAAGCGGAAAAAGATGGGGCACGTTCACTACACGCGAGTGGGTGTAGTAGCCGCCGATCTGCAGCAGTAGACAGTTAACGCCTGCGAGCGTTAAACAGAACTGAACTGAACGCGGCCATGGCAAGGGAGAACGCTCACTCGCGTACGCACGGTAGTGCAGAGGTAGTGCATCAAGCTAAGCACAGATCGCGTTCATAATGCTTCAACGTACCCCCTCGAATTTTTTTTAGGACGTAAATTTTTACTTCAGTGCGTAAATTACGCACAGACGCACAGTTTAGGGAGCCCTGCAAACTGTACCCATGTAGGACCTCCCATGCATCAAAAGGTGAGTGACGTCAACCAGCTAGGCTAATAACACAAGTCATTTGTTTCGGGTTTTGCATATTTTATATGATTATATATGCAAAGAGACACGGAAAAGGTTACCTGTAATTACTTGCGTCAACATGTTTGACGTCATTGTTTCCGAATGTCTCCAAACAAAATGGCCCCAAGAATCAAAGAACACCATCAAAGCTACTGCAGCTGTCTACAATGATTATGTACATGTACAACTAAGAGGACTAAAGCACGTCACAGGGTAAACGAAAAGCGGCTGCAATGAATTTTTGTTAAATTTTTTTTTTTTTTTTTTTAATGTAATCAGAGACACATTCTCTACATGATACAGTATGACTGAGAGATTTTTAGATCTAAACTGCCGGGGTTCAACTGCGATGTCAAATGAGGTATGTTCAGTTTACGTCAAAAAGATAAGAGCGACTACCTCCAAAATTCACTGTTCCAAGTCCGTATTCATGCTATCAATATCCAAAAACTGGAGTGATTTAAATAAATCATTTTACGCATGTAAACACCAGACAACCAACTTTTCTAAACTAGAGAGGCAAAAGCCTCCACGGCTCCCTTGTGACACAGGTCAAGGTCATGCACAAGAGTATGTTTGTACAGCTCTTAGCCTTATCCATTATCATGCCAAGTAAAGTGTCTCTGGCGCTCTGAGTTCATGGCAATATTACAATTTTCCCTGAAACAGTTTGTATGGCCTTGACCTTGGGTCAAGGTCATTCAAATGAGATCTCATCAATTTCAAATGATATCTCATCAATGTCTATCATTATGCCAAGTTTGATGCCTCTAGCATTTGTAGTTCCTCCGAAAACAGTAATGTTAAAATTCACAACAGACAGCTTTAATGACCTTGACCTTCAGTCAAGGTCATTCAGAAAGGTAGGTCTCATTGCTGTCTATCATCGTACCTCGTTTGGTGCTTCTACTGTTTGTTGTTTTGGAGAAAATGCCAAGGTTAAAGTTTCCCAAAAACCGCTTGCATGACCTTGACCTTTACTAAAAGTCACTGAACACAGGTATGTCTGTAAAGGTGCTGCTAATGTCAGTCATTGCACATATAGTTTGATGCTTCTGATTCTTCTGGATTCTGAGAAAATGCAAATGTAAATTTTCCAAACACTGTTTTAATGACCTTGACCTTGAGTCAAGGTCATTTAAGGTGGTATGTGTGCATAGGTCTTATCGCTGTCTATCAGCATGCCAGGTTTGGCGCCTCTGCTGTTTGTTGTTTCTGAGAAAATGCCAATGTTAGGGTTTCACAAAAATAGTTTGTACGGCCTTGACCTTGGCACAAGGCCACCGACTACATGTATACCTGTAAAGCTCTTATCAATGTCTATCATCATGCAAAGTTTAAAACCTCTGGTGTTTGTAGATTACGAGAAAATGCCAATGTAAAATTTTTAAACAGAGAGCTTTAGTGACCTTGACCTTGAGTCAAGGTCATTCAAAATGATATGTTTTGAAAGGTCTTGTGGTTGTCCATCAGCATGCCAAGTTTGGTGCCTCTGCTATTTGTAGATTCTGAGAAAATGACAATGTTAAAGTTTTCTGGACACACACACACACACACAGACAGACAGACAGACTGACAGACAGACAGACGACGGAGGGTTAATACATAGACTCCCATTGTTACACAAGGGAGCCAAAAAGGCTATAACTCCTAAATCATTCACGCAATCACAACTCGCTTGGGCGCCCTATTTAAAATAAAGATCTTGATATATTTGGAGACCCCAAATTTCAAACCACTTTGTTGGGTATTTTCTGAGAAACAGGCCTAGACACACACACACACGCATGCATGCACGCACGCACACACACACACAGACAGCACTCACTTCGGCAGAGAAGTGCGTTCAGATGCACCGTGCCCGCCAGTTACAATGTCGTCACTGTCAGAGTTAGACGTTGATCATGTCCCTGCGGAGAATGCAAGCGACGTGCGTTTGTGCCACAAACTTGCCTTTGAACGTGGAAATTTTACCTTGTCCTAAGAGTCGATGTGGTTTACAGTGTAGACAATGTAATCCTAATTGGGTGATAGCAGTTTGACCCTTGAGTTTACTACCACTAGTACCAGATTCTGCACTCCGACTCGAAACGTTCTAAAGTGTCAGGGTGAGCGCTGCAGATAAATCAATTGACTCTTATCCCCATTTCACAGAGAGGCTAAGGACAGCTGGGTTACAGTTTCATGTTTGTGATGGTGCATAAACAGATGGTGATTCCCTTTCATCATACAGGAAATGTTAACACTTTTAAGTCCAGTGATCCTTAGTTAGCAACCAATTAAAAAAAACAAAAAACACCTTTTTCAGCAACATACTTTTTCCTTTGAAATTCATCATTTCGGTCGGCTCGTTAGAATTTTTTTTTCTGTAAAATTGCAGGCGAAATTACTTGGGATAGACCTTTTCCAAAAGGTGCCAGCAGAAACATCAGTGATAGTGTCATCATTGTGTGCAAAAGTGTGACAAATTCCGAGACAGAGTTGACAACTTTGACACAGAGTCGCTGAAGTATGGTTGGTTGTTTTGCAGAACTCTTGAAACCATGAATGTGGTCGGCTGCGCTGGAATGTTTGAGTGCTAGCGCTGTTCCAAACTGGATTATGCCTCTAAATCTTCTATCAGATTGAAAAGAAACATCGTGTGCACAAATGTGACAAATGCTAGCAACCAAAAATCAAAGAATTTGAAGACATTGCGCCATACAAGCATAACTTACTTAGAGATCATATCACTTGTGAAGCCATTTTTTTTTCCTCAGTTGAAGGGTAAACACCTTTATCAAGGACCCAAGAAAATGACACAGTGGTCTGCTTTTATGCTTTGATTTGCAGTTTAAGTGATGCATGTCATTTTGTGGAAAATCAACATGAAAATGGTAGGTGTCGAGAAATGCCAATTTCTGAATGGCTGTCATTCCTAGAAACACCACACCTACTGCGGACTTCGGTTTCCTCATTACTGGAGCTGGCTTTATCACTATCTATCATCATGCCAAGTAAGGTGTCTCTGGTGTTTGCAGCTACGGAGAAAATGGCAATATTACAATTTCCCAGGACAGCTTGTATGACCTTGACCCAAGGTCAAGGTCATTCAGATGAGATCTCTAAGTAAAGATCTCATCAATGTCTATCATTATGTCATATTATTGGTAGTTTCTGCGATGGTAATGTTAACATTCACTACACACAACTTTAATGACCTTGACCTTGAATAAAGGTCATTCAAAATGCCAATGTTAAGGTTTCCCGAAAACAACTTGTATGGCCTTGACCTTGATACAAGGTCACTGAATACAGGTATGTTTGTGAAGTTCTTATCAATGTCTATCATGCAAAGTTTCAGGCCTCTAGTTTTTGTAAATTTTGAGAAAATGCCAATGTAAAATTTCTAGACAGCTTTAGTGGCTTTGACCTTGAGTCAAGGTCATTCAAAATAACATGTTTTTAAAAGTCTTATGGCTGTCTATCACTATACTGAGTTTGGTGCCTCCGCTGTTTGTAGATTCTGAGAAACTGCCAATTTTACAGTTTACTGCACACACACACACACACACACACACACACACACACACACACACACACAGGTGACAGAGGATTAGAACTTAGACTCTCTTTGTTACACAAGTGGGCCAAAAATGTTACCACAGCTGATAACATCAGTCTACATGCACAATGAATACTGCTTGGAAAAACAAGGCTCACATAATAACAACAACAAAATAACGCTGATGTAGATAACTATAGAAAGCTGGTGCAAGTTTTACAGAAAGTTTTACAAATGCAAAGATGAATCAAGAAAAAAAAGCCTGGTACAATTAAAGTTCTGGTATCACAGTGGTGCACTTGAATGTCCAGCATCAGGTGTGTTCTGGGTGAATAACTCTAAAAGTCAGGTTGATTCTTGGGCCACGGTCATGGTACTCCTTGGGTACACGATGCTGGAAGAAGATCAGAATGTTATACACCTGTGACAGTAGATATACATTTATGATGAGAAAAATTACAAATTGGTGAAAAGTTTTAGTCATCCCTAATCAGGACCCTGTGAAAACAGTCTGGCCATCTTCCTTGGCAATGCCTAATTAGGAAAGGACTAAGCAGTTTTCATCTGAGACTGATGAGTTATTTTTCTAATCACTCAATGAGGGTCATCACTCTCTTAGGTCTATTTGTGGCTTTACATCTCGTTTTTTAAAAGTGGTAAATATAAAAGAAGGTACATATACTACACTCCCGATCAAGCGATATACGTGACATTTGAGTGTTCATATGTGAAATGTGCACTGCTGCTGAAACATTCATTTGTGATGACTGAAGCATGTTCCACAATAACTTGCATTTAATGTGGCTGACTTTGCATTTGCATCTTCACCAATCAGAAGGTCATTTGTGTGCAGGGATAAGGAATGAGGTGTCTGCAGGAAAGGGAGGATTCCCACCTAAAGTGTTCAGTGGCAAACTTGAACAGTGCTTCATGTTTCATGGCAAACTTGAACACTGCTTAACGTTTTCTTTTAATGAACCAGCAAACTGATAACTGGCACACAATCAAACATAAGAAATCTCTAAAATAGGTTAGAAATGATTCAGAGTAATGTACAACTGAAAGAACTACAGATCACCACCGTTGGTGGTTAGGCATAATATTAAGGTTGCTCGTCCCTTTCACAACCTAGGAGTAGATTTCAACAAGAATAGGTTTGAAAGTACATGTAGTACACGCATCTGGCAGCACCATGTACTGTGTCATCTACAGGTAAAAGCTGTGTTCCGAGTAAATATTCAAAAGTAGAAAATTTGTATCCTTCATGTAGCCGAGTGGTTTGGGCCCTCTCACCCACTACCCTATGTTCTCCGGCCAGCTGTGTGCCGCGGGCTTTGTTCGCCTGTAGGCTAGTCGCACGCGTGCAGCGTTGCGGATCCACGATGGCTCATGTGCAAATAAGTTGTGTTTGTTTGTGTCCATTTAGTGCTAAATGTCTCCGCAGTCACTTAACCTAAAGTTATCATGTAAACTAGTTTCAGAAGAGTTTGTACTTCCTAATCATGTCTTGTTTTTAGCACTGTTTTCTAGTTTAACGGGTGTATTTTGCCATTTTCACCCTTTTTCAAATGCATGGTCCTGGTCTTTACGCTCCTCAATCGGCGATAGAAAATTGCCTGTGTTTTGATGAGATCTTAAACTATTATAGTCTGAAAGTACTTTTTCACACTCTTTTGAATGCAATTTGCAATTTGTTTGAAGTTTGTAGCTATTGTATTACGACTGCTGTCATTAGTTTTCTGTGTGCTAATAAACACAGATTTCGCCGCTACGCGTGCATCCTGCCTCTTTTTTGCTGCGAGCGGCCATTGCCTTCTTTGCGGGTCGTGCTGGGCGCATATAAAGAGCCGCAAGCTACGGTTCGCTGCACACTCACACTCTCAGCCCCACGGGTGACTGGACTCTGCGTTTGTCTTGTATCCTGCTTGTTGTTTTCCTGTAAAAAAACTCATAGCGACCGCTGTGTTTGCCTCCCTGCCTGCATGGACCGGACCCTCCCTGGGCACCCGGTTACATTGAAAAAACAACCAGAGAGGCAAAAGCCTCCATGGCTCCCTTGTGACACAGGTCAAGATCATTCACAAGAGTATGTTTGTAAAGCTCTTATCACTATCCATTATCACGCCAAGTAAAGTGTCTCTAGCGCTCTGAGTTCATGGCAATATTACAATTTTCCCCAAAACAGTTTGTATGGCCTTGACCTTGGGTCAAGGTCATTCAAATGAGATCTCATCAATGTCTATCATTATGCCAAGTTTGATGCCTCTAGTATTTGTAGTTCCTCCGAAAACAGTAATGTTAAAATTCACAACAGACAGCTTTAGTGACCTTGACCTTCAGTCAAGGTCATTCAGAAAGGTAGGTCTCATTGCTGTCTATCATCATACCTCGTTTGGTGCCTCTACTTTTTGTTGTTTTGGAAAAAATGCCAAGGTTAAAGTTTCCCAAAAAACGCTTGCATGACCTTGACCTTGACTAAAAGTCGCTGAACACACATATGTCTGTAAAGGTGCTGCTAATGTCAATCACTGCACATATAGTTTGATGCTTTTGATTCTTCTGGATTCTGAGAAAATGCAAATGTAAATTTTCCCAACACTGTTTTCATGACCTTGACCTTGAGTCAAGGTCATTTAAGGTTGTATGTGTGCATAGGTCTTATCACTGTCTATCAGCACGCCAGGTTTGGCACCTCTCCTGTTTGTTGTTTCTGAGAAAATGACAATGTTAAGGTTTCACAAAAATAGCTTGTACGGCCTTGACCTTGAAACAAAGCCATCGACTACATGTATATCTGTAAAGTTCTTATCAACGTCTATCATCATGCAAAGTTTCAAACCTCTGGTGTGTGTAGATTACGAGAAAATGCCAATGTAAAATTTTCAAACAGAGGGCTTTAGTGACTTTGACCTTGAGTCAAAGTCATTCAAGATGATATGTTTTGAAAGGTCTTGTGGTTGTCTATCAGCAGGCCAAGTTTGGTACCTCTGCTTTTTGTAGATTCTGAGAAAATGACAATGTTAACGTTTTCTGGACACACACACACACACATACACACACACAGACGACGGAGGGTTAATACATAGACACCCATTGTTACACAAGGGAGCCAAAATTATTGATTTTTTAAACAAACAAACTCCATGAAGATATGCATTCCATGTTTGATATTTTTGCACAAATAGTGAGGCTGGAGATTTTTTCTTCTTACTTGGACGGCTGTATTTAAACACTCTACTTGTCAGAAAGCGTGCCTTAAAGTCTGGGTACATTGCATTTTTCTCTGTTAGGAAATTAGTTACCTTTTTATTCCTGTGAGCAGCTTTTTATGGACTTTTTTCCCAAGTAGGTGAATCAGTTCTACACCAAAATGACTTTCTTAAATAATGGCTAAACCCTGAGAATAAGAGAAATCAGACTATTTCTAACATCACCTAAACAAATTCACTTAAAGGCTTTGTTTGAATTGAGCCACAGGGAATACGAGACAGTAAGGTGCATGGACCTCACGACTCTGGAACGCGGTGACATAATTCCCTTGTCTCACTTGTCATTATTGTACTTAGGTGAATGGTGCCTTTAGTTTTGTTCTACTATTCTGTACTGTATCAATGGCTCCAGTTCTTCTCAATGAACTGGAGACCGTCTCTGCTGTCATTGGTTCCTCTCAAAGCCAGTCCACTGCTCGGCTTGCTGTAAATGCGGACACACAGTCTAAAAATTTGCTTAAGACAACTACAGTCTTTCAGTTTATGATTGTTTTCCAAAGTAAAATTGTCTTGCAGTGTGTAAACTTAATTTATTTTGATTGCTGCTTTTAGTGGGGAGAGTGTTCACGGAGACACAAAGGGTAGTACAAAGGGACGGACAACCTTAAAGCAAAATACAACACCGGCATGACCAAAGGTACATTTAACAAATAAATTTTAAAAACGGAAATGACATCAGTATATGGCATTCGTATCACCCAAAACCTGGTGTTTGCCAACACGCAAAAGTGCTACCCACTTCACAGTGAGCTTACCTGCCAGTCTGCCTGTGTACAGCCTTCCATGATGAGAAGTGATCCACTCTCTAAAGGGACACGGACAGTCTGAGAGTAGGTGTAGTCCCCAGTGTTGCCCTAAGCAATAATTTGTGAAAGTACTGTCAGATACTTGGTCAGAGAAGTGTTATCTATGTAAGTTTGGCATGCACTGTGTGAATGAAATCTGTCCCAAATAATTCAGCTTATTCCCTGTAATCTGAATATGGTAGTGTCTGGCATACTACCCAGCCCTCCTGGTGCACTGACATAATTATGTGAAGATGACATCAGCACAAAACGGATGATTTGCAGGTTTCCACTGGCAATAAGCTGACATATGATATTTGAATAAAATTTGGATTCCTTGTAACAACTACATTGTTCGTTTAGTCCTTTTGGCTCCTAGAGAAGCATAGGGCCTCAACAGCTCTCCTCCATCTCACTCTGTCCCTGGTGCAGGTCTTGGCCTCCTCCCATGTCAGGCCGGAGTCTCGCAGCTCGCAGTGCAAGCTCCTCCTCCAGGTCTGCTTGGGGCGCCCTCTCTTCCTCTTCCCGTGCGGGTTCTACTCGAGCACCTGCCTGGTGATGTTGCAGGGTTCCTTCCGCAGGGTGTGGCCGACCCATCGCCACTTTCGCTGCCTGAGCTGGACGTCCATTGGCTGTTGATTCGCACTTGTCCACAGGTCGGTGTTTGGCACTCTGTCGAACCATCTCAGGTGGAGGATCTGCCGGAGACATCCGTTGATGGGGGTCTGCATCTTTGCTGGTGCTGGTGTTGATGACCCGCCAAGTCTCTGACCTGTAGAGTAGCACAGATTTCAAATTGGAGTTGAAGATTCTGAGCTTGGTGTTTGTGGAGATGGTGGCCGCTCTCCACACGGGTCTCAGGATGGCAAATGCTTGACGTGCTTTCTTCACCCTTGCCTTGATGTCTTCATCTGTGCCTCCTGTCTTGCTCATCTTGCTGCCCAGGTACACAAACTCGCTGACATCCTCTACTGCTTTCCAGAGATGGTGACTGGGGCCTCTTGCTGGTTGCTGGTGCGCAGTAGCTTGGTCTTCTCTTGGCTGATCTTGACATCAACCCGCTGAGCTGTGGTTTCTAGGGCGGCGACTTTGTCTTGCATGTCCTGCAGGCAGTGGGATAGCAGGGCCAGGTCATCGGTGAACTGGACGTCTTCCAGCTTCGTCATGAGGGTCCACTGGATGCCTTTCTTGGAACTTGCGTAGGCCGTCCTTGTCACTCAGTCCAACACCACGGAGAAGAGGAGTGGAGACAGTAAGCAGCCCTGTCTGACGCCAGAGGAGATCTCAAAGTCATCGGAGAGTCTTCCACCGTGGATGACCTGGCAGGAGAACCCCTCGTAGAGTCGTCTGATGATGTCAATGAACTTTGGTGGTAATCCGTAGTGGAGAAGGATGTTAAAGATTGCTTGTCTATCCACGCTGTCAAAAGCCTTCTCAAAGTCAATGAAGCAGACGTAGAGAGGTGACTGCCACTCGATGGATTGCTCCACGATGACTCTGAGGGTCGCAATCTGGTCAGTGCAGGAGCGTTCTTTTCTGAAGCCGGCTTGTTCATCTCTGAGTGTCTTATTGAGGACATCTTTCATTCGATCCAGGATGATTCTGGTGAGGACCGATGTCGGCACCGCGTCTTGCTCTCATGTCTTGTAGGGAGCTCCGATAGTGTTGTCTCACCATGACGTGGTCAATCTGGTTCTCCGTCTGGTGGTCAGGGGAAACCCAGGTGGCTTTGTGGTAACTCTGGTGTGGGAAAAGCGAGCCTCCAATTACAAGGTTGTTGGTAGCGCAGAAATCGGCCAGCATCCCTCCATTCTTGTTCATTTCTCCCAGTCCATGTCTTCCCATCTCCCGCTCTCTGTCAGTGTTGTCAGATCCGACCTTGGCGTTCATGTCCCCCATCAGGATGAACATGTCCCGTCTCGGAGTCTTGTCCACCACCGACTGGAGCTGGACGTAGAAGTTGTCCTTGTCTTCCTCCTCCGCGATGTTGGTGGGGGCGTACCACATGACAAGACACCTTCTGGTGATGATGCGGTCCGACACAGGCTCCCATTCCAGCAGGCTCTTGGCTGCTTGCTTTGACAGCAGGAGTCCTACTCCAGCTTCATGACGGTCTTCTTCATTCTTGCCAGAGTAGAGCAGCGTCTCTCCTGTCTGTAGCTTGGTCTCTCCGTGACCGTTCCAACGGACTTCGCACATGCCCAGAAGTGTGAGGTGGTATCTGTGCATCTCCCTCACCGCTTGTGCACATCGTCCGGTCTCCTGAAGCGTCCTCACGTTCCACGTTCCCAGTAGGACAGGTCTGCGTGATAACAGCCTCGATGACTTCATCAAGGGTGTCTCTGGGCGAGGAGGGGTCGTCGGCTTTGCAGCTTCCTGAAGGGTTTGGCTGCAGTTCGTCATAAGTCTCCTGGGCAGAGCCCCAGATCTCCCAAAAACTGAGTTGGTGTGAGTTTTGCTGTTGATGGTTTCCGTAACTAAGGGTTTTTTTTCTGTATGAGGGTAGTTAACCCATCGCACAACCCCCAACCTGGAGGACCAGGGTGTATCGTTTCGTCTGGCCCCTATCCCACAGACCTGGTGAGCCTGGTTGAACCTGCCAGGGGCCGAAGCCCCCGCCCATATAGCCCTGGGGGTCATTGGAGCACGCAAGCCATCCACCACAACCAGGCGATACACCACCGGGACAGGTAACAACTGCATGAATGCATGTAAACACAGCTGTGTGGTACAGTTTGCTCTCTTCTGCCATTTGCACTTCATGTAAATAAACTACGACCACCTAAACACCACAGTGACCAGGACTGCACCATTACCGCAAGGTAACCCTAAACCCAACCTGACACTAAATCTAACCCCAATCCTAAATCTAATCCAAAACTGAACTAAGAAGGTGAACTATACTAAATGAACATGGCTGTGTTGGTATAGTTAATCTGATACGGTCCAAGGGTGCAAACTATACTACTAAGCGCATTATACATGCATATGCATACAAACCATTGGTGGCTTTTTGCGCATCTCAAAATTTCTTGTGCCACCAAAGGAGAGGGAAGCAATAATGGGGTTGGTGCCCAGGGATGGCTCATCATCAGAATGCCAGTCTATGCTGTCATGGCCATCACGGTAGAGATTGGCCAAGAGAGAGTTGAAGCGTGTGCCTGTTACCTCCTCCAGCTGTTCGCGTAGAACTGTCAGAGCCACTGGCCACTGCAAAGTACAATTAAAAAAATGAGCATGTTGATCAAACATTCTCTGCAAAAATACTTGTTTACTGTATAATCAAAGCCTATAAAGTATGTTTGCAGATTTGTTTGCACAACTACCCAGTACACATATCAATTCTCTATTGTTGTGTTAAGTTCAAACCTGGAAACAACAGTGTTACACTACAGAGATTTTTCCACCAAGATCCAACAAATACAGATCCTGTAGGGCACACAACTCCCCATTTCTCGGAATACATTCTCCAGTGCACATCACTACTTGTAGATGCCTACAAATCATTCAATTGTGGAAAGAGAAACTTTGCACAAGTTGCTGAATTCAAAGCAAATGTGGATCAGAAATAAACAACTGCTGCATGGTACATGTACCAATAGGTTGTGTTTTTGGCTCCCTTATGTAACAATGGGACTCTATGTTATAACCCTCTGTCGTCTGTCTGTGTGTGTGTGTGTGTGTGTGTGTGTCCGCAGTAAACGTTAACATTGGCATTTTCTCAGAATATACAAACAGTACAGGCACCAAACTTTGCAGGCCGATAGACAGCCATAAGACCTTTCAAAATATGTCATTTTGAATTACCTTGACTCAAGGTCAAGGTCACTAAAGCTGTCTGTTTGAAAATTTTACATTGGCATTTTCTTGGAATCTACAAACACCAGAGGTTTTTAACTTTGCATGATGATAGACATTGACAAGAACTTTACAGATATACATGTATTCAATGGCCTTGTGTGAAGGTCAAGGTCAGACAAGCTTCCCTTGGTATGACACGTCTTATGATGTGGATGATTACACGGCCGGCACCGCAGGTGCCGTATTTCCCGGGCCTGGTTAATGCCGGGATATTTATGACAGGAAGCGTGGAATGCGGCCCTGTCCCGCAGTCCCAAACCACACGGACCTCCATAGCATCATCTTACCATCATCCTCATCTCCATCATCATGCATAATAAAAAAATTGTCCCAGCTTCTGAGCCCTCCGTGGATTCTACCCATTACCAGGGAGGAACACCACTGGAGCTGGCAAAGAGTTGGGGCAGCAAAAAAAAAGAAAAAAAAAAAAGCAGCACTGTTGTACTGTATGGCTATCAAGATACAAATATCATCATACAAGCAAAAACTAATGTTAGTCACACAAAAAAAATTTGATTATTTTGAAAGCAAGTACATGCACTCACCAAACTGATGATAAATCCATAAGCTATTGATCCAAAGGAACACTTCATAAACACAGCACTTCACGAACACTGTCACTGAACACTTCTCAAGTTTGGGTTTCTCTCTTGTGCACTCAGGGAGAAAGACGGTGTCAGCGATAAAACATTACCCTTGTCAGGATAAAACATTGCCCCTTGCTTTCAAAACTTACCACTCAATAAAGGACAATGTGCAAACTTGTGCAAGTTTGGTAATTCACTGTGTTACGTCGCCGCGCGGCGACAGTGGCGTCTGCCCTACAAGTCGCCGCGTGGCGACACTGGCGTTCGGCTAACATGTCGCCTAGCGGCGCCAATGGCGATGAAAGGGTTAACATGGGCATTTTCTCAGAATCTACAAACAGCAGTGGCACCAAACTTGGCATGTCTATAGACAGCCATAAGACCTTTCAAAATATATCATGTTGACCTTCAGTCAAGGTCACTAAAGCTGTCTGTTTTAAAATTTTGCAATGGCATTTTCTTTGAATCTACAATAACCAGAGGTTTTAAACTTTATATGGTGATAGACATTGATAAGAACTTTACAGATATACATGTATTCAATAGCATTGTGTCAAGGTCAAGGCCGTACAAGCTATTTTTTTGCAACCATAACATTGGCATTTTCTAAAAAACAACAAACAGCAGAGGCGTTAAAACCTGGCATGCTAATAGACATTGATAAGACCTATATACCCATACCACTTTAAATGATCTTGACTCAAGGTCAAGGTCATTAAAGCTGTCTGTTGTGAATTTCAATATTACCGTTTTTGGAGAAACTACAAATACTAGAGGCATCCAACTTGATGTAATGATGGACATTGATCTTATTTGAATGACCATGACCCAAGGTCAAGGGCATATAGTCAGTTTTGGGGAAAAGTGTAATACTGCCAGGAACTAGGAAAACCAGAGACACCTTAATTGGCTTGATGATAGTGATAAGACTTTTACATACTCTTTTGAATGACCTTGACCCATGTCACAAGGGAGCCATGGAGGCTTTTGCCTCTCTAGTTTGTTGTTGTTTTAACATCTAAAGTTTGACTCTGGCATAATGATTGGGTGTATGCATGAACAGGTAGCTCAATGCATCTCTGCCAGTTCTTCTAGTAATTGCTACCTGTCCCCTGCTAGTATAGGACCCTGTACACCTATAAAATCGTATCTAGCATATGCCAGTCAAATGCAATCACTGGAAGACTAGTGGTTACTTGCCTGATTAGGAGAGGGTACTTTACCTGCTGGTTTGGTTCATGTGTGACACCAGAATAAGAATAGGGTTGCTCCCCAAACCATGCAGTCAGGCGAGGCTGGAGATAGGAAACCCCACCAACAATTATGGAGCGTTGCCGCCAAGGCACTTCATGAAATAACTGCTGGAACAGCTCCTTTGAATGTTGAGGGTCCAGAAAGTTGGGGAAAAATCGTAGCCTGAAAGTTTTTTTTTTAAAAAGCCACAAAGACAAGTTGACAAAGTGATAAGTGAAAGTAAAGCTCCATCTCAATCTCAATCTCAAGGCTCAACACCCACCACCTCCCCCCTGCCATCAATTTCATATCTGGAAGACACAAACAACTGAGGAACCTATGATAAAGGCAAGTCCTCTTTAAAATCTAAAGTTTTACGCAAGGTCTAGACCTACAGAATAAAAATTGTAACTAGCAAATTCTCCTGGGAATTATCCTTCCTTTTTATTTTCAAAATCTGGCTGGGGGAAGTGAAACTGAAGCATACTTGAGGATCTCTTATACATACAGTTATACATGCAGTTGCATTCGAGACAAACCTTGACACCCCAGAAGGCTCCAGACTAATATCATACAGGCCAGGTTTCCTGCAAAAGTTAAAATTCAAATCACCAAGAAACCTGCTTAAAGAGAAAACAAGCTGTCAATACATTATATGATAAATTTGTCCTTACAGGGAAGTAAAAAAAAAATTCAATTTGAAAAATGAATGGTTACACTTACGCCAGGTGTTGTCTTTGTTATACAGATACTGTTAAAAGCCTATAGAACTTTGTAACTAACATCTCAACAATCACACACTTTGTAACTAACATCTGAACAACCACACAAAAAATAGGCAGGCAGAACTTGTTGCATACCAGTATATTCTTTTAGACATTCAATACAATAAAACATGAAGTTATGGCATTCACTCATTTTGAATGGGTGTGAACATGTTTCTGCCAGTATCTAACATCCTTGACTGAACAGAAACAAAAAAAACCCAAAGTCCTCCAAAACACAGTGACAGATTCCAAACAGTATAGAGTGTTCTATGTTCTCTATCAGCAAGTTCTTAACACCAAACTGGTTCCTGCTTTAAATCTTGACATGGTATTCGGAATGCATGCAAAACATAACTATAGTGCTGTACCAAAGAAATACAAAGGACTATGGCTGTACTCACGTAATAATTAACTCCTCGGGTTTCACCCTGAAATCCTGAAAAATAATAGTAGGTATGAATGTAACGTTCATAAAACAAGAACATCAATTTTAGGCAGTGGCCATCTCTGCCCCCCCCCCCCTCCCTGACTACTTGGGCAAGTTCATCACCCTCCTGCAATTCCCCCCAACCACTTCAAGCCAACAGAACCAGTTTGTGCCATACACATTATAACACGAAAGAAGATCTGCCTTTTTTTTTCAATCAGACACACATTCAGGAAAGTATAGTGTTAACTACCCCATCTAAAAAATCACACACATAAACTCAAGGGGAAACTTTCTGAGGCCTCCTTGCTCAGAAGAGGGGGGGGGGGAGCCTTTTTCTTCAACGGAACTGGGATTGTGCATTGCAAGCCCCGATTCGTGCTCATAGTAAGGCCCATCTCTTCACACCGTTTATATATAGATTACCACATGTGGCTGCTTGTACATTAACTTTTTTGGGTACTGGATCCTTGACTGTTTTTGCAAGCCAAGCTTCCACCCTCCACCCCCACCACCGGGAACACAGAAACCTGATGACCGCCTTGGCCTTAATTTTAACTCAGCTATACATTCTGATTTCTAACCCAAATCCTTATTCAGTCTATATTGCTGACCGTAGCCCGCTTTAGTGCCCTAACCTGGTCCAGATCACAAATCCCTTGGTGTTTTCAGTTTCAAATGGGTATGTCCACCCACTCATAGTATGGCCCATCTCTTAGTAACATTGGTTACCTCTTGTGGCTGTTCGTACGTAAACTTTTTTGGCACTGGATCGTCGACTGTTTTTGCCAGCCAAGCTGGTTCGGCCATCGCCTTTGGTTTGTCTTTATCTGATCGCACATTTCTGACAGGGGCAGCCCATCCTCCCTGTACTCTTGCCCGTCTGCGTCTGTCTCCATTCATGTTTATTCTATCGCGTGCCACTGTACTGTACCGAGGCCTCAGGGCGGTCTCGGTAAAGTTCTGTGTTGGTGCTGTTTTGACCCGGTCCTAGGCTAATTACCGAAAACAACGAAACGACCGAAAACAACCGAAAACAACTCTTAATACGGATAGAACGCGGTTCAAACATAGAAATAACAACACACAAACACGATTAAAGGTGAAAAAAGTGGCCTTAAAAAAAGCTAAGTTTTCGGTCGTTTTCGGTTGTTTTCGGTAATTAGTAGGAACCGTTTTGACCACCACCATCTAACTACCCCAAAACTATAAATTCCCTGTACGTACGCCTTTTCTCATCAATTATCAGTGCTACAAACACAAAATCAGAAAGACGTTGCTGCTTTTAAACTGAAAATACTGCATTAAAAATTCAAAAGTATTACTTCAGTCTGACAAGTCCAAAACAGTGTAAAAACTTGTTGTAAATCGATATATATATACAAAGGCAAATAACTCTGAACCCTTTTGCAGGCAAACAACAAACGTCAGAGACACTTCTGAACAAAAGATGGGATCAGATCAAAGCAGTTTGCCAGCCGGTGCACCGGGAAGTAATCTAAGATCCCAGAGGGATGAGGAGATTCCGTACACACAGTACTCCATTAGCAAACCTATTGATTCTGGTGAGCACATCACAGTTGGGGGTGTTGGAATAACTATTGACTATGTTTCTTATCACGCATACATGTATGTATGTGCGTTGTTTACGCAGAGATTTCAGAATCTGACGCAGAAATTTTGAGGCTGTACTTCACTGGTTTTACAAAATGACATGTGAATGCGACAGAGATGGTCAAAGTGACACGCAGTTTTGAAAGCTGTAAGTAACACCGTTTTGGTCTGCAACATGTTATTCAGTTGCACGGCGCTAAAAATGACAATTTTCGTGTGGCTGTTTCTTGGTGAACGCCCACAGAAGCTTGGAAAGCGCATGTGTTAAGAATAAAGAACCTGAACAGGAATGACCCCCCCCCCCCCAAAAAAAAAAAAAAAAAAAAAAAAGAAGAAAGAAAAAACAACAAGAAAAATACGAACTTCATCAGCCCTCATCAGCACTCTTGTATAGTTGTTGGATATGGACAACAGTACTTCTAGTGCGGTTCCAAAAGTCATTATTAATCTACCGTATAAGACATTTGCGAAGACAAGTTTGCACAGGGACTCCTCGGCGAGCTTTGCGAAGATGTGCCCCCGTATTAATTAATCTAACTTGGTGCTCTCGCCGTAGTGAATGACACGTGACTGAAAGAAAATAGCAATGGCGCTGATTGTGAGTTTACCAGTGAAGTGGGTCTCGTAGCAACTGTAGCTTTTGAGGGAAATCAAGGAGTTATATACATGGCAACATGGCTTTACGCAGTCGCACTCAAATGGGCACTATCTGAACTAACCGGTGTGACCCAAGTACGCCATGAATTTCATTAAAAACCGAAATAATTACCAACTAAAACATTGAACCGACATACAGTTATGAGCTGGTACACCGGCGTAGCAGACGGCCACTAGCACACAGAAGAAAAACGTCATGCTGACAACAATATCGCGGTTCTGCATCAGTTTCAGCAACAAAATTATAATTCTTTTTAACTAATCAATGTGATGCAGGTGAGCCATGAAAGTTATAACAATGCCTGAAATATCACCGACTAGAACTTTTGACTCGGTACTCGCCATGTGACGACACGAGCGGGGGCACACTGCATGCTAGCAGACGGCGTTAGCATACGAAGCAAAAACGCCGTAATTACAGATATTTCGCATTCTTGCATCACCTGTAGCATTATAAGTCAAATGTACACTATCCTTACTGATCAATGTATTCCAACAGCACCAAGAAACTTCTTTATATCCGAAATATTAATGCTTGTAACTTTGAACCGGCTACATGCGAGCGCAACCCTCCACCATCTTGAAATCAGATAGCCGGTCAGAGAACAGTTCGCCCTTCAGCGGCTTGCTTTGCATTGCATGTTGACTGAGGAACGAATAGCCCGAAATGACCTTGGCGAAGACAATTTGTCATGTCACCGAATGACTTTTTGTCTTCAGAAACGCTGTTCGGCGAAGATCTCCGCTAGATTAAGACAGGCCCTTATGGAGGCCATGGGTCATGGTGACCTCATTTCACCCTGGACCTAGGAGCGAAGGAAGGTAGTACTGTAGTAAACTCATGAAACACTGGCACCACACGATAAAAGATGCCGAGTGCACAACACTATATCCTGACCCACCTATTATAGCCTGTAAAGGTCGTTCTTAATCTACTGAACACAGGCTTTGCGAGGAAGTAACAAAGACTCCTCGGCGGGCTTCGGTGAAGATGTTTATGTATTAATCTAACTTGGTGCTCTCGCTGTAGGGAATGACACGTGACTGAAGGAAAATAGCAATGGCACCGATTGTGAGTTTACCAGTGAAGTGGGTCTCGTAGCAACTGTAGCTGTTGAGGGAAATCAAGGAGTTGTATGACAATATGGCTTAATCACTCAAATGGGCACTATCTGAACTAACCGATGGGACCCTGCGCCATGAATTCCATAAAAAACCAAAATAATCACCAACTAAAACATTGAACCGACAGACAGTTACGAGCGGGTACACCGGCGTAGCAGATGGTCACTAGCACACAGAAGAAAAACGTCATACTGACAACAATATTGCAGTTTGGCAGCAATTTTAGCAACAAACTAAAACTCTTCACTATCTTAATTAATCAGTGTGATGCAGGTGAACCATGAAAGTTATCAATGCCTGAAATATCAGTGACTGGAACTTTGACTAGGTACTCGCCATGTGACGACGCAATCCAGGGCACACAGTAATTACACACCGTAATTACAGATATTTTGCTAGCAAATTTGCTGGCAATATTTGTAAAAAAAAAAAAGAAAGTAGAAAGAAAGAAAAAACAAATAAAACAAAGGGCAGATGATGATGGAAGGAACAAAAAACAAAAAAAAAAAGGAAAAGGAAGAGAAAAGAACAAAAACAAAAATCAAACCTTCCAAAACGGTCCTATCTGGACCCTCTGTCGGATTCCCACCAAAAAAAAAAAAAAAAAAAATTTGCATTCTTGCATCACCTGTCAAAAGTCAAATGTACACTGTCCTTACTAATCAGTGTTTTCCAACAGCACCAAGAAACTTCTTTATTGCTGAAATATTAATGTTTGTAACTTTGAACCGACAACGGCCACATGCGAGCACGACCCTCCGCCATCTTAAAATCAGATAGCCAATCAGAAAACACTTCGCCCTTCGCTGGCTTTCCTCGTTGAGCGAACAACAAATAGCCCAAAATGGCCTTGGCAAGGACAATTTGTTGTGTCGCCAAATGACTTTTTCTCCTCGCAAACACTGTTCGGCGAATATTTTCGCTAGATTAAGACGGTGCTTAAGGGGAAGAGACAAAAGAATATTATCATCCCACCATTACTGAAGAAAAAGCAGGAATAAAATAAGTAGGGAAAGGGGGAGGAAGCTGGAACCAGATTTTAATCATATTTTGAAAAATGTGCTTAAGAGCAGATATTCGTGCGTTCAACTCTATCTACCGGTTGCCAAAACTTTGTGGTGAAGTACGTTGTGTGTCCGCTGAACATAAGCGATAATGAATACTTACTGTTATAAGAGCTTACTTTTCCTGTTAACAAAAGTTTCTCTTGAAACTGTTTTTGACTGATTACACCTAAAAAGCTAAGCTGCATGCAAATGTTGGTTGTATAATTTCAGACATAATTTCAGTGCCAGATCATCGTGCCACTCACTAGTGACGAAAATACGCATTTGGAGTGCATGTAATTCCTGTCTCAAAGCAGTTGTCCAATTGATAAAACTTTCTTTTGAAGGTCTTTTTGATTAATTACAACTGCCAAGTTGTGTGCGCACTAGTGATGAAAATACCCAGCGCTCAAGTGTCTGTATTTCTGGTTACAAAACAGTTTTGGGTGGGGGACCACAGACAGAATTGAAGTAGAATAGACAAAGATAACATGTACAAGGTATGGGACATTTGTCTAGTCTGTTACGATCTTATCTGTGAATTTGCTCTCATCTAGCATTGTTCCCACTGCAACTGGTGAGACTTTGGAGCCTTTTGCTGCCCCCTGCGGTTGTTTGTACAGCATGTTGTCATATCCGAACAGGGGCGCCGGAAGATGTTGGGGGGAGGGGGGGCAGAATCTCAGAGGGATTAGGGAGAGAGCAGGAACAGGGGTAGGGGAAGGGGGGGGGGGGGGCAAGACCATGGCTTTGCCCCCCCTCTTGCCACAGTCGCCTGATTTTCCAGGGGGGGGGGGGGGGGGGCAAAAAGATACTCTTGCCCCCCCTGCTTGGGTACAGGGGGGGCAGTTGCCCCCCCCCCCCCCCCCCCCCCCCCGGTTCTGGCACCCCTGCCGAATGACATTGTTGTTTGGTATGATTTTGAGCTTTGTAGTTTGACCTTTTTGGATCCACATGTTTAAGGACGTGTATGTGTGTGACTGGGATAGGCTCAGCAGTTTGACCGCCATGTGTGTCTTGAACTTAGCCACCTACAACTTGACTAAACTGTTGCATATATATATAACAATGTAAACACTTCACGGCTCATATTCAGACCCTTTTCATGTTCTTTCTTGGCTAGGATAAGCCATCACTGTTTTTCTTTATAATTCACATCAGTCTTGCAAATTACAGGTATTTTGTGTGCAGTAAAGCATTTGTGGTATTTGTCAGTGCTGCGCAGTACAATTTGGCAAAATGTCATCAGTGACGTAGAACCTGTTTTCTCAGTGACATATTCTGCTTATTCTGTTTGTTTCTTGACTATGATAAGCGTTGTGTTTCTCTATAACAAAAGCATCAATCTAGCTTTGAAACTGCTTGAAATAACAGGTGCATGTATTATGTGTGCAATAAAGCGTATGTAGTGCTGTCAGTAATGTGTTATGCAGTTGGACAAAATGTCACGTGACATGGACCTGCAGTGAAATCTGCAGGGGCCACCGATAAATTTCAATAAAATGTGCTGAAGAATCACCAGGAAAAAAATTGGTGCTTTTGTACGGTGTGTAACGATTTTTCCATAAGGAAACGTACAGTACTATATTCGTTCTTTTATGGTTCTTGGTGCAGTTTTGAAGACCAACACATGACCCAGTCTATAGTAAACTGAGCCAACAATTGCATCACCATGGCATTGTGTAATATAAGGCCTTGCTGTTTTTGTGCCTTTTTGGCTCGCTTAGTCACTTGTGTAACAAAGTGGGTCCATGAATAACCCTCCATCATCTGTGTGTGTGTGTGTGCATGTGCACAGTAAACTTTAACATGTGCCTTTTCTCAGAATCTACAAACAGCGGAGGCACCAAACTTGGCACACTGATAGACAGCCAAAAACCTTTCAAAATTGGTTTGAATGACCTTGACTCAAGGTCAAGGACACTAAAGCAGTCTGTTTGGAATTTTAACATTGGCATTTTCTCAGAATCTACGAACACTCGAGGCTTTAAAGTCCTCACGGTGATAGACATTGATAAGAACTTTTCAGGGGCACCTGTGTTCAATGACCATGGGTCAAGATCAAAGCCATACACAAATTGTTTGTGGAAACTTTAACATTGGCATTTTCTCAGAATTAAAAAAAACCCAAACAAACAGCAGAGACACCAAACCTGGCCTGCTGATAGAGAGTGATAAGATCTTTCCAAATATAATATAAATGACCTTGCCTCAAGGTCAAGACCATTAAAGCTGTCTGGAAATTTTACATTGGCATTTTCTCAGAATCCAGAAGTACCAGAGGCATCAAACTTTGTATGCTGTTAGATATTGAAAACACCTTTACTGACATACCTGTATTCAGTGACTTTGAGTCAAGGTCAAGGCCACACAAGCTGTATGCAGAAACTTTAAAAACTTTAATGTTGGCATTTTCTTAGAAACCACCAATAGCAGAGGCACGAAACCTGGCATGCTGATAGACAGCAATAAGACCTCCCAAAACATACCATTGGAAATTTAACATTGCCATTTTCTCAGAATCTAGAAGTACTGTACCAGAGGCATCAAACTTTTTGTGATGATATACATTCTTAACTCTTTACTGACATCCTTGTATTTAATTTCCTTGTGTCAAGGTCAAGGCCATGCAAGCTGTTTTGAGGAAATTTTAACATTAGCATTTTCTCAGAAATAACAGACAACAGAGGCATCAAAACAAGGCATTATGATAGACAGCAACGAGACCTATGCAGACATACCCTTTTGAATGACCTTGACTTAAGGTCACTAAAGCTGTATTGTGTGAATATTTACACTACCATTTTTGCAGAAACTATAAACACTAGAGCCATCAAACTTCACATAATGATAGACATTGATAAGATCTTTACCTGTCCTGGGAAATTGTAATATTGCCATTTTCTCAGTAGCTGCAAACACCAGAGACACCTTACTTGGCATGATGATAGATATTGATATGACCTTTACAAACATACTCTTTAAAATGACCTTGACGCATCTCACAAATGAGCCAAGGAGGCTTCTGCCTCTTTAGATGAAAGTAATGCTGCATGTGAAATTGTTAGCAGAACATGTAGGAGTTTCTATATTTCATATCATGATGTGGATGATTACATGGGCGACACCGCAGGTGCCTTAGTTCCTGGGCTTGGTTAACGCTGGGATATTTATGACAGGAAGTGCCACCAACAGTCCCAAACCACATGGACCTCCATAGCATCATCCTACCATCATCCTCATCTCTGTGATCATTCATAATGAAAAAATTGCCCCAGCTTCCAAGGCCTCTGTTGATTCCACCCAGGTCCTGGGAGGAACACTGCTAGAGCTAACGAAGAATTGGGGCAGCAAAAAAAAAAAAAAAAAAAAGTTTCTGTGTTTCACATTAAATTTTTCTGCCCATCTGTTCACAGATTCACCTCGCCAGTCACCCAGACCACATAAAATGCGACAGCAACTGCAGGCCAAAAGTGATCGAGGAGAACAAGGAACACCCAAGCATGATATTGTAGTTGTAGCAGATGGTTCTAATCCAGTAAAAGATCCAGATCCAGAGTTAACCAAACTAAACACAATTCCTGTGTTCTTCCCTATCATGAGGGGCTCCCTGAACGTAGCTCCAAGTCTGCGTGAACCAGATATGCTGGACCGGATTGACCACCGAACATTGCTGCTCTTGTGTCTGCGATACCAAGACCATCTCAAACAGCTGGCAGAGGCTGTGGCCTTCGATCAGAATGCTCTGTGTATTCGCATCAAAGAGGTAAATCAAGTGTGCACAGATACAAATTTCTTTTCTGTATCAATTCAAAGCTATGGGACAACAGTTTCCATATCTTTGCACTCATAGTAGCGCGCGCGCGCGTGTGTGTGTGTGTGTGTGCGTGTGTGTGTGTGATGTTTTCAGTTGGTGTATGACTCCCACATTCACAGTAATGTGGCAAACACATTCATGTGGCCAGCTTGGATTGTTTGGACAGACTTTGTGAAGTTACAGTGACTTTTGCTGATTGAGCAGTCCACATATTGTTTGAAACAGACAGAGCTACTGCTGTTGGTGTGAATTCCTTGAAGGGTAATTTAGACACACACAAGCATATATATGATCTTGCCGTTCAAGCATCACACCACCACCGTGCATGATCCACAAATTATGCCTGAGATACACACACGCGCATGCCAGGCTGTATGTCTCAGTACAGTGTACAAGAGTGAGGTGCCTTATGTCTGACTGCACTGACATGAGATCAAAGTCTTTGGGCCCAGTTGTTAAAATGTTCATGCACTGTATGGACTTCTGCAATCTCTCCTTGAAATCTTAACATTATATTTATTGTCTATGAATGTCTCATCTTCGCTGACAATTGTTTCAAATTCCGAGACCGTTAAACCTATTAGTAATCTCCCCTTAAAGGTTTGTCCTAGAGGAAGACACTGTCAAGGGTTGAATACATGCAATACTTTGGTTGTACTTGTAGCTCGGAAATAAGAACTCGATTGAGCTTGGAATATGGCACAGGTCATGATGCTACGTTTGTTATGAAAAGCTTAAAATGATCAGTGGTGAAAAACAACATAGCAAGAGTCCATTTAATGCAGATCTACTTGTGCCTGAAAAGGTGTGAAATTTCATATTTGTTTTTGTAAGTGACTAATGTTCTTTTACCATCACAATGCGTGTGTGTGTGTGTTTTACCCACTCAACATCCATTGCATCACACAAACACTCCCTCCCCCCCTCAAGCCACCCACCCTCCCCCCCAAAAAAAGGTTCTTTCATTTTCTAGTACATGTAGAGTATCCATGACAAATTCTGTTTGTATGTTCAAGATTAATCACACCATCCACGTGCTGGCGGGCATGCTGAATGATCGGCAGAAGAAGTACTCTAAATATGTGGAGCAGTTCCAAAGGGTGACAGAAATGGTGACAACTCTTCACAAAGTCAAAGCCACAATGGATGACATTGTACCTCGCATGGATCGTCTGAACCAAATGCTTCCTGCAAATGAACAGTTAGAATCCTTTGCATTCCGGTCAGGGAGCTCTGTTTCACAAACTATCAACTGATGAAGCTGCATTAACCCCTGCTTATGGGAAAATGTGTTGTAACATGTGTCTTTTGAGCTTTGTATTCACAAAAGTAAAAGATGTTGTCAAGTTTGAGCACACCGTGCAAGCACAGTACATGCACAGCAAAGCTTTTCTGGTATATGTGGTGTGGTGTCAAGCTGTCACTTCAGCATCAGGGTTAACCCGAATACAGTTGAACACACTTAGGTTGAATTCGCAGGGGAAATTGATTTCTGTTCGACTTGCCCGAAGTTTGACTTATCCGTGGCGATGGATAAGGTCAGATTTCAGAGAGGGCTTCAAGTTATGCAAGTAGTACTTTTTCATTCCCAGAAATGAAAGTGACGAATGCCAAGTACAGACATTTGAAATTATTTATCATGAATGATAGGTGTGTATCATTTAGTAACCATTATTTAATGTTGAAGCTTTTATTTAAGTCACTGTAGGAGCAACTGCCTGCTTACTTACTTACTTAGGCCCCTGGCTCCAAGTGGAGCATAGGCCATCGACAACCCTTCGCCATCGCACTGGGCTATTCTTGCTACTCCAGTCCAGTTGGTCCCCTGCTTATATAGCTCTGCCTCAGTGTCCCGCATCCAGCTGTTGCGAGGCCGGCCTCTCTTCCTTTTCCCCTGAGGGTTCCATGTCAGGGCTTGGCGTGTGGTGCTGGAAGCTGGCTTCCTGAGGGTGTGTCCAATCCAGCCCCACTTCCTCCGCAGGATCTGTTTGGCCACTGGTTCCTGATCCGCTCACTTCCACAGCTCTTCGTTCCGGATCTCTGGCCATTGGATGTTGAAGATGCGCCGCAGACAGGTGTTGAGAAATGTCTTGATCTTCTGCTGCATCGTCTTCGTTGTCCAGCAACTGCCTGCAGTTCATCTTTTCAGGGACTTACATACTTTCTATGTAAGTTCCTGATCTTTTTAACGTCTGAATGTGTCTTTTTTTTGGGGGGTGTGGTGTTGTTTCTTTGTTTGTGATGATTTTATTACTTGTTTCTCTTGTACACTCATATATGATTTCCACTAAATATTTTTGATCCACTATACATGGATGTGCTTGATTCTATAATATGAAAAAAGGTATCGGCCGGAATAGTGTTCAAACTAAAAAACAGTCTTTACTTTGGGATTAAAGACTCATAACCTTTTTATTGTTTTTCCTTTCACTTATAATGTATGGATAAAATTGGACAAAACAAACCAAGAAAACCCCCAAAACCTCGAGACAATTTTCCTTCAACCATGGTAAACTTGGACACGTGTTGTTTATTAATTAGCTGTCAGAATTAATATTTGGTCTGAGTCAACTTTTTTCCTGAAACTTGCATTTGAAATCTGGAAATAAAATATCTGTAGTCAAATTATAAACGTTACATTTGACATGTCCTTTTCGTGAGCCTGCATTTCTGTCTTAATCTCAGGCAAAACCTGCGCCTTTTATGGCTTTTCCATGACTGCAATTGCCGTCTCTTGCTGGGAGCACATGCATCTCACCTGCCTGTCACTTGATTTCAATGATCTGTACTTCTGGGTACAAAGCAAAGGCAAAATTTGAGCACTCTCCCACTCCCTGGAGTGTAGCCTCAATTGCATACATCCTTGGTCATGTGGTAGATACGAATTACTAACCGATCACTCATCTGCGCCACCAAGGCTACATGCCATGAGTGGTAGAATGCTCTTTACCAATGGCTGTACTGAATGTGTCTTTTGGCCGGCGGGGCACAACGTGTCTAAACCGGAACTGCACGGAAAAAAGTGTAATAACTCCGTGCAAATTGTATTGGTGGTTACACATCAGAAGGGGAAAAAAATCACCCAGCGCTCGTGACAGCTTCGACTTACCTGAAAATGGGAAAATTTGTTTTAGATTCCTAACTGAAGTTTGATTTATCCGTTCTGGAGTACATCTTCAACTTATCTGTGGAAAATTTAGTCATACATGTACAAAGAACAAGTTTGGCTGGGAAATTTTTTCGCTTCGACTTACCTGAAGTTCAACTTAAACATGTTTGAGATAAGTGTATGCATCTGTATTTTGCTGTCTCATTGTAACCTTTTAAGGGGTTTGGTTAATACCAGGATGGTAAATAACATCCTGAATTTGCTGTTTGTAAAGCCCCCTTTGTAAATTCATGTTGTCACTGCAGTTGTTTATCGCTTATATTGGGCTTGCATGAAAATCTGACAGCTTCACTCATGCTTTATGAAATGCTTCCGAAGTGAGCACCTGTGGCTCACTCAGTGACAATAAACATCAAAGTTGGCACCATACTGTCTTTTGCAGAAGCAGAGAAAGCACATGAATCTGTGTTACTGTCTAAATGGTCCAATCTTTTTTTCCCTTCTTTTTGGCTTACTTGTGTAACGAAGGGAGTCTGTGTAATAACCCTCTGTTGTCCGTCTGTCTGTGGGTGTGTGTGCGGAAAAAAACTTTAACAGTCATTTTCTCAAAATCTACAAACAGAAGAGGCACTAAACTTGGCATGCTGATAGACAGTGACAAGACCTTTAACTCTCAGCAGTTCTTTCCCTTGAATTTTGATCACCCATGATCGGTGCCTTCAAGAGCTGTAATATAGTGATAAAATAATTCCATGTGAAAGTGTTTTCTTGCCTGTAGTTTATTAAAATAATGATGTTTTGAGGTACATGCCCCCCAAAAAAATGCAAGTCTGTGACTTAGAAAATTACTTAGAATCACCGCAAAGAGCTACACTGCAATGATCCCTTGGTCCGTCATCTTGGAAATTCGCAAGTTTGTTTACTCTTCATTGACACCCGTTTTGCGCCCACTGTGAGACTCAGATAGTGACATGTGACACATACTTGTGTTTTCAGGAAAAAAAATCAATTTTTAGCAACGAAGTCGAAGGTCGCCATGCTTACTTCAAGCATAAGTATGCCAAACCTTCAGTATCATATGAAAGAGCAATCATTTCTGAGCTGATTGATATGCAACATGACTGGTTTGGTAAACAATATAATGCATAAAACCGGCCCCCGTAGTGTAGTGGTTAGCACTTCAGATCATGGACCGGGAGACCCGGGTTCGAATCCCAGCCGAGGCAAGCGGGATTTTTCCTACCTAGGTCGACTCCTACCCAGAGCGGGTGTGCTTCCCTTAGTATGACACGTCTTATGATGTGGATGATTACACAGCCGGCACCGCAGGTGCCGTTGTTCCCGGGCCTGGTTAATGCCGGGATATTTATGACAGGAAGCGTGGAATGCGGCCCTGTCCCGCAGTCCCAAACCACAGGGACCTCCATAGCATCATCTTACTATCATCCTCATCTCCATCACCATGCATAATAAAAATTGTCCCAGCTTCCGAGTCCGCCGTGGGTTCCACCCATGACCTGGGAGGAACACCACTGGAGCTGGCAAAGAAAAAAAAAAAAATAATGCATAAAGGTGACAAAGAAAAATTTATGAAAAACAATAAAAAGTACCACGGGAGACAAGAACTGTTGAGAGTTAAAAACATACCCTTTTGAGTGTCCCTGACTCAAGGTCAAGGTCATAACAGCTGTCTGTTTGAAACTTTAATATTTTCTCAGAATCTACAAGCACCAGAGGCATTATACTTTGCAAGATGATAGAAATTGACATGACCTTTACCTGAATCAAGGTCATGGCCACACAAGCTATTTGTGAAAAAGGTCACTTGTACATTGGCATTTTCTCAGAAACAAAAAACAGCAGAGGCACCTCACTTGGCATGCTGATGAACAGGGACAAGACTTTTAAAAATGTGCCCACATAAAAGCTGTCTGTCTGGAACTTTAATACTGCCATTTTCTCAGAATGTACCAGAGGCATCACACTTTGCATAGTGATGGACATTGGTAAGACCTTTCCTGACATACCTGTGTTCAGTGACCTTGAATTAAGGTCATGGCCACACCAGCTGTTTGTGGAAAACATCAAAGAACTTAAACACTGGCATTTTCTCAGAAACAATAAATACAGAGGCACCAAATCTGGCATGCTGATATACAGTGACAAGACCTTTCAAAACATGCCCTCTTGAATGACCTTGTCTAAAGGTCAAGATCATTAATGCTGTCTGGTTGGAATTTTGAAATTGGCTTTTTCACAGAAACCACAAACACCAGAGGTATCAAACTTGGCATAGTTATAGACATTGATAACATCTTTACTGATATATTTTGTTTGAATGACCTTGACTCAAGGTTAAAGCCATATGAGTTGTCCATGGAAAACTGTAACATTGCAATTTCCTCAGAAACCACGAACACCAGAGACTCCAAACTTGGCATGAGGATAGACCGTTACAGACAGACGACCTTGACCCATTTCACAAGTGAGCCAAGTAGGCTTCTGCCTCTCTAGTTTTCCAGCAAGAGATTTTACATGTTCTCCAGGCCTGCCATATGCTTTATCTTAAACTTACATACATACACACAAAAGAACAAAAACAATGTTAAAAACATTCTGCTCATACAAACTAGGAGACGAGTTTAACTTTAATCTCATACACACAGCAACAAAACTGCAGAACCTTGACTTGAGTAAACTTTATTCCTGGTCTGAAACAGGCAAATAAAGCAATACTGGACAGACAACAGAACATTTTAAAAAATGAAGGACATATGGAAGCAGTCCATTCATTCTTAGTTGACAAAGCAGTTGTGAGTTTAGATGGATGAGTTTAGACTGTAAACACAAATACGCATATGCTATGCTGGAATGCATGAGTTACATGATCAAGTACTGACACAATGAGTGTTGGATTTAATACAAATCTACCAGACTGTAATTAGTATGGTGTATGCGAAACATGCTTTAACATAAAAAGATGGTGGTCAAAATGCCACTGTTGTATTATGCAAGTCCCATCTAGTGAAAATTTGCTCTAAGGTAAATACATGTACACGTAGCATACTTCAATGGACTTCACTTATATGGGCCCTGAAAGACAAAGTTATTGAAACATTTCCTTAAACGCACATTTGCTCAAATATTACCCAGTGTTCAGTTTTCATCACTATCAACTCTCCTCAAAAACTTGTCTGCTTGTGGAAACTCTTTTGTACAGGTTAGTCTAGATACATGTACCATTTAAAGGTACTACTGTTGTGATGATCAAGTACACAGGTGAGTCCCTTGTAGTGAGTGGATTTCAGGCAACTTGCTCAGGAGATACTATGCATGTGTTCAAATAACTTTATCACTCCAGACATGCAAGACATACTTCAGTGAAGATCTGCACATTCAACAAAGTGTGTCTGCATTTGGAATTTTAGAAATTGCTGACTGCATTGCATTGTCAATACTTACATCCAATATGGTGTGCCATATGCCCATGAGCATAATCTGATATGTCACAATAATCACCCAAATTCAGCCATTGTTCTCTTGGCTAATACTAGGACACTGCAGTGCAGGCATATATATATATATATATATAGATATAGAATAGGAACAAAGGCGTTACTATGGCCTTGGTCGTACCGACCATTTTCCTCCCGGTGGGAGGGGAATGGGGGCACTATGAATGGTGAGATACCCTTAGATCTGTTACACGTTTCAGCGGTAGGATGGTAGGTCTCTCCCCCCCCCCCCTCCCATTGTGGCTTGTAGCCAATATAGGACAAGGCGGACTTGTCCACTGGCATACAAAGCACACATCTCCTAGATCTAGGGAGCGCTCTCAGCTTTACTTACTTCCCCTACTTTCAAATTGACCTGATTGAGCGCATGTTTTCGGCTTTAGCGACGCCTTTGTTCCTATTCTATATTAATTGTAATTACATGACATTACACCTAGGCAGTTGCTCCTTCTAAATTATTTAGTCTTTTTCCGCTGAAACCTCTTGCAGAGCTTTAGGGTAGCAACGTCTGCTAGTACTGGAGACGCACCAGATTATTCTGGGGCAGCCTTTTAGTGCTAGTTGGACGCTGCAGCCCTCGTGGGTATCGCCGCATGCTCACCTGATGAGGGTCCCATTGACCCGAAACCATGGTCGTGAGCGGCTAAAATCACCAATTCATATGGCCTTGGTCGTACCGACCATTTTCCTCCCGGTGGGAGGGGAATGGGGGCACTATGAATGGTGAGATACCCTTAGATCTGTTACACGTTTCAGCGGTAGGATGGTAGGTCTCTCCCCCCCCCCCCCTCCCATTGTGGCTTGTAGCCAATATAGGACAAGGCGGACTTGTCCAATGGCATACAAAGCACACACCTCCTAGATCTAGGGAGCGCTCTCAGCTTTACTTACTTCCCCTACTTTCAAATTGACCTGATTGAGCGCATGTTTTCGGCTTTAGTAACGCCTTTGTTCCTATTCTATATTAATTGTAATTACATGACATTACACCTAGGCAGTTGCTCCTTCTAAATTATTTAGTCTTTTTCCGCTGAAACCTCTTGCAGAGCTTTAGGGTAGCAACGTCTGCTAGTACTGGAGACGCACCAGATTATTCTGGGGCAGCCTTTTAGTGCTAGTTGGACGCTGCAGCCCTCGTGGGTATCGCCGCATGCTCACCTGATGAGGGTCCCATTGACCCGAAACCATGGTCGTGAGCGGCTAAAATCACCAATTCATATGGCCTTGGTCGTACCGACCATTTTCCTCCCGGTGGGAGGGGAATGGGGGCACTATGAATGGTGAGATACCCTTAGATCTGTTAGACGTTTCAGCGGTAGGATGGTAGGTCTCTCCCCCCCCCCCCTCCCATTGTGGCTTGTAGCCAATATAGGACAAGGCGGACTTGTCCACTGGCATACAAAGCACACATCTCCTAGATCTAGGGAGCGCTCTCAGCTTTACTTACTTCCCCTATATATATATATATATATATTTATATGCACATGTGAGACTACAACTGGATCCACTGTATACAGGCAATCAGTGAAAAGGTGATAACCAGACACAAAGAAAGTATACTTACCCCCTGTAATTATATACTGATTAAATGAACTGCAAAACACATTGCTAACAAAAACATGCACCTTGCTTGATGTGTTCACGGTGTTCCAGTCTTTTTGTTTCACAAACAGTAGGCTGCATCTTCATATGACAGTACCGGTACTGCAATGCACACCATGTTGCTGACAGTCTGGATGCTTTTACGTGTAGTAATGTCACATGACCTTTCATACTAAAACATGAAATTGTAACTGGTACAATCCTGAGCAATTTCAGTACACTTCCAGCTGTTCATCACTTATAAAATCATACTAACCATTTCACTTGTTTGGGGCACATCAGTACGGAGCTGTACACAAGGAATGGGTTTACTTCTACATTTAGTTATTATATGCATGCACATACAGCTAGAGGGAGTTGCTCTCACAGTCACATCCTAAAAACAACTCGACTACGCACTGATCTGTTACATTTAGCCCAAGGGTGGACTGCTAGAAGCAAAATTTTATATCAAAGTAGACACTTAGGACTTTTCAAGCATGAGTGAGTTCAGTGCACACTTTTCACAGTCTGAATTTTCTTCCCTCTGACACAACAGCGGATTTTTGTCTTGATGAACAAACTGGCCATGTGAAAATCAATTTCTGTTCACAGCTTCAAAAGCAGCTTTCATGTGGGTGTATAACCAATACTTCAGTAGGCAGACACATGACCACATGATGCACCTGGAACTTCTCTGGACCCAGGCACCCTGCGAAGTGCTTTTCACTGAGGGGTGTCTGGCTGGCACCCTGCTCTTAAAAAGTAATCTGACCTCTGATTACAAACATTTTGTTTGTTGCCCATGGGGACATGTAAAATCTCTTGTTGGCAATCACCTTGTTTGTTAGAAAATAACTGAAATGAGCATAAAATGACAGACATGTATTTATTAACAAAACTGATATTGACACTTAAAATGATTATGCTTTTCTCTCCACATAGTTGATACTGCAGTCCCTCAAACTGTCGGTAATATGTGAATGCGAACAATTCCCACAACACTGAGAATGTTGTTTTGATAGGTTAACAACAACAATAACAGCAATGACTCACTCTACCACCATCCTCTTAATTGTAATACACATATTCATAAATAAAAGTGTGAGGTAAGGCCTTTCTGTTGAAATGACCGACACTGACGCTAGTGACAGTCAAATGTGCCATGACATCATTTCAACCATTTCAATCATCTGGTGCTGTGGTAAGGTGTTGGAGTATGGTGTGGTTTAGTCAATGTGAATTCATCACAGTTTGCATCAACTATTCAGTACTCCAGCATTGCAATCAACATTTCCTCTGTCTCTGTGTGTGTGTGTGTGTGTGTGTGTGTGTGTGTGTGTGTGTGTGTGTGTGTGTGTGTGTGTGTGTGTGAGGGAGAGAGAGAGAGTGCACACAAAAGTACCAAATGCCAAGAATCAGCCTTGGGTGTAAACAAACAAACAAACAAACAACAAAAAGAACCTGCAGTGCATAAATGGGAACATTAATTCCATACTCTCACCCCACCCCCAATCACAACGAATGCATGTACAGCACAAGCACTGATCTGATAACATATATATAATATCCATACATATATATATATATATATATAGATAGATCTACAAATGTACAGTGAACATTTTTTCAACAATGTAGGACAAGGTAACTTACAATGAACGAAGCTGGCATGTCTCCATCCGCATCCCCTCCCAATTTTACATCTACATGTATATGGGTCCAACTCCAAGTCTAACTAATGTTTCACAACCAAGAGTGGATGTGCAGAGCACTAAAAATCCAACTTCATCATCCCCTGCAGAAACTCCACTAAAAGAAGTGGGACTAGCTCTCTGGCAGGAATACAGGTACTGAAAAAAGTTGTCTGCTACATGTAGCAAATCTCAAAAACGTCTGTGCCTTCATTTCAAACCTGTATTAAGTACACTACATGTACAACCTATAGGTAAAAGTGGCTGCGGCATCGGGGTAGCAGCCCAAATTTCCTTCATACAAAGACAAAAATACAACAGCCATCTCAGTTCTCTCTTAACCTTTACCATATGAGGTTCTGAAACTTTCTATTCGTATGAAGTTGGGTGCCAGGCACCCAGTATAGCTTACACTGGGAAATCCTGAAAATCCACAACCACTAATTGTGTGCTTTTACAGATCACTCAGTCAATTTTTTAAAAATGTAAACCTAAATACTTTAAAGAGGAAAAGCGAGATAATCAAGAACTCAAGAGCCACGTAAATGATAGCTTCAATATATCAGTAATTAATGTTTTCATGAACACAGAACTAAGCAAAACTCAAAATCAGACTGCTTTTTTTCGTATGCTTCTATGTGTAGCCGTCCTGTCTAGAGAGGAATGACTACATGTTTGCAACTTTAGACATTTTTATTGCATTGTTTCTTGTGATACTGATTTTATGTTTAGGGTATACTGTGGTTCTAACTCTCCTTGAGGAATACCTGAAGTCTCAAAACACAAGTTTGAAAAATAAGAGAGTAATGAGCAAAAATGTAGAAGTCAATGGACGTTTTTCACCTGGTTCATAGACTACATGTACCCAACTTTGGACAGTGTTTATTGCCTTGTTTCTTGAGATACTGTCTTAATATTTAGGTTGTACGGTAGCTCTAACTCTCCTCGAGGAATACCTGATGTCAGAAAACACAAGTTTGAAAAATGAGAGAGTAAAGAGCAAAAACGTAAAAGTCCTCACCAAAGTCTCAATGATTTCAATGCACAATCTGGAATTTGCAAAGCACTGGTTTGAATCTTTTTAACTATAGCCAAACTGTAATGTGCACATACATACATGTACTATCAGGGTAAGGACACAGTATTACAATCAAAGGTGAAGGTGAAGCATAAACTAAAGCCAGCAAAATCTCTAAAGCCATTATTCAACAATTTAGGTCTTCTTTTAAACTGCCTCTTGTTAAAAAAAATCAAAACAACAACAAAAACAATGGTCACCAAACTGGTTCTTTGGCTTGAAAGTTATACACAATAAAAATGTATGACTGAAAACTCTTAGTAAAGCGATGTGTGAGTTCATATGCAAGTTTGGGTCAAAGTCTCAATGACATTGCGGCGGCAGTGTTGAATTTGGCACAACTCAAATCTGAGAATAGCCCATGAGATGAGCTTAATCAGTAAATCTTTGTCAAACTGCATGTGCTATACTCGTATACATGTAGAATTAACTTTCCATCATCCATTCAGCTTTACATAATAATGCATTTAATGTATTCCCAAATAACCGACAATCTGTTGAAGTCAAATAGTAATTAGTCAAGTTCAACAACACCACAATATACGCCACTTTCACTGAGGCTAAGCCAATCACTTGTAAAGTTTGGGCAATGCTGTATGCAGTGTATGGTTCCACCAAAGACAAAACAGTCTCAGAGTCTGAGATTTCAAACACACTGCGTAAGACTACTGACCAACACATGGGTGCCTGTGTTGACTGTGACTGTGTCTTTTAACTGCGCAGATATTCAGGCAGTACGTCTGAAGTGCAAGATAAATCTAAAAAGTCATCACTGCTTTCTGAGAGTGCCACTTTCTTGGCCACCATCTTTACCAGGTAACTAATGGATCAAATCATGGCTTGTAAGGCCATGTAAACTGTAGTGACTGACACTCCATACAGCAGATGTACACTGTTGTTGGTTAAACAGTATGCACAATATGTAAGCTATCATCAATATTATACAAGTTCTTACTTCAGCCTTGTGAATGAATTCACCCACATAGGAAAAGCAAACATATTATGTTCAGTGAATAGTACTTTAACTGAGCAAAGACTGTGAGAATTACTCTATATTATAGCTGCTGGAACTGTTTTCTTTAGCGCAGATTGCCTGGAAGTGGTTTCTGGAACTCCACATCACTGTCAAGATCACTGTCATCATTCAGGGTGACAAGTGTCTGGCCGTTTGCTCCAGTATGAATCAAACGCTTCATGCTAACACCATCTTCCTGGAGGTCTCCTGCATGGTGTCGATAACAGCAAGCAATGGCTGCTCCAATAAGCAGAATGAGAATAAAGTTGACAGCACAATGCCATACAAAGAAAAGGGTGGCAATCATGAGTTCATCATGGTCATCACCTTTCCAAGCTGTGGCCCCTGGAACAGGGCTGTACAAAATGAAGCCGACCTGCCAGAACCATGTTCCCTGCAACAGCAAGAAGTAGGAACGTGCCAGCGGTCCAAGCAGGCTGTGCCTGTATCTCATCTCCATGGCTACAGCAATTGCATTGGCAATCACAGCATAAATCAACAGTGTGTGGAGCAAGATGTCGAGTTCACTGCGGCCGTGCAAATGGTAACTGAACAAAAGCCACTCTACCATGAAGGCCAGTATATTGCTCACATAATCTATGTCTGGAGGCAAAGGTGCCCGGTAAAACACAAGGACATCTACCACCCCAGTAATCCCAAAAAAGAAGAACATAGTGGCATGCTGTGAATTTCCAAGGGATACAAAGTGGCCTTTGCTGAAGCCAGTAATAATTTCACCTGAGAATCCTACAACAACAAAGAAGATTTTGACAAATGCTTCGAATGGAAGTTCCTTTAAGCGCCCACACATGCAGTCACAAGGATATGCCACAGTTGAAGTGAACCTGGAGTTTCGAAGACGACACTTAAAATATCTTCTAAAAGACTGGACAATATACCAAAGGGCAAATGCAACAAAAAAGGTTCCTGGGAGAGCATGTCCACCAAAGCTGCCCATTGTGAACTAAGCAGTCAAACTGTATGTTGAGTTGTCAAGGATGAGTGCTGAAAACCTGAAAATTAAGGAACACAAAACACAACCTTAACTCCAAGTTCACACAATTTCATGCATAAAACAGGCTCACTGGGACAATATTAGGTTGAAAGGTCCCATGAAATGCTCTTTGATGAATTACCACAGATGAACTGAGGCTCTAGGTTGTGTTTTCAGTGCAGAAAACACTACAGGAAACATTGAAATTTGTCCAAAAACAAAAACAAAACAAAAAATCAGAAAACCAAAAGGCTAAAATCAGGCTCTGCAGACACGAGGCAAGTTTTTAAATTTATACAAAATTCCCATTTTTCCAGTGATTAGCCTTCTTCAGGGGACAAGACAGGAAATTCCAAGAGTGTCACTCATCTGGTCAGGGTAACTGATATCATTAAGGCCAAGGTTGGGATTGAGCTAATGACACTATGTGAATGAAGTCAAGGGTTAGAATACTACACAAATAAGCTTTTGGGTTAGTGCAGCCACTTTTGTACAGGAAACAACAGCGATTCCATGTTTTCCATGGCCACATGGTACGACTGTTACATGTTGGGGTGCAAAACACCATCCACACACCCAGTATCACATCTTTTTTCCCAATTTTTTTTTTAACACTTTTAGAGTCCATGTATAAAATCTACAGTTTTTTTCTTAAAGATACTTTATGGCAGTTATGGTCTACAGCACAGAAGGGCCAACAAATCTACTGTTATTCTATTTATAGGCCAAACTCCCAACAATTCTATGCTTACAGATCATTTACAGTTCTTTTGGTAGTGTCTGACATCATACCAGCAGGTGGCTTATGGCACTGGTCAACTGCTGCAGAGGAATTCATGGGTGAAAGTTGGTAATTCTTAAAATGCTGAAACTTCTTTTCTTAGGCCGGGGTTCAGGGGCCGCCTAGGCCGGCCCTGGTAGGGTGCAGGGGCAGAGCCCTGCTGGGGGGGGGGGGGGGGGGGGGGCAATGCCCCTGGAAAAAAAAAGTCAAATTTAAGAGCCAATTCTGGCCTCTCGTGACACCCGAGAGTTAATTGACAGCTATTCTTATCTACCACACATCCCTTAACATTTCAACCCTTAGAGTGACTTAGACTCAAGCTATTACAGACGTCTTGTTGTACACATATATTTATCCAGATAATCACTGTGGAGAATCACAATCAAACTCTAAAATCTACACATTAGAAGACCTGTCAGTTTACTCTCAGAAAGGTTCAGCATATGGTTTAAGGGGTGCCAAAGTGCAGTTTTTGCATAGTAAAGTGTAGCTGTAATACAGTCGGATCCACTTAACACTTTGCACAAATTCAGTTTGCAAACTTACTTGTACATGTACATGTATACAATATATATTTTGATTTCCAAGCACAGATGTTTCTTTATCTGCGTAAAACTACAGTGTGTTTACCGTAACACTTACTAAGTTACTATGCACATTGCACGAACCTGATTTCAAGTCCCCAGCTGAGCAAACTTCACTGTCCAGGGATTAGAATGGTCCATGATCCAAAAAGAGGAAAAGTGTCTGTGTGTAGTATTTTATGACGAAGCGGCGAAGCCAGGAGTGCACACCTGCTTAATAATTGTTAGGCTAGGGGTGTGTAGGGGCATGCTCCTAAAGAGTTTTAATTACACTGAAATCTGTGTAAAAGATTTTAAATGCTTCAGAATTTGATTTTGATTTGGCTCATAATGCCTGTGCACTCACAAATGTAACTGTTCCAAAAGATAAGTTGTCTTCTGTGAAGCCCAGTAAACATGGAAGATGAACGATTAACTCTCAGTCTCAGCAGTTCTTTCCCTTGAATTGTGATCTGACTGTAATAAAATCTTTCCCTGTAAAAGTGTTTTCTTGCCTGTATTTCATTAAAATCATGATATCTATGATGTACAAGCAAGAAAAATACAGGTTTGACGTAGAAAATTATTTAGAAGCACTGCAAAGACTCGAGCTACACTGCAACGATCCCTTTATCCGTATCTTGGAAATTAATTCAAGTTTGTTTACTCTTCACAGATACCTGTTTTGCGCCCATTATGAGTTTGTCTGAGGACTCTGATAGTGACATGTGACACATACTTGTTTTGAGGAAAATAGAAACTGTCGCGTGGATTTCCATTCAGAGTTTAGTGGCCGATGTGAACGCATCAGCTCTCACCTGTTCATAAATACTGTGCATTTTGTCAGTGACAGCAGAGTCTAAAGTAAACACAGCTCAAATGCCTCAAATTTTATTACATATCTAGGGTGAAAAATTGTTTTTTGAGGGTTTTAGGGTATGAAGTCATTCAAGCGATCCTGTTTTGGGCATTGATGAAAGGTGTTTATTACTCTGTTGTACATGTAACACCTATGAATGCTGTATAAATAGGCTCAAAACTGGGCTGGTGTCGCAAAACAGATTGTATTTTATGGAAAATTACAGTTTAGCATGAATCATATCATTATCATGGTATTTTTGTAGAGTTTTTGTATTCTTTTTTGTGTTTTGTCTGGGAAAATCTATTTTTAGCAACAAAATCAAAGGTCGTCATGGTTACTTCACGCAGAGACATACATAACATAAAAAAATTATGTATTTTTGACTTGATTTGGAGAGGAAATATATCCCCAGTGCTGTGTCCATCAGCCTGTGCAGGGGATTCACAAACCGCGGCACCTCGGCATCCGTAGGCAATACCCATATAACAAATCCGGCAAACAGGGTCCGTGAGCGCCCCGCGACCGGTCATGCGCGACCCGCGCAAGGTCAAAGGCGGCGGGCGACAGGTTGAAATTGGTCATGGGCGACGGGCGGCGATCGGCGACTGACTATAACCCACCCGGTAGGTGGCCGCGACTGGTCACGGACGGCGGGCGACTGGCTATACGCGACCCGCGCAAGGTCATGCGACTGAGTTTTCCACACATAAAATTAGAAACATTATTCGTGTTTTTGTTCAGTCTACTAGGTTTTCAGAGAAGCGTGTATGGTAAGAGTGTAATTTCTTTACTAAAGAATAAGGGGGCTTTCTTTGCTTCTCTCGGATTCTTCAGGAATCTTAGAATGTTCTTCTAGAATGTTTTTATTATTATTTTTAGACATCTCTCTCCCTCTCTCTCTCTGCGTCTTGTATTCCTATTTGCTAGTCTGGTGTACTAAGCGCCCATTCGTCATGCAAGCCAAAACCAAAATGTATTCCCATTGGCGGTATGCAAATATGTTTTGTCTGAGTGTGTATTGGCTGTGGCACGAACCAAGTGTCCAGTCACCACGCGAGCCAAGCCGGGTGTATGTCATTGGTTCATCTCCATTGGTTGTATGCAAATGAGTTCATGTATTATCACATCGCGTACCTTCTCACTGCCGCTGGTAAGTTGCTGCCTATTGCCACATGTCAATCAACCTAGTCTGAGGTCTACTCTCTCTCTCTCTCTCTCTCTGCATCCTGTATGTCTGTTTGCTAGTCTGGTGAACAAATCCGAAAATGTATTCCCACTGGCGGTATGCAAATGAGTTTTGTCTGAGTGTGCCATTGGCTATAGCACGAACCAATTGTCCAGTCACCACGCGAGCCAAGCCGGGCTCAATTAACCTAGTCTGAGGCCCACTGTATGACAACTGAACATGTCAATGAGCCAGTTGCAATGTTATGTCCTTGTCTATTATATCTGGCGCCTCCACACGCTAGCCTAACCGATCAACGCCGCCAACTGACTGGCCACCTATTGTTTGTGTCAACACTCCAGCCTCGGGCAGCATTAACATGGGAGGTTACACGCTGTGCACGTTGCGAGGACACAAGCCATCTACCGTTTGAAGCACAGAAACAGCAGATGGGCGCGTTGACATACATGTATTTTTTTCTTTGCCTAAATCTAAATATCTTGTGATTTAATTGTAGTTTTCTTGTTGCCCCGTCTTTGATATCACCCATACGTTAAACTCGCCCCCCCCCCCCACCAGACACACCCTTTTAATTGTACGGGTCGCCTATGGTCAGTAGCTTATGACCAATTTTTATCAGTCGCCAGCCGCTAATGACCAACCGTGAGTCGCCTATGACCAGCCGCCGGTAGTTCATGGCCAGTCACCCATGACCAGTCCCTCATGACCAGTCGCTCACAACACTCACACGTCGCTCATGACCAATTTTATCCTGTCGCCTGTCGCTAATGACCAACCGTGGGTCGCCTATGACCAGCCGCCGGTAGTTCATGGCCAGTCGCCTATGACCAGTCGCTCACAACACTCACACGTCGCCCATGACCAATTTCGACCTGTCGCCCGTCGCCTTTGACCATGCGCGGGTCGCGCATGACCGTTCGCGGGGCGCTCACGGACCCTGTTTGCCGGATTTGTTACCTCGCAATACCAGGCAACTAAGCCAAACCCCAGTTCGACTGTTTCACTGAATGGTTACCTGGGTCAGGTGTATCAATGATCTGTTTTTCACTTTTCACTTTTGTGTGTTCATTCTTCTGTTCTCCGAAGTGGTGCTACTGCATAGAACTGGCACAACCATGCATCAGATGACCGAGCTTTTGGTCGAGTCTTGATGTTGTGGACAGCATGTGTATAATGTGCTCACGAATCTTACAGAAGCATAAAACTATTAAAAGGTGTTTACCTTTCGGAAGCTGTTCATCCAGAACTGCAAAAACGATACCGTTTAGCTACACGATCATCTTCGCATCCTCCATCGCCATTTTAGAGTCACGTGACCTAAACATCGGGACCGGCCTTCGAGGTATCAGCCGCCGTCTCGCTGACTGTTATCAGTGATGAGTACTAATGACACCGTGCGACAAAAAGAAAAAAAACCAAAACGTTGTGTTTTTGCGTGATCATACCTGAAAAAGTTGTGTACCATGTCCCATGCAACCAGATGAAAAAAACTTGCTACCCACTCTGTGTGCTTTATTTCCCGTTTTTTTCCGCTGTGAACAGATTTCCAGTCATGTCATATCATTTCGGCACCACAGTGAACAATATTCAAGACGAATCTCCCGTACTTCTACGGTTCGCCAGAACATTAGGAAGATGAGGAATAGGAAGCCCTGAAATGGTATGAGCGCATGCCTTGAAAGGCGCATGTCCCCCAAATGGGAGTTCAGTCAACAGGGCATCAGCACACAGTATTACTTTTTAAAATTGCTCATATCACTCGTAGAGGAGTATCATGGTGTGTTTTGTGTGTGTGTGAATTCAGGTAAAGAAATGTGTTTTGTAGAATCACCGTTGTTATACTTGGTACAGCCGCAAATCAGTAGCCATGCAGTTAGCACGCGGACATGAATGGGTAAAGACGTACAAGAGCAAATGTTATTTCCTTACCATTCTAACGTCAGCTGCTATTCCCATCCTATGGGGAATATTCAGGTAAAGAAACGTGTTTTGCGAATCCCTGTTATTCTTTTTACAGCTGTACCATAGTCAGTACCACAGTCAGTCAGTTTTTGGGTTTGTTTGTTTTTGGAATGAATGGGTAATGCACATGAGCAAAAGTCACTTTCTTACCACACTTGCGTCACCTGATATCCTGCATGATCCCCATGAGTGATGTAAGTAAAGCACTGTTGGTATGATGCACTATTTGGCAGTTTCTGGTGCCAGCACACACGCACAGACACAACTACAATCATACTTCTTCCTTTGAACGCAGTTTATTTTCTGTTTCACAAATCTGGTTCAGCACAAGGTCACAGTATCAGCAAGACAATTGAAGATATTCCATTTTCAAAAATAAACATAAGTGCATAAATTGCACTCTCATACAACAAAACAAAAACAAATGCACTGAAAATTTATCAAACCAACCAGCAAAACCAGTTTCGAAGCAAGACCACCAGCATTTCTTTGCCACAAAAGCGGATTTAGCACATCTACGTCACAGTACGTGCAATGGGCATATGTGACATGATACACGATATGCACAAAACAGTAGTTAAGCGAGTTTTTGGTGTGTCTGTTTCAGCTAGTAGCACTCAGTTTGAGATATATCTCAAGAGATCAGTATATACATGCACGTATGTTGCTTAGAATAGTCTCATATCTCCAATGTCTCTTGAAAGGGGGTGGGGTGGGTGGGTGGGGGTGTATGCTTTAGACAGTGTTGTTGCTGGTCTAATCCAATAAACAGAGGCTCAGTTCTTTTCTTTCTTGCTAACAGCAAAATGCCAATACAAATGTTTGCTCAAGGGGAGTGTTTGAACTAGGAACATAAGCACACTGGTATACACATCTCCCATACATAGAGATCTCCAACAGTCAGTTGTAAAATTAAACCGTAAAGATGCAGAAGAACAACTGTCACATTACGCACTAGACAATTCAAGCCCACCAACAAAAACACACCACAAAATGTGAAAACCTGCAGAAGAAAAAAGTTCTACCCAGATGAAGTTTAGTATAAAGACAGCCAGTTCCTCCAAATCGAATATACTGAACATAATGCCTGAAATTAATACCATAAAGCCACCACATGTTTTTGTTCCTTTGTTGGGGTTGCCTACATTAAAAACTATCTACATGCATCAGACAAATAGAAAAATAATCTGTTTATAAAAAAACACGATCAATAACAATAATGTGAATCACATATTACACACAAGTGCTTATCCCCATGGTTCGGCTGAAAGCGCCGTAAGCTGAATCCAACGTACAATTTGCATGAATCACATACATCCACTTACACACACAAGGACAATAAAAAATCCTTGTTCCAAGCAATCACAAAATAACGCAAAAGGTTTCTGGTATGCATGCAAGCAGCCTGTGCGATTCACCATAAAGAAGCTGCTTGGTAATAACATGACTCTACAATACACAGTATTGCAAAATTTGGAGAAATTCCAATACTTATTAAGTGTTCTGTGTCACTAGCGTCATAATCAAATGCAGCTTCAGTTTGTCTTCTTCTAAGCCAGTTTTAGCGTTCTCCAGCTTGTATTGTTAGTTCTACCATTTCAACACATTTCTTACTGATTCACTGATTTTTTTATGTGTTTGGGTTGGAGTTTTCGTATGTTTGTCTTGGAGTGAGTGAATCGACGGAGACTTACCAAGCCAGATGACCCTACCCTTTTTTGCAAACAGCCTTCCCCTTTTGGGGATGTTTCTGTCACTGCGTTCACATTGGTTGCAAGCAAGCCGTCACTACAATAGTCTACATTTAGACTTACGGCTGCCGAACAAGATCACTGGGCAGTTTTTAACTTCGGGAAAAAAGGTCCATAACTGAATCCAACATACATCGTAAAGAAAATGCACAATATCAAGATTCATGGAAGATTCTCAAAACATTTTTATATGAACTTGACTTGTGTCTCATTCAAATAACAATTTTCTTGATTCTTCCATAAATCTTGAGATTGTGCACTGTGCAAAGGGCTACTATACCTGTATTTGGAACTGATGAGATGTCTCCTAATTTCTCTCCCTCTCTATGATGATTATAGTATAAAATATGTATCAGCAGTCCATATCTGATGTGAAATGAGACACAATGTCAACCAAGCACAGTCTACTTTTGTGTGGAGTTACTCATTTGCTCCCCTGTAACAGATCTAATATGCATGTTTAAATGTCATGGCAAGGGATATCTGGGAATGCCTTCTTAAAGAAAATATAAATGAAAGACTACGAAATGATCACAAGACCACATCTGCTCAAATATGACCAAAAAAAAATGGATCAGTGCTACATTACAAAAAAGCTGTTTTCACACATCTGTGCAAATACATGTTAGATGTATCACCAAAACAATCCATTACACATTAAGTCTTGAAGCATCATATTGTGCAATCAAAGTGCATTCCCCTCGTGAAAATGTATCAACAAACCATCATGTTGCTACCATACCCTTCAGCAGAAAGGTCGTTTTCACTTTTTTTAAGGATACTTCCATTTCTCTCTCTCTCACACACACACACACACACACACACACACACACACACACACACACACACACTCTCTCTCGTTCAGTATATCACAGAAGCATGTCATCATCACTGTCATCATGATAACTTTTCACCATCACAGTGTCACCATTCTGTAGCTCTTTCTCCTCCTCCAATTCATCTTCTTCAAATGGATTCCTCCCTGGCAGGTCCACCTGTGGGTCTTCCTCCATCTGGGACAACTACACAAGAGACACAAGCAGAAATGAGCAAATCAATGTGTGCTGCTTGATTGTAGATATTTGCTCAAACAAAAACAAAACAAACAACAACAAAAAAGGATGCAAGTGTACTTGTGCCTTCACGAAAATACAGAGGAACATCTAATGTGTAACACATTACACAACTGTACTGTATCACAGAGAATAGTTTTAGGCCGGCGCTAATTGAAAGACATATTCATGTGAGTTAATGTTATAATAGTCCCACTGAACCTCAGGTGTCAATGACCTGAACAAACAAAATTTAAAAACCAAAAACAACTCTAAAAAGTCGGGGGGGGGGGGGGGGGGGGGGGACAGCAACACTCAACTAGAGAGGCAGAAGTCTCCATGGCTTCCTTGTGACAATGGTCAAGGTCATTCAAAAGAGTATGTTGGTAAAGCTCTTATCACATCATGTCAAGTAAGGTGTCCCTGGTGTTCTGAATTCCTGGCAATATTACAATTTTTCCCCAAAAACAGCTTGTATGGCCTTGACCTTGGGTCAAGGTCATTCAAATGAGAGCTCATCAATGTCTATCATTACGCCAAGTTTGACACCTGTAGTATTTATAGTTCCTCCAAAAATGGTAATGTTACAAATCACAACAGACAGCTTTCAGACCATGACCTTCAGACAAGGTCATTCAAAATGATATGTTTTGAAAGGTCTCAGCACGCCAAGTTTGGTGCCTCTGCTGTTGGTAGATTCTGAGAAAATGACAGTGTTTTTTTCCGGACACTCACACACACACCCACAGACAGACAGACAGACAATGGAGGGTTATTACATAGACTTCCTTTGTTACACAAGGGAACCAAAAATCAAACTCTGTGTCTGTGTGTGTGAGTGCCCTGAGACAGAAAGGTTTCATCCTTACATTTAAATACCAATACACAAGTGTACCTACCACTGAATACTGCATCTGGCTTTCAATCCTGCGTCGACATAGTATCAATCGCTTCAATCTGCTGGCTGCTGCCGCTCTGAAAAAAAACAAAACATGCATAGATGTGTGTCTTGCATTATGACCACTTGTCTTACCATAATATAAACATTTAAATAACACAAGCACTGTGCTTTTGGCAATTAATCAAAAGGTCTACCTCACAAAGGCTTCTGTCCTTGTTGACTAAGGCCAGAGCAGTGAGGCGACAGCAAAATGATGTTATTGCTATCACTGTGGGGACTATCTTCAGCCATGATAAGCTCCTAGCATAACAACTGTCACTCTCTGGCAACAGAGATTTTAAGTCCTCCTCCAAGTGTGTCTGACCATATGGTAAGGCAACTGAAAACAGTCACAAACATAATCCTCTCAGCCAAGGGGATGACCCTGGGAGTGTTCAACCCAGGAACGACAGCAACAACAGCAACATAAACATAAGGTCATATCTGAATTAATTATCCAATTGATATAAACATCTGATGATGCTGTTAAAAGTTTTTTTTTGTTTTGTTTTTTGTACATGTATAAGCACAGGGTATGCTTGTGCTTTGCATGTTATCATTGCTCCTTGCAATGTCCTTCACAGTAAGACAGACAGACAGAGATAAACAAACAGAGGGAGAGCTGTTATACAGTCAAACCTGTGTAAGGCGGTCACCCAAGGGACTGGGTCAAACTGACCACCTTAGACAGGGTGACCGGGTTATCCAGGGTGTCATGTCAACAGCTAGTGTGTCAGGGGATCCTCTGGGGTGACCAGGTTAGACAGTGGTTTGGCTTATACAGGTGACCGCCTTGGCAGGTTCGACTGTACCTTCTCTCTGGTTTGTGGAAGTAAACAGCCATGACACAGAGGACAATGACAGCAGTAAAGGTAGAAACTATGGCTGTCAGCGTTGACTTTTTGATGCCACTTGCGTTTGTGCTGCTGTCTGACAGACTGCCTGAGCTGTCTGCACTGCTTTCAGTTTGAACATCACTGCACACAGAATTTGCAATGTTATGGTCATGGAATCACATTGTAACACATTTCAAGCAGCCATTTGTTGTAAATGCATACTGTATGTACTGTATACAGTGATGACACTGTCCAGCTCTTATGATTATGAAGTGTAGAAGAAAAAAGTACATTACATATATATGTGAAGTGAAAAGAGTTAAAGAGTATACGACTTACATTTTTGCCTGGATGCAAGCAGCAGCAGTATCCCAGGAAAAGACATAGACACAGTCAAGTGTGTTGTACATGAATGTGGGATCAGATCTCTGAACCTGAAATAAAAACAAAACACACATATATACCAAAATAGTTTTAGATAGTGAACGTGAATTAATTCAAAGTCCACATTAGAGATATATTGAGAGGCTCGTTTACAGGCATTTCGTTTGGTTTCGTTTTATTTGTTGCTGACTACGTCATCGCTGTATGCGCTTTAGGGCCAAGGTGAAGGTCAACCTGCAAACGAAACGAGCTATGGCAAAACGAAGCGCGGAATTTGAGGCGCCAAAATGAGCCAGATTTCGTAAGTATTTTTCTGCAACTTTTTATTTGTATTCTGACACAGGTTTAGCATAGAGACTTTGTTTGGTCCCTCTTTAGCTGTCGAGAGTCAGTATTTTCGATATTTGACTTCAAATGTGCTTGTAAGCTGTCTCGTACTGAAGCCACTGTTTTGAAGGCTTCTCGAGCTTGGAAAGTGAAAGTAAGTCACGCTTCAAAGCTTCGTACAATGTTTTAGCCGATCTTTCTTCTTGAAACAGACGTTGGACTGTCTTCTTAGTGCATAATTATCGACCTATGTTTGATCTATTTGGCCGTTCTTCTCTGTCAGGTCAATGACGATCAGATCTGAAATGTAAACAACATGACGATTCAGGGCACTCAACAACAGAAATGAAACTAACAGCTGTGGTGTCACAGCTCAGTGTTGCTTGCTTCTAAAAGTGAATTATCATATCCTGAAGTGTGTGTGTGTGTGTGTGTGTGTGTGTGTGTGTGTGTAACAGTGAAGTGCAGATTTCGCTGCAAATGGTGCCGAGCGCTATTGCTTGTCTTTTGCAACAAAGAGTTCCAACAATTAAGATAATTGGGTTTTGCAAGTTATCTCCCTTCCGTAAAACGAAACGCGGTGACTGGGCGCTTCGATATCACACAACAACCCTTGCTCGTTTCGTTTCGTTTTCGCATGACTCATACGTGAAAGGTCACTTCCGGGAAAACGTAACAAAACGAAAACGGTGCTCCCAATATCTCTCTAATATCTGAACAATATCTATCTATCTACCAAGATTCCAAGATACATATATATATATAGATCCATGTATATATATCACACACACACACACACAGTGGCAACAACCGTCACCATGAGACAGAAATTCTTGCTACTATTGTGATTTGGCTAACTAGAGGAGCAAAGCCTCCTTGGCTCACTTGTGAGAAGGGTCAAGGTCATTCAAAAGAGTATGTTTTTAAAGCTCTTATCTTTAGCTAACTGAAGTAAGGTGTCTCTTGTGTGTCAATTTAACAGTTTCCCCAGGACAGCTTCTGTGACCTTGACCTTTGGCCGTGGTCATTCAAATGAGATCTGTAAGTGAAGAGCTTATCAGTGACTATCATTACACCAAGTTTGATAGCTCTAGTGTTTGTAGTTTCTGTACAAATGGTAATGTAAAATTTCACAACAGACAGTTGTAACGACCTTGACCTTCAGTCAAGGTCATTCAAATGGGTATGTCTGCATAGGTCTTGTTGCTCTCTATCATTGTGCCTTGTTTGGTGCCTCTGCTGTTTGTTGTTTCCAAGAAAATGGTAATGTTAAAGTCTCTGCAAGACATGTTGAATGGCCTTGACCTTGACTCAAGGAAATTGAATACAAGAATGCCAGTACAGGTTTTGTCAATGTCTATCGTCATGCAAAGTTTGATGCCTCTGGTACCCCTACATTCTGAGAAAATGGCAATTTTGAATTTCCAATGAGACAGCTTTGATGACCTTGACTTTCAGTCAAGGTCATTCAAAATGGTATTTCTTGTAAGGTCTTACTGCTGTTTATTAGCAAGCCAGGTTTGGTGCCTCTGCTGTTCATTGTTTCTGAGACAATGCCATTGTTAAGGTTTTGGAAGGTTTTCCGCAAAACAGCTTGCATGGCCTTGACCTTGACTCAAAGTCACTGAATACAGGTATGTCAGTAAATATGTTTTCAATGTCCATCATCATGCAAAGTTTGATGTCTCTGGCTTTTCTGGGTAGCCGGGGTGGTCGAATGGTAGAGCGTTGGACTTCTAATGCTCGGGTCGTGAGTTCGATCCCCGCTGGGGCCAAATATTTGTGCTGGCTTTTTCATCGTTGCCCCGTCTTTGATATCACCCTCTGTGGTGGAAAAGGACGTTAAACTCCCAAACACCCACCCACTCTGGCTTTTCTAGATTCTGAGAAAATGCCAATGTAAAATGTCCAAACAGACAGCTTTAGTGACCTTGACCTTGGGTCAAGGTCAATCATTATGGTATGTTTTGAAAGGTCTCATGGCTGTCTATCAGCGTGCCAAGTTTGGTGCCTCTGCTTTTCATTGTGTCTGAGAAAATGCCAATGTTAAGGTTTTGGAAGGTTTTCCGCAAAACAGCTTGCATGGCCTTGACCTTGAGTCAAAGTCACTGAATACAGGTATGTCAGTAAATATGTTGTCATCATGCAAAGTTTGATGTCTCTGGCTTTTCTAGATTCTGAGAAAATGCCAATGTAAAATGTCCAAACAGCTTTAGTGACCTTGACCTTGGGTCAAGGTCAATCATTATGGTATGTTTTGAAAGGTCTTGTGGCTGTCTATCAGCAGGCCAATTTTGGTGTTTCTGCTGTTTGTAGATTCTGAGAAAAGGCCAATGTTAAGGTTTACTGCGGACACACCCACAGACAGACAGAACAAGAACAAGAACCTTTATTTTACAACGGTAGAAGTTACAGGCATATTCATACCAATTTACCAGACAGACAGACAGACACACACACACACACAGAGACTACGGAGGGGTATTACATAGACTCACTTTGTTACACAAGTGAGCCAATAAAAGAAGAAGAAACAAGATGGCCACCAGCCAAATATGTTGTTTCCATTCAGTGACCTGCTGTCATCGTGGTCGTTGTGTCATGTATGCTGCCCGCGCGCACACGTACGCAAGCTCTCTGACATTAAGCATGCCGACATGAAGAAAGTACTGGAAACCCTTTCCGTGCCTCTTTGCGCTCACAAAACTCCAAACACACGAGGTTGTGTCAGCTGGCCTAGCTGGTTGGCGTCACTAACTTTTTGACGTATGCGAGGTTCTACATGGGTGAATGAATTCTTGTAACAAAGTTGTTCCCCTTTGACAGAGTTACTTTCTGCAGGCCTGATTGACAGGTGACAGATGATTTCTTACTGGTATTGAAGAAAAGAAACACCCACTCTCTATCCCCCTCTCTCTCTCTCTCTGTTAGATGCGCATTTGTCTGTGTGTGTATGTGCGCGCAGTCGTGCGCTCGCGCACACACACACACACACACACACTCTCTCTCTGCGTGCATGTGCTCCATTGAGACCTCTGTGATGTGCTCTCACTCTATTATGCTCCTAAGTGTGAGTCAGTGGCAAAAAAACGAAACCCAGTACAGAAATTCCCGCTTTCCAAATCTCCAAATAGAGGAATCTGGAAAAAAGTGGCGAGACATCCCCAAGAAAAACCAGCATCACGTCAATCAAACATGACGCTCATACTTTGCGTCAGTGCGCTTGCATTTCTCCTTTGATGTTTGTGAGGCATGTGGCTTGTAAAGGAAATATGCTTTGAGTACAAATTTTGAAGTGATGATAATGGCTGCAGTGAATTTTTCTATTTTTTGGGTATATTTTTTATGGCACCCCAGACACATTATCTATATATAGTAGGGTTCACATGTGATATCAACTGAGGTACAGTTTACATCAAAACTATAAGAGCGACCATTTTCTAATAGTCACTCTGTTTAGAGTCTGTATTCATGCTATCTACTTCCAAAAAACAGAGTGATTTAAATAAATATTACGCCTGTAAACGCAAGACAACCAACTTTTCTCAAAAGGGCGATAACTCCCAAATCACTTAAGCAATCATCAAACACTCGATTGCTCTAATAACAGATTTTGATATATTAGGATACCCCAAATCTGAAGCCATTCAGTTGAGTATTTTCGGAGACAAATCACACACACACACACAATCTGCACACACACACAATCTGCACACACACACACATAGACGGCACTCACTGCGGCGGGGAAGTGCGTTCAGGAGCACCATGCCCGCCAGTAACAATGTTGTTATTGTCCAAATAACACTTGCATCATGTCTGTGCAGAGAACGTGAGCGACGTGCGTTTATGCCACGAAACGTGCCTTTGAATGTGGCATTTTTAGCCCATCCTATGATGTTTCCATTACTATGGGGGGGGTGGAGGGGGGGGGGATGGGGAGTGGGTGGAGGAGTACATTTATGAGAAATGAACATGGACTAAAAGTGGGGATGAGGAGGGTAGGGTGAGAAAGGTAAACTGAAGTAAGCTGACCTGGCTTATCTTGTAGTCATGTTTGCAGTTGAATGTGATGACAGTGGATACATTCTTGTCGTGAAACCTCCCTGTGCATTTCTCTGGCGAGCTGTACACAACCTCCAGTTTGTCCTCTATATGCATGAAAAAAGTACAGAAACATAAAAAACGTATCAAATGTACTTGTATTTCATCAAACCATATGTGAGGGCAAGCACTGACACTTGGATATGAAGCCAAAGTAGATAATAGGCCACACATGAAATAATGTATACCGATAGTCACCTTACCTGTTGTGGCCATGTACAGATCCAAGTATCTGAGTGTACATGAATTTAAAGATTAGTTAGAGCCAGCAGGAAAGAAAGCTCAAGTTCTTACCCTGCAGATAGTATTTGCGGCTTGTGTATGTGCCAAGAGTGTGGTAGTTGGAGGTACCATGCTGGAGCTGACAAACGGTGGCACCAGAACATGCTGGCAAGTGTAGGTGACCCTCAAGATTGATAGTATAGTCGTACTGGCCAGCCTGAACCTTGTGATTTCTGCACATTAAAAGTGTAAAGCTACTGTAATGGCCAAGGATCTCATTACATGGATGGAAGGCAACATGGCTCATGTACACAATGGACAGGCAACGATTTCTGCGGAAGTATCAATACTCCACAGTAAGAGTAGGCTTCACCATACAGTCAAACCTGCAAAGACAGTCACCTCTATGAGCTTTGCCACTTGCCCAAGTTGGTCACCCCACAGAGATCCCCCAGCATTTAAAGATTTTTTCTCTATATCTGCACTGTGTAAGAGAGGCCCCAGTCTAACTCGACCGCGCCATTTACACAGGCAGTCTCCCTGGAGAAGATGATCACTGTGTTGTCAGTGGCAGCTGTTTTCACATCTTTCAGGCCAATCTGTGCTTGTGCGTCGGTGTTGCAGGTCCCTAGTCTCACACCTCTATGGCCGGATCTGATGGATAGCCAACAGCATCCGAGTTCAGTCTTGCCAAGTTGTTTTAATTGTCACCAGAGGGCAGTGGGCGTGATGCGTGACACTAGCCAGGTGAGTGACAAAAGGAAGTGTTCAGCTGTGAGTGACCGCTTATTGCTCTTTCAGTTCTCTTCGCACCATGAAACTGAGAATCAATACCTTTTAATCTCAACAGTTACTGAAGGAAAACAGTGTCTGGAGGAAGACGAAAATTGCATGGCTGTGTAGTTTACAATTTGGTCGCCATACAACCGCTGTACATCAAGCTCCTCTGGCTTCAGATAACTTTGAGTATTTGGACACACGAATGGATGTTCAAGCAGATTATAGAAATAAATCATCAAATTTCTGCTTCTAGCGCTTCCCCTTTTTGTCTTCAGTCAGTGGAAACAACTGGAATAACCACTGTTTAAAAACAGGTACACGTATCATGAATGCTTGCTAGGCCTGTACGCAGCATGCCAGTTTGAAGGATAAGGCAATTTTCAGTCTGAATATTGCACCCTGGAAAAGCCGGTCATCTGTCTAAGACGCCCGTTCTACAGGTTTGTGTTTGGGGGTATACAATGTAGATTATTCTCACCCGCCAGTTAAAAGTGGCCGAAGGTCAAAAGAGCCACCAGATCTTGGATCTTGAATGACATGGTTAACATCCTTCAGCTCTGTGGGTAAGCTGCAGTAAAGTAAAGTGACAGTGAATCAATGTACATAGCATATTCTTGCAGTTGATTTTGAAGGCAGCAACATCATTCTTGTTTTGTGGCACTCCTCGTAATATGGCGTAAATCATCATCACATAAGTGTCATTCAAATCAGGTGTAACTTACATTCAGAGACATAGCAATTACAATTTTTATAAAAGGCCACTTCAACCTGTCCTTTGTTCCTTTACAGTCATGTTAGTTGCGCCATGTGAAACAAGACATACATCATCAGGACCAAAACAAAAAGCAAAACAAACTTGGACAGAAGATACATGTATTCCCTCCACAGGGTGAAAAGCAAAACAATAGTAAATGTTACTGTTCCGGGCTATCCTGACAACAGATACATAATTTCTACCGATTTTGATTTTGCAGTTCAGACAGTAAGAACTCCAACGGGCAAAATGCTAGCAGACATTAGTACACTCACCTGTCTTTTGGGCAGACGGTCCTTGATCTCCACTCAAACTCAAACACACAGTTCTGTATATTTTCTTTACTGCAACAACAAATCGTTTTTTGTTTTTTTTAAATCAAGCACACATGTAAGTCATCCTGTCAAATGACTAGTAAATATTTCTGTATTCGAACTTGTTAATCAAATGAAAGGTTCTGTGTATAATAATGTTTTTGAAATCTAAACACTAGATAAAGATAAATGTTTAGAAGAAAAGATGTAAGAAGTGGATATTTCAAACATTTTTTATGTAAAATCTTTGTATTTCTGTTTGAACTGAGTGTGGTCTAAATTATGCTAATAATAGTTCTGTCTGAATGGTTGGTGTTTGTTGCAAAATAACATGCCAGCAATATGTATATCTGAGTTTCATACTTGTTTACAAGCCTGGGACTTCCAACAGTATCCCCACACATAAGGCGGATAATGCTTTTGGCAACCTGATTGTTGCTACGACGACGGTTGGAAGAGCAAGCAGGGATTCCGTGAGAATATTCCACGACCACAGCAGTGCCTCCATCTGTAGATTCTGAACAGAAGAACAGCAACACAATCAAAACTGGACATCTACACATGACTACTGACAACCGATAAGCAGTGATTTTGATGTTTCTTTTTTGATTAACTGGTCTGCTCTGAAGGAGTACTACGCTCAGGATCTGGCATTTTTAACCATATTTCATGCCAGTTCTCTTCCCAAAAATTGATAAAATCAAATAAATTCTGCACAGGCTGCCTTACTTTCTGTATACATCTTTTGGCTCCGTACATCTCCAAGCATATCCACTTGTCCATCTTTGTTGTGACGACAAACGGCAGCTTGAGGTGAACACTTAGATTTCAAAGCTGACCCATGCACTGCTTGACAAAGATTCAGCCAATAGCTACACACACACACACACACACACACGCACACACACACACACACACACACACACGCACACGCACACACACACACACACACGCACACACACACACACAAGCCATAGATGTAGTGGAAAACAAACTACCCCTGGAAACTATACTGAAACAATCAATGAACTGGATCCATTCAAGACCAACAAAATTTGTATCCAAACTACTGATCTTAAACAGTTTATCCAGTGTGCTTTTATACTTTAAAAAATCTAGCCTGCCTAGTAATACACATCTTTACATTCTTTACATCATCTGAAATACTCACTGAGTGCCATCAGCAGCCTGATACTCCCAGGACTGTTTGCTCTGTGACAGAATAGTCAGGTCATAGGTTGTATCACCTGCTGTAAGTGCACAGTTCTGCACTAAAGGTGGGCACACAAGACTGGTCCCCCAGATGAAGGAAACTTCACATGACTCACTCTGCATACAGAAAAACAAGAAACAACATTCAATAAGATCTACTAACAAAGTGAAACAATTTTGACAACAAATAGTTGCCTTAGATTGTCTGTCCTGGAATGAGAAAGATGACTTATTTCCATGTCCCCAGGGCTTTAAGCTTAGCACACATCACAAACTATTGATCATCCAATTACAAGATCTCTGCAAATGAATGGAATACTGTAATGGTGGCCATTAATTAGGAAGTGCTACTGGCAACTGATGCAACTTATGAAGTACTTGCACTAAGAAGATACCGATACATTCTTGAAACTGAGGACACCTTTAAGATAAGTTCTACTTATCTTCACTTACAGACAACACCACTGGCATCCCTCTTCCTGGACTGTATTCACACTATGCATGTACACTTGGGACTTGTACCAGGCACAAAGTACCTGCATTATATGACAATGACACCGTCGCAATGCTTGTATGCATGTACACTGCTTTTTCTGGTCACTGTGTTTGCAGATCACCTCATGCTGATATCTTTGGGTATGGTAACTGTGATGCTTATCAGTCATGATGCCACCCTGTAAGACCTCTTTGAAATGTATTCGTACTGTCCATACAGGGACACATAACGTAACACTCTTGTCCTTGCAACAATGTCATCCAAACCAAATTTAAGAATCCTATCATTAAACTGTAATGGGCTCGGGGAATATTTAAAGCGTAAAGACGTTTTTAATTATTTAAGACAACAAAATGGGAACATAATATTTCCTACAAGAAACACACTTAATTAGTGATAGGAGAACAGGGTGAGGGCAACATGGGGGTTTCATTGTTATCTTAGTGGTACAGACACCAACAGTAAGTGGTTGTTTGGGGGTTTAACATCCTTTTCCACCACATACGGGTGATATCAAACAAGGGGCAATAATGAAAAAGCCAGCACAAATATTTGGCCTCAGACGGCAGGATACGAACTCATGACCCGAGCATTAGAAGTCCAACGCTCTACCATCTGGCTAGCCCAGCTCCCCACACCAACAGTAAGGGTGTGGCAATACTAATAAAAAATAACTTTGAGTATAAGGTTTTAAATGCAACCAGAGATGTAAATGGATGTTACATTTTATTTGATACTGAAGTAATTGGTAAACGCCTGACACTTGTAAACCTTTCTGGTCCGAGCAACTGTGATTCACCTGCTTTCTTTGACAAGATAATAGAGGAAACTGACGTTGGGAATGAAGAAGTTGTTCTGGGCGGTGATTGGAACCTAGTTTTGGATCCGGATCTCGATACTCTTCGATACCACAGAGTTAACCACCCTAGAGTGAGAACAAGGGTCCAAGATATGATGTCAGCATACAACTTAGCAGATGTTTGGAGACAGCTCCATCCCGAGAGGCATGGTTATACATGGAGAAGGTTCAATTCCACCCAACAGACATGCTTGACTTCTTCCTCATCTCACAGAATTTGCTAGAAAACATTAATGGGGCTAATATTCTTCCAGGCTATTGCTCAGGCCATGCGATTATTACCCTACAGTTTAAGTTAGGTTTTGAAAGAAAGACTAGGCCTTTTTGGAAATTCAACAATACGTGTACTTTACTTCACAATAAAAACTATATAGATCAAATAAAGAAAACAATAACCAATCTTAAGAAACAATTTGGTCTCCTTGTATACAATATCGAAAACATCCACAAAGTAAAAGATGAAGACCTGCAATTGACAATTAATGATCAACTCTTTTTTTAAATGATCTTGATGGAAATCCGTGGCACAACAATTTCATATGCTTCTTATTAAAAAAAAGATAGACTCAGAAAGAGAAACAAGATGGCCACCAGCCCAATATGTTGTTTCCATTCAATGACCTGCTGTAGTCACAGTCGTAGTCGTTGTGTCATGTATGCAGCCCGCGCGCACACGCCGGAACGCAAGCTCTCTGACATCAAGCATGCTGACATAAAGAAAGTACTGAAAACCCTTATCGTGCCTCTATGCACTTGCAAAAACCCAAACACATGAGGTCATGTGAGCTCGCCTAGCTGGTTGACATCACAACTTGTTGGCGTATGCGAGGTTCTACATGGGTGAATGAATTCTTGTAATAAAGTCGTTCCCCTTTGACAGAGTTACTTCCCGCAGACCTGACTGACAGACGATTGCTTACTGGTATCGGAGAAGAGACCCTCTCTCTCTCTCTCTCGCCTTAGACGCGCGCTTGCGCGCGCACGCACGCACCCCCCCTCCCCCTACACACACACACACACACATTATGCAAAGACCTTGGAATCAGAAAGACGCGTCACTCCTGCCCTCGTAAGAGTAGACTCCAGAGTGCAGTCCCTTTTCGGCGGGGCGTGAAAATGTGACTGCTTACACCCAGCGCCATTTTTAAAAATGGCGAATTTTTTTTTAGAAAAGCAGAGACTTGTGTGTCATATGATTCGATTTGAAACGAAGTCTTGAATATCCGACCACTTTTCGTTTGGGCAAAATCTTTGCCAGCGGACAATTATTGTTGCGCTTTGATGGCACTGTTTACGTGGTAGACTGATCCAACAGGATGTGAGTAAACGGCAAGGGGGTTGCACTCTGACAGGCAAGGGTGTTGCACTCTACAGGCAAGTATTATTGCACGGTGCAGACGATCACGTACCTGCCTTGTGGTGGAATAAGAGACGATTACAAAAGCATACACACCCGTGCTCTAGGACTGAATGTAATAATAGATCTGTCCATTCAGACAGAGACAGGTTATGTATGTCTCTGATTCAGAAACACGCCTACTTTCACTCTGAAGACAGCCTGCTAATCACTTGCGCCACTGAGGATCCCTCTGGGTTCAAAGCTGGTCAAGGATGACATAGTGCGCGACCTTGTGTTTGAGAGCACCGAGACAATTTGGGCCCGTCACGGTAGCGCAGTGAGCGCCATTTCCCCACTGTGCACAGAGGTACTTTCCACTGAAAGACTCTGTGCTCCAGAGAGTGTCGTAAGAGAGACATATAGCGGGACAACGCGAAAAGTTGTCTGCCCACATTAGCGCGCATCCTAGATCTGGCCCCTATAGTGACAGCATGGCGGAAAGTGGAAAGCGATCACAAAAGCATGCAATTGTGTTCTGCGCCGAATTGTTCAAATAACAGACAAATATAAACGGGGAAATACTTCTTTTGGTATTCCTGTTGAAAAACAAACATTTTTTTTTCGCTTTCTTGTCCAAAAAAAAAAAAGAAAAAAAAAAAGACCTCAAGTGGTACGTGTGCATGCAGTGTAAACTAACAGTAAACACACGCGGCTGACGCAGATACAGCGTAATTTTTTTCCCTGACAACTTTACAAATCACGGTGACTTAAATTGTGCTAGCGTCTACCTGCATCTAAATTCAGAACACACACACACACACACACACACACACACACACACTACTTACTTAGGCCCTTGGCTCCACGTGGAGCATAGGCCATCGACAACCCTTCGCCATCGCACTCTGTTCTGGGCTAGTCTTGCCACTCCAGTCCAGTTGGTCCCCTGCTTACATAGCTCTGCCTCAGTGTCCCGCCTCCAGCTGTTGCGAGGCCGGCCTCTCTTCCTTTTCCCCTGCGGGTTCCATGTCAGGGCTTGGCGTGTGGTGCTGGATGCTGGCTTCCTGAGGGTGTGTCCAATCCAGCCCCACTTCCTCCGCAGGATCTGCTTGGCCACTGGTTCCTGCCCCGCTCGCTCCCACAGCTCTTCATTCCGGATCTTCTCTGGCCATCGGATGTTGAAGATGCGCCTCAGACAGGTGTTGAGAAATGTCTGGATCTTCTGCTGCATTGTCTTCGTTGTCCTCCATGTTTCGCATCCGTAGAGCAGAACTGACTTCACGTTGGAGTTGAAGATGCGAAGTTTGGTTCTTATGCTGACAACTTTGGATGCCCAGACGTTCTTCAGCATGACCATTGCTGCCCTTGCCTTGCCGATTCTGGCTGTGACGTCTCGGTCTGTGCCTCCCTGTCCATCAACCACACTCCCCAGGTAGACAAAAGACTCCACCTCCCTGATGGGCTCTCCACCGACTGTGACTGGTGTGTTGGCAGTGGTGTTGATCTTCATCAGCACACACACACACACAGAGAACAAAATCATCCGGCTGAACTTCGTTCTAACCATTGTAAAACCATATCACAACATAGAATCTGCTGGATCGTCGGTCGCAGATATGATTAATGCTGAGTTAGCAGGAAGTATTCAGCGGATGCGTCCATCTTTGGATCTCTCGCACATTCGATCTTTCTGTGTTCCGTACTAGTTTTACTTGAACACATCGAACGAAATGCACTGCGTAGCCTACGTACAGCAGTGAAAGCCAAACTAGATCTTTCTTTCGTCCTCCGGAACTTTGAGAGTACTTATGTTTTCCATAGGCCTAAAACACATGCGAAATATATGGGGGGAGACCACCTGGCAGTCGCTGACATCTTTGTTTTTGTTTATTTTCTTAAAATGTTTTACGGCGGCTAGTGTAGGGTTGGGTCAAACAACTGCGTAGATCTGCGGGATGCGCGCTACAACTCTTACGCGTTGTCCCTCAAAGGGAGGTAAGTGAACTATCTTTATGTTTCCAAGATCTTTGCATTATGCTTCTGAGTGTGAGTCAGTGGCAAAAACGAAACCCACTGAAATTCCCGCTTTCCACATGTCAAGTTGTAGAGACTCTTGCGAAAAGATACTGCATTTCGATGCAAAATAATTTCTAGACCATCCCAGAACATGCTGGTGCAGTAACGTCAGTAGATTACGTCACCTTGGAGAGATTTCGAGCCTTCCAGTAAGTTGAGGAATGTTCTAGATCTGACGTAAGCAGCCCCCCTGCACAGCGTTCTGGATTCTTCTTCTTTCATGAATTTGTTCTCCGCGCATATTCTGTTCATAAAGTATTGGAGTTGTAGTCTGTTGTATCCCGTATCATCTCTGCGAGTGCACGATGATGGCGACATAGCATAAGTAAAATACAACACCACGTCTCCAAACAGAGGAATTCCGAAAGAAAGTGGCGAGACACCCCCAAGAAAAAACAGCATCACGTCAATCAAACATGACGCACTTACTTTACGTCAGTGCGCGTGCGTCTCTTCTTCGATGTTTGTGAGGCGTGTGGCTTGCAGAGGAAATGTGCTGTGAGTACAAATTTTCGAGTCAACTGACGATAACGGCTGCAGTGAATTTTTCTAATTTTTTTGTATATTTTTTATGGCACCCCAGGCTCATTATCTATGTATAGTAGGAGCGATTTTGAGATCTAAAGTGTGTTCACCAGCACTTTCATCAGGTACGGCTTACGCCAAAAGTATAAAAGCGACAACCTCCAAACTTCACTTAGTTGAGAGTCCGTATTCATGCTATCTATGTCCAAAAAATGGAGTGGTTTAGGTAAATATTACGCCTTTAAACGCCAGAAAGCCACTTATTCTGAAAAGGGCGATAACTCGCAAATCATGTGTGCAATCGTACCTGGATCGGGCCTTCTATTCAACAATCTTGATTCATTTAGAAACCCCAAATTTGAAATCGATCGGTTCAGTATTTTCGGAGAAATAGGCATCTGAACTGGGTTCACATGCAATGTCAACTCAGGCTCGGTTTACATGAAAACTATAAGAGCGACCATTTTCTAGTAGTGAGTCAATTCAGAGTCCGTATTCAAGCTATCTACTGCCAAAAAATTGAGTGATTTAAATAAATATTACGCCTGTACACGAAAGACAACCAACTTGTCTCAAAAGGGCGATAACTCCCAAATCACTTAAGCAATCATCACACGCTTGAATCGTCTAATGTAACATTTTGATAAATTTGGATACCCCAAATTTGAAGCCATTCGGTTGAGTATTTTCGAAGAAACGGGCCCGGACACAATTCACACACACACACACACACACACACACACACACACACATCCATACAGACGGCACTCAGTGAGGAGAAGAAGCGCGTTCGGAACAGCATACATGCCAGCATCGATGACGCAGGTTTTCTTACGTCATTGTCAGAGTTACACTTGCATAATCGTCTCTGCGGGAGATCGGCAGTGACGTGCGTTTGTACCACAGATGCTTGCCTATGAACGTGGAAATTTTAGCCCGTCCTATTATGTTGTTTCCATTACTATGGAAACAACATAAAAAACACTAACAAAAGAGATATCAGATCTTGAAGGGAATGTCCACGCAGATAATGTTCACTTACTGGGAAACAAAAAAGTGGAACTACAGGAACTAAGGAATCTAAGAAACTAAGAAAATACAAGGCATTATAATAAGATCAAGAGCCACGTGGATTAACCAAGGGGAAAAAAACAACAAGTTACTTCTGTCAATTAGAAAGTAGAAATTATACTGAGAAAGCAATACACTTCCTGGAAAAGGAAAATGGTGAAACAATCTTTGATCAAGATGCAATTACTGAAGAGACAAGGGTGGGTGGATGTTTGGGAGTTTAACGTCCTTTTCCACCACATACGGGTGATGTCAAAGACGGGGCAACGACGATAAAGCCAGCACAAATATTTGGCCCCATCCGGGATTCGAACTTACGACCAGAGCATTGGAAGTCCAACGCTCTACCATTCGGCCACCCCAGCTCCCCCTGAAGAGACGAAGTGCTTTTATGAGAACTTACAGAAGTCCAGGGAAAATGACCTAAGTGATGTCCGTTAAACTCCCAAACACCCCACCTTCCCACCCAAGTGATGTCAGTCTTTCAACAATAGTTACAGCTCCTGCATTATCGGATGAAGAAAAAGAGTCGCTAGAGGGTCCAATTACAAAACAGGAGGTACTGCACAGACTAAAGAACATGAAGAACAATAACAGTCCTGGTACAGATGGCTTCACAACGAAATTTTATAAGTTTTCTTGTTTTTTTACAATTTTTTTTTTTAAGCGACATTGGAACATTTCTGGTTTGATCAGTCAATTATGGTTTTACTATAGGTGAATTGTCAGTTAGCCAGTGAGCAAAGATGGTAAACCTCAAAAATATTTTTAAAAATTGGCGTCGCTGAACATATCATATAAACTAGCATCAGTATGTATAGCCAGTCGACTAAAGTCTGTTCTTCCTCAGTTGGTACATAAGGACCAGAGAGGGTTTCTAAAGGGCAGATACACTGGGGAAAATTATAAGGCTGTTATTTGAGGCTTTATCCCAAACTGAAAAATTAAATATTCCAGATCTGCTCCCAACGACTGACTTTGAAAAAGCTTTCAATAGTGTGGCATGGACTTTTATTCGCAAGGCAATGACTCTGTTCAATTTTGGCCCTGACATGAAGAAATGGGTACAAACTTTTTACACTTATATTACTACTTGTATTTCTGTCAATGGCCAGTATTCACAATGGTTCAACGTAGAAAGAGGAGTCAGACTCTGCTCTCCCTATCTTTTGTTATCATGTGCTGAAATTTTTTCACTTATGATACGACAGAATCAAAATATTAAAGGTATTATGTTACGGGAAAATAAACTTGCTCTTATCTCAATTTGCAGACGATACATCATTCTTCCTTGACGGCACTGAGGACTCCTTTCTCGAGGACTCCTTTCTCGAGTGTATGGAGTAGGAAATACTCACAAGAAAGGTTTTTGGTTGAAAGAAATTTTAGATGGAATCCAGATACTTTTACCGTCTTGGGTATGAAGTACTCTGTGAATGTACTTGATATTGCAAGCATCAACCATGTGAACAAATTGGCAGAAATTTAGAAAATATTGGCGTCATGGTACAGAAGACAACTTACACCATTTGGCAAAGAGTAATAACAGTAATAAAAACTATGGCTTTATCTAAAATAGTCCTTCAGCTGCTTTTCTACTGGAGTTGGACAAAATGTTCTGATTTCTTGTGGTACAGGAAAAGAGGTAGGATAAGAAAATCTATTGTGTGCGGTCCTTATGAATACGGCAGGTTCAGAATGCTTGACTTGTTATCTTTTGCTGCATCCATAAAAATAAGCTGGCTGGGAAGATTAAGTGGTAAAGATACAAAGTTAAGAAAACTCCTCTTTCTCTTCATGCCCTGAATTTAAAAAAACAAACAAAAAAAAACCTTGAGTTGGGTGGGGAGTATGCAAATATAGTTACTCAGAAATGTCAGAGTAGTTTCTGGATTGATGCAGCAAAACACTGCTAGAAGATTACGGCCAGCTGTCTCCCTGGAACTTTTCCAGAATTCACCTCGGAAAGTATCCACTATAATCTTAATATAATAAGGGACAACAAAACTGTTCATGTGCCTGAGTGGATTAACAGTGGCATGATTTCTGTTAGTGCTGTGATCAGTGATGAGGGTAATTTTCTCACTTTTGATGAGTTTCAAAACAAGTACCCATTTACATCCACAAACTTTCTGGCATATTCTGGGTTAATTTATGCTGTTAAGTAATTTCGTGAAAAGTGTAGTCTGGTACCTGGAGCTGGTTCAGCCCCCTTATATTCAAAATGCTGGAGTATGATTCGCAGTAAGGAAGGGAGTAAAGCCGTTTACACTTTCCGTACTAGACCTCATCATGAGGCAGCATGCATAGAAAAGTGGGAAAAATGATTCAGAAATTTAAATTGAAAAAGAATACTTAAAGTACCCATTAAAAATCTAAGCTCCCAACAAAAAGCTTTCTGAAGTGTGAAAAATTATTACAGAGACGACCGTGCAAGCACAGTCAACTCTGTCACAGTTGCAGAGTTCACACAGTCTCCAGAAACGGCGACAAAACCGTGAAATTAATTCAGTCAGGGAAGTCACAAAAGCAGCAAGGAAATCACAAGATATGAAGAACTATCATCTGTCAGACAAGCAGCGTCAAGTATCGTCACTGCTTCCGACATTTCACCAACCCTCTACATCTTTCAGATTTCATGTGAAAAATAATTCAGTGGGGGAAGTCACAAAGCCAACAGGGAAATCACAAGACATGAACAAGCATCCTCAGACGATCTCAGTGCTAGAGGCTGACGTCAATGGAATTGACGTCATCCCCCCCCCCCCCCCCCCAAACAAATCCAGTCACATGGCTAATCGATCGTAGCGGATATAGTGTCATTGGTAGGACTTGAAGAGGGGAGAACCGGCAACAATAACAACAAAACAGACAAAATAACATGAAATTTGGAGAAACAACTTTGTAGGACGGGGCCGTTCCTCCTTGTTTTTTTTCCCCCCCTTTGTGTGTGTGGATGTGGGTGTGTGAGTGAGTATGTATGCAGATAAATTACTTCTAAACAATGTATGTATACAATTTTTTTTTCAGGAATAACTCTTTTCAAGTGTACTCCTTCCGCCCCATTTGTTATGTCATGTGCATGTTGTACTGTCACTGTATGAAAAAAACTCAAAAACAGAATTAAAGAAAAGAAAAAAAGAAGATACTGATACATTCTTGAAATTAAAGACACCTTTAAGATAAGTTCTACTTATCTTCACTTACAGACAACAACACTGGCATCCCTTTTCCTGCACTGTATTCACACTCGAACATGATGACTGTGGATGCTGTTCCTCCACCTGATAATACACACAATATACAAGCTTGCTGACAGTTTGGTTATGCGACATTTCCTTTTACAGTATGTATAATAAATCACAAGAATCAAACATTTTTAACATTACCATCGCAGAAACTACAAATACTAGAGGCGTCAAACTCGACATAAAGAGAGGCATAGATAAGATATATAATGGCAGATTTCATCTGAATGATCTTGACCCACGATCAAGGACATACAAGCTGCAACCAATGAATAAGAAGCCAGGCCATCTTATACACTACCATACTTACTACGGCAGTCTCGCCCTCCTGAGAAAGTCAGCTTCAGATATTCTCCCTGCATTTCAAAAACACCTGAAGCAGCTTTCCCATATGAGCCATCAGACGTGGCTGAGCTGCCCTGCAAACAAACTGCTGCCCCTTGACACTCAGCAGGTACGGTGGAAAGAGAACCACAAGCCTTGACTGAGAATGTTCCACCATGAGAGTCACGTACCTGCACACCAATACATGCACCCACATACTGTACATCAAAGACCAGCTTTAGTAAGATCTGTATGAGCTCTCACCAAGGACAGGACAAAATATATTAACAAAGTGCATCACTGAAGCTTGTCAGTATCAAAACAAATAAAATCTGGTCACACACTCCAGGCAAAAAAGCTAACATCATCAAAACTAACAATTACATAATAGAACACCACCATAAACTACAGCACAACAAAATAGAAAAAACTGATACATGCACTGAAGATGCCTCACAGCTGAACTAGGGATCTTTTTATACACGATATTCACCTCAAGCGAACGACTAAGGTCAGACAGGTTGTAGGTGGCTCTTGTCCTGGCATCAAAGTACAAACAACTGGAATTCTCTGCCTCAACAAAATCGTTGGGGCAAACAGCATTCGTTTCCCACTCAAATATATACTCGCAGCTCTCAGACACTTCGATCAGGTGAGGTGTTCCCTAAAACAATTTTAAAAAGAAGAAAAAAGAAAAGAAGTATGCCACATGTAGTACAAATGTATCCATGGAGTCATAATTGCATCAAACCAGCATATTTCTATGATGGCACATAATATTGGTTAAAACAGGAAATACAATGGAACATCACCTGAATAGTAAGTCTTTTGTAACCAATTTGTCCTGCATAGAGTAAAACAATTGAAGTTGTGAAATCACAGAAGCACAATCAACCATACACTCAACTAACATCTTTTCTTCTCCCTCTCTGAGGTAACCCTAGAAGCACAATCTCACCTGCTGAGGCCCTGGCCTGCAGCGGAAGATGATACGTGATGATGTGTTCAAAGCTGAATTCCACTCACAGGGCCAACCATTATCATACTTCATTGTGACCTCCTTGTGATTGGCATCATAAATGGGTGGAGAACGTGCCTGCCCAAGTCCCTAAAAAGAGAAAGAAAAAAAATGTAAGTAACAGAACATGACACACAGCTTGTTCAGTGCAATTAGAGCTACTGATGGCATCAATCTGTGAAGCATGCAGTTACCAGTAGGCAGTCAGCTGAGCTGGTACAGCGTTAAACTTACCCACGGGTAGTGTTCAGTATGTGAGCTTAAATCCCCCCCCCCTCCCCCCCGGGGAATATCGAACAATGAAAGTCGTATACCTGTGGAGGTTTTCCTTGTTGCACACGACAAGCAGCAGCCCCAGGAGGACAGAGTGTACCAAGGACAGGGTTAAGAGGATGACACACATTGATGTAGTATGTACCAGCTGTAGTGACATTGCTTCCCTTGGCAGGAGCCTCATCCGGTATCGCCAGGTAATGCCCAGACTGCTTAATCAAAGGTGTAAGATCCAGTATTTGACCATCCCTCTCAACCTCACACAGCACCTGCGAAAAAATCAAAACACAAACTACAAACACAGAAACAACACAAAGTACAGACACACACTAATGCATTTTACTGAATGAAGTCAAATGTAAGGTTCTGTGTTGTTCTCAGACGCATACAAAAGAAAATCTAAACAGCACAAACACTGTTACATTTTTACCTCCTGCTCACAAGCCAGGCTGGTATGCCAGTCAAAATAGTAAAGACAGCCATCAGAACTGGCCACAAAAACTGGTCGCCCCTTCCCAGCGTCCTTCTGGCAGATGAAAGAGATAATGGTTGTGCGACTGACGTTGTTGTGATGGCATACATCACCCCCACTGTAATTGAGAAGCAGCACACCATCTCTTCGGTACTCCAGCTGTGCATTAGCATTGCCTGCACTGAATGACCGCTCTTCACCATTCATTTCAGTTTGACAGGATCCTATTGAAACAGAAAAATGCGAAGTAAAACTGGAGGTTCAGACTGCTATAGCTACCTCCCCAAAGAATATCTACAGTTGTGTCTTGATTCAAGTGACAGTATGATAAATAAAATGAAAAAGAAGAAAAAGGGAAAATCAGCATACGAAATGTGTAATTTTCACATGATTCTCAAAAGGTCCATACTTAATGGTATGAATATACATATATACATGTGCATATGTACGTGTATAATGAAAATTCACATGATCAAGCAACATCAGCAACACAAGAGCAGTAATGAAAGAAAACACACACACACACACACACACACACACACACACACACACACACACACACACAATATCAAGCTCCAACCTGTCATGCTAGAGCAGGTGGTGCTGGAAACAGGGCTACACACATTGATCTTGAACAAATGCCCTTCTCTGTCATTCACCTCCCAGCCACTCGGATGATTCAATGACTTCAGGCTAAATTCATAACCTGCAAAAAGACATTCACATTGTGAAATTCTAATGTTTGAAAAAAAATTCAAGAATGTGATGGGAGTAAAGACAACTGAAATGTTTCCAGAATTACATGTAGGTAAGGCCATAAAAACATGGATGCATAAAAACCCTTCACACCCACTATAATTATGCAAGATTTTGGTTGCCTGGTGGCTGTGGTTGCTGAGGAAATGAGAGAAAAAACAAAAACAAAATTGCACTGTGACATTGACCATTAGGAGATGTCATTCAAAATGATATGCTTGGAAGCCTTGTCAATGATACCAATGTGCAAACTCTGGAATATGTAGTTTCTGAGAAAAAGCTGATCTGAATACTCTGCCAACAGAAAACAGATGACTGACACATGTACATGACAAAAGGCTAGAGCGATACAATCTAAATAGAGAAAGGAAACATATTTCTACATTAATTATGTTTTCATATACACACTATGAGGGTTGCTTTCAAATGGCATGCCATCTGTTTCAACTCATCCCATACATGTATCGTGTTACAATGAGCTGTTTCAGCAGACAAGAGCAGACTACTAACCAGTGTCAGGGTTTGTGATGCTGCAGTTCTGGCCTGGTTGCTGGGGTGTGACTGGGCAGGCAGCTGAGGTTTCCCACACAAACCCGTACTCACAGTTATTACGAACAAAGTGAGGTTGAGGACCACCTTCCTGTTCGGTAGAAAAAAATGTCAACACAAACAGTTGGTTTTGGGGCGTTTTTCAGTACAGCACATTACTGACCATTACATGCACAATGAACATGAAGAAACTCAGATGTACAAGAATATGCAACAATATAGTGCTTTCAACCTATGTAGCTTCTGCTTGTAGGTAACATGCAGTAAAGGTAGATCACTCTTGCAACTCATACAAGCTCTCACAAGGTCTTGTTAACATTAAGTCCATTCACAGACAGCTCCTGCCCCCAAACAGCCACTTCCCTTGTTACCTGAGATTCATCAGGGTCATTGTTGCATGAGAACACAATAAATGTGGACATGGTGCCACCACTGCTGCAGGGTGCACCAAGATTGTAACGGATGACCAGTTTGCCTTCCTCCATACTGACTGGGTTGTCTGACACCTGCCCCAGGCTCTGGTATCTGCATGACACAAATGTTAAATAAAATAATGACAATACGGAGCAATTTTTCCATCCTCTTGGCTGATACCTCTTAGATGATATACATGTGTTTCTGAGACGCTGCTTTTCTCTGTTTACAGTGGCTATTACACACACACACACACACACACACACACACACACACACACACACACAAATGTTCTTCTTTTTTTCTTTTTTTTTTCTAACACTGTCATCAGGCTACTACAAGACTTGTGAAAACTCACTTTTCTTGTGGATCACTTGCTGTTATGTTGATCATGCAGGCAGCAGAGTTAAATGGGCAAGTTTCACCTGGAAGAAAACAATACCCAGAAAGAAAATGTAAAAAAAAACAACCCAGTAACAGAATAAATGATTCTGAAGAGTGAAATCATATGCATCAGCCGAACTTTTGTACACTAAGTCTAGTATGCGCTGCACATATATATCTAAAATAAAACGCCATACAAGAAAACACTCTGGCACTCAAAAATATATTGGTTTATCAAATCTAAGCCACAAAGTATCATCAATGGTCAATGCATCTCCTCTTCAGATGTTTTGTAAATAAGCTTTCTGGAAAGATGCACACACAGTCAGACCAAGGCAATGGCAATGTGCAATCCCCTACAGAGCAATTTACCAGTTTCTAAGAAACAGTCAAGATTTATTTCACTGGGCAGACAATCAGATGTTGTATGCTGATAAGTACACTAAAGCCACTCTAGACAACTAAAAGTGTTTTTGTTTTAAGGTATTGATTCTGTTGAAATCTGTCTTACCTTTTCTGTGTACAAGTGACCTGCAAATGTTGAGCAAAAACTTTGTGCCATCAGCCGCTGTTTCCACATAGTTTCTATCACTGTGTGCCAGGCTGGACAAGTCATAAAACTTCCCCTGATCATCGGTATAAGTGCAGTCCACAATAGTGTGAGGTGGGCAAGCTAGCTTAGTTGGCCAGTCAAAGGTGTATGTACAGTCACCAAGCTCCTGTAGATAATGTGGCGATGGTTCTGTCTCACTCTGGCTGCATCGGAAGGTAAGGACACTCTGGCGCGTGTACTTCCCATGACAACTGTTCTTGCCTTCCCCATACACCAAGGACAGCTCTCCAGCATCATATATCAGCGTGGAGTTGGGCTTCCCTGCATGGCAGACAAGCAGATGACATGGTAATAGGAAGTAATGGTGATAGAAAGCAATGTTAAGCTTAGTTTTACCAGTTCAGCAGATTGATCTGGAGTATGTCTCATAAGGAGGGAGCTGTAGAATTTATAAAGAGACTGACCATAGTGATGGCATCAACCTTTCAATAATGCAGTCAGAAACAGTCTGGGATTACTTTAAACCCTGGCCACCATATTACCACGGCACTGAAAGTTATACCAAGAGAACAGAGATCTATACTTAATAGTGAATCACAGGTTACACCACTCTTGTTTTAACTCTGGCTACATAATATGTACATTTGTTTGTCAATAGTTTAGGGGCATGCATTATTTTCTGGAAAACTAATATTCAACAATGCTGGTGAGAGGGTTTCTACACTTGAATGTGCTAGTGTGCTAAAGTGTACTAACTAGAGGAGCAAAGCCTCCTTGGCTCACTTGAACAAACCTGAAAACTTGAACAAACTTGAACATCTGAACAAACCCACCGTCCTGCATTGGATGAGTTTGTTGAGTGGTGTGATGACTCTTTCTTGGAGTTAAATGTTATGAAAACTAAAGAGATGGTTTTTGATTTTCGATGTAACAAAAATGTGGTTGTGGAGACTGTCATACACAATCAGGCAGTACAGGTAGTTGAAGAATACAAGTACTTGGGAACAGTCATTGATGACAAACTAAGATGGGATGCCAACACAGAAGCCATAGTAAAGAAAGGTCAGCAGAGATTATATTTTCTGAGGAAACTCAACTACTTCTCTGTGGATACAAAGTTCTTGGCACTATTTTATAAGTCTTTCATTGAAAGCATTCTTACCTTCTCTTTTATTTGCTGGTTTGGCTCTCTTAGTGTTAAAAACAAAAACTCCCTCCAGAAAATTGTCAACATCAGTTCAAAAGTGATTGGTAAGCCACAGAGAAACCTTTAGGCGTTTTTTGAGCAGCAGGTCATCAGGAAGGCCAGTTCCATCTTAGGCATTCATGCTCACATTCTGTATAGAGAGTTTGAACGTCTTCCTTCTGGTCGAAGATTCAGAGCCCACTTCTGTAAAACTAACCGTCGAAAGTTCTCTTTTATCCCAACTCCAATATCCCTTCTCAACGAGAAGCACTGAGTGCCATAATTACTGTGATGTATTCAATAAGCTGCTGTTACCGCTTCTGTGATGCTTGTGATACTTTTTTTTTTTTTGCCTCATGCTTATAATTCTCCGGTTAGTCACCAAGTGCAGGATATGTGTGTGTGTGTGTGTGTGTGTGTGTGTGTGTGTGTGTGTGTGTGTGTGTGTGTGTGAGAGAGAGAGAGAGAGTGTACAATTATATGAATTTTGTGATCTTAACTTCTTTATGTGTCTTATGCTCGCCCGCATGAATTGCCCTACGGGGATAAATAAAGTATTTTTGACTTGACTTGACTTTGACTTGTGAGATGGCTCAAGGTCATTCAATAAAGTATCTTTGTAAAGCTCTTATCACTAGCTATCCTGGAGTAAGGTGTCTCTTGTGTTCATAGTTCATAAGAAAACGTCAAGGTCATTCAAATGAGATCTGTAAGTGAAGAGCTTATCAGTGACTATCATTATGCCAAGTTTGATAGCTCTAGTTTCTGTAGTTTCTGTACAAATGGTAATGTAAAATTTCTCAACAGACAGCTGCAATGACCCTGACCTTGAGTCAAGGTCATTCAAATGGGTATGTCTGCATAGGTCTCTATGCTGTCTATTATCGTGCCTTGTTTGGTGTGTCTGCTGTTTGTTGTTTCCAAGAAAATGCTAACATTAAAGTCTCCGCAAAACATCTTGAATGGCTTTGACCTTGACTCAAGGAAATTGAATACAAGTATGGCAAGACAGGTTTTGTCAATGTCTATCATCATGCAAAGTTTGACGCCTCTGGTACCCCTACATTCTGAGAAAACGGCAATTTTAAATTTCCAATGAGACAGCTTTGATGACCTTGACCTTCAGTCAAGTCATTCAAAATGGTATGTCCTGAAAGGTCTTACTGCTGTTTATCAGCAAGCCAGGTTTGGTGCTTCTGCTGTTTATTGTTTCTGAGAAAATGCCAATGTTAAGGTTTTGGAAGGTTTTCCGCAAAACAAATTGTGTGGCCTTGACCTTGACTCACAGTCACTAAATACAGGTATGCCACTAAAGGTGTTGTCAATGTCTATCATCATGCAAAGTTGGATGTCTCTGGCTTTTCTAGATTTTGAGAAAATGCCAATGTAAAATTTCCAAACAGACAGCTTTAGTGACCTTGACCTTGGTCAAGGTCAATCCTTATGGTATGTTTTGAAAGGTCTTATGGCTGTCTATCAGCGTGCCAAGTTTGGTGCCTCTGCTTTTCATTGTGTCTGAGAAAATGCCAATGTTAAGGTTTTGGAAGGTTTTCCGCAAAACAGCTTGCATGGCCTTGACCTTGAGTCACAGTCACTGAATACAGGTATGTCAGAAAAGGTGTTGTCAATGTCTATCATCATGCAAAGTTTGATGTCTCTGACTTTTCTAGATTTTGAGAAAATGCCAATGTAAAATTTTCAAACAGACAGCTTTAGTGACCTTGACCTTGGGTCAAGGTCAATCATTATGGTATGCTTTGAAAGGTCTTATGGCTGTCTATCAGTAAGCCAATTTTGGTGTCTCTGCTATTTGCAGATTCTGAGAAAAGGCCAATGTTAAGATTTACTGCGGACACACAGAGAGACAGACAGACACACAGACAGACGACGGAGGGTTATTACATAGACTCACTTTGTTACACAAGTGAGCCCAAAAAAAACCAGAATTAAATGAAGGGTGGGTGTTTGGGGGTTTAACGTCCTTTTCCACCACATATGGTGATATCAAAGACGGGGCAATGATGAAAAAGCCAGCACAAATAAATATCGAACTCACGACCCGAGCATTAGAAGTCCAACACTCTACCATTCGACCACCCCAGCTCCCCACGAATTAAATGAAGGAAAAACAAAAGCCAAAACAGTTGTGCAGACAAATTTCTATTAAAATCCCAAACAAAAAAACCCACTGCTACTCTTAGCAGAGAAAGAAGCAACATAAAGACACAAGGAAGTCCAACACAGAGTGAACATAGTGAGAAAATACAAAATATACAGTAACCATTTTTTTTTTGGGGGGGGGGGGGGAAGGGGGCTGCACCAACTGTTCACAGCTCAAGTGGTATTTCCCCAATCTATAGTCACCATTACCTTGCTACTCACCAACTGGAAAAGGAGAGTCTAAAATGCCACCTGTCTGACATGCTCCCATATTTTGGCACTCTACTGGAGGTGAATGTAGAGCGCCACATACATTAAGCAGGAATATGTATCCATCTCCAGACACATTGTAGTTGCCAGTGGACTTGTGCAGAGGTGTCAGATCAAACTGGTAGTTGTAGAGAGGGTCTACAACTTTGCAGTCACTTCCTACTGTACGCTGTAAACATGTTTACAGAGCAACTGAATAACAGTCTGCTATTTAATTCAGGAAGTGAAGCTTCAATGTCTGCACTGACTAAAAAACAGCAACCCCATTAAATACCCTTAACTAGCACAGCAAACCTCTGTATGGCTCATGTGTGACACTGACCTTGAGAGGAGGTTAACCAAAGTAAAGAACCAGAGAGGAATTGACACCATGCCATGTTAACTGTTTGTAGTGATTGTGATCTGTGAGAAAATACTGATGCTCAGCTACACCATTTTCCTGAACTTTCAGCTAGTCCCTATATGACCTTCACCTTTGGACAAAGTCACATAAAACTGTGCATTTAAAGTTTCTCATGCTATCACTGAAATGAGTCTGGTTTGGCTTGTGCTGGTGGTTGCTGAGAAAATGCTCAAGTGCAGCCAAAACTATCAATTCAGTAAACAAATACATAGAGTGGTAAATACCACTTTCAACAAAAGTGACCTAAAAAACTTCATAATGAAAAACAAGAAAAAGAAACACACAGTTATAAACTGGTGTAAAGCTCACCTGTTGCGGACAAGCACTTGGAGTCCCCCAAGAAAAGCTGTATTCACAGCTAGCACTTTCTCCTACAAACACTGGTGCACTCTTTTGGAAGTAAAACAAACACACACAAATTCCTCATCATGATCAAAAGTACAAAATCTGAGAGAAAACAATAGTTGCACTAATCTCACTACAACTACAGTAACCCTTGTATGGCTCACACATGCTGTAAATGTGAAACTGCCGGGCAAGACTACCTAACCTTTCATGCATAAGTGCAATGGAGTTTCAACATTACTGTGATCAGAAGTCATCCTGGCCCTGACACTGAAAGCCTTGTTATTATTATTATTATTATTCAGTTGTGTTTCAGACACTTGCTCTAGTCAAGATGTGTGACTGTCAGCAATCTGATTCAAATCAATCAAAGGGTATGTAACTCTGTTGCGACAGCAACAAGCAAAGCTGTAGTACCAGGTGGGATGGTGTGTAGGGGGCGAATGCTCACTGCTCATACTGAACTAACTGTACCTCGGATGCAGCACAGTGGAAGTTAATGCGCATACTGCGGTGTGCTTGAGTAGCAGTCCCACGGTGACACAGTGTACCACCAACATAGCGTAAGGTGATGGTGCCATCATCAGCTACTTGCGGTTTGGACTGAATGTAACCAAGACCAAAGGCCTGCTGTCCACCTGTCTGGCAGCCACCCACAGGTCCACCTGGAACAAGCAAGACACACCAAACTATTTGCACTGCACACTTTGACAGGACAAAATATGAAGAACTGACATAATATGGAACCAGAGAGGCAAGAGCCTCCATGGCTCCCTTGTGACAAGGGTCAAGGTCATTCACAAGAGTATGTTTGTAAAGCTCTTATTAGACCAGTCAAAATACTGTTAAATAGGCAAGAGGTGGAAATCTCTGCAATAGAATTTTTTTTTTTTGCGGATTTATAATCTACAATGTGTAGTAAATCACACAGATAAAAGTAGGACACCAGAATTTTAGTCCTACTGGCTAAAATGTAGGTCACAAAAATAGGTCATAATTTACTACGACCACCTCTTATCACAAACCTTGCGATGGCATTTTCACGGAAAGTATTGTAGTTAAAAGCTTCAAACTTTGCACAACGATAGTACATGATGACTTCCTACTATTATTCATTTGCCTGACCTCTGTTGAAGGTCAAGGTCACCAAGGTCATGGCATATGTTCGCGAGAGTACACCATGGAGTTCGTCACAAGTGTGACACAACTCTTCAACTTCAAAAATAACGAATGCTAGGCAAAACTGTTATGGATAAGATATTTATATCTACAGTTAAGTCAAAACACGAGATTTTGTATTAGTTTTGGTGTTTACTTTTGAAACTGAACTATGAGTGCTATGATTGCTACTATAGCCACCTCTCATGTAAACCATACGCTTGCATCTTCTTTGAGGCTGTTGTAGTCTAAAGCTTCAAACATTCCATAACCATATTCAACAGTAAGAACTTTCTAGATTTATCCTTCTGCATGACCTTTCTTGAAGGTCAAGGTCATCAAGGTCATGGCATACTGGCAATATGATGTAGAGATTGTGATGTAGAGTCCAAAATGTGTGACACAACATATATAGGAATGTTAGGCAAAACTGGTGTGTTTATATGATAGGTATTTATCTAAAGGTAATTTAAAAGACGAACTACATTTTTTTAAGTAAGTGTAGTTTTTTTTGTTTTTGTTGTTGTTGTTGTTGTTTTTTTTTTGGGGGGGGGGGGGGGTGAGGAGGAGGGGGGGTATGAATGTTCAAAATTGAAACTTCAATGTTACCGTGACAAACCCTATGGCGGCATTTCCTTGGACACAGTTATAGTCTAAAGATGCACCCTTTTCACAGCAACTATTAACAAGACCTTTCTCGATTTGTCAATTTGCATGACCTCTTGTGATGACCAAGGTCACCAAGGTCACCAAGGTCGTGGTATACTTGTGGTTAACCTGTTAGCATGTGTCATGTGTCAAACTTGACGTATCCGGTATATTATGACTGCATTCAAGGGCAAATTTAACGATTAAAAACTGTCAGTAAGACACTCTTTCTGCATCTGCTTGACTATACTAAATACATGTCAAGGTCACAGAACAGTGTGCTATAATACTGATGAATGTAATGTAACTTTGTCAGTGCTAGGCCCTTGCAATGATCACCTCAGCCTTGGCAAAGAGGTAATCAGAAGCACAGACGTCAGTTGGTACCTGAAAATGTTAACCTTATAGGCAGGTCATTTGAGAGGACCGGTGAATGTTTGGGGGTTTAACGTCCTTTTCCGCCGCTTATGGGTTATATCAAAGATGGGGCAAAGAGACAAGGCCGGAACAACTTGAACATTTGACCCCAGCTGGGATTCGAACTTAGGACCCGAGCATTGAAAGACCAACGCTCATCCGCTCGGTTATCCCGGCTCCCCCAGGTCATTTTGGTCTTTATAGCCATCAGCTTAAATCTTCACACACCTTATCTGATTTATGTGTTCACTGAGGAGCACTTCGGTTCACCGTTTTTCACTTGAGTAACCCTGACAAGGAATATCAGTCTTTCTTCTTTTTTTTCATTTCTTTTGTTTTAATAACAGAACCTGCATGCGTTGGATTCAATGTTAAACACACACACACACACACACACACACACACACACACACACACACACACACACACACACACACACACACATCCTACCCCTGAATCTGACAATTAATGTGTGTATTGGTTAAGGTGTTTGTTGTAGTATATTTCGTACTTTACAACACCCCATCACAGAAGATCTAAAACGCGTATTGAGTGTATTCTCTTGGATAAAGGCCTATATATCCATGACCATCCGTCATTTCTCTGATCGCACTTTTGCAGAACGGCTCCTTTTCCTCGAAGTCCTTACTTCCCGTGGGTGCATTACCTCTGTATGCAGTTACGTGTAGTATGTCCTTTTGTCCGAGGTCTTCTGTCTGTCATTGTCATGCCATACATCACTGTAGCTCAGTTCTGCTAGACTTTAGGTGACTCGGCAGTGTGTTTTCAGTTCACTGATTTCACATTTCATTCTAGATATTTGTTGCTGGCTTTTGTGACAAGTTGGTACAGTTGTACACCGAGAACGTGACAACCAGCAGACATGAAGTAGAATGTGTTACGCACGTTTTACGCAGTTCAGCTGAAAGGTTTAGTCTGCGCACTATCACGGATATTTCTAGTTCTGATCACGTTAGGTTTCCATACTTTTTCAGGCCTTTCCCCTTTCTTCAAGTGAAGTCGCAGGAAGGCTAGCGTGAACACTGCAGTGAGTGTATTAACGAATGATCAGTCTGGAGGATGTGGTATTTTTAAAAACTGGAATAAACACACAACCAGTTACTTAAAAATCATGATGTTAGGTAACTGATAACTTTTACTCTTTTTTTTCAGCCTACAGAGTAAGTGGTCCAAACACTCGTTGAATGAGGTACGAAAAAGTGAAGGTTTACAGAACACGAAAGTCAGCAACATGAAAGTCTTGTAACGTTTGCATTTTGTGCATTTCAGTTTATAATGTGTTTCCAGTTCTTCAGTCAATCATAGTAGTAACTTTCGGTCACCATCCCACCACACTGAGTCGGCACCAGTGCAGTAAAGCGCATGTCGCTATATCGCACATTAAAAACTAGCTTTTGTCCTCATGCCGCATCCCACGGGATTCTCGGCCGTACCCTTCGTTAGCGTTGGTAAAGCGCACCTTCAGGTGTAAAATCATGAACATCGAGCTTTTCCGGTGTGTTGCTGACCGCGCGGTGAGTGACAGCTTGTTTACTTTTCGGAGCTACAGCGGTGGTCAGCAGGCCGGGAAAGAGAAACAAACGGGGCACTGCGTATGGAAACTCAGCCATGCCAAAATCACACCAAATTAATTACAATTTCTTAATTAATTACGTCAATTCAACAAGTTGTGTGTCCTAACTTACTTTTCCATGAGCAGAATGCCCATACCGACCTGATGGAAGTGAAAAAAATTCTATTGCAGAGATTCCGAGGTCAAAATTAGATTGGGTAGACTATATCGCTATCTATCATCAAGCCACGTAAGGTGTCTCTGGCATTCCAAGTTCCTGGCAACATTACAATTTTATCCAAAATAGTTTGTATGGTCTTGACCTTGGGTCAAGGTCTTTCAAATGAGATCTCATCAATGCCTATCATTATGCCCAGGTTGACGCCTATAGTATTTGTAGTTCCTCTGAAAACAGTAATGTTAAAATTCACAACAGACAGCTTTAATGACCTTGACCTTCAGTCAAGGCCATTCAAAAATCAATGTTCAAAAGTTGAAGTATCAAGTTTTTATTTTTTATTTTTTTGTAAACCCTATCACCCACCTGGTGACTGGGACATCAAAGGGAAGAGGTAAAAATACTTGATGAGTATTACATAGCTGAGTTTTATCCAAACCCACCTGGGCAGGTAGATCCAGCAATTTCATTGATGGGCCTGCAGACATTGATGTGGTAACGTAGATTCTGGTGTGATGCACGAGAATCCTGTACCTCCCAATTACCAGTAATCTTGGAAAGAGGGGTCAAATCATACTGATGGCCAGCACTGTCTTGTACCACACAATCCACAGGTTGAGGTGGACAGCTCAATGGTGTTGACAAACGAAACAGGTACTCTTCTCTTTCTTGGCGAACAAATCTTGGTGCTATCTCATCTCCTGCTTCTCTATCACAAGCAAGTTCAATTTTCACTCGTGTCTGTTGACCTGCATACAGAACAGCAAGAAATCAGCAAATATGCCACACACACACACACACACACACACACACACACACACACACACACACACACACACACAGAGCTTTCAGCTTCCTCACCTGCAACTTCTTCATGTCCTTGGTATATGAGCAAAATATTTTCCTCCGTAAACTCCAGCTCCTCATGATCACCATATGTCAATGGCACAGTGATATTTGACTGTAGCACTTCACATACGCTTGCAGTTTTGTTTCTCAGTTGGCCACAGCTTTGGGATGAAACTGGTCCACAAATGTTCAGCTGGAAAACACACACACACACACACACACACACACACACACACACACACACACACACAGACCGTACCATATTACATTACTGCATATATATATTATCAACATGAAATATAAAGAAATTCTCCCAAGTCTGTGGCCTGATCTCGTTTAGTCGGCATTTCCAAGCCTAATTCATATTTTTCTTTCTGGCCTATGTGGACTTCAACGTGAAAAGCTGCAAAATATTGAAAAGTCCCTGCTATTATTATAAGCAGCTTTTAAATGTGTGTATAATGTTAAATGTTGAGCTGATCATGCCGTATAAGTCAAACTGGATTATAAATACAGTCTGAATCCTTACAGCTCTGGGATCCAGCAACCATCATACTTGTGATACTGAATACAGGAATACTAGAGGAGCAAAGCCTCCTTGGCTTACTTGTGAGATGGGATGAGGTCATTCAAAACAAGTATGTTTGTAAATAAAAGCGACACAAAAGGGACAAAAAACACTTAACTTTCACAAAGGACGGCACGGGTCAACGTTTCGGCTTTCGCCTTTCTCAGGACACAAACAAATGGGGCATAACTTTAACAAACTAACAAAAGGTAACTCTGCGGACGTACTGACATACACAGCGCGGGGAAAAAAAACAACAAAAAAACGGTGGGCGAGAAAAGGACCAGAAAACAATAGTAAAAATATCACAACACCCATCCTTTGGTGACAGAAGTCCATGGTCTTCTGTCACCAAAGGATGGGTGTTGTGATATTTTTACTATTGTTTTCTGGTCCTTTTCTCGCCCACCGTGTTTTTGGGGGTTTTTTTCCCCGCGCCATGTATGTCAGTACGTCCGCAGAGTTACCTTTTGTTTGTTTGTTTGTTGAAGTTATGTCCCATTTGTTTGTGTCCTGAGGAAGGCGAAAGCCGAAACGTTGACCCGTGCCGTCCTTTGTGAAAGTTAAGTGGTTTCTGTCCCTTTTGTGTCGCTTTTACTTGCTTAACTTGTAACCACTTCGCAGTCATTACCGTTTCCTTTTCTATGTTTGTAAAGCTATTATCACTAGCTATCCTGAAGTAAGGTGTCTCTTGTGTGCATAGAAAATGGCAAATGGCAATATAACAGTTTTCCAAGGACAGCTTCTATGACCTTGACCTTGGGTCAAGGTCATTCAAATGAGATCTGTAAGTGAAGAGCTTATCAGTGACTATCATTATGCCAAGTTTGATAGCTCTAGTTTCTGTACAAATGGTAATGTAGAATTTCCCAACAGACAGCTGTAATCACCTTGACCTTGAGTCAAGGTCATTCAAATGGGTATGTCTGCATAGGTCTCTTTGCTGTCTATCATCGTGCCTTGTTGGATGTCTCTGCTGTTTGTTGTTTCCAAGAAAATGCTAACGTTAAAGTCTCCGCAAAACATCTTAAATGGCCTTGACCTTGACTCAAGGAAATTGAATACAAGTATGGCAAGACAGGTTTTGTCAATGTCTATCATCATGCAAAGTTTGATGCCTCTGGTACCCCTACATTCTGAGAAAACGGCAATTTTAAATTTCCAATGAGACAGCTTTGATGACCTTGACCTTCAGTCAAGTCATTCAAAATGGTATGTCTTGAAAGGTCTTACTGCTGTTTATCAGCAAGCCAGGTTTGGTGCTTCTGCTGTTTATTGTTTCTGAGAAAATGCCAATGTTAAGGTTTTGGAAGGTTTTCCGCAAAACAAATTGTGTGGCCTTGACCTTGACTCACAGTCACTAAATACAGGTATGTCAGTAAAGGTGTTGTCAATGTCTATCATCATGCAAAGTTGGGTGTCTCTGGCTTTTCTAGATTCTGAGAAAATGCCAATGTAAAATAGACAGCTTTAGTGACCTTGACCTTGGGTTACGGTCAACATATGGTACGTTTTGAAAGGTCTTATGGCTGTCTATCAGCATGCCAGGTTTGGTGCTTCTGCTGTTCATTGTTTCTGAGAAAATGCCAGGTTTTGAAGGTTTTCCGCAAAACAGCTTGCGTGGCCTTGACCTTGACTCACAGTCACTGAATACAGGTACATCAGTAAAGGTGTTGTCAATGTCTATTGTCATGCAAAGTTTGATGTCTCTGGCTTTTCTAGATTCTGAGAAAATGCCAAAGTAAAATTTCCCACACAGACAGACAGACAGACACACACACACACACACACACACACACACACACACACACACACAACGGAGGGTTATTACATAGACTCACTTTGTTACACAAGTGAGCCAATAAAGGAAAGAATGCTCATTTGACTGTTCGCTTTTCAAAATAAAGCACAGGACAAAGCATGCATCACATAGAAATATCTGACCAGGACATTTATCCTTACCCGGAATGTACGTGTCTTGTCCTGGGAGTGAACAAGGTAAAAATCACTCCCATCCCCTGTTTTTTTGAGAGGTTGCAGATTGAAAGTGAAGTTGGTGTTGGGATCTGTGATCATACACAAGTCTGTAGCCTGGACTCTTTCTTCCTCATCAGGCAAGGCACATGCAGCATCTGTGTACCACAGAACCTCCAAGGAACAGTTTAGTTCTCGTGGTACACTTGGACCTCTTGACTGCAAATCAAAAAAGAAAGAATAAAAAAAAAAAGGTTCCAAGAGCAGCTTTGCAGAAAACACAGCATTAAACAAGCTTCCACAAACAGTGCCATACTAAGTGTTCTACTTTGTATTTCTGAAGCTCAGCCTCAGAATTACACACTCACACACACTAATCGCATGAGCACACACACACACACACACAGCGAAAACCACAAAGAAAGAAAGAGAGTTAACAGAGTAGATGCACAGAATGCCAGAAGTAAATGTGATGAGTAGCTTGAAGCTCTAGACAAACTGACCTGCTGACCCTTGGAACAGATGAAGTGAATGGTGGTGGTGTAACGGACTCCCTCCCCTCCTGAAGCACACAGGTCTCCATCAGTGTAAACCAGACTTACATAATCCGCTCGACCCTTCTCCACAGTTGGTCTGCCTTTAACCTGGCCCAAATTCTTATGGGATACAGTCTCCTATGGAGTAAAAAAAATAATTTTTTTTTAAAGCTACAGGTTAGAGTTGGAAGGAAAGAACAGAGGCAGCTGTAGAGCAAGAGTGCAATCCACACATCAGTGGAAGCCTCAATGACTGAAGAGATGAAGACACACTGCTGTAAAACATGCATAAAGATTGGATGTGAAAAACGCACTGTATCCACAACTGCGCAATTACGGATCAAAGTGGGAATACTGGGATAAACAAACTCAACAGTAAACGAAAGGTATGTTAAGCAGCCACAGTGACAGTTTTACAGAAAACAAATGATCAATACACAATAAGCAGTTTCTACACACACGTACACACTCACTTTCAACCAAATCAACTAGATGCCCCTACATGGTCCACCCCTTGTCGTGGGGTAGTGGATTGTGTACCTCAATGACCCAGAGAACTATGCCAGCCGGAGCACATGCTCCTGGCAGGGTCACCCAAGCTGGACAGGTCGAAGGGTAGAGGTCAGACGAATGTGGACCACCTCTCCAAGAGGCTAAACAGGTATGCGTAGGGTTAACAGCCCTACCTGTAAAAAACACTAAGTTACAGAAGCATCGACAGCAACAAACCAAAACATTCACCTGGGCGAGGAAGGGTCTCCATCCCGGAGACCTATGACGCATTGCAGTGAAAGCCGAAAGGAAGCTGCAAGGCCGATCCCCCTTCTAACACCCAGGACAACGACGAGAGTAGCCACATGGAACATCAGGACAATGTATGAAGTAGGAAGGACCATACAAGTAGCAAGAGAGATGAAGAACTACAAGAAAGGAGTACTGGGACCGGGTGAGACAAGGTGGCTACAGACAGGACAGCTGAGATTTTCATCGGGAGAGCAATTGCTGTACTCTGGACACACAGAGGATGGAGCCCCCCCACACTGAGGGCGTGGCCCTGATGCTGGCACCGGAGGCACAGCGGGCACTCATCGGCTGGGAACCTGTCAACTCCCGCATCATCACAGCCAAATTCATCACCAAGAAAAAAGGCATCAAGCTGAACATCATCCAGTGCTACGCTCCCACCAATGATGCGGAAGAGGAGAAAAAAGATGACTTCTACCAACAACTGCAGAGAGTGATAGATAGAGGAGGAGCCAAGGACATGACCATACTGATGGGAGACTTCAACGCCAAGATTGGATCAGACAACACAGGCTACGAGGACACCATGGGAACACACGGACTGGGACAGATGAACAAAAATGGCGAGCGCTTTGCAGACTTTTGTGCCCTGAACCAGCTAGTGATAGGAGGCAGCATCTTCCCACACAAGCGCATCCACAAAGCCACATGGAGATCGCCGGACCATGTCACGGAGAACCAGATTGATCACATCTGCATCAGCCGGAAGTTCAGGAGATCGTGGCGAGATGTGCGCGTGATGAGGGGTGCCGATGTATCATCAGACCACCACCTTCTTGCAACAACATTGAGACTTCGGCTTAAGAGGCACACCAACGCCAACAGCACACGGACCAGGTACAACATTGGACTACTCAGGAACATAGACACACAAGCAGCATTCCGGATCAGCCTTTCCAACAGGTTCCAGCCACTGCAAGACCTGATAGAAGACAGTGAAATGGACATCGAGACACACTGGGAACACAGCAAGAAACTCTGGCAGGACACATGCAAAGAGGTCCTTGGCAAGAGAAAGACCCAACACAAGGAATGGATCTCTGCTGATACCATCCAGAAGCTGGAAGTTAGGAAAGAGAAGAAAACTGCACTGAACACAAGCCGAACAAGAAGAGCTAAGGCAAAGGCACAGGAAGAATACACAGCAGCTGACAGAGAAGTGAAGAGGAGCACCAGGAGGGACAGGAGGGACTACATCGACAACCTGACCAGTCAAGCAGAGGAAGCAGCCCGACAAGGGAATCTAAAAGACCTGTACCAGATGACCAAGAAGCTCGCAGGCAAATTTCAGCAGACAGACAAACCAGTGAAGGACAAGAACAGGCACCCACTGACAACAACTGAGGAACAGCTGAAGCGATGGGCAGAACACTTCAGGGAGCTGTTAAATCGCCCAATCCCTGAAACACCACCAGACATCCCACCAGCAGAGACAGAACTACCCATCAACTGCGACAAGCCCTCTAAGGCGGAGATCAGGAAAGCCATCATGACACTGAGAAATGGGAAAGCTGCAGGGCCGGACGAGATACCAGCAGAAGCCATCAAAGCAGACACAGAGACAGCCGTCAACATGCTGCACAGCCTATTCAGCAAAATCTGGGAGAAGGAAGAGGTGCCAGCCCAGTGGAAAGAAGGGATCGTCATCAAGCTGCCAAAGAAAGGGGACCTCAGGGACTGCAGCAACTACCGAGGGATCATGCTCCTGTCAGTGCCAGGCAAGGTTCTCAACAGAATTCTACTGGAGAGGATGAGAGAGGCAGTCGACCCCATGCTCCGTGACCAGCAGGCGGGCTTTCGCAGGAACAGGTCCTGCGCTGACCAGATCACCAGCCTATGCATCATTGTTGAGCAGTCACTGGAGTGGAACTCCCCCCTCTACATCAACTTCATAGACTATGAGAAGGCTTTCGACAGTGTAGACAGAGAGGCACTGTGGAAGCTGCTAAGGCACTATGGAGTTCCTGGGAAGATCATCTCCCTGATCCGGTGCACCTACCAAGACATGAGCTGCAGGATTGCCCATGCCGGCCAGTTGTCAGAAAGCTTCAAGGTGAAGACCGGAGTCTGCCAGGGATGCCTGTTGTCCCCTTTTCTCTTCCTCCTGGTCATCGACTGGATCATGAAGACCACTACAGCAGGCAGGAAAAACGGGATACAGTGGACACTCTGGACGCAGCTGGATGATCTCGACTTCGCGGACGACCTGGCGCTCCAGTCTCACAGCCACAGCCAGATGCAGGACAAGACTACGTGCCTGGAAGCCACATCAGCCGGAACAGGGCTCAAGATCAACAGGAAGAAAACCGAGCTGATGAAGATCAACACCACTGCCAACACACCAGTCACAGTCGGGGGAGAGCCCATCAGGGAGGTGGAGTCTTTTGTCTTCCTGGGGAGTGTGGTTGATGGACAGGGAGGTACAGACCGAGACGTCACAGCCAGAATCGGCAAGGCAAGAGCAGCAATGGTCATGCTGAGTGAGTGAGTTTTTAGGGCTTAAAGCTGCGCAAGCCACAAAGACTAATTCGCGGCTGAGTGTGCCTGCACTACATGAAAAAAACAAAAATGTAACGTTGGACAAAGGATGCAGACTGGTCTACGGGGCAATATAAACCTAGGACATGCAGGAGATGCTGCACCTTCATGCTAATTTATCGAACTCCCGGTTACAAAAAAGCGTAGAAAACAAACGACAATTACAACTAGGTAAAACAAAGATAAATACTAAGCGCATATACAGCAAATATTGCAACTTATCATCTCCTAGGCGCAATAAACCAGTTCGCAGCATATGCCCAACATCACTTATTCCTAACCACTGGTAGTGCAGACGTGAGTGAGAGGTTGAAAAGAAGAAATATAGATGAAAGGGCTGAACTTAGAAATCAGCTGAGAGAAGAGAGGAAGGACAGAGCGGCTAAATTCGGGAGGTTTTAAAGAGAAAGAGACAGGCGAATGGGCTGGTGAGGGATAGACAGAGAGGTAGGAAGGAAAATTCCTTAGTTGCCAATGAAGACAACATGCCTGGGAGGCAGTTGGAGAACAGACCGCTCCAACACGGAACCAGAGAGTGGTGCGTTGTGAAGGTCTTCAACGTGACAGGTGCGCGAACAAAGCCCGCCAGGCTGAAGACCAGGTGGGGGGAATCCAGTGAAGTCGGCCTTCAGAAATGACCCTCAGATGTCTCACTGGACCAAGGGTCAGCAGACACCCGCTTACTGACCTCCCCCCGGAGGAGATTTTAAGAGAGCAAAAGACAGGTGAATGGACCGATGGAGGCAGAAGTAAGAGTAAAGAAAGAGCAAAAGGGGTGGGCAAGCTTGGCGAAAACAGCCCCGCCGCGTGAAGGCGAGCCCATGGGGCCAATCGTCATGCTGAAGAACGTCTGGGCATCCAAAGCTGTCAGCATAAGAATCAAACTTCGCATCTTCAACTCCAACGTGAAGTCAGTTCTGCTGTACGGATGCGAAACATGGAGGACAACAAAGACGATGCAGCAGAAGATCCAGAAATTTCTCAACACCTGTCTGAGGCGCATCTTCAACATCCGATGGCCAGAGAAGATCCGGAACGAAGAGCTGTGGGAGCGAGCGGAGCAGGAACCAGTGGCCAAGCAGATCCTGCGGAGGAAGTGGGGCTGGATTGGACACACCCTCAGGAAGCCAGCATCCAGCACCACACGCCAAGCCCTGACATGGAACCCGCAGGGGAAAAGGAAGAGAGGCCGGCCTCGCAACAGCTGGAGGCAGGACACTGAGGCAGAGCTATGCAAGCAGGGGACCAACTGGACTGGAGTGGCAAGAATAGCCCAGAACAGAGTGCGATGGCGAAGGGTTGTCGATGGCCTATGCTCCACGTGGAGCCAGGGGCCTAAGTAAGTAAGTAAGTAAGTAACTAGATGCACAAACAGTAATGTTGTAAATACTGTCCCAAGCAGCCCTGCCAACAGAAGAGCACAGACGAGAACACAACACAACAGAGACTATAAAACATGTACCCAGTAACCAAAAACCTATAAGACAAAACCTTTATTATTTGTCCCTCACACAATAATGCCCATCCTTGCCACTTTATTACATCCATCCATTTCATTTCTCTCTCTCTCTCTTTCTGATCACCTTCATCTAGATCTGCGGATATTTGGGGACTTGATTTTAGTTGACAGGTTCTTTCTTTTTGTCAATGTCACTATAACTAGTATAAGCAGAAAACCACAATGCCATAGTAATACACACCCCAGTCCCACGGACTATAGTGTCACATGCAGCAGCAAAAGTGTCACAGCCCCCGTTAGTCAGGCCATGGACTGGATTGAGTGGTCGACAAACATTGATGTAAAACTTGCGACGATTTGCAGGGTCACTGTCATCCAGCACAACCCAGTTTTCACCTTCTAGGGACTTGGACAAACTGAACATAAAACAATAATTTGCAAACATAGGCAACTTCCACCTGAAGGCTGGTTGTGAAGGATGCTTCCAGTAACACGTATCAACATACAAAACTGAATATAAATAGGTAGGGGTGTTTGAAAAATACAACAACAAAATGACTGGAACGAAACTAATCTGTGCCAAATCCTACAACTGTAAAACTATGTGCTGGTGGTAGGGGGGCGGGGGCTGGTGAGGGGTTATACAGATCTGGAAAACTGGAAAATTTATTGTATTGCATCTGTAAACAGTGTACCGTATTCCAACTGCAAAAAACTTTTCTGTAAAGAGATACTGCCAAATGAAGCAAGTACCTTGATAAATCATATTCAGTTCCAGACCCATCCACTGCCACACACTCAACAGGCTGTGTGGGGCATGCATAAGCAGTCAGCCACTTGAAGTTGTATGTGTGTCCCTGCTCATGCACAAACTCCGGGTTGCCAGTTCCTGCGTCTGGGTCACACACAAAGGCAATCTCTGTTTTCCGTGGAGTGTGTTTGGCATTATTGTATGCCTCACCATTGGTGTAAGTCAAATTCAGCACACCATCAAAGTATTCCAAGTTTCCGCTGGGCTCTCCTGCGTTTTTCTCATCACTAGGAAAATGGAAAATTTAATATAAAAATTTGTTTAAAAAAAAAAAAAAAAATGAAGGAAAAGCTGAAGGACAATTGTCTAAATCTATGTAGACTAATGCCTATTAGATTAGTGTGTTATACTTATGATTTTTTTTTTCCAGCTATTGGCATCATCAGATATTAACAAATGGCATTTTCAAAGGTAAAAGTTCAAACATTTACGCATACACGACGAATACAGATTCGCTCACCCCTGAACAATGACACAGATCTGAAGGTACACTATTTATTTATCTGTCTACCTGTCTCCTGGTCAGTCTCTTTCTCACACAAAAACACCTTATTGCTCTGACCTGGCAGACCACAAATGTATGGGTTGTTACCTTGCGGATCCAGCTGGTTTAACTTGGCAGACAGCAGCATTGTCATGTGGTGCTTCCTGACAGTGGTCACCGGACAACTTGTCACATACATTAATGTAATAGTCAAATTCACCGTTTGACACCTTGTAGCCTTGTGGCTTTTTCAACTGGGACAAATCAAAGCTGTAGCCTGCAATACAAACAGAAAGCACTTCCGTTCATGAGAATGAGACTAAAGATGTATCTGTTTCACTCATTCTCCTTTGAGCACTGATTTAAATCAATCACTAAACCTTGGTATGATCTAAACAAAACTAGGATGGCAAAGGGCAGTCACTCAAAAGAGAAGTCACTCAAAATAAATCTTGCCACCCTGGTATTATTGTGCCAAGTTTGATGCTTCTACTATTCATAGCTGCTGGGAAAACGCCAGCAATAAGGTCTGCCACAGACAACAGACACATGATGGAGGGCTCTACAGCAGCTGTGTTTACAGGCATGAGCCAACCATGATGTGAAACCTAGGAAGATAATGTTACAGCAGCACTTGAGCATTCTTCATCGCATCATTCAACATGACACTCATTCCAGCAAAATGCAACCCTGTAACATTATACATTTAGCTCCTGCAGCAGGCGAGGTAACAAACCCGGCGAACAGGGTCCATGAGCACCCCGCGACCGGTCATGCGCGACCCGCGCAGGGTCAAAGGCGGCGAGCGACAGGTTGAAATTGGTCATGAGCGACGGACGGCAATCGGCGACTGATTATACTCCACCCGGGAGGTGGCCGCGACCGGTCACGGACGGCGGGCGACTGGCTATACGCGACCCGCGCAAGGTCATGAGCGGCGTGCGACAGGCCAAAATTGGTCATGGACGGCCATCGGGCGATGAGTGGCGACTGGTTACGGGCAGCGGGCGATCGTCCATAAGCATGTATGGAAATATGCGTTTGATGAAAGTGTCTGTGTTTAATGTACCTGTGCTTTAAAACCTAGACAATGTTTTTAACAGATGAATTTTGTCCACAAGTAAGGACTCAAGCATCTACAATTCTGTGACATATTCGTGCTTGTGTGTGTCCTTGAAAAACCATTTTAGCAAGTGTACAGTCTAACATCTTAATGTCTGACAAAAAGAACAGAAATCACACACACACACACACACACACACACACACACACGTCTGACAAAAAGAACATAAATCACACACACACACACACACACACACACACACACACACACACACACACACACACCTCTAAAAAAAAGAAAGCCACACACATACGGCGCGACGATTTATATTCCAAGCGAATCAACATCCTAAATCAGCCACGACTGATGGCCAAAGCTTCGAGATGCAGGGGCATGTTGTACTTCACACTTCAGCCGCCCAACAGATTCTAAGCTCTAGGCTGATTGACATGTTCTTCGACAGGTCCTGGGAAAGATATTCTTCCGTGTAAGCCAATCAGAGCAATGCAAGTCCCACAACATGAGTGTCAACCAGTACTGGGATGACCGCCCGCCGTTAAGGTGTGTTTTTGTGGTTGTCAATCATGGTCAATCCTTGCTTGACAACACGTATGTCTCCATACAAACGGAGCTGATGTGTATTGTAAAAACAATAGACCTCAAGCTGCTCGGCACGGTTGGCCACCCACCAACACTGGCGCCTTTCTGACTGGCTCACACGGAAGAGCGTCGCCCCCGTGTGTCTAAGTGCATGTCAATCAAGTGGTGGCGCCTTTCTGATTGGCTCATACGGAAGAGCGTCGCCCCCATGTGTCTAAGTGCATGTCAATCAAGTGATGGCGCCTTTCTCATTGGCTCATACGGAAGAGCGTCGCCCCGTGTGTCTAAGTGCATGTCAATCAAGTGGTGGCGCCTTTCTGATTGGCTCACACGGAAGAGCGTCGCCCGAGTGTGTCTAAGTGCATGTCAATCAAGCGAGATTAGCACGCGTTGTTTTCTCACGGCGCACAGGTGTCCGTGTCTATCATGAGTTGAGTGGCACTTATCACTTCTTTGGTCAGGGTCACACAGGTGTACAGGAGGGTTTGTGTGTGTGTGTGTGTGTGGGGGGGGGGGGGGGGTCCCGGCACCACATTACCTCCCCCCCCCCCCCCCTCTCTTGCTATGTCTTCCTATTCTGCACCACATTACCCCTCCCCTCCAACCCCCTCTCCTGCTATCTCCTCCTATTCTGCTTTTGAAGCTCTTCCCGTTTCCGTCAGTCGTTTCTGTTCAGTTCCGTTCAAGATGGTATATCTGCGAGGTCGTTCGTGGACAACATGGTTGACCCTCATGCTTGACAACACGCATGTCTCCATACAAACGGAGTTGATGTGTTTTGTGGTGTTAACAAAAATAGACCTCAAGCTGATCCGCACGGTTGGTTGGCTTGGCCACCTACCAGACATCACTAGCGCCTTTCTGACTGGCTCACAGGGAAGAGCGTTGCCCCCGTGTGTCTAAGTGCATGTCAGTCAAGCGGGATTAGCACGCGTTGTTTTCTCACCGCGCACAGGTGGCCGACGTGTCGATCATGAGTTGAGTGGCACTTATCACTTCTTTGGTCACGATCACACAGATGTACAGGAGGGCCAAGTAACAAAGGAGGTGTGATGTGGGTTGTTGCTGTCGTTAATGTTTTTTGCTGATTGTGTGTGTGTGTGCGTGTGCGTGCGTGCGTGCGTGCGCGCGCGCCTGCCGCTAATAACCATCTGTGGGTCGCCTATGACCAGCCGCCGGTAGTTCATGGCCAGTCGCTCATGACCAGTCGCTCATGACCAGTCGCTCACAACACTCACACGTCGCTCATGACCAATTTCGACCTGTCGCCCGCCGCCTTTGACCTTGCGCGGGTCGCGTATGACCGGTCGCAGGGCGCTCACGGACCCTGTTCGCCGGGTTTGTTATAATTATGAGCAGGCTGACAGACATTAAAAATTAACAAATGGGAAATTCATTAGATATTCTAGATGTTTATCAGCAGATTTACAACAGTGATGTACAGCAGAAGTGTGACATTTCTTCTGACACCAGTGTGGTCCTATGCATTTTTATCAACAAGAATTTGTGTAACTTACCACTGATATATATGACTAGACAGTGACAAGTACCACTGACCTGCTTGTGTGTCCACTACTCTGCAGTCTGAACCTTGCTGGTGGGAAAGAGGACAAGCAGCTGCTGTGTGCCATTCAAACTGCTTGAAACAATAATCTGATGAACTGAACACCAGTACAGGACCGCTCTCAAGTTCTCCTGGAAAAAAATAAAACATATAAGTAACCCTTTCCTTTGCAGAACTATTTGGAAAAAATGACAGTTTGTGGGTACAATCAGTCGTAGGCTTACTGTACATACCTCTCTTTTTTTTCATTAATAACTGTATAATATCTAAAAGGCTATTGAATACCATGCAATGAGCATAAAATTATCATCAAGCGAAACAAATGTGGAGATAACTGTGTTCCGAAGGGAGATCATTCATTTTTCTCTACCCTTATTATATATATATATTTGATTTTCAAAGCATATTTGCACATTAGTTTAGTGGGAATGTCCATCCTGAAGCAGTGGAAATAAAAGTTGAACCTTGTCATGTACATTTCATCAACCAATGTGCATATTTACCCTGCAAGTCAGTTCAAAAAAATAAAACATTTTGTGCTGCTGTGCATGGTTTCTGTTCAGTCCTCATTTGTACTGACCTTGCATGATATTTCTCAGACTGTGCAAACATACACAAAACACTTTGGTGTGCAACTGACTTGTACTGCAGGCTTACTGAAATAGCTGCTGGTGATGTCTGTCATGAGATCTATCCCTACACTGCCTAAGATCATACTTGAAACACCTACCGGCCTCCGTAGTCAGGGCTCCCTAAAAGCTACAGACCTAAAGGGTCCACTGACCCCCAGTTCAAAATTTTAGGGGGTCTTTGTACCTCCACTTTCAATTTTTAAAGGGTCAGAATCATTTCTCAAGTTTTTAGTGCATGGAATTATAAATTCAGTAAATACTGCTGAACAGGTGTGTGTGTGTGTGTGTGTGTGTGTGTGTGTGTGTGTGTGTGTGTGTGTGTGTGTGTGTGTGTGCAAAACTGAATTTTATCAACTCCAAATCATATAATTAAATGAAGTGGGTTCAATTCAGTTTTGAAAGTTGGAAACTCTGACTTTTTGCCGCTGCTCTGTGCCGACTCTGATGCGACGTCTGAATCGTAGCTCTGCCGCGACGCCGACTTGAAGTGCACCCGTTGCCGGGCGAGGGCTCAAGCCCCTCCACTTTTCCACTGACGAAAGAGTCCATAGTCTTTTGAACTTTCAGTTTTTTCGGTGGCATGATTCGTCACAGAGAAAGCGAATCCGATCGGTAACAAAAGCACTGACTCTAAAATCTTTCGTCCATAGTTTCGAGCGCAGAAGCGGAAAAAGATGGAGCACGTTCACTACGCGCGAGTGGCTGTAGTAGCCGCCGATCTGCAGCAGTAGACAGTTAACGCCTGCCAGCGTTAAACAGAACCAAAAACAGAACCGAACTGAACGCGGTCATGGCAAGGGAGAACACTCACTCGATCACAAGCCTATTGGTGTACGCATGGTAGTGCAGAGGTAGTGCGTCAAGCTAAGCACAGATCGCGTTCATAATGCTTCAACGTACCCCCTCGAATTTTTTTTAGGACGTAAATTTTTACTTCAGTGCGTAAATTACGCACAGACGCACAGTTTAGGGAGCCCTGGTAGTGTAGTGGTTAGCACTTCGGATTATGGACCGGGAGACCCGGGTTCGAGTCCCAGCCGGGGCAAGTGGGATTTTTCTTACCTAGGTCAGCTCTTACCCAGAGCGGGTGTGCTATGGGCCCGATGGGGAGGCTGTTGCCACACAGCTGCGTTTCACCCATTTCACGGGTGCAACTTTGGGGGTGCTTCCCTGAGCATGACACGTCTTATGATGTGGATGATTACACGGCCAGCACCGCAGGTGCCGCAGTTCCCAGGCCTGGTTAATACTGGGATATTTATGACAGGAAGCGTGTCCCGCAGTCCCATACCACATGGACCGCCATAGCATCATTTTACCATCATCCTCATCATGCATAATAAAAATTGTCCCAGCTTCCGAGTCCTCCGTGGGTTCCACCCATGACCTGGGAGGAACACCACTGGAGCTGGCAGAGAGTTGGGGCAGCAAAAAAAAAAAAAAAAAAAAAGCAAAACTTGGAACACCTATATAGACCACTGAGCACATGTGACACAGCAAAATGCACAGTTTCCCTGCTTTTCAGGCCTCCAACCCCTCCACCCTTCCTGCTGCAACAATGCACACCCCTCTGTCTAGCATTCAGGTTTGTTCAATGCTCTGCAATAACATGACAGTCCAAGAAAAAGAATATCCTTAAAAGTCTATCATGTCACAGTCACAGCAGGGGGAAACAGTAGGACCATGCTCACCTTTGTAGAATGGCTACTGTCTGTGTATGTGTTTATCAAAACAGCTGTGAGTCTGAGTCAGAACTGGATCTAAAGCAGCACTCCCTCTAGTTTCACTCCGTAGCTTCCCAATACTGCCTCTGCTCACCCCTCTCTGACTTTCTTGGCCTTCCCTGACAGTATGTATCTGCCACTCCCATTGGCACTCAATTAGCTTTGATTGATCACCTTCTCGTTCCCATTATCAGAGCCATTTTTTTCCAATTCTTCTACATGTCCGATGGTACCAGGAAAACTGCTGTCCAAATCTACGTGTCTTGCCACACTCTAATCTTCACTTTCTACACCATTCCCCAGGATATCAAACAAAATTCGATGATTATCCCCATTACGTAATGACTGCACTGCCATCTTGTTGATACGAACATCTGAACTTATGAAAAACAGGGCTGCAAAACTGGCAAACTGACATCTTTGGAAACCACGCGGTTTTAACGGAAGGGAACCCCACACCGTAAAGCGATACGTCACGAATGACGCATATACAACGGCTTCCCCGTAATTCCCACACTGCTAAAAGCGGTAACTCTTGAGTGCGTCTATATGCGGACTTGCAAAGGAAAGGCTTAAATGACAAAGTTTAACATTAGTCTGATGAAAATGATATAAAGCTTTTCTATTTTTCAAAATGTGCACAACTTGCAGTTGCAGTCTCCTAACTGCAGAACAAAAGACTGAGTATAACGGAATAGCTGTCTAAAAACAAAACGAGGAGGAATGGCCCCATCCCATAAAGTTGTTTCTCCAAACTTCATGCTATTGTCTGTTTTACCGTTTCCTTTTCTATTGTGTTTTGTTGTTACTGTTGCCGGTGAAGTTTTTTTTTTTTTTTTTTGGGGGGGGGGGGGGGGGGTTGGTGGTTTGTCTTTCTTTTTCTTTCTCTCTTCAAGTCTGCAAGGCCCACCAAAGACACTAAATCCGCTACGCTATAGGGGATCTAGCATCTTTGGAGAGAGAGAAAAAGATAAGTTAATTCAGTGAACATTTGACGTCAGCCTCATGCAGGCCGGCTGAGGATGCTTGTTCATGTCTTGTGATTTCCCTGTTGCTATTGTGACTTCCGCGACAGAATTACTTTTTACATTTAATCTGGACGACCTAGAGGGCTGGTAAAACGTGAACATGAATACCTTGGACTGTACTCACAAAATCACAAGATTGGAACTTTTTGGACTGGCGTTTCTCGCTGAACCTCCAAAAAATAGGTTTAGCTAAAGCTCTCTTATTCTTGATATTAAAGCTATATGACAATGCAGGAGTTCCTGGCATATGTGCAGTTGTCACACGTGACAAGAATGCCGGGATGGTAAGTAATCTGAAAGAGTCTTGTTATAGATATTTAGCTTTGTATGCAAACCACCCCTACCTCAGAATTTTTTTTTTTTTTACACAAAATATGTCAGAGCTACACAGCTGTGCTATGAGGCCATTCAGTATAATTGGACGGGCTTCCAAATTTAAGAAAATGAAGGCATTTGAACAATTTGAAAACGTAACCTGACTGATTTCTTAAAATGGTTGATAACTCGTCTAAAAATGCAGCAAGAGAAAAATCGTGGAAGGTACCCCGGGAGCATATGAATGCCCAAAGTAAAAAGCCCTTCATAGAGGTGGTCTAGGAGATAGCCACGATTTCAACCGCACACACACACACATCTCACAACTCCCGCCAAAGAGAACGCAGCAGCATAGTTGCACGTAAGGTGCCTATGACGCAGATTTTGTTACGTTACTGTGTGCGTGAAAGTATGTATTGTCTGGAGAAAGGTCACAGTCTTATTTTTTATCACTGAAACTTGCTGCTGCGTGCAGCGAAATCTGCCCCATCCTATAAAGCTGTTTCTCTATAGAGAAACAACATAAAAACATAGGTTATCAAGCATGAACGTCAAATAATTGCATGTCTGAAGATATCTGCATATTCTGGCATTTGTCAGCTCTGACAAAGTCTGTTTAGAATATATACATGTACACACATCATATATATGACTAGCACACATAATCTTGAAACATATTTTGTACCTGGTTTACATATGAAAGCAACTGTGGACAACACAGATGCACAACTTGTATGGGGAACAGCTCCACTTGTGTAATTGATAAAGATTCTGTGGGTGACAGGGTCATAGACTGGTGCCTTTGTGTATGATCCCCAGTTATAGGATACATCTTTCTCTGAAACAGATATATTCAGCATTGGGAAACCAATGTGGGCAAAACCACTGAAACTACATGTATAAAGGTCAAGAAAGAAAATACTCATCTACTGTACCACTGTGATCTATTCAAGGCTTTCATGATCCTGTAACCTTGTAATTGATGTGACCCTGCATTCTCAGTAAGTCTAAGGTGAAGGTCACCAGTCTGAAAAATGTCCATCACAAACAAAACTTATCCTCTTTGGTGAGCCATGCATGTCTAACCCCACCCAGGTGTTCAGTCCAAGTTCATCAGAAAAGAAGTCACGGCAACAAATACGGCAATAGCCTATTGTCTTGTCCAGCATCGAGACATGTGTGATTTTGGATATAGAAGCATGACCTACAAATGTTGGTCATCTTCAACATTTTGCAACTAGACTAACAACATTCTAAAAGGAATTATTTTCAGTGTGTAAAAACAGAGACCTAGCAACAACTGCTGCAGTGTGACCAACAACCACAAATTATATGATTTTCACCTTCCTTTTTTTTCCAACCAAATTAAAGATGTTAGGATTTGCCATATTTTTAACAATTACTACATGTATTCCATATCAAGTATAGGCTGCTGCAATGTACCTGTCCATTCAACAATGAACAAAGCATGATTATGCCAGAGTTACTTTTAAAAAAGTGCAAGATTAAAATCAGAGAAAGTCACCGATTTCACAGACAGCAGATCCAGCAGGACATCCCTGGGCATCCCCCTCTTGAAGCACATCATGGCAAACATTGATGTAAAATTGTTTGTTATCCCCTTCACCATCTGACACAGCCACCCAGTTATTACCTGAAACCAATAAATTACATGCTTGTGAACAGATAAGCAATCTAAGGACACAATTTTGTGGCTGAAGTTGTTACACGCACTGGAGTTTAGTTCGCAGGTGAATCAGCTTTCCTTTTTTTTCTCCTTCCTGTCATGGTGTGGTGTAATGTGTGCTGGCAGAACTCTGTCAGCTCTCAATCAACACCTGATAATGTTGGAAACTGCTGAAGTAACTGACCATTACATTACAATGGACATGAGCTTTTTGTGCTTGTTGGTAATACCAAACTGACCAACTTAAAGTCACCAAGTGCAAATGGTTCACGGCCTTGCTGTGCTTTTACCCTAGATGAAACACCACAGGGCAGCACCTGTCAGTTCATGCTCAATAAAAAAGAAAGAAAAGAAACTATTTCTCACCGGACTCAACCATTAAGCTGGACAGATCAAAGCGCTGTCCACCATGCTCTACCCTGCAGGCTGGTTGATCAAGACAGGCGTACTTTGTGCTCCACTCAAAAAAGTAGGTACAGTTGTCGTCCTCAAGAAATATGGGCTTGCCAATACCATCATTTTCTGCGGTTAAAGTGTTATTCAAATTATACTAACTTGAAACTAGAGAGGCAGAGGCCTCCATGGCTCCCTTGTAACAAGGGTCAAGGTCATTCAAATGAATATGTTTGTAAAGCTCTTAAATAGTCTTATCACTATCTATCATCATGGCAAGTAAAGTGTCTCTGTTCTGTATATATATGTACAGTCAAACCTGTGTAAGGCGGTCACCCAAGGGACGGGACCAAACTGGCCGTCTTAGACAGGTGACCGGGTTATCCAGGGTGGCATGTCAACAGCTAGCATGTCAGGGGATCCTCTGGGGTGACCAGGTTAGACAGTGGCATAGCTTATACAGGTGACCGCCTTGGCAGGTTCGAGTGTATTTCAATTTTCCCCCCCAAACAGTTTGTATGGCCTTGACCTTAGGTCAAGGTCATTCAAATGAGATCTCATCAATGTCTATCATTATGCCAAGTTTGATGCCTCTTGTACTTGTGGTTCCTCCGAAAGCCGTAATGTTAAAATTCACAACAGACAGTTTTCAAAAATGCCAATGTTAAGGTTTCACAAAAATAGCCTGTATGGCCTTGACCTTGACACACGGCCACTGAATACATGTATATCTGTAAAGTTCTGATCGATGTGATGTCTATCATCATGCAAAGTTCAAAACCTCTGGTATTTGTAGATTCCGAGAAAATGCCAATGTAAAATTTCCAAACAGACAGCTTTTGTGACCTTGACCTTGAGTCAAGGTCATTCAAAATATGTTTTGAAAGGTCTTAGGGTTGTCTATCAGCATGCCAAGTTTGGTGCCTCTGCTGTTTGTAGATTCTGAGAAAATGACAATGTTAAAGTTTTTCTGGACACACACACACACACACACAACAGAGGGTTATTACACAGACTCCCTTTGTTACACAATTAAGCAAAAAAAAAATGTGGCCAAAGATGTGGCAGTTCAAGAAACTTGTTTTTCTCTTTGAAATTTACATGTCTTCTTTGATTCAAGATCAGTCCTCTCTCCCAGGCATATTCATGAACATGAATGTATTCCTGTTCTAATTCAGAAACGTTGTAGGTAATTCGTACTTATTACAGGGATGTCACTGGAGCTTGAAACCTATAGGACAAATGTCCTGGAAGGTGGCAGATGAATAGGACATTTGTCCTGAATTGGAACGAAACAACAGGACATTCTGGCGCGCGACAATAAAGCATTGTAAAACAGGAACCACATAAACACAGGTCAGGGTTAAACTCTTTGCCAATCAGAGGGCTTCTTTTAGGGAATACCACATACCACACATCACTCGCTTTGCATGCGTGCAACTAAAAATATTCTCTGCGCAAGCGAGCAAGCTCCCCGAGTAGCGCAAGACAGCAGCCCTCACTCGGAAAAATGTCACTAGTTTGTCCGCGATCAACAGAAACGCAATCCTCCTCTTGAAATAAACAATCGGACATCTGTCCTGCTGGACAGTTTTTTCATCAGACATTTGGCCAAGTCTATCGGTCATAGTCCTGTGTCCGGGCACCAGTGACATCCCTGCCTATTATGTAATGATTTCAGTAACTGTAAATATGCTTCAAGTGAATTTGAGCTATGTAACATCCAAGTACTTAATTGCTGGGCACTGATTTGTCACAGCAGTAATGCAGGTCATTTTTTACCTGTCCCAAGACAGCTTAATATTCAATATCAAGCATACCTGCTTCTGTGTAGCATTTGAATGTAATGATTGTCTGGCGACGGAAATGAGTATGGCAAGGGTCTCCATCTTTGTAGATCAGTGTCAGCTCTCCATCTGAATACCTGGTAAAGTATAAAGAATATATGTACCTCGTCCTCCAAAAACCATGGAAACTAAAGAAATGCGTACAACTAGCAGATCTGTTACCAAACCAAGCTAAAGATCATGAGACCAACGTTACATTTTCCAATGGATCTATTCATCTTCTTTAGCTTGGAGCAGGAGCACATCATGCCAAAGAATGCATTGGCCTGTTTCCTTTGTTGTGCAACATACCCTTTGTTGACACTGGATTTTCAATGCAGCAGGTAGTGTTAGGGCAAAATTACCTCCAGAAAGTAAATCATATTGCAGATGTCCTGTACACATGTATTCTCCTATTTTCTCTTCAGATGCATGTACCTCCTTGCCATAAGGACTCAGCATGCCTGCTTGTTGGCTAAAATGCCACTATATTTTTTCTTCCCTTTTTTTTTAATTTTAACTGCACATTATTTTTGTTTCCTTAACCTTTGAACCCTGTCAGCTTAGAGAACTGGAAAGGAGAAAAACCTGAGAGTCTGGTGACCCTGAAGGCCCAACTGCTTGTGGAAGTCATCATTATCTGGCTTTCTCTGGCAAACAACAGTCTCTGATTTGTCTGACCCACAAGAGAAGCCCAAATCCGCACACACAGCTAAAGAATACTCGTAAGTGTCTGCTCCACTCTTGCCAGGAACTTTGTACAGCCCCCCTGAAACATTGAAATACCAGACTTTTTTTGCTGTTGTCAAAATGGAAAAGATGCCCATTTCTACAAAATCTTGTACACTAATTTATCTATCTAAATTTCTGCCACTGCAAAAACTACTTAGAAAGCTTCCTATCACTTTTAAGAACTTTGTGTTACTTCCCCTGGGGAAATTGTGTCACCGCAGTGAGATAAAGATACAAATACAGGCAGCTTCATAACTTTAACATCAAAAGACAGCACTTGATAAGCACATGTACAGGCACACTTAGTATACATGGTTGTGCCTACAGTTGTTCTTGTAAGCTTCTGGGCACAACTTCCAGTATCATATTTTTTTCCTGAAGAATGAGCAGTGGTGAAGCAGACAAAGAAAGAGACAGAGGGGCAGAGAGGGAGGGAAAGAGGGAGAACAATGTGGTGTGACTGTGTAGACAACCTTTTGGGCGCTGTAGTGGACGAAGATCAATGTCAATGTTATGTGTTTCCATTGTTAGCTGACAAGAAGTACTTGTAAGCATCTGCTGTGGACAGGCATACTCCGTGAACCATTCAATTTCAATGTTGCACAAGAAGTCACCAATCAGCATTGGCTCTCTGCTCTGAAAACAAAACAAAGCAAGGAGGAATAGGCCCATCCCATAAAGTTATTTCTCCCAATTCCATGCTATTTTGTCTGTTTTGTTGTTGTTGTTGCTGTTGTTAATTGTTTTTTAAAAAAATCTTTTTCTCTTGCTCTTCAAATCTGTCCGACCTACCAAAGATACTTGATCCGCTACGCTATAGCAGATCTAGAGTCTTTGGAAGTACATGTACTTGTAACTGGGTGCCCAGGGAGGGTCTGGTTTGTGCAGGCAAGGAGGCAAACACAGAGGTCGCTATAAGTTTTATTACAAGAAAACAACAAGCAGGGTACAAAACAAATGCAGTCATGCGCGGCAGGGCTGAGAGCGAGAGTGTGAGCGTGTCGCGAACCGTGGCTCACGGCTGTTCATATGCGCCCAGCGCGGCCCGCAAAGACGGTAACAGCCGCTCGCAGCAGAAAAGAGGCAAGATGCACGCGTAGCGGTGAAATCTGTGTTTGTTAACACACAGAAAACTAACGATAGCAGGCGTAAAATACTAGCTAGGAACTTCAAACAAAGTGCACTCAAAAGAGCGTAAAAAATACTTTAAAATGGCATAAGTTTGGAACATTATCAAAATACAGAGAATTTTCTATTGCCGATTGAAGAGCGTAAAGACAGGGGCCACACATTTGAAAAAGGATGAAAATGGCAAAATACACCCGTTAAACTACAAAACAGCGCTAAAAACAAAACATGATTAGAAAGTACAAACTCTTCTGAAACTACTATAGTTTACATGATAACTTTAGGTTAAGTGACTGCGGAGATATTTAGCACTAAATGGACACAAACAAACACAGCTAATTGACACGTGAACGTGAACCATCGTGGCTCCGCAACGCTGCCTGCGTGCAACTAGCCGGCAGGCGAACAAAGCCCGCAGCACACAGCTGGCCGGAGAACCTAGGGTAGTGGGCGAGAGGGTCCAAACCACTCAGCTACATACTGACAGTGAAAGTGTGCTTGCCAAGAGAGAGAGAGAGAGAGAGAGAGAGACAATGCAGTTCCATCAGAGGCAGTGACAATATTTAATATTTTACAGAGTTTTCTGTAAACTAAACATCTGATGTCAGCATTTGAACAACTTCTTGCCCGAAAACAGATCATGATGATTTCTGTAAATGGGCAATAACGTTTCTAAAAACCCATGAGAGAAAAATCGTGAAAAGTCCTCTGGAGAATGTGACTGCCCATTTCATCTCTGAGTACCAAGCCCCTCAACGAGGTGGTTTAGAAGATACCTGCCATTACACACACACAGGTGCATGCACACACACACACACACACACACACACACACACACACACACACACACATTGCACACCCCCCACAAAAAGAACCACAGCAGCACAGTGTGCACATGAAGTGCCTGTGAAGCAGATTTCCTTATGTCACTGTGTGCGTGAAAGTATGTGTCAAAACTCATGCCTAAAACCTAGACTTTCCGAAGTAAAAAAGAATGAAAGTGGACACACATGTACCCTCACAATGTATGCACACGGGGGTGGGGGGGGGGGGGGGGACACTTGGCTAAGAACAGACAGGCATGTGACAAATAAACACAGGTGAAGGACCTGGCCTTCGTAAGCCAAACTATCCATGCTATATTTGTAAGTGACAGTGTATTTCAATAAAGCCTGAGGGTGAGTGGGTGGGTGGGTGGGAGTTTAATGTCCTGTTCCTCAATAAAGCCTGAGTTTTTTGTGTTATCTACTGAACAGGAGAAGTTTAGTACAGTGTCAGTTTATGCCAGTGTTATTTTCCATGATACACCTCGAGAGATGTGATTGTGGCGAAAGTTTGAAAGAGGTTGCCTCAGGCTTCCCACCCCCAGCTATACCGGTATGTAGTTTAATGTTGACACATATATACATGTAAACTTTTGAAAACTTACCCCACCCCTTTTGGGGCATTTGAATGAAACTGTGGTAACAGGTTTGTCAATGCATCCATCTGGTTTCTGTGGTGAGATGTAGACCATCTGAATGTCTCCTCCACTTGTGATCTTGAGCCTGTTAGTCGGGCGACCCATGTCAACTCCAGTGTCATCAATCACACGACAGGAACCTGATCCTTTTGGACATGCACCTGTGCCACTGGATGTATCTAGTTTTCAAGTAAAACGTAACAAATTTTTACCTTCAACCTAACTTATTAAAAAAGTGACTATGTATGGTCCAATCAAAAATTTGAAGGTAAACTTTATACACTCACAAAACATGTGGAGCACAAAACATGTACTTGTCTACATGATTTACAGAAACCAACACTAAAACATTTTTTTAAAACCAAATAAAAGCCGAATTACAGTGTGTTGTTTTCTTATAATACATGCACTTGTTCGTGAAGGAATGGTTGTGTATGATTGTAACTTGTGTAAGATAATGACAACCATAGAGTTAGTAAGAGGAAAAAAGACGCTAATGTGGGGAACAGGGATTGTGAAAAAGGAGAAAGGGGTGGAAAAGGAGACAGTCACAGACATAAAGTTGTAAAAACGAACACAAGTTTACCCGGAGAGATGTCACGGCAAACATTGATGTAAAACTTGCGGCCGTTTTGACTGTCCACCAAGTAACCCCCATGCTGTTTTGTCAATGGAGATAAATCAACGAGTTTGGTTTCATTGACAACAATGGAGCAAGGGATTTCAGAAACAGCAAGCTTGAGGTCTCCATTGCAGAACTCTGTTGAATCCCACTGAAAGTACACTGAGCAGCCATAGCTGTCAAGGTAAACAGGACTTCCCTGCAAAAATACAAACAAATCAAAAGAAAGGAAACCAATAAATTTAAGGGTTTCAGCGAAGGGAAGAAACGTCACAATCATGTAAAACAAGGCACAGACTGATACACAAGGAAAGTTCTACATGTAGTGATGTACTGCAATTTCAACCATTTAGACTGTGATGTAGCTGCAGTCATGCTAGACCATTGCCTTCCCAGCCACAGGACTAGAATTACATGTAATATGAAAGACAAAGCAAAACACCAGACCATGAGATTTCCACAGGAGCGCATCAACTGATCAAGGTGCATGAATCAAACCACTGCAACTGTAATCATAAAATTCAAACATTTCCATTACTATGGAAACAACTTAACAAAAAGACCTGCAAACATAATATTATATATTTATAACAGAAAATTACCATGGTCTTCCCACACTTAAAGTAGAGAATGGTTGTTGCAAACTCTCCTGGTAAAACTGGACAGGTGCCACCCGTTATTGCAACCATCAGTTCACTCTGCTCTTCTTCTTCTGTGGAGTTGTGACCGCCACATGTGCCAAAGGCTATAGTCTCACCACTTGTCCTGTTCTTTCCACTAACCATGATACCATTGGCACAGTCAGTCTCATTTGTCGATGAAATCACACCACAAAGGTTAATGGAATATTTCATCTGTCCCTTTTGATCCACTGCTGTCCATGGATTAAAACTGAAACAACAATTACATGTATAATAATAATAATAATCATAATGATGACTTATAAGGCACCTATACATGAAATAAAACAGGCTCTAAGCACCGTACATCATAAATACACATACACCACTTTCATACAGACTCACAGGGAACATTCAAAGTTAAACAATAACTCACAACAAGCAGACTGACACGGTGTGGAAGGGCAGAGTAAATCAGTAATCAGTTTTAAATAAGTGGGTTTTGAGGCAGCGTTTGAAGCTGGCACTGGACTCTGTGTGTCTAAGCGGTTTAAGAAGTTGGTTCCAAAGAGCTGGAGCCTGAAAGGAAAAGGATCTCTGACCATATGTTTTAGTTCTTACTGAGGGGGTGCTCAGAACTTTAGTGTCAGAGGAGCTACGTAACTGCCTGGAAGGGGTGTAACAATGAAGGAATTCAGAAAGGTAGGAAGGACCAGTGCCAGAGAGAGATACATGACAAATGGACAAGAGCTTGTGCTTCACTCTATCTCTGATGGGCAGCCAGTGGAGGGAGTGTAAGATTGTTGAAACATGGTCAGTTTTTTTGGCTTTTACAACAAGATGTGCAGCTGAATTTTGAACTTTCTGAAGACGATCCAGGAGGTACTGATGGCAACCTGACAAGAGGGAGTTTGCATAGTCAAGAAAGGGACAGGACAAATGAGCAGACCAATGTGTTAGTAGCCTCAGGGGTGAGTAGGTATCTAATGGTACTAATGCGTCACACCTCTAAGTAGGCTGCTCTACAGCAGTATTCAGCACCTGCGTATTCATTGACAGATCATGCTCAATCGTTACGCCCAGGTTTTTCACAGAAGGAGAAAAGTGAACAGTAGTGTTGTCAAGCGTTATTTGGGAAGGTAGAGTGGCTGATGCAGATGTTTTTGGGGATGCAATGAGCATAGCTTCAGTTTTGTCTTCATTAAGCTTGAGTCTGTTTATGCTCATCCACTGTTTAACATCCAAAATGCATCGTGTCACGCTCTGGATGATGTCATCGACATCATTAACGGTTCCGAACTTGTACAGCTGGGTGTCATCACTGTAAGCATGGTGAGAAACAGAGTGTTTCGCAATAACACAGGACAGAGGTTGCATATATACAGCAGGAAAAGAACCGGTCCTGGCACTGAACCTTGCGGAACACCGAACTGAAGCAGGATCAGAATGGTGACCACTCACCGAAACTGTCTGAGACCTCTCTGAAAGGTACGATTTAAACCAAGACAGAACCGTGCCTTGAACCCCAAAGACAAACTGAAGTCGATCGGTCAACGTGACGTGGTCAATCATGTTGAACGCACTGGACAGATCCAGCAGGGGTAGAAATGAGCCAGGATGAAAAAAGAGGAAAATTTTGAGAGGAGTGGCGAAGCCACGACTGCGTAGCGCCGAAGGCGCCCTACCTAGGGTGGAGTCCGGGGGCATGATCCCCCAGGAAAATTTTTAAAATCTAGATTACAATCTGTGCAATCTGGTGCATTCTAACTGCAAAATTGCGCACAATCTGGGATGAAAAAATTCAGAAAAGATATGCTTTTTTTTTTTATCATACTATCCAACAACTTTGTTTTTGTGGTCTTCATTCAATTTCACACAACCCTTGACCCTATGTGGTGGAAAAGGACGTTAAACCCCTAAACACCCACCCACCCCACACAACCCTTGAAAGAGCATGTTCCCACAATGACAATGCTTGAGGTCACTCATGCATCATTCAGACTGCTCTCAGCTTCTGATAAGCCATGACACTGATTTACATCTCTGAAACAGATTTTTGTTCTACAGTAGAGCCTCACTTGGCAACTGAGTTGGTCGCCCGTCACAGACACTCACGGTGGTGTCCGGACCATTCCCCGGGAGCGCATGTCAACCGTAGAGATCATGGCATAATTGGTACATGCATAAATGTGACTCAGTAGCAGAGTCTGGTGTTTCTGTGGAGTCTTTCAGCAATCAAGATTGTGCGGCTTTACCTAAATTTGCGCAACGGATAACATGTCCAAAAGACGTACACTGACATCCCGGCGTTGCCGGTTTGCTGTCAAATCACCGAGTTTAGTCCGGTTGAATTCCCAGCAGCATTACAGTCTCTCCCTTTCTCTCACCGTCACGGTCACACACACACACACACACACACTTGTCCAAACGACGTACACAGACATCCCGGCGTTGCCGATTTGCTAAGTGTCAAATCACTGGGTTTAGTCCGGCTGAATTTGCAGTTTCCGTTTTCTTTATTGTCAACCACGAAAACAAGGGGGATTCAGTCATAACCACACCATACCTATCAAATATCCGCCTTAATTCCCTCACACACACTGGCACACAAAGAAACGTTCACACGCACCGACATAGGCGTGATAGCAAAGATCTTGGATATTTCTGATTCCAAGGTCTTTGGTGATAGGGTGTCTTGTGAAAACAACTTGAATGGTCAGTGATTTGACAGGTGTAAAGGCTCGGACGTCGGAATTGGCGGATGAGGTGATAAGCCACCCGCATAGCTGCAGTGGTGTTTCGGAGGCGATGCGCTAATTGCCCAGTCTTTGTCCGCGGTCACGCGTGCACAGTAGGGGGTGGGCCACAAATTCGCTGTCGGTATTGCCAGCACCGTACCGAGTGGGGATTCGCGGAAAGCGTACCACTGGGAATTTTTTTTTCCAATTTTTTTTTTCGGCAGAACCGAACTTCGTTTAGGCGGAAATGGATTTCTAAAAAGCGGAAATCCGCCGAACGGCGGAGAATTTTGACCCCTGATCCAGGAGAGCGAGTACCGACACCATACCATCATCCAGAGCGAGCAACAAGTCATTTAGGATCCTCAGCAGTGCAGATTCAGTACAATGTATATATATTATTGTATATCAAAGTGAAACAAATCTGCATTAAGTGAATTCTTCTTTACTAGACAATTATCAGCCTTAAGAAATCACCGACTGATATATGGTGGGAATGTATGACTGGCAACAGTGATTGTGCCATGCCTGGGTACAACAGGTCCTCTGACCGACTGTGAAAATATGAAGTAAATTTGAAAACCAATGGAGGATGGAAAGTAGCCACCTAAATGTGAATGTGTCGGGGTACATACAATACAGAGACATATTTTACATGAATGTGTGTACCATCATCAACTCTCATACAGTTCATTTGCAGTTTTAGTTTTGGAGCTCCCCTACTCATTTCAACCACAAGTTTCACATGCACACATAGTTCATAAAATTTTGCAAACCTTTTTAATGATGACAAGATGCAAGGACTTGCAAATACAACTTATTTTTCTTTTCGTTTTCAATGAGACAAATTCTGTTCTGGTGGAATTAAACCTTTTTCTGTTTTGGTTGGAAAAAAAGGGGGATTTCCAGAACTGGAAGACTTACATGACCTGCAACCGTTGACGTCACTAGTCCAGTTGTGGAGGAACAAAACTGTCATTTATTCTGAGCGGATTCAGCGCATGTTACCGAAATTTCATGGTCAGTATCACCTCAATACTTAAAGGTTTAACACAATCGTCTTACGCTATGTGTGTGTGCGTTCGTGTGTGTTCACTGAGTGTTTTTTGTCTTTTTAAACTTACGTGGACAATCGTGTCAGGTTAAAATTTCCAATATAACAACCACTCGGATCTGCTGCTGAAGCAATCCTGTACACTGATAACGATGTCAACATCAAGAGCATCGTTAACTTCCTTGTGGGAGCCATCTTGCCCTGCTAGCGGAAGTTGTACGATCCACATGACAGTCACGGGACAAGCAGTACCACGTGGGAGACAGCGGTAAGAGTGCTCAGGCTCGCGGTCCGGGCGTTTCCTGTTGTTGGTGACCTATCTAACTGAAGACCTGCTAAATACATGTACTGTACATTGCAAACAAGCTTGTCAGGCGAGATGCACGTGCCCACAGTCTCAGAAAACACACACAAAGATGGGTTTAGGCTGCTCCCTCAGGCTTAAACTCGGCTGTCACAGTACCAGTAAATACAACTCTCTCTCTCTCTCTGTCTCTGTCTCTCTCTATCTTTGCGGTAAGAGTGCCATAATCATGATAATGTGGTAAGAAAAGGACGTTAGCCCGTAAAACACCCCTCTACCAACTCTATTTCTCTGTCTCGCTGCGGTAAGTGTCACGTGTTAAAAAAGGATACCGCCCCCCCCCCCCCCTAAGGAACGCACACACATGCACGCACGCATGCACCACCCAGTTCTGAGTATGAGTCTATCTGGGATGGGTCTATCTGGGACAGAGTCTATCTTGGATGGGTCTATGTGGGACGGGGTCTCGGTAGGATGACACCCTGTGCTGTACAGCAAAAAAAGAAAAGGGAAAAAAAAAAAGCGCGTGCAGGTTCGGCTTTGGCCCAAGGCTGGATTCCAAAATGTGCGAGATTAGGAGAGAAACGTGATTGACACAAATAACTCTAGCTGCTGATGGCTGAGCCACGTATCACCGCATATAAAGGTTTACCACGGTTGACAGTCGTGGAACTTCTGCGTTCTCAATACTGTTTTCTGTGGGTGCACAGGAAAGCGAAACTGTAGCTATTATCATTCACACGCTATGATCTGCCCTAGGCAGAGTTATGACCAGACAACACTTCATTGTAGATCACGTAAACGTGAACAGATTGTAGCAGAGGAAGGTTTAGCGAAGTACAACTGCAGTCTCTGCAAGTGTTGTCACAATTTTGTTGAAAACAAGCAGTGCAGAAACAAAGCTGTCAAATGAGGGACACCCAGTCCGATATTTTTTTCTAAATTTATTTATGTTTTTAATTTTTTGCAAGTTGGGCCAGTCGGCTTCGTTTCGCTCAGTTGGTATAGTTCGCACGTTAGAGTGTGCAAAAGTATACCAGTCAATTCCGTCGATACTGCTTTCGGCATAAACAGTCCACCAACGGGGGCGACTGTATCGCCGCAACGCGGCAGGTGGGATACAAAAGTTAATCTGGGGTCTGGCGAGGTGAAGTCACCTGGCTGTTGACTTCGTTCTACTTACGTGAAATATTGATGGAATTGACTGGTATACAATTGCCCTCCCTAACCGGCGAACTCTACCAACTGAGCCTTAGTTTCATGTAGTTTTGCCTCAGGCTTTGACAGCGCATGGATTTTTTTTTTCTTTTTTTTGGGGGGGGGGGGGGGTCGGTTCGCAGGTCTGCTCCGTTTTTACTTTATCTGACAGGAAAATGTGCACTTTAGATAACCCTAGCATCAACTTCACCTAGAAAAGTGTCAAAGTACTCAGGCAGGCACTGAGATAAATCTAATGACTGATTTAGTACTCCCTATAAATAATCTACTAACTCCAATGTCACCAGGCTGATTCACCACCATGGCTTCTTGATTTCACTTTGCTAAGGGACAATTGTATTACAGGCAGTGACACACTGGCTCAGTTGTTGTGTTTGTTGAACATTCAAGACATTTACACACAGGCTTACAAAACGTAGAGAAACTGAAGATCTGCCCAGATACCAGCTGGGAATATAAGTAGTGTCATTCTAACTTAAGTGTGTTGTAGTGTCACTGTTTCTATTATTTATGAAAACTCTTTAAAAAAAAAGAAAAAAAAGAAGCAAAACCTAAAACTCGAAGGCTTCCTGTTGCATTTACATCAACAATGGTGTATAGAGACCAAAAAAGTCTGTCTTGGGTATATTCCATTCCATCTGGCAGAACACTTCATCCTAGGATAGCATTACTGGGCAGTTTTCTCCAACACCTGTAACTTGGCATGCGGTGTTTTATGGATTTTAATTTCTATATTTAGTCAGTATGCTTGAAGTTAAGTATTGGCTGCTTTTGTGTGTTTGCCAGCTTGGTTAAATGTGGCATCTCCACTGTTTGGGTAAAACGCTGATAGTGATTTATCATGAAGACAAAAGTCAAAACTACAGCGTTGTCTAGTTGCACATACCGATGATACAAAACAAAATCATCAGTGAGGGTGACTTATGAATGGTGTTCCTGCCAGTATAAGTATTTTCATGGGCAGTAAGTGTATCCAAACAGCGTACAAGTGCAGCTTAACTGATAGGTACGGAGTCGGCCTCCAGACTGATTGTGAATGTAGTCTCTTCTGATATGTGCATGCTTCTGTTTTGCAGGTCGTCTTTCATTTTGAAAAATGGCTGAAGGTCAAGCTTGTCGTGATTTTGGTTCATTCCATGCATCCAATGTTCAAGAGCTTCTGGCTTTGCCAGAGGTGAGAACTGGTCTGTATGATAATTTATATCATGCAGCAGAATATTGTCCCACATTTATGATCAATAGTATTTATTATGTTACTGTAAAATGCATATTGGGAGGGTTTCATGTGTGATTGTATTGCTCATTAACCTGTGAAAAGCATTGTATGATACACAATGGTGAAAATAAGTCTTTCTCAGATGCATTTATGTTTAAATGTTTCAGGAGAAGTATCATCCACCATCCCTACCATTTACATTGCCGTCATTTGATCAGTACTGTGAAAGTAAAATCCAGTTTGGAAAAACATGCAGAAAGCAACACTTCCTATTGAAGGTACTTTTTATTTCCCATTTTTGATACATAATGGCAGTATTATTATATAAAACAAAAATTATATACATATATACTAAGCCAATAATAGACCCATCAGATGATAACTTTTTTTTTTTTTTTTTTTGTATAGTGGCAGAAGTCAACCATTTCACAAGTGCAAGTCAGCAAAAACGTTACTCATGGTTATCCCATAGTTTTAGCACCTGTTGTTGTGAGATCTCACTATGGTCACTGTCATCAACAGTAGCATTCTAAATGTGTACTGTAAAAACTTATCTTTTCAATAATGAGGGGGAAAAGAACATTGTGTGTATTGTGTAAGTTAGTGAATGTTATGGGGAAGAATTAAGGTATGCAGGTGGGACTGCTACTAAGATTTTTTTTTTGTTTTTAATGAAGAAAGTTGAATGCCATTTAATACATGTATGTAGAAAATGTGTACAAATTGGTAAGTTCTTCTGTAGTTTTGTTGTAATTTGTGTCTTCTTCTCAAGGGCAATAAATCAAATTTCTTTCTCTCTCTCTCTCTCTCTCACACACACACACACACACACACACACACACACACACACACACACACACACACACACACACACACACATTAACATCAGTTTAACTAAAATGACAACAGGTGTGTAGTTCAGTTTTCAGTTTCTCCACTGACCTGCCCAAAAAAGTTTTTAATCATTGAGAAGAAAAATAATAAGAGGAAGAAGATGAAACAAGATGGCCACCAGCCCAATATGTTGTTTCCATTCAATGACCTGCTGTAGTCACAGTCGTAGTCGTTGTGTCATGTATGCAGCCCACGCGCACACGAACGCAAGCTCTCTGACATCAAGCATGCTGACAGAAAGAAAGTACTGGAAACCCTTTCCGTGCCTCTGTGCACTTGCAAAACCCCAAACACATGAGGTCGTGTGAGCTCGCCTAGCTGGTTGACGTCATAAACTTTTTGGTGTATGCGAGGTTCTACATGGGTGAATGAATTCTCGTAATAAAGTCGTTCCCCTTTGACAGAGTTACTTCCCACAGACCTGACTGACAGACGATTGCTTACTGGTATCAGAGAAGAGACCCTCTCTCTCTCTCACCTTAGACGCGCGCTTGCGCGCGCACGCACACGCACACACACATTATGCTTCTGAGTGTGAGTCAGTGGCTAAAACGAAACCCGGCCACTGAAATTCCCGCTTTCCACATGTCAAGTTGTAGAGATCGCGAAAAGATACTGCATTTCGATGCAAAATAATTTCTAGACCATCCCAGAACATGCTGGTGCAGTAACGTCAGTAGATTACGTCACCTTGGAAAGATTTCGAATCTTCCAGTAAGTTGAGGAATGTTCTAGATCTGACCTGTTCAGTACGTAAGCAGCCCTGCACAGCGTTCTGGATTCTTCTTTCATGAATTTGTTCTCCGCGCATATTCTGTTCATAAAGTATTGGAGTTGTATTCTGTTGTATCCTGTGTCTTCTCTGCGATTGCACGAAGATGGCGACATAGCAGAAGTAAAATACAACACCACGTCTCCAAACAGAGGAATTCGGAAAGAAAGTGACGAGACCCCCCCCCCCCCCACACGCACGCACACGCACACACACACAAACACACACACACACACACACACACACACACACACACACACACACACACACACACACACACACACACACATTATGCTTCTGAGTGTGAGTCAAACGAAACCCACTGAAATTCCCGCTTTCCACATGTCAAGTTGTAGAGATCGCAAAAAGATACTGCATTTCGATGCAAAATAATTTCTAGACCATCCCAGAACATGCTGGTGCAGTAACGTCAGTAGATTACGTCACCTTGGAAAGATTTCGAACCTTCCAGTAAGTTGAGGAATGTTCTAGATCTGACCTGTTCAGTATGTAAGCAGCCCTGCACAGCATTCTGAATTCTTCTTCTCTCATGAATTTGTTCTCCACACATATTCTGTTCATAAAGTATTGGAGTTGTATTCTGTTGTATCCCATGTCTTCTCTGCGATTGCACGAAGATGGCGACATAGCAAAAGTACAATACACCACGTCTCCAAACAGAGGAATTCGGAAAGAAAGTGGCGAGACACCCCCAAGAAAAAACAGCATCACGTCAATCAAACATGACGCACTTACTTTACGTCAGTGCGCGTGCGTCTCTTCTTTGATGTTTGTGAGGCGTGTGGCTGGTAGAGGAAATGTGCTGTGAGTACAAATTTTCGAGTCAACTGACGATAACGGCTACAGTGAATTTTTCTAATTTTTTTGTTTATTTTTTATGGCACCCCAGGCTCATTATCTATGTATAGTAGGAGCGATTTTGAGATCTAAAGTGTGTTCACCAGCACTTTCATCAGGTACGGCTTACGCCAAAAGTATAAAAGTGACAACCTCCAAAATTCACTCAGTTGAGAGTCCGTATTCATGCTATCTATGTCCAAAAAATGGAGTGGTTTAGGTAAATATTACGCCTTTACACGCCAGAAAGCCACTTTCTCTGAAAATGGCGATACAGTCTGTAACTCGCAAATCATGTGTGCAATCGTACCTGGATCGAGCCTTCTATTCAACAATCTTGATTCATTTAGAAACCCCAAATTTGAAATCCCCTACATGGTCCAACCCTTGTCGTGGGGTAGTGGCTTGTGTACCTCAATGACCCAGAGAGCTTCGCCAGCGGGAGCACGTGCTCCTGGCAGGGTCACCCAAGCTGGACAGGTCGAAGGGTAGAGGTCAGACGAATGTGGACCACCTCTCCAAGAGGCTAAACGGGTTTGCGTAGGGTTAACAGCCCTACCTGTAAAAAAACATAAAAGTTACAGAAGCATCGACAGCAACAAACCAAAACATTCACCTGGGCGAGGAAGGGTCTCCATCCCGGAGACCTATGACGCATTGCAGTGAAAGCCGAAAGGAAGCTGCAAGGCCGACCCCCCTTCTAACACCCAGGACAACGACGAGAGTAGCCACATGGAACATCAGGACAATGTATGAAGTAGGAAGGACCATACAAGTAGCAAGAGAGATGAAGAACTACAGGATAGGAGTACTGGGACTGAGTGAGACAAGGTGGCTACAGACAGGACAGCTGAGATTTTCATCGGGAGAGCAATTGCTGTACTCGGGACACACAGAGGATGGAGCCCCCCACACTGAGGGCGTGGCCCTGATGCTGGCACCGGAGGCACAGCGGGCACTCATCGGCTGGGAACCTGTCAACTCACGCATCATCACAGCCAAATTCATCACCAAGAAGAAAGACATCAAGCTAAACATCATCCAGTGCTACGCTCCCACCAATGATGCGGAAGAGGAGAAAAAAGATGATTTCTACCAACAACTGCAGACAGTGATAGATAGAGGAGGAGCCAAGGACATGACCATACTGATGGGAGACTTCAACGCCAAGATTGGATCAGACAACACAGGCTATGAGAACACCATGGGAACACACGGACTGGGACAGATGAACGAAAATGGCGAGCGCTTTGCAGACTTTTGTGCCCTGAACCAGCTAGTGATAGGAGGCAGCATCTTCCCACACAAGCGCATCCACAAGGCCACATGGAGATCGCCGGACCATGTCACGGAGAACCAGATTGATCACATCTGCATCAGCCGGAAGTTCAGGAGATCGTGGCGAGATGTGCGCGTGATGAGGGGTGCCGATGTATCATCAGACCACCACCTTCTTGCAACAACATTGAGACTTCGGCTTAAGAGACACACCAACGCCAACAACACACGGACCAGGTACAACGTTGGCCTACTCAGGAACACAGAGACACAAGCAGCATTCCGGATCAGCCTTTCCAACAGGTTCCAGCCACTGCAAGACCTGATAGAAGACAGTGGAATGGATATCGAGACACAGTGGGAACACAGCAAGAAACTCTGGCACGATACATGCGAAGAGGTCCTTGGCAAGAGAAAGACCCAACACAAGGAATGGATCTCTGCTGATACCATCCAGAAGCTGGAAGTTAGGAAAAAGAAGAAAACTGCACTGAACACGAGCCGAACAAGAAGAGCTAAGGCAAAGGCACAGGAAGAATACACAGCAGCTGACAGAGAAGTGAAGAGGAGCACCAGAAAGGACAAGAGGGACTACATCGACAACCTGGCCAATCAAGCAGAGGAAGCAGCCGGACAAGGGAACCTAAAAGACCTGTACCAGGTGACCAAGAAGCTCGCGGGCAAATTTCGGCAGACAGACAAACCAGTGAAGGACAAGAACGGGCACCCACTGACAACAACTGAGGAACAGCTGAAGCGATGGGCAGAACACTTCAGGGAACTGTTAAATCGCCCCATCCCTGAAACACCTCCAGACATCCCGCCAGCTGAGACAGAACTACCCATCAACTGCAACAAGCCCTCTAAGGCGGAGATCAGGAAAGCCATCATGACACTGAGAAATGGGAAAGCTGCAGGGCCGGACGAGATACCAGCAGAAGCCATCAAAGCAGACACAGAGACAGCCGTCAACATGCTGCACAGCCTATTCAGCAAGATCTGGGAGAAGGAAGAGGTGCCAGCCCAGTGGAAAGAAGGGATCGTCATCAAGCTGCCAAAGAAAGGGGACCTCAGGGACTGCAGCAACTACCGAGGGATCATGCTCCTGTCAGTGCCAGGCAAGGTTCTCAACAGAATTCTACTGGAGAGGATGAGGGAGGCAGTTGACCCTATGCTCCGAGACCAGCAGGCGGGCTTTCGCAGGAACAGGTCCTGCGCTGACCAGATCGCCAGCCTACGCATCATTGTTGAGCAGTCACTGGAGTGGAACTCCCCCCTCTACATCAACTTCATAGACTATGAGAAGGCCTTCGACAGTGTAGACAGAGAGGCGCTGTGGAAGCTGCTAAGGCACTATGGAGTTCCCGGGAAGATCATCTCCCTGATCCAGTGCACCTACAAAGACATGAGCTGCAGGATTGCCCATGCCGGCCAGTTGTCAGAAAGCTTCGAGGTGAAGACCGGAGTCCGCCAGGGATGCCTGTTGTCCCCATTCCTCTTCCTCCTGGTCATCGACTGGATCATGAAGACCACCACAACAGGCAGGAAAAACGGGATACAGTGGACACTCTGGACGCAGCTGGATGACCTCGACTTCGCGGACGACCTGGCGCTCCTGTCTCACAGCCACAGCCAGATGCAGGACAAGACTACATGCCTGGAAGCCACATCAGCCGGAACAGGGCTCAAGATCAACAGGAGGAAAACCGAGCTGATGAAGATCAACACCACTGCCAACACACCAGTCACAGTCGGTGGAGAGCCCATCAGGGAGGTAGAGTCCTTTGTCTACCTGGGGAGTGTGGTTGATGGACAGGGAGGCACAGACCGAGACGTCACAGCCAGAATCGGCAAGGCAAGAGCAGCAATGGTCATGCTGAAGAACATCTGGGCATCCAAAGTTGTCAGCATAAGAACCAAACTTCGCATCTTCAACTCCAACGTGAAGTCAGTTCTGCTCTACGGATGCGAAACATGGAGGACAACAAAGACGATGCAGCAGAAGATCCAGACATTTCTCAACACCTGTCTGAGGCGCATCTTCAACATCCGATGGCCAGAGAAGATCCGGAACGAAGAGCTGTGGGAGCGAGCAGGGCAGGAACCAGCGACCAAGCAGATCCTGCGGAGGAAGTGGGGCTGGATTGGACACACCCTCAGGAAGCCAGCATCCAGCACCACACGCCAAGCCCTGACATGGAACCCACAGGGGAAAAGGAAGAGAGGCCGGCCTCGCAACAGCTGGAGGCGGGACACTGAGGCAGAGTTATATAAGCAGGGGACCAACTGGACTGGAGTGGCAAGAATAGCCCAGAACAGAGTGCGATGGCGAAGGGTTGTCGATGGCCTATGCTCCACGTGGAGCCAGGGGCCTAAGTAAGTAAGTAAGTAAATTTGAAATCGATCGGTTCAGTATTTTCGGAGATACAGGCATCTGAACTGGGTTCACATGCAATGTCAACTCAGGCTCGGTTTACATAAAAACTATAAGAGCGACCATTTTCTAGTAGTGACTCTGTTCAGAGTCCGTATTCAAGCTATCTACTGCCAAAAAATTGAGTGATTTAAATAAATATTACGCCTGTAAACGAAAGACAACCAACTTATCTCAAAAGGGCGATAACTCCCAAATCAATTAAGCAACCGTCACACGCTTGGTTGCTCTAATGTAACATTTTGATATATTTGGATAACCCAAATTTGAAGCCATTCGGTTGAGTATTTTTGAAGAAACGGGCCTGGACACAATTCACACACACAGCCGCACGCACACACACACACACATCCGCACAGACGGCACTCACTGAGGAGGAGAAGCGCGTTCGGCGCACCATACATGTCAGCATCGATGACGCACGTTTTCTTACGTCATTGTCAGAGTTACACTTGCAAAATCGTCTCTGTGGGAGATCGGTAGTGACGTGCGTTTATACCACAGATGCTTGCCTATGAACGTGGAAAATTTAGCCCGTCCTATGATGTTGTTTCCATTACTATGGAAACAACATAAAAATGAGGTGAATCGGGTTACTTTAGAAAAAAAAAACAAAAAAACTTTTTTCATGTCTGAAGCTGGAATTTGTTTTGTTAATTGTAGATATTCATGAATATCGCTATCACTAGCAACAATTGACAACCAAGCAATGGACAACAGTGTGGTCTGGTATTTGTCTTTTCACAGCTATGTAATTCTGTGCTGTTCTGGAAGTCATTGCTGCTCAGTTTCAGCTTAGTGTTGTGGCTAATGTGTACTAAATGTGCATTTCATTGCATGCAATGGCTTTTTATATGTGATAGGAGGACTGCACCTTTCTGAATCATGGTGCATTTGGTGCAGCGTTAAGCCAGGCTCTCCTTGCTGCACAGGTATAATTTCCTTCTTCACATCTCTGAGCACACATTGCCAATGAAATACAGGCTCAATGAAAGGACCATTTTCATACTCTGTAAATTGAGGAGCGTCAGATGTCTTGTAGGAAGGCATTTATGAAAGTGATGGGTGCAGCAATTCCAAACACTCCATAGCCTACCTTTTCTTTTCTTTTTTTTTTTTGCTGCCACAACTCTTTGCCAGCTCCAGTGGTATTCCTCCCTGGTAATGGGTGGAATCCACGGAGGGCTCGGAAGCCGGGGCAATTTTTATTATGCATGATGATGGAGATGAGGATGATGGTAAGATGATGCTATGGAGGTCTGTGTGGTTTGGGACTGCGGGACAGGGCCGCATTCCACGCTTCCTGTCATAAATATCCCGGCATTAACCAGGCCCGGGAACTACGGCACCTGCGGTGCCGGCCGTGTAATCATCCACATCATAGGACGTGTCATACCAAGGGAAGCTACCCCAAAGTCGCACCCGTGAAGAGGGTGAATCTCGGCTGTGTGGCAACAGCCTCCCCATCGGGCCCATAGCACACCCGCTCTGGGTAGGAGCCGACCTAGGTAAGAAAAATCCCGCTTGCCTCGGCTGGGACTCGAACCCGGGTCTCCCGGTCCATAGTCCGAAGTGCTAACCACTACAGTACAGGGGCCGGTATAGCCTACTTTTTCATACATCATTACATGTATAGCATATGCCTGTATCACAAAAATAAGATGATAGAAATATCCTGTTTATGCTCTATGGATGAGGGTAGCCTTAGTCTGATGATTGTCGTTTGTCCTGTAAGGAAATAAACCCCAGTGACAGTAGGCTAACTGTAATTGAGGTAGTTGCACATGATTGTTTTTTTCTTTTGCAGCAGTGGCAACAGTGTGTAGAACGACAGCCTCTGCAATTCTTTGACCGAGAACTACTTCCACATTTGGTGTACATCACACGTCGTCTAGCAAAATTTGTAGGTAAGAGTAGTGCTTTTTGATCAAGTGACCTTCAGAAGCAAGCTGCCAGCTTATCCAGGTTCATTTTAGTAACAGATAAAAAAAAAACTGTCAGCCTGAAAATAGTTGGCTTGGATAATTGGCTTGGATAATCAGTGTGTTGCCTTGTACAGGTGGCCACCTAGGCAGGTTTGACTGTGTCACCCATCTCTGTTTCATTTTTAGGATTACTGCTTGGAGGCAGGAAATGTCATGGATAACCTTGTGGCTGTATATGTGGCTCAGTGCACCATGGACATGTATAGTTTGCTTGACTTAAACAGTTACATTTCCTTTCCAATGACTACGTATGTACAGGCTGTGATCCACTGGATCTTGCTCTGGTTCTCAATGCCACAACTGGAATCAACTGTGTTTTGCGCAGTCTCAAGTTTGCCCATGGTGATGTCATTGTCTGCTTAAATGTCACTTATGGTGAGCTGATTGTCTTAATAGCTTAGATAAAATTTAGGGGAAAAAAGTTATTTTTAATGAACGAGTTTTACCAAAACAGCAGAAAAGATTTCATCTTTAGATACGTTTCATGAAGCACAATCTACTCACAACTAGTTGTGAGTGAAATGTCTGTTTCAGTTTTGGGTAGTTATCACACTGAGGTGAATGCTTGCTACACTAGTAACAGTCTGATCTGATTAAATGATATTTCCCTGTACAAATTAATGTTTACTTTAAACTTTACCATTGGTGTTTCTTGCTTTCAGGTGCAGTAAAGAAAATACTGAGACAAGTGTGCGAGGACACAGGGGCCATGCTGAGGGAAGTACCTATCACTTTCCCTGTACATGGTGAGCACCAGGTGAGAACAGATGAATAATGTGTCAGCGTTCAGAGTGTTAAACGTGTTGTGAGCTCGTTCAAACTGCAAGTGCACTGCCATACTAAAGTGTGTGTCCAAGGGAGTCAGCTTGCAACCTTTTTCCACATACAGTAGAACCTTAGTATAGCGACCATCCATGGGACCGAGCAAAAATGGTGGTGAACAACAACTGGTCACCCAAGTGACAGGCACAGACGGTGGTGTCCCTCCCTGGGAGCACATATCAACTGTAGAGATCATTGCCGCGGGCATAATAAGTACAGTGTACATGCATGAGTAGCAGAGTTTGGTGTTTCTGTGGAGTCTTTCAGTGATCAAGATTGTGCGGCTTTACCTAAATTTGACTCCATTGAGCGCCGGAAAATGTAAACAGAGTCCCTTGTGCCACCATGTTCCGTTTCACATTCAGCTGTCATGCATGCGGCGTCATGGACGTGTGATGTATATATTGCGGGAAACACATACACACACATGCACATGCACACAGCTTGCATGAATTGACAACCATGATCCTCATTGCTTCTCTTTATTCCTCAACAGAAAAACATAGCAAAGCGGGTGCCAGCGGTGGCCACACAATACATGTCACCGACACACACACACACGCACGTCCAAACAACGTATGCTAACTCTGACATCCTGGCATTGTCGAATCACTGAGCTGAGTTTAGCTTGGCTGAATTCCTAGCGGCATCTCTCTCTCTCTCTCTGTCTCTCTCTCTCTCACATGCGCACACACACACACACACAAACACCACACACCGGCACACACACACCACATACACACGCGCAATCACTTCAACAAGAGGGGCAGGGGGTCGTTTTACAAGCAGAATAGGAGTCTTAAGTCGCCTACTGCAGATGGTTGGTATCTGAAGATGCATTAAAGAAGAAAAACCGTCCGTGCCGGGCAAAAGCGGTTGTGAACGAAAGACGGTCATGAACGAAGACGTCACTAAACTGTGGTTCTACTGTGTTCATGTACCTGTGACGTGCTTGTGATGTTGATAAAATTGCGTGGCTCTCCCTGAAAAGTTGAGGAAGTTCATATCTTAGATAACACTCCAAGAGGAAAAATTATAAGGCATGAGTTGTTTCTGCAGCAAAAAGTACGGAACAAGCAGGACAGTTCATCAGTATCACGTATCATTCCGGCATGAAAGTTTTTTGGCCCGTAGCCAATTTCGGACAATTGTTTTTTTATGTTTGCTGTTGTTTTTTTGCTGTTCTGTGAAAACTTTTTTAAAAATGTTGGATATGCAGAATAATTATCTGTCCCCCCCCCCCCCCCCACACACACACACACACACATACACAACACACACACACACACACACACACACACACACACGTTTGTTTTGATGAGTGCTTGATGTTGCTGCCGTTTCCTGTTTTTCTTTATAGCATGTATTGTTGTTGTTTTCCTCTTGTATTGTTTTCCTCTTTCTGGGGGGCAGCAGGAAAACTCATGCCTCATTATGCAGGTGGCTGTAATTATTAATTATTTTCAAAATGAAAATATTTTCACTCTCAATAATTATTAACAAGATGTATTGGATCAGTGTAGTAAATTTCTTGAAGGGTTAAACCTGTTCAGTGTCCAGGGACCGAATATTCAGTTAGCACTGCATGTATGTGCCGGTGCCCAGTGATGGAATATTCAGTTTCTGCTACAAGCACAAAGCACAGAAGCATGCACAGGGGTGCCAGATTTCTGATTCAGATCGGATTTCCAATTTCACATAAACCCAGATTTCCAATTTGGCAGAAAATCATATGTTTTTTGGGGGGGAATTCCGATTTGCAGGGGTGGCAGATATCTGATTCAGATCGGATTCCGATTTCAAATTTCACATAAACCCAGATTTCTGATTTGGCAGAAAATCGTACGTTTTTTTTATTTGGGGGGGGGGGGGGGGGGGGTCCGATTTGTGGTGAGGTGGAACTTTCGTGAGACCGTCTTCGGCGGATGGAATGGCCCCCCCCCCCCCCTCCCCCCGCTTTTCAAATTTTTTTCTGGCTTTCCTTCCATTCAGATTTTGAGGGTCAATTTTCAGGCTTCTTGTCTCTGAGAAAGTGGCAGCCCTGTACATGTATCTTGCCTGTAAAAACGGGCAGTTGTGGCTTTTCAGATTTGGCAAATCAGCTTGAAGTGGTTTCAGATTTGTAGGTCCCGTGTTGCTAGCACCCCTGCATGCAGGTTTGGTGACAAAATACACATGAACACACAGCTTGGGAATTCCCCCACATATGTAGTTTATACTTCATGTAGTTGGGTAAGCTTCGAATAGTGAAGATTAAAATTTGTGTTCCTCTGTACAGATGCAAGCCCATACACCCCCCACAGTTACAAGAAACCCATCCCACTAATAAGTGTGAACAAATTGTATATTTTTGTCAGGTGGTGGAAGCAGTTAAATGTGCCATAGCTGAGGGTGATGTGAAATTGGCTGTGTTGGACCATGTGCCAAGTAATACTCCAATTCTGCTACCGTTGGATGAAATTATTCAGCTCTGTCACCAACAGTAAGCTTTCAGAAAAAAAAAAAAATTCTTTGCCTGTAACCATTAGCTTTTTGCCTGTAACCACATGCTGCATGGTTTGTTTGTTGGTTTTTTGTTTTTTTTTTCAACAGGAATGCAGATATATTTGGAAGCTGTCTCCTGCACTTTTGTGCATGCTAACTTAGTAACTGTCTACAGGGGTGCCAATTTTCCGGAACACTCCCGATTTCTGGAATGAGAACATTTGAAAATTAAATTTTCCAGATTGGCGAATTTAGCAAGCAACAAGTTTCGGATTATGGGGTGACCGCAGAGAGTACTTGTAATGCCATACGTATAAAGCATAGCATTTCTCGAGACCCGGAGTACTCTCCCTTGATGAAGAAAAATAAACAGTTTTTGAGGGTTATACTGACTTTTTGACTGGGAGCACTTGACAGTGCTGTCCCTGGAGGTGTAGATTGTGTACACTTGTATTGGTTATATTTCGCTGAATTCAGTGGGGTGCAAGTTCTGGTTGATGGAGCCCATGCATTAGGAGCACTGCCGCTCAACCTGAAGCAGCTGGATCCAGACTACTATGTGTCCAATGCTCACAAATGGTTTTGCAACCCCAAAGGAGCAGCGTTTCTGTTCGTTCGAAGAGAACTACAGAAATATATCCACCCACTGACTATTTCACATGGATATGGCTCTGGTTTCAACTCAGAATTCATGTGGGCTGGTAATTTTCTCTCTGTCTCTGTGGCTGCACACATTTAAAGCCACGTTCGCACACACACACACACACACACACACACACACACACACACACACAATTTAAATCACTGAGGTGCTGCAATGGGAATGAAATGATAAATGTACTGACTCCTAACATTTCCCATCTCCTCAAGGCTGTGCAAATTGGACCTGTGTGTCACTGTAACTTGTCCCTCACATTTGTGAAAAACCCGATGTCAGTCGGGCAGTTCATCTTGATTAGGCAGCATTTTGCATGACTGGCCAGTTAGTGGAGCTGCCCTTCTTCCATGTTATCTGCCTGCTAGTGCCATCTTCAGCAGATAATTGTATTGAGTGTTGTTGGCAGTTACGTCTCTTACAAGAACAATCCATTTCCATGCAAGTGTCTCAGTATCACATATCATTACTGGCTTTGTAGGTGGCTAGAAAAAGTTCACATTTGCTTACATGGCTAGTAAAACATGAGCAAAAGCTGCTTTTTGTAAGACAACTCCAGAATGTCTTAAAGATTTTGATAGTTTATACTCACATTATGCTTGCATCACACTCATGAGTGTTGCAGTGATGCTATATAATATGTGTGTCTGTGGACAAACAGGACTTCATGATTACAGCCCTTTCCTTGCTCTGCACACTGTGCTGGATTTCTGGCAGGCTGTTGGCCCAGACAGAATACGTTTGTACATAGAACACATGGCCAAATATGCAGGTAATTCTATATGATTGTGCAGGTCACCTTTAAGATACATTGTATAGCACCATGACTTTGAGCTGTAAGCTTAATTTTGGGGTTGAATGTAGGGTTAGCATATTTGTTTCAAACCCCAGAACTATTACTGGCTCACTTGAATACTGGAATTCTGTTAGATTCCGTGGCCACAGGAACACAAAATTCAGCACTGTTAAAGGAAAGGCTTCTCTTGACTTCCTGTTTTGATTTGGCACTCTGAAACTGACCTTTTGTGAAAATCACTGGAGTTTGAACAGCTAGAGGTAGCAAGCATTTTGAGCTCTCATTAGATGTACCAGCAGAGATGGATGTATGTGCACCGAGGAATATCTTACCATACCATAGCATACATTCCAGGCCAGTGCACAATCCTTCTATTACATTATTTGACGTTTTTTTGTGCAGCGGAAGTTCTGACTTCCACATGGAAGACTCAGCTGGCAGCACCTTTGTCTTTGTTTGGTAAGTTCACTACTCCTTTATTTGGAATTTTTTGTTTTCAATCCTCTTTATGAAACTTGGGTTTTTGGCATGCTTGCAAATTCAAACACACAAAGCCATGCCACCAGTGATGCTATTGTTAATCTGAGGGTGTTCAGTATCGTAAATTATATACAGTGTATATAGCATAAAATTGCTCCCAGAAGCAGTCAGTGATCCGTTCCATTTGCATTTTGTTGATTGAGACTAGATGTTTTGTGCAAAACTGTCATGAAGACAGAAAAGAAAACAAACCACACACACACACACACACACACACACACACACACACACCACTACCACTACCACTACCACCACCACCACCACCACCACCAAAATGGATTTAAACACTTGAACAGAATGTGTGCAGTACAGAATCCCATAGTACTGATGAGCGATACATATGGTTTTGGTACATTCTAAAATACTTTACCTTGGGCATTTTTTTCCACACTGCTTGCTGTGTGCAGGTAGCATGATTCTGGTTGAGCTGCCACAAGGACTTTGTCCCATGGGTCAGGAGGTTGACTATGTAGCTGCAGAACGGATACAGAATATGCTGTATCACAGGTTCAACATTGAGGTGCGATGCCTGCTTTATGTGTTGTTCTAAACTAAGCTACTCTAAATCAGTAAGTGCAGTTTTGACACTGTTTGTATAACAATTGTTTGTAAAGAATGGTGCGGTACAGTACGGTAACCCGGGCACCTGCACCTTAATTATTGTAATCCATGGGTGCACCATTACAAGGACAGGTGTATCATCAGTTGTTTCCTGTCAAACTGGTAAATGCATATGTTGGATTGGTGATTGCCTAATTGGGTTTTCATTTTTTTTTCTACCATTGACCCAGAATCACTAGGAATTCACATAGAATCACTTGGAATTCATATAGAACCTTAGGAATTCATATATTACAATGCCTTGAAGTGAAAATGGCCTTTTTAAAAACATTGTGTACGATCAATTTTTAGAAGCCACTGTGCATGCTTGTGTGTTGCAGGTACCAATCAAAGCTGTTCAAGGTCGGCTGTATGTGCGAGTGTCTGTCCACATTCATAATTCGGAGGATGACATTCAGACTCTTGCCATGGCTGTGAGCAAGTTACTCACCAGCATTTCTCTGTAAGGAACCTGAAAAATTCAGGAGCAAAAATATGCAGGCAGTACTGTGCCTTTCCTGGTATAGTAAAGCTTTGTGCACTATCCCAAGAGCAATCTTTCACAGAGCGAACACAGGAGGCAAAGGCCAGAAACTGTTAGAGTAAACAGATATACTGGGTATAATGAAAATGATGACTACTACATACCTGATCTTGGCAACAGGGATTTACGATTTGTTGAAACCTGTAGGTGGTTCCATTCAGATGTGAGATAGAACTGTGTGTGACAGTAATGAAATAATGCACTTTTTGGAATTTATGTTATGTACATGTAAAATGGAATAGGCAAGTGGACCCTGCAGTTGGTAGTACATGTACAAGTACATGTAATTGATTCAAATTACATGTATACAAAACTTCAGCAACACACATTCCTGTTACTTATATTCTTTAATTGTATATGAAAATCCGTCTCTGAGTATGATGACCGAATATACAATACATTTTCTAATCCCTTATCAATGATTACATTGGAGACAAATGTGTCTCAATAAAATATTTCTAATTAATTGTTTATAATAACATTAGAAGCAAATGCATCTCAGTAAAACACAGAATTGCAGATTGAGTGGAGTCCATACAATTATAAGGTTAAGGATATAACCTTGGTGCATGTGGAAGACATGGTTTGCTAGTTATGCTGGCTTTCAGATAAACCAGTCAAAGCGTTGACTGAAAGGTCTCCACATCCAGATTATCAGTTTTTGAGCCCTGTGTTGGGTAACCACAATTTTAACCCTGGTAATGCTGAGCCTGTAAATATTCCGCACTACCTAATTGGTATTTTCAGCATAGGACAAATTAATTCAGCAAGACCGGGGTTAAAACATACATGGTTATCCAAACAAGCATCCTAGTCAAATACTGACACTGGGTAAGGGTGACCAGTCTCAAACCTCTATAACAGTCCTATCCTATATATAACAGTCAGCTCAATGTGAATAGTGCACTTGACATGCTCTTGCAGCAAATAACAATACAAATGTACATCAGAGATCTGAAATGTTCATCAGTGAAAGGAGAAGATTGTCCTGCTTGATCACCTGCATAAAGGCTCAATCAGACCAGCCTACAAATACTGCACGTTTGGTCATTAGCGCCTCCCCCTCCCTCCCCCCACCGCGATCCGGGAGGTGCGCGGCAGTGTGTTTAGCTGCCTGGATTTTTTCTTGCCCTGTCCCATGCTGGCGCCGTGCACGGACCGTGTTCTGTCCTGCAAAATTCGGAGATCCGGACTACCCTTTTTCTTCCGTGCACGCAGCGTGCAGACCAATTTCGACCGTCGTTGAATGAGGGTCAGTGTATCGGCACGAAAGCGTGGGGGAAAAAAAAAGAAAGAAAAGAAAATGGCTGGTGCATCGAAAACAATGTTATGGGCTGACAGTCAGGTGACCAACAACCTGATTATCATTCCATCAGGCGGAGGTGTACTATGGTGGATAAGACACGACGATTATTATGTCTTGTCTGCCCGCACGGCGGCATTTCAGCGGAACCCACCACCTTCGTGGTGCAGTAGTCAGGCATGCACCACATGCAATCGTTATGATTGCCATGCACAAAAGAATTACATCTTCTTCGTCCATCCTGACACTACGTACACTACTTTGTGGAGTGCGGAAACAACTGAAAATGGGAGTGCAAAGCACTGACCACTGCGTATTGGAAATGATGTCTGCTGTGATGTTCCCATGCACTTCTGCACAGTGTGTGAGCAGGCAGCTTTGTGCAGGTTAGTTGCCTTTCAAAGAAGGGAACCACGTACGCTGTTTACAGCTACTGTCAAACAGGATGCCAAAGGAAAGTACCTATCCGGCAAGCTTGTAGGCAGGTCTGAGGCCTTCTTAAGGCAACCATCTGTACTGGTACCTGTTCTTTCTTCTTTTTCTTTCTTCTTTCGAGTCTTTTGCATTATCACTTTGCACAGGCTTGACTCCATGAATGATAGAAAAAGTACCTGTACAGGTTAAATTTGAATTCCTTTGAACATCTTCGTGTACTTTTGTCATGCTACAGTTTAATACATTATAAGGATATGTTATTTACCCTAAAACCAACGAACTGACCATCCAAAAGACTAAAAGAAACCAGGCAGTAGTCTTACCACAAGAAGATAATGAAAAAGGTAGGTGGTTTATGGTATAGCACCCAAGTGAGATGGTTCTCTTCATTGATTTACAGGTATTGGGTATGATCAAAAATGGCGACTCCAATGATGGTGACGTTGCAGCAGTGTTTTACTTCTAGCTACTCTACAGCAACAATTTAAAATATTGTTTTACTGTACTCCATTCTGTGGTTTTAGACGTGTACCTGGTCTTTATGTTTGGTGTCTATTTTGCTTATTCTACTGCAGCTTGAGACAACCATAAGAAACTCTTAATGATTGATGAGAAAGAGCGATTTCTAGTTTTCACAAGATACAGGCACACACTTCCAGCCACAGATTTGGAGACTGCACATCTGAGCACAGAAATGAACATTATGGCATGTACATATATCACAGAAAAATATACTGAGCCACAAAAGAAACGCAAATGGAGGGGTAGGTAGGGGTGAATAAAATTGAAGGCACTGTAGGTGTGCTGTGACCATTTATTCCGTGCGGTCATGAGTCAGCATTGGACCTAGCGTGCAGCACGTGAAAATCAGGTCAGTGCCACAAAAAAATGAGCTCACAGCAGCACCATAGACGCGGAACCGCGTTTTTGCATGTGCAGGGCGAATGCAAACAGTCATGTCAATCTTTTTAGGCTGAGCAGTATTCACACATCACTAGGAATAAAAACTCAGGCTGTTATGCCCTGGCAAAGCAATCACTTCCACATGACTAGAATGCCAAGACTGAGTGCCGTCAACAGAGAAAGAGCCATTGGCCGACTCCAAGATGGAAACCGTCCTGCACAAGTCACAGATGCGTTTGGCGTGGCTGTCTCTACAATTTGTCGTTTATGGACCCAGTTCCAGGCAAATGGCGACGTTAAGAACAACCCACGAAGCAGCAGGCCCCGTGTAACGACTGCATGACAAAATCGGGCGATTCACTGCCGCCGCCTGCGTGAGCCATTCACTTCTGCAACGGAAACGGCCATAAACACCATTGGCAGGCATGTTTCTTGTGAAACTGCGGCGTCAAGTAATAGAACATCACCTGCACTGTAGCCGTCCTGCAAGGCGACCTGTTCTTACTCCAAGACACAGGCAACGACGACTGCAATGGGCCCAGCAGCACCGGAACTGGAACTCGCGGCAGTGGAAGGGCATCTTCTTCACGGATGAGAGCCGATACTGTGTTCATCATGCTGAGGGCTGAATCCGGGTGTGGAGGAGGCGCAACGAGAGGTATGCCGACAACAACGTCCGGGAGATCAATGCTTGGGAAGGCCCAAGCATCATGGTCTGGGGAGGAATCAGCCTCAACCAGCTTGTTGGGCCTGTTGTTTTCCAAGACATTGGCCCTGGTTGCGGAAATAGCGTTACTGCACAGCGATACATTGACAGGTGTTGAGGCCCGTTGTTGCGCCCCACATCCAGCAGCATGGCCACCTCACTCTCCAGCAGGACAATGCTCGTCCACTGACTGCCAGAGTTATCACAGACTTCCTGCAGCAACAGGGCATCAGAGCTCTGCAGTGGCCCTCGCTCAGCCCTGATTTGAACCCTATCGAACACTTCTGGGACCATCTGCAACGGGAGCTGAACGCCGCTCAGCCGAGGCCAACCACGGCCCGTCAGCTAGAGCAGGCACTGAGGCAGATCTGGAACTGTCAACCATCTGATCCACTCTATGCCCACCGGTTGTTATCAACGCCCGTGGGGGGGGGGGGGGGGGGGGGGGGGGGGGGCACACGGGTTACTGACCCTCTTCGTGACACATGAACACTTTTTGGTTAAGCCAACAAGAAGAACACTAAAGCCAGAAACTTTGTACCAAATTTTGTTGAATTTGATTAATTTGAATGGCCGCAATGAAATGTCAAAAACATGAGAGTAAATTGAATGGACCCATCGTTTGTGTTTCTTTTGTGGCTCGGTATAGAATATTCATCACACTTCCAGTCACAAATTTGGAAGACAGAACAATGTGTATACTGGTACTTGTTACTGTGCACAACAGCTATATATAGTTCTGATTAACTTACATCGCAATTTGCTTAAGAAGTGACATCTGATCAGCAGTAATATGCATGCAGACAGTGAATTGGACTGAAAAGAATTATGAAACTTACAGTGTAATTATATGCATGTACATGTACTTGGTTGTCCATGAGTAAGACTCCAGAAATCAGCTGTATCTGTCAGTGCCTTACATAAACCATGTAGCAAAAAAAAAAAAAAAAAAAAAAGGGGGGGGGGGGGGGAGAAAATGAAACAACGATGAAATGTTCTATGAGGCAACACTGCAACTTTTGAAAGGCCTGAGTCTCAATGACAGTCGTAACTGCACTCAATAATTCTAGAAAACTACATGTAATGTTCTTTTCTGCACGTACACAAAAGGCTGGCAGCATGGAATGCAGAGCAGGCATCAAGTGCCGTAATACGAGTTTTACTCCAATTGTTTTCTGAATAATACATTGGTTGCAGTCTACGGGTGGTTTCCCAGTTGAGAATATATTATTGGTTTTTTTTTCTTTTCCTCAAGCTGTATTACAGTGATTTGTAAGTCATAGATTTATTCTAACTGCAAAGATATATTGTTTACATCAAGTTTATTATGCAAAGTTCCAAATATAACTTTTTCTCTCTCTCTCCCTTTTTTTTTTTTTTTTTAAACTTCTGTCAGTTATAATGTTCCTAATGAGCATGAGTATCTGTTTACTTGCATTTGTACACGGCATTATCATTCCTTGTAGAGACATGGAAAAAATGACATTCTGGTTAGTTGAAGCTTGCCTTTCTACACAGTAATAGAGTAAATCATAATTTCACATGCCTGCCGTAATTATGTATTGCTTTGCTAGTAAGATCATTCAAAGAGATTGGATCATTGTAAAACTGTTTTAAATTTCAGAGCCTTGTTTCAGTTACTACAGTTGAAATGGTCAATTTACAGTAGTTCGGTGACAACGTATGCCACAGACATGTCACCAGTGACATGGTCCATGACAAACCTTGTCACCTGAACTGTTATGTGCTTGTTGCATGCATTTCAACACGTATGAGCCAAGACCGTATTGTTACTTGTTTTGTGGAATATTAAGTGCATATTAACTTTAAGGTGTAAATTTGTCTTTCTTACACATGGTTCACACATTCTGAAATGATTACTAGTCAAGTCCCCCCCTCCCCGCCTTCCCTTTCAGCATCAGGTGTAACTTGCGTGCAGTATTGTGCATTATTTTACCTTACATTGTTCTATTATGGCCCAACATTGAAATGACAGTGCTTAGAGGTAATATCAGGGTCACATCTACCTGTCTACAGTGTAAATACATGTTGAAAGGCATTTCTGAAATAACTTGCATTTACCAACTTACATTACTGCAGTTGGGCCAGCGTGCAAGTAAGGGCCATTAAAAGGTTAGTAGCTGTTTGTGCGACATCACATAAAAAAAAATGTGAGAAGAATTCCTCCCAAATAGTGGTGGGAAATGTCTGGAGGTTCGTTTCAGCAGTATACACCAGTGATACAGTGCACTCTTTGGTTTGTGTATTTAAACACATAATCTCTCGGTTGAAATCTCTTTGATTTGTGCTTTTTGGCTCCCTTGTGTAACAATGGGAGTCTATGTATTAACCCTCCGTCGTCTGTCTGTCTGTCTGTCTGTGTGTGTGTGTGTGTCCAGAAAACTTTGTTGTCATTTTCTCAGAATCTACAAACAGTAGAGGCACCAAACTTGGCATGCTGATAGACTAGCACAAGACCTTTCAAAACATATCATTTTGAATGACCTTGACCCAAGGTCAAGGTCACTAAAGCTCTCTGAAAATTTTACATTGGCATTTTCTCGTAATCTACAAATGCCAGAGGTTTTAAACTTTGCATGATGATAGACATTGATAAGAACTTTATAGATATACATGTAGTCAGTGACCTTCTGTCAAGGTCAAGGCCGTACAAGATAGTTTTGTGAAACCTTAACATTGGCATTTTCTCAGAAACAATGAACAGCAGAGGTGCCAAACCTGGCATGCTGATAGACAGTGATAAGACCTATGCACACATACCATCTTAAATGACCTTGACTGAAGGTCAAGGTCATTGAAACAGTGTTTGGAAATTTTACATTTGCATTTTATCAGTATCTATAAGAATCAGAAGCATCAAACTATGTGCGATGATTGACAATGGCAGCACCTTTACAGACATACCTGTGTTCAGTGACTTTTAGTCAAGGTCAAGATCATGCAAGCGTTTTTTTGTTTTTTTTGGAAACTTTAACCTTGGCATTTTCTTCAAAACAACAAACAGTAGAGGCACCAAATGAGGCGTGATGATAGACAGCAATGAGACCTACCTTTCTGAATGACCTTGACTGAAGGTCAAGGTCATTAAAGCTGTCTGTTGTGAATTTTAACATTACTGTTTTCGGAGGAACTACAAATGCTACAGGCATCAAACTTGGCATGATGATAGACATTGATGAGATCTCTTTTGAATGACTTTGACCAAAGGTCAAGGCTGTACAAACTGTTTTGGGGAAAATTGTAATATATTGCCAGGAACTCAGAGCGCCAGACACATCACTTAGCATGATACTGGATAGTGATAAGAGCTCTACAAACATACTTTTGTGAATGACCTTGACCTGTGTCACAAGGGAGCCATGGAGGCTTCTGCCTCTCTAGTTTGTAAAGACTGCCTGCCTTCCCTGATTCACTCTACTAATGGTAGAATTTACTGCAGTCAGTATCCACAGCACCCGACCCCAACTCTCTTTCAGAGTGAATCGCTCTATAGCTTTGATTTTCTGCATGATCTGCTGTACACCATCTGCATGTGGCCATTCTTGGAAATTCTCGCAGGCTGAAGAAATGATCTTGAAATCTATGGTAACAAAATTCTGAGTATGATATACACACAATTATATACACTACAAACATCGTAAAATGGGTTGCAGACACACAGTCATACAAACTGAATGGTTTGACATGGTTACACATCACCGGTCACATTACTGGAACTAACTTGCTCCACCAAATCCAGTAATGTGAAGGCAAAGCTGATTGGCTGTGTCTCTGTCCTCATAATCAGTCTTGCCAGCTTGTGTGAAAAAAAGGATACATTTTGTCATTTATAGCATCTGGGTTTTCACAAAATATGACATGTACTGAAATACAAACAAGTGGAAAATTGTTCGATTTGGTAGTATGTAACTCCAAAATTAGTCTCTCAAGTATGTTTTAAACTGTATTACACACCAAGATGAAGAATATCTGCCACATTTCTTTTCATTAATTATAATACATGTACCCAAATATCACTTACATGCACACAAATTCATAAATTTTGTTTACAAGCAAAATGTGCGAACTACACATATCATTGCCTTATTTATACATCCTGTGTATCTGGATGTTTCCTTTACATCCTTACTAAGATTTGGGGGGTTTTTGGTTCTGGTTTTTTTTTTGTGCGGGGTGGGGAGGGGGGGCATATATGCAGAACTTTCTTCTCTTACTGTTTTGTCACTGTCCATGCCCAATGTTTAAGTGAAATGAGAATGTGACACATACAAGATTTGGCGAGGACACTTACAATATGCAAGTGCAACATGAAATGAGGCACGCTGTAGTGAGCAAATCACACGGGTCTGTTCTGATCTTGGTGAGAGAAAAGCTATGCCTTCGCTCTCCTACACACTCATGATGCATGTCGCATTTGCCGTTAAAAACATTCTCTCACATTTGGGTATTAAAATCCTTCTCTCACATTTGTTTACTAAAACTGCATACTTTGGGCTTTGTACAATCTCTAAATAATTTTTAGCACTTTGCAAAAGTGTGATTTGCTTTAATCATCACATGAAGACTGTAGACCAAATAATTATGTAGTCATGTAACAAGAATCTGCAGTGTACATATGGTGTGCATCTGAGGTATTATATTACTCACAATTTGTGTGAATTGCTGTTAGTGTTGCAGATATGAAAACAGATCATGCAGCTAGCCTGTAAGTGTTGCTGGTATTAGAATCAATTGCTTGCATTCAGGCCTTTGTCCATCGTGACTAAAGTATATGAAAGTACTATTATGATGGTGGCTTGTCATCACAGATTTGTGTAACAAGGCAGTGACATAGACAAGTCCTCTGTATCATAATCCAGCACAGAGAAGTCAAATGGGTGACCAGCGTCCGTTGTAGTGTCCAAAAGATGATGTTCCAACAACTGCCTGTCTGATGGATCAATCAGTAAATGACAGTCGGTGGGATCCAGCAGGCTGTGAGTGTTCATCTGTTCTAGAAAGTCTGACTCGTCAACAGCTGTTTGTTGCTGCTGCACATGCAGAGACCGCTGAAGACCAGGAGGGCAGGACAGTTGGAATTCTGGGGAAGATGTGTAAGCTGCTTCCACAGCATCTGGTGATGGAGAGTTGTGCTGATCTAGGTCAGATGCATGGTGCTCGGTAAGGGGGGAGGGACTTGGATGCTGGTAAAAATAAGAGGGCGAATCAAGAATGGAAGGTGTGTCATAACCCTGGTCCACTGAGGAGGACTCACAGTCTTGCATGTCACTGTATGCTGATGTAGAGTCATAGTAACTTGAGCCAGGTGGGGACAGATCTATTGGTGATGTTGAATCGTGACCTGGTGGGGAATCGAAGCCACCGAGGCACAAGTCAATGGCCATGGAACAGGGTGAATATTTTGATTCTGTCTTGAAGGAAGTGCTTGTCCTCAGTTCATGACGTAGCTGTTGTTGCCCACGACGTGGACAAGACTTTCGGCCAGTTGGTGGTGGGAATCCACCTTCTTCCAGTTCTTGTTTCAAGCTAATCTTGAACACGTGCTCTTGACAAGAAACGGAACTGTGACGTACAGGTTTAATGCCATGCTGCCGAGCCTCAGATTCCAGCGACTGTGGTTCTGTCAAGATTTTTGTTGTAGTGCTGATATTACAAAGTGCCCCCTTGGATACTGTAGACAAAGAAAACAGTTCAGCCTGAACTCCAAAGTCAGTAATAAGGACTAGAGGAAAAAATCCATTTCAAAAGCAGTAAGGACACAGATGTACTACACTCTACTACTTTCATAGATACAGATAACAGTTTTGGGATTTGGATTAATTCTGAGCAGTAATTGTAGGAACATCACTGGCCATGCGTAACGCATTGTGACAGGAAAAACAAACCAACCAAAACGATGAAATGGAAGACGTTGAACTTCACAGCAGACATACATAATACTGAAAATGATAATATACAAGACTTGCTAATACAAAGTCTAGGTGTTACAAGCAAGCTTACAATCTGCATACAATTGCGCATGCATGCGTGTGTGTGTGTGAGACTGAGAGAGGCAGATAGGGCCAGCTAGACAGGCAGAAATTTTACAAGGATGTGGCAGACAAAAAAAAAAAAAAAAAGTTTACCTCAAGTGGCCAAGCCATAGTTCAGTTTCAAAGAGGGTTTGTGGATCTATTTCTACTTGATGGCCAATTTCGCTACAAGGGGGTAAAAAGGTCAGCGATAGAACAAGTGTAATCCTGTACATTGTGAGGCTTATATCCAAGGGAAATGTCGGTTTCGGTCAAGATGACTTTCTCCCCTGTAAGTTTGTAAATGTAATCTATTACAGAGGACCATAGTGGTTTACAATGCCAGAAAAAAAATTGTTGTATAGGCTCTGTTGCATTACAGTGTTCACATTTATTATTAGTTCGTATTCTCATCTTGGACTGCCGTCAGGTAGACATTATGTAGTATTTACCTATGAAGAAGCCTCTGTTCGAAACTCTGTTGTTTTGCCAGAAGTTCATAGCACATTGAATAGTTGTCTTATTCTCTGTGATCTTTAGGCGGAACCATTTTCGGACAGATTCTTTGGTAGGGATATATTTTCCTTAGTGCCATTCACATGTTCACATGGCCGTCGTGCTGTGGTTACTGCGCACCATGCTCAAACATTCAGGTTAGGCCAATACCTACTTCAGTGTCATATTTCATGCAGTGTAACGATAAAAAGTGACATTCTCAATAGATATTTTTCACATAAATTAATGAGGCTCTGATCCAACTTTTCATGAGCAAAGGTTGTGTTTTATACCTAATTTTGTTGTTATTCCATGCAAACTCATTTTCAAGCGTTTCTCTTTCTTTCACCAGTGTGTTTTGTTGTTGGTGGTATTTTTTTTTTTTTTTTTTTTTGAGGGGGGGGGGGGTTCAGCTAGCTTGTGAGTACTTGACAGGCTTTATTAAATGAACGCCTTTGAATTCTTTTGAGGAAACATTTGCATCGAAGCGAGTCAGGGCTTAATTTGCTCAGTATTATGCTGGGAATTACTTTCCACTTTTGGTCATAATGTTTTCCAGGCCCAGGATAGAAAAGATGTTCACATGTGTGCAGCGTTAATCATTGTCAGTCCTTTTTCTGGTTGGCCAGAGATACCAGTGCGCTTCACTTTTTCAAGTGCTCGTGTGTTAGTGAATTTTTTCTTCCACAGAAAGAGCTGAATTGGCTTTAGTCAGAATATCTGTTGGAGCCACAATCAAGGGCTTGCGTAGGGTAGACCAGTTGTGATATTAACAGAATTTTGATAATACATATTTTTCCACTAAGGTTTCTTTTGGACCAATGGGCAGTTAACCTTTTTAAGTTGTTTCTCTATAGAGAGCCGAGCAGCGTGAGGCTGATGTCAAATATTTAGTTTGCAATCAGAATCTGTAAATATCGTCACTGCCTCCGACACTGATTTCACCAGCTCTCTGGGTCTTCCAGATTTCATGTAAAAATTAATTCCGTCAGGCAAGTCACAACACCAACAGAGAAATCACAAGACATGAACAAACATCTTCTGTCAGACGACCTGCATGAAGCTGAGGTGAAATGTTTTCTTCACGGAATTGACGTCATCCCCCACCCCCACCACGTCAAATGTTTAGTTCACGGAATTGACGTTCTCTCTTTCTCTCCCCCCCCCCCCCAACCCCCCCAAGATTCTGGATCCGCTATGGTGTAGCGGATCTAGTGTCTTCGGTAGATCCTGCAGATTTCATAGAAAGAAAGAAAGAAAACAAAAACCCCACCGGCAACAATAACAACAAAACAGTACTAAATTGGGAGAAACAACTTTATGTGATGAGCCATTCCTCCTTGTTATATTTTCCAGTTGTCATATCCAGGTTTTTGCTGAACTTTTTGCTGGAACTGTGATGAGCTGTGCTGGGATGTTTGTATGTCTGGTAGCGATCACTCAGGAAGTGTCCTGGTTTTACATACAGGAAAACATGCAGACTTGGGGGTGGGGGGGGGGGGTGTCTCTTCAGATAATCACTTGGTGGTGGTAAAAGAGGCATTTGTTGATGATGCGTGTCTGTCTCTGAACACTGGTCTCTGTCTCACCTGTTCTTAGTTTTGCTGTTGACATATTCTGTTTTGCCCACTCAAGAACACTTGTGACAAACGTGTCAGCAGTCTCACATTTGACTGTATCCTGGTAGACCTTGTGTAATGGCTCCATAAAGAAACCGAACTACACCAGTTAAGGAAGATGACGACAGGTACTGTAATGAGATCTAATCAAAGATATAAACATACCTCATCCCCACAAACAAGCCCATGTCTACTACAGGATGAACCAGGGTAATCTTTCTCTTGATTCTTTATGGAAAATGTTTAACAGAAACCTCTTATCCTGTGTACAATAACCAACACTACAAACTAGTGAGGCAGAAGCCTCCTAGGCTCACTTGTGAGATGGGTCAAGGTCATTCAAGCGAGTATGTTTGTAAAGCTCGTCACTATCATCTTGCCATGTGAGGTGTCTCTGGTGTTGGTAGATCATGAGAAAATGGCAATACTACAGTTTTCCCAGGACAGCTTGTATGGCCTTGACCTTGACCTTACTCTGCGAGTAAAGCTCTTATCAGTGTTTATCATTATGCGAAGTTTGATGGCTAGTATTTGTAGTTTCTGCAAAAATGGTAATGTGAAAATTCTTGACAGCTTTAATGGCCTTGACCTTGAGTCAAGGTCATTCAAAAGGGTATGTCTGCATAGGTCTCATTACTGTCTATCATAATGCCTTGTTTGGTGCCTCTGCTGTTTGTTGTTTCTGAGAAAATATCAACATTACAGTTTCCTCAAAACAGCTTGTATGGCCTTGGCATTAACAAAATGAAACTGAATACAGGTATATCAGTAAATGTTTTATCAATGCCTGTAATCATGCAAAGTTTGATGCCTCTGGTACTTCTAGATTCTGAGAAAACTGCAATGTTACATTTCCAAAGAGACAGCTTTAATGGCCTTGACCTTCAGTCAAGATAATTCAAAATGGTATATTTTGGAAGGTCTTATTGCTATCTTATCAGCATGCTGGGTTTGGTGCCTCAGGTGTTTGTTGTTTCTTAGAAAATGCCAATGTTAAAGTTTTCCGCAAATAGCTTGCTTGACCTTGACATTAAGTCATTGAATACAGGTATGTCTGTAAAGTTCTTATCAATGTCTATCATCTTGCAGAGTTTAAAGCCTTTGGTGTCTGCAGATTCCGAGAAAATGCCAAAGTTGATGTTCCAAACAGACCGCTTTAGTGACTTTGACCTAGGTCAAGGTAATTCAAAATGGTATGTTTTGAAAGGTCTTATGGCTTTCTATGAGCATGTCAAGTTTAGTGCCTCCACTGTTTGTGGATTCTGAGAAAAGGGCAATGTTAAGGTTTACTGCGAGCACACACACACACACACACACACACACGACGGAGGGCTATTACATAGACTCACTTTGTTACACAAATGAGCCAAAAAGCACACTAAACTCACAAGAAACAGGCTTGAAAACAGGCTGAAAGTACACCACATATACACAGACAAACTGTGTTTTGTGAAGGATACAATCCAGTAACGCCAGTTGTCAGCGGCACGTGTGTTGATGAGATCATCTAGGCGTTGGGTAGCTGTGAGTGGCTGCTCCTCAAACAGCTGACCCTCAGGAAGGTTTGTCTGGTACCGCCTAAAAGTATGTAAAACCAGGGAACCTTCATGACACACATGACACCATCTCTATAAGTCATACTAACAAGCTTACAAATTATATAATTGTGTTTATATAATTCATCTTGTAGACCTAAAATGTGTGTTCATGGGTTTTGATGCAATGGGGAAAAGTTCTTTTGTGCTTGTTTGTAAATTACTAATGTTGAAGTAATATTACATGAAATGTAGCTGTAGTGCAGTACAGTATACATGAAAACTATGTTCTGGAAATTCACTACTTCTATTGCAGAATATATTGCCTGTGAAAAGTACTGAAATAAATAAACAAAACTACGGGGGGGGGGGGGGGGGGGGTTTGTTTTGTTTTTCTTTTTTAGGAGAGCTGCTTGCAATTGCACTTACTCTATATCAGCATTGAGACACTTTTGCTCATTCCGCAATTTTTTTAGCTCTTTTTCCTGTTCCCTGCACTCTTCTTGTAGTCTGCGGCTGTGTTCAACGGCTGAGCAAACACAGACAAACAATGTGGGCTAGAAATTATCCAAAAACAAACATGTGTTCATATTGATAAATGTCCATAAAAGACCAACAAAAGATGAAAGGCTGTGCATGTAGTTTCAGTCTTTGGACAGAATACATACCGGTAGTCTACAAGCTACTTAGCGCTCTACTCTGTGGATATGACCCATAGCTTGAGAGGAGTACCAAGCAGCTGGTAAAACAGTGGGGGGAACAAGAAAATATTTTACACAAAACAAAAATTAAATCAGCAAGCGATTGCGTTGTGCCGATACTGATCACAGCAGAACGCACACGCACAGGCCTACACTTGAAAAAGCGATAGTAGCGCACTGTAGTGTAGGACTATCAATACGTAGTCAAAGACCCTACATTACTAAAGTAATTTAGGGTCTTTGACGTAGTGTTGAAGATCATAGGTCTGTTGAAATGCGACGTTACCAATATAGGGCCTGTAGGAAATTTCAAACTGTGAGGATGAATCAGAATTATAGGATTTACCTGATCAAAATACCGATGTTGCAAATCAGAATTCCAGATCTGCCCAATCAGTTGAGGCTCTGCTCAAACTGGATTTCAATTTCCTTCTGTGACATGCCAGTATGAGAGACAATACAATATGCTTTTCAGGCAGTGCTTACCTTTGAAGAGGATGTCCGCCTTACTGTCTCGTCCTGATGACTCGTACTTTGGCACCATGTTTTTCAGTGTTTGAAATGCATTCTGGAAAATACACATCTATATGCTAATACGTATTTTTATTATGTGAACCATGTTCATATTTACATTGTGTGTTCACCCACAATACCCTTCACGTGTAACAAAACAATACAACAATAAAAACAAGATGGCCACCAGCCCAATATGTTGTTTCCATTCAATGACCTGCTGTAGTCACAGTCGTAGTCGTTGTGTCATGTATGCAGCCCGCGCGCACACGAACGCAAGCTCTCTGACATCAAGCATGCTGACATAAAGAAAGTACTGGAAACCCTTTCCGTGCCTCAAACACATGAGGTCGTGTGAGCTCGCCTAGCTGGTTGACGTCACAAACTTTTTGGCGTATGCGAGGTTCTACATGGGTGAATGAATTCTTGTAATAAAGTCGTTCCCCTTTGACAGAGTTACTTCCCGCAGACCTGACTGACAGACGATTGCTTATAAATGCTTATTACTGGTATCGGAGAAGAGACCCTCTCTCTCTCTCGCCTTAGACGCGCGCGCACGCACGCACGCACGCACACACACATTATGCTTCTGAGTGTGAGTCAGTGGCTAAAACGAAACCCGGCCACTGAAATTCCCGCTTTCCACATGTCAAGTTGTAGAGATCGCGAAAAGATACTGCATTTCGATGCAAAATAATTTCTAGACCATCCCAGAACATGCTGGTGCAGTAACGTCAGTAGATTACGTCACCTTGGAAAGATTTCGAATCTTCCAGTAAGTTGAGGAATGTTCTAGATCTGACCTGTTCAGTACGTAAGCAGCCCTGCACAGCGTTCTGGATTCTTCTTTCATGAATTTGTTCTCCGCGCATATTCTGTTCATAAAGTATTGGAGTTGTATTCTGTTGTATCCTGTGTCTTCTCTGCGATTGCACGAAGATGGCGACATAGCAGAAGTAAAATACAACACCACGTCTCCAAACAGAGGAATTCGGAAAGAAAGTGACGAGACCCCCCCCCCCCCCCCCAAGAAAAAACAGCATCACGTCAATCAAACATGACGCACTTACTTTACGTCAGTGCGCGTGCGTCTCTTTTTTGATGTTTGTGAGGCGTGTGGCTTGTAGAGGAAATGTGCTGTGAGTACAAATTTTCGAGTCAACTGACGATAACGGCTGCAGGGAAGTTTTCTTTAAAAAATATTTTTTTTTTTTTTTTTATGGCACCCCAGGCTCATTTATCATTATCTATGTATATCAGGAGCGATTTTGAGATCTAAAGTGTGTTCACCAGCACTTTCATCAGTTACGGCTTACGCCAAAAGTATAAAAGCGACAACCTCCAAAATTCACTCAGTTGAGAGTCCGTATTCATGCTATCTATGTCCAAAAAATGGAGTGGTTTAGGTAAATATTACGCCTTTAAATGCCAGAAAGCCACTTTTTCTGAGAAGGGCGATAACTCGCAAATCATGTGTGCAATCGTACCTGGATCGGTCCTTCTATTCAACAATCCTGATTCATTTAGAAACCCCAAATTTGAAATCGATCGGTTCAGAATTTTTGGAGATACAGGCATCTGAACTGGGTTCACATGCAATGTCAGCTCAGGTTCGGTTTACATGAAAACTATAAGAGCGACCATTTTCTAGTAGTGACTCTGTTCAGAGTCCGTATTCAAGCTATCTACTGCCAAACAATTGAGTGATTTAAATAAATATTACGCCTGTAAACGACAGACAACCAACTTGTCTCAAAAGGGCGATAACTCCCAAATCACTTAAGCAATCATCACACGCTCGGTTTGCTCTTATGTAACATTTTGATATATTCGGATACCCCAAATTTGAAGCCATTCGGTTGAGTATTTTCGGAGAAACAGGCCTGGACACAATTCACGCACACCGCACACACGCACACACATACGAACAGACGCCACTCACTGAGGAGGAGAAGCGCGTTCGGCGCACCATACGTGTCAGCATCGATGACGCACGTCTTCTTACGTCATTGTCAGAGTTATACTTGCAAAATCGTCTCTGCGGGAGATCGGCAGTGACGTGCGTTTGTACCACAGATGCTTGCCTATGAACGTGGAAAATTTAGTCCGTCCTATGATGTTGTTTCCATTACTATGGAAACAACATAACAAGATGGCCACAGCCCAATATGTTGTTTCCATTCAGTGACCTGCTGTAGTCACAGTCGTTGTGTCATGTATGCTGCCCGCGCGCACACGCCGAACGCAAGCTCTCTGACATCAAGTTGACAAAAAGAAAGTCCTGGAAACCCTTTCCGTGCCTCTATGCGCTCACAAAAACCCTAAACGCATGAGGTCGTGTAGCTCACCTAGCTGGTTGACGTCACTAACTTTTTGACGTATGCGAGGTTCTACATGGGTGAATGAATTCTTGTAACAAAGTCGTGCCCCCTTGACAGAGTTACTTCCCGCAGGCCTGACTGACAGACGATTGCTTACTGGTATCGGAGGAGAGACTCTCTCTCCCTCTCTCTTCAGTAGACGCGCGCGCGCGCGAGGGCACACACACACACACACACACACACACACACACACACACACTTATGCTTCTGAGTGTGAGTCAGTGGCTAAAACGAAACCCACTACAGAAATTCCCGCTTTCCACGTATTGTAGAGACTGATCGCGAAAAACCACTGCATTTCGATGCAAAATAATTTCTAGACCATCCCAGAACATGCTGGTGCAGTAACGTCAGTAGATTACGTCACCTTGGAAAGATTTCGAACCTTTCAGTAGGCTGAGGAATGTTCTAGATCTGACCTGATCGGTATACATGTAAGCAGCCCTGCACAGCGTTCTGCGTTCTTCTTCTTTCATGAATTTGTTCTCCGCGCATCTTCTGTTGATAAAGTATTGGAGTTGTATTCTGTTGTATCCCGTGTCTTCTCTGCGATTGCACGAAGATGGCGACATAGCAGAAGTAAAATACACCACGTCTCCAAACAGAGGAATTCGGAAAGAAAGTGGCGAGACACCCCCAAGAAAAACCAGCATCACGTCAATCAAACATGACGCACTTACTCGTCAGTGCGCGTGCGTCTCTTCTTCGATGTTTGTGAGGCGTGTGGTTTGTAGAGGAAATGAGCTGTGAGTACAAATTTTCAAGTCAACTGACGATAACGGCTGCAGGGAAGTTTTCTAATTTTTTTGTATATTGTTTATGGCACCCCAGACTCATTATCTATGTATAGTAGGAGCGATTTTGAGATCTAAAATGGGTTCTCCAGCACTTTCATGAGGTATGGGTTACGTCAAAAGTATAACAGCGACTACCTCCAAAATCCACCCTGTTTAGAGTCCGTATTTATGCTATCCATTTCCAAAAACTGGAGTGATTTAGATAAATATTACGCCTTTAAACGCCAGAAAGCCAACTTTTCTGAAAAGGGCAATAACTCGCAAATCATGTGTGCAATCGTACCTGGATCGGGCCATCTATTCAAAGATGTTGATTCATTAAGAAACCCAAAATTTGAAATCGATCGGTTGAGTATTTTCGGAGATAAAGGCATCTGAATGGGTTCTCCAGCACTTTCATGAGGTACGGTTTACGTCAAAAGTATCAGAGCGACTACCTTCAAAATTCACTCTCTTTAGAGTCCGTATTCATGCTATCCATGTCCCAAAACTGGAGTGATTTAGATAAATATTACGCCTTTGAACGCCAGAAAGCCAACTTTTCTAAAAAGGGGGATAACTCGCAAATCATGTGTGCAATCCTACCTGGATCGGGCCGTCTATTCAACAATCTTGATTCATGAAGAAACCCCAAATTTGAAATCGATCGGTTCAGTATTTTCGGAGATACAGGCATCTGAACTGGGTTCACATGCAATGTCCTACTAGTCAGCCTGTTCAGAATCCGTATTCATGCTATCTACTGCCAAAAAATTGAGTGATTTAAGTAAATATTACGCCTGTAAACGACAGACAACCAACTTGTCTCAAAAGGGCGATAACTCCCAAATCACTTAAGCAATCATCACACGCTCGGTTGCTCTAATGTAACATTTTGATATATTCGGATACCCCAAATTTGAAGCCAATCGGTTGAGTAGTTTTGAAGAAACAGGCCCGGACACAATTCACACACACACACACACACAGCCGCACACACACACATACATACAGACGGCACTCACTGAGGAGGAGAAGCGCGTTCGGCGCACCATACATGTCAGCATCGATGACGCATGTTTTCTTACGTCATTGTCAGAGTTACACTTGCAAAATCGTCTCTGCGGGAGATCGGCAGTGACGTGCGTTTGTACCACAGATGCTTGCCTATGAACGTGGAAATTTTAGCCCGTCCTATGATGATGTTTTCATTACTATGGAAACAACATAAAAGGGGGGGGGGGGGGGGGCATGAGCTGTAACAATTCTTTTCTTTCAGATGACCTGCTGGTCAAAATGCCAAAATACAAAGGCAGCACAATTTTGCATGTGCACAGTTTGCTGAGGCATGCGTCGAACAATGGAGGAACACTTCAGTTTTTTTTTCTTTTCTTTTTTAAAACCAGTAAGCACAGCTTTACACCTATCACGTGCGCGTTTGGCCCTATTGCAAGGTGTTCAGCTGTGGAGCTGATGGTCTGCGGTTAGAAACTCGTGTCGGTGGGCAGGAATTCAGTTTTCCCTCCTTAAACTGAGTAAAATATTCATTTGCTGTCTCGTACATAAAAATGGCTGACGCAGTACTTAGTGAGTGCTGTGACTGCGCCAAGACCGGCGTCACTCCAAGACATGTACAATGTCACACCTCTATAGTAGGCTCACGACACACGGGAGACGTTTTTTGTTCGAACAAACATGGAAACGCGATCAAAACACGCTCAGGACATATTTGGGCAAGGGCACGTTGTAGCCGCATGTCACACAAGAAACATGAAAAAAAAAAAAAAACCATCATGTTCGCTGTTTGTCGGTTTAGACGAAAAACACCCTAGTCTGTCATCAGCCGTGGGAGTGCGAGGTATAAGTACGATGGCTGCCCTTTCTGCCCAAGCTATTGTTTCTAGAGGTATAAGTACGATGACTGCCCTTTCTGCCCAAGCTATTGTTTCTAGAGGTATAAGTACGATGACTGCCCTTTCTGCCCAAGCTATTGTTTCTAGAGGTATAAGTACGATGGCTGCCCTTTCTGCCCAAGCTATTGTTTCTAGAGGTATAAGTACGATGACTGCCCTTTCTGCCCAAGCTATTGTTTCTAGAGGTATAAGTACGATGACTGCCCTTTCTGCCCAAGATCAGCCCTCACACACCCCAAAGACACTCGCCTAGCCAAGCAGCCAAAGTCACACGCCAGGAACAACTTGTCCTTAAGGGCCAAAAGCCATAGGACGTAAAGCAAGCTAATGATGATGATCTGCCCAAGCTATTGTTTTTAGAGGTATAAGTACGATGGCTGCCCTTTCTGCCCAAGCGATTGTTTCTAGAGGTGTAAGTATAATGACTGCCCCTTCTGCCCAAGCTATTATTTCTACAGGTGTAAGTACAGTACGATGACTGCCCACTCTGCGCCAGTTGTTGTTTCAGTCTAGAGGTGTAAATACGATGACTGTCCCTTCGGCCCCAGCTGTTCAAGAGTCAGTCTAGAGGTGTAAGTACGATGACTGTCCCTTCTGCCCCCCCCCCCCTCTCCAACTGTTGTTTCTAAACGTGTAAGTACAATGACCGCCCCTCCTGTCCCAACTATTGTTTCTAGAGGTGTAAGTACGATGAGTCACCCTTCTGTTCGTAGTGCCTCGGGGGGGGGGGGGGGGGGGGGGGCATGATATCAAACGTGCAGGTTAACATGGGCAGGTGAAAAATCCCACGGTTACCTTTCGGAGAACAGTGGGCTTAGCCGGCAAAAATAAATAAATAATAATAATAATAAATAAATGGGTGACAACCAAATTTCCCTTGCTATGGCGATCGAAGTAAGAATTACTGTAAGACCAGATAACCTGACCAAAACGTCTCTTTTTGGATGGACTAGACTGTTCACAGCAGACTTAGATTACGCAACAACAAAACTAGAGGAGCAAAGCCTCCTTGGCTCACTTGTGAGATGGGTCAAGGTCATTCAAAAGAGTATGTCTGTAAAGTTCTTATCACTATCTATCCTGAAGTAATGTGTCTTTTGTGTTCACAGTTCCTAAGAAAACGGATAATGGCAATATAACAGTTTTCCCAGGACAGCTTGTATGACCTTGACCTTGGGTCAAAGTCATTCGAATGAGATCTGTAAGAGCTTATCAATGACTATCATTACGCCAAGTTTGATAGCTCTAGTTTTCCAGTTTCCTTACTAATGGTAATGTAAAATTTCACAACAGACAGCTGTAATGACCTTGACCTTGAGTCAAGGTCATTCAAAAGGGTATGTCTGCATAGGTCTCATTTCTGTCTATCATTGTGCTTTGTTTGGTGCCTCTGCTGTTTGTTGTTTCCAAGAAAATGCTAACGTTAAAGTTTCCGCAAAACGTCTTGAATGGCCTTGACCTTGACTCAAGGATATTGAATACAAGTATGCCAGTACAGGTTTAGTCAATGTCTATCACCATGCAAAGTTTGATGCCTCTTATACCCCTAGATTCTAAGAAAATGGCAATTTTAAATTTCCAATGAGACAGCTTTCATGACCTTGACCTTCAGTCAAGGTCATTCTAAATGGTATGTATTGGGAAGTCTTACTGCTGTCTATCAGCAAGCCAGGTTTGGTGTTTCTGCTGTTTATTGTTTCTGAGAAAATGCCAATGTTAAGGTTTTGGAAGCTTTTCTGCAAACAGCTTGTATGGCCTTGACCTTGACTCAAAGTCACTGAATACAGGTATGTCTGTAAAGGTGTTGTCAATATCTATAATCATGCAAAGTTTGATGTCTCTTGCTTTTCTGGATTCTGAGAAAATGCCAATGCAAAAGTTCCAAACGGACAGCTTTAGTGACCTTGACCTTGGGTCAAGGTCAATCAATATGATATGTTTTGAAAGGTCTTATGGCTTTCTATCAGCAAACCAAGTTTGGTGCCTCTGCTATTCATTGTTTCTGAGAAAATGCCAATGTTAAGGTTTTGGAAGGTTTTCCGCAAAACAGCTTGTTCGGCCTTGACCTTGACTCAAAGTCACTGAATACAGGTATGTCAGTAAAGGTGTTGTCAATGTCTATCACCATGCAAAGTTTGATGTCTCTGGCTTTGCTAGATTCTGAGAAATTGCCAATGTAATATTTCCAAACAGACAGCTTTAGTGGCCTTGACCTTGGGTCAAGGTCAATCAATATGGTATGATTTGAAAGGTCTTATGGCTGTCTATCAGCGTGCCAAGTTTGGTGCCTCTGCTATTTGTAGATTCAGAGAAAATGCCAATGTTAAGGTTTACTGCGGACACACACACACACAGACAGACAGACAGACACACAACACACACACACACAGACAGACGACGGAGGGTTATTACATAGACTCACTTTGTTACACAAGTGAGCCAAAAAAGAGGAAAAGAGAAAAGTTGCACTTGTCGATACGTACTGACCTACGCAGTGCAATCAAATTGCGTTGAAAATGTGTCTGTAATCTTGTATAGCAAACGTTTTGGGCTGCCCCTAGTCTTATCGCAAGTATTTGCACAATTTTATTTGTTTTTTCTTCTGCTTATCATAACACCTCTTTTCTGTGTGATCGTACTGACATACTGGCACATAACCCACGAAAAGAATGTTATCACTGAAGTCTTAGTGTTTCAGACATAATCAAACATACACTGGGTTACCAGAGGAATGCAGGTGGGGAGGGTACATCGGTCGGGTAGCTGAGGTCAGTGTCTAGGGTCTTCCCAAGGGCATCGACCTGACCTCAGTCGTTTTCCTTTCGCGTACCCAAACGTCAACAGAGAGAGACAGTGGGGGAGGGAGAGAGAGAGTAACCAAAAAAAAACCCAAAACAACACTCAGTGACATGAGGTATACCTGAAGGTGACCCAGACAGATGTCTGGTTTGTATTCTTACGTCCATAAATGCCGCGACTTGAAATAGAACAAAGCCCTGAATACTCACTCACTTAAAATGATGTGACACAAGAAGGCCCTAAAACAACAGATGGGTACAATGTCGGTAACGCTTATTTTATATATACACAGCCTGGTGCGCTGTCACATTCTGCACTGTAGTTATTTTCGTACATATTCTCTAGGAAAGACGGGGAGGCGGGGTGGCCGAATGGTAGAGCGGCGTTGGACTTCTAATGCTCGGGTCGTGAGTTCGTATCCCGGCTGGGGCCAAATATTTGTCACAGTGCTGGCTTTTTCATCGTTTCCCCGTCTTTGATACTGATCACCCGTATGTGGTGGAAAAGGACGTTAAATTCCCAAAAACCCACCCACCCTCTAGCCGGAAGACACAGCTCGCCGAAAACTAATCGGAAGCCGCGCCACTTCAGTGATTATCTACGATACCAACTTGACAGCGCATTGTGTTATGACTGTGATAACAGCCGCGTCAGTTTGACTGAGACCACAACCCGACATCTCTGCATTTAAAACAACAACAACAACACACACACACACACACACACACACACACACACACACACACACACACACACACACACACACAGAGCATTTCAGTGCAGTCCAGGGCCATACACACATACTAGTGCTCAGTTGGTAGGCCTATAGTTCGCCCAGGGGGGGGGGGGGGGGGTAAATGTAGACCAGTCATGGGGGGGGGGGGGGGGCAATACCAGTCGTCCACTGGCACGATGTATACCTGGATTAGGTCTCGCGTGGTAAAGTCACGTGACCGCCGAATCCATCAGTCACTGAGTTTGCGACTCAGTCTGATTTAAGCGACTCATAAGAATATGTCCATATGTCCATCTTTCATCATAAGATGATTGAAATGTATGAGCATTATCCGTATTGACACAGTTTCCTTTCAACTCTGATCACGCTACTCGTTGTCGTGCACTGACGCCGGACACATCAGAACCGAGGTGTTCGACTATCATCGCCGCACCGCGTCGAGCGGCGTCACTGTCCGTTAAAAATGGCGACGATGTCCGTTAAAAACCAAACACGTCCATTTCACTGAATTTCAACTAAGTCTTTTCCAAGAACTCTCCTTCCCATTCCGGCTCAACAGGTTTAATGGCCATTCGGATGGTATCCGCCGGCCACAGTCTTTAAATACTCCATCCGGCAAATCGCCCTAGGGCACTTCTACCCCACGATTTTCCGCCATTTTACTCAGTTCGGGAAGACCGAATTGCCGGAAACGCCGGCGTCGTGTGCTGAACACAGCACGGAAATCTCGCGAGAGTTCGGCCGGCTGCTTGGGGTCTATCGCACCCGCACGCACGCCGCTGCGGGGATACAAGCACCCCTCGCAGTGGGCTACTGGTATACATTTACCCCCCTTGTGCATGACTGGTATTTGTCCCTGGGGCCGTGGTCACGACGCGTTCGTAACTTTTCCGCCACCGATTTACGCACGCGAGAGTCCGTAACTTACGATTTGTGATAAAATTGGGTGGTCATGACGTTTGCGCAGAGTTACGGCCGCTCGGAAACCCTTGCGTATTGTACACCACCTAGGAGGGTGTCGGAAAGGTGCCGTAGCCTTTGCGTAAATCTGAAAAATGGCGGCCCGCTAGATTTACCAACTGCAAATGAGAAGAGCATTGCGACGGGAAAGGGTGTTTCGCGATCGTACTATCCCTTTTGACTTGTACGACGATGTGGACATGCTTCAAAGGTTTAGATTTAGGAGGAGAGACTGTGACCTGCAGGAATTGTGCGATCTGCTGTAGGACGACTTGAGGTACCCGTGTAGAGGGGGCGCGTTCAGTTCACTACGCACCCTGCAATGCAAAGGCCTGTATGGCCGGCCGTACACACATCGTGGGTTGATTTGTTTCCTGATCAGCCACCACCGTTTTGATCGTATGCCTGTCAATGCAGGTCTCATTCATTGTGTTGTGAACCCGAAATGTGCGGGTTCCGAATTCAGAGTTTTGGTCGAGTCATGTTTCTCTGCCGTAGCAAGTCAGGTTAAATGCGTGGCATGTATGTGGAGAATTTTGTTGATGTTGTTGTTATCCTCTCCTCTTTCGTTTTTCGTTGTTCTTTTCCGTTGGTTTTCTTGCCAGTGAGCCTGCTACATACGGTTTGTACGTGCAGTAAATGCTTCTACTGGTTGTAGTCCGTCCAATGTTGAGATTGAGACTGCTAGGGAGCGGCCTATATGCGACCTGCATGCACTCCTGATCACACTCTCCACATACATGCCACGCATATAACCTGACGCTACGGCAGATAAACATGACTCGATCAAAAACTCTGTAGTGAACGCGTAGTGAACACACCCCCTCTACTCTTTCACTCTTCACGCTGGAAGGAGAATTTGTGCAGGTCACGTGATGGTGTTTTCCGTGGGAATCCCGGGGGTCCCACACCTATCTAAAAATAACCCGTACGTGACACCGTTTCCAGTAAGTGCGCGTCGTGACCGGCCAACTAGCGGAAGAGATAGTTTTCACGTAGCCACGTACGAACTTATTTGCGCAAGGAAATTTGCGTTCGCGTCGTGACCTCGGCCCCAGGTCCCTAACACAGGTCGGTATGTGCTTTTCGTGCCGAACATCTACTGCTGATCTGTCCAAGTGACACTGCCACAAATAAAAGCAATTCAATTTTTTGACTGACTATTCAGTTACCTCCATGGCCACTTTAAGAATAATCACCATTCACTTTAAATTAAGCCGCGAATCGTGAATGTCGTAAAACAAATGTGGCCATTACTGATTTGACGTACAGTGAAGAAAAAAAAAAAAGGTCACAGTCTACTGAAAATATCGTGATGCCGCTCAGATTCAACCAAGCTTGGCATTGCCAAATATGAAAGCAATCCAAGGGTGGGTGGGTGTTTGGGAGTTTAACGTCCTTTTCCACCACGTATGGGTGATATCAAAGACGGGGCAACGAGAAAAAGGCCAGCACAAATATTTGGCCCCAGCCGGGATTCGAACTCACGACGCGAGCATTGAGAGTCCAACGTTCTACCATTAGGCTATCCGGCTCCCCGAAAGCAATCCAAACGTTTTCCATTCTTCCAAAGGTAGTCATATCAGTAACCTCCATTGCCATACAAAAATTTATTTCTAATTCCTTTAGGGTCATGTCTAGATGAATGTCGTAAAATTTAAGCCTGGGTTGTGTCACGTGACCGGGTGAATAGGGAAGTTTCACTTGCCATACCCTTCTCTAGCAGATTGTGACTTACTCTGCCAAAAATTTGTGAACCTGTTACCATTTTCTCGCATATAGTGTCAAAAGCAACTTTGTCAAATTTAGTTTGCGTACCGGCCCCCATATTGTAGTGATTAGCACTTTGGACCATGGACCGGGGGACCGTGACCCGGCTTTGAATCCCAGCCGAGACAAGCGGGATTTTTTTCTGCCTCGGTCGGCTCCTACAGTGCGGGTGTGCCCAGTGGGGATCGAGGCTGCTGCGCCCACACGCCCGAGACTCTCCCGCTTTGAGGGTGTCCCCGTGGTATCTCATGAAGTGGATGATTACTCGGCCGGCACCGCAGATGCCGTAGTTCCCGGGTCTGGTTTAACGCCGGGATATTTATTGCAGGAAGCGCGAAATACGGCTTTGTCACGCAATCCACGTGGACCTCCATAGCATCCTCCTCCTCATCATCATCATACATACTGAATAAAAATTGCCCCAGCTTCCCGGCGAGCCCTCGATGGATTCAACCTGGGAGGAATACCACTGGAGCTGGCAACGAACTGGGGCAGCAACAAATAAAAATAAAGTGAAAAAAAAATTGCGTGAGCTATATGATGGACTCAGATGTTACAATCACAAGACCTGAATTCAATTTCAGACTGTGGTGTAGGACCAACTCGAGGTGCAGAACGGATGACCTGTCGATCGAAATGACTTTGCAACCCGTCTGACTTTTTAAAAAAGACGACACGTGCGCGCCCTTCTGCCACCGACGGACGTCAATGTTTGATAGGCCAACGCCACACTGATAACGTAAGTGGTTCGTGTTTAGACCAGAATTTACTTACATATCTGATTATCTTTTTAAGAAAACTGTACCTCTTATCTGGCTGCTTGAAATCTGGCCAAACGAGTTGTCTGCAGGTACGCCGGGCTCCTGTTTGTGTACAGTACACAAGGTTTTTGTTGTAGTTTTGTGTGTTTTGTTGTTATTTTGGGTTTGTTGCGGGGGGGGGGGGGGGGGGGGGGGGCAGGGAGAGGTTTATCTGATTTCAAAGCAGATGACACTGAGAAATACTGAATCTGCATAAATGCATACTCCCATGGGAATGTAAAGCATTTCCATACCGAATCTTACTACTGAGCCAAGCCGTCATCCTGCCGTGGAAGAGAATCGAGAGAATTACGGAGGTACCAAGAGTATTTCACAGACGGGAAGACCGGGGTTTGTTGACCGCTCCAGAGAATTGAACCGCCGGGATCACTTCAATGCTCGGCCAGTGAGTTGTAACCAGACGGGAGCACTTGGATGGGGTACTTTTGAACTTCTTTGCCTGCACTCTTTCTCTCCACATTCCTCGGGAGTTCGGGTCGATCAAATCGGACGTCGACCGTATCTGTTCTAGCTTCCAAGCTGTGACCCGTTTACCCCCGGGTGGGGCATGCACTCGGCCCGGGTAGGGTGGGGGTGGGGGTTAACACTGCAAAAGTATATGCTGAACGTCATAACCAGCTAAGGCACAGTACAGACCCTGCGTAACACCAGGAAAACAATGTGTGCTGGCGTTTATGCTTATCACTGCCCCGTATTAGCAGAGATATACACAGAATTCTAATTTCTATTCAGTTATGGCCGTACATGTTGAAAAGACGTTAGATCATACCCCCTCCCCACTCCACCCAAGCTTTAGTGTTATAGCCATTTCTTTTGTTTTTCTGTCCGGTTTCCTCTTATCTGGCTGCTTGAAATCTGGCCCTACGAGTTTGCCTGTATTTCTTCTTCCGCTCCTCTTGGAGGTCGCAAAGATAAAAGAAAGAGGTTAATGTCCAGATAGACTGGATAACTTTAATCACAAACAGCGTTAAGTGCGTAGCTTTGTAAGTGATACAATCGTCAACTTTCACTTTGAGGACGTTCAGTCTTTGGTTACAATCTGTCAAGCAGTAGACCGGGCACGAAACGTTCAAATACTCGCATTAATGTATGATGCACTTCTTATTACAGATTTCACATCTCCACTGCCAGCTAGGCATCTGGGCTAAGCCCTGACGGACCGGCATGCCTTTAGTCTGCACCGACCCTGATCTTGAGAAACTGAAGTCTAACTTGTAGGACGTTTTTGAATTGGCCACTCCGGCTGAACTGCGCCATTTTCAAGCAAATACATACGTGCTGAAAATGCCTGTACTGGTTTGAAAAGCCCGTGGCAAGCACTGAAACAAACTGGTTCTTCTCCATGCAGGCTTGTAGCCTATGTTATCGCCTGGATTAGAATTATTCTCACCTACAGCCGACACAGTTTGACAAATTCTCAAAAACTCCTGTTGTCTCCTCCAGTTTCCATATCCGGGATACGCATACGTAACTCAGTTATAGTTTTTAGGTTATTGTTTTTGAACGCCAGTAATCAGCCAGTCGCGTTACTGAATTGGGAGGCTTGCGAGTTGCGACTCACCTGTATTTTACCACGACGCCTATGTTCAGCGTTGATGTGCGAGACTCGCTTGTGGCGGGGGATGGGGTTTCGAGGCCTTCCGCATTTGCGTTTCTCTTTCACCTCCCCCGCTGTCGCAGGTCGACTTGACTGCCTCATGACGGATGATGGTCTCGAGCCCGGAACCTGTCAAAAGCAGTTCACATGCACACGTCATAAAACTGATCATAAATTAATGTCACAAACGAACTTCTACACTCATTAGGGGTAAGTTGTCAAACCCAGCGACCGTGTAGTCAGCCGTAATTGTGTACAATATCTGATGTACAGGTATAGAAAACTGCCTTTCTTTCTGAACGAGGAAGGCTGGCTGGCTTTGTGTTGTGTAGCTCGTGCAGTCTCCGAGAAGGAAAGGGTCGCCGGACTTGGTGTTTGGAGGTTTCATGTCTTCTAGCCGCCAGGAGAGTTATTTAAAAGACCCATTGCTGTGCTTTTATAAACGAACACCTTTTTGTCAATGTAGTTGTCACTGACAAATTTTTGGCCATATGGTATCCTTTATATCCTACATGACCTTTTAGTATGGTATCAGTCCTCTTTCCCTAGTAACGGCAGGCGCTCAATACTCCCCCTCCCCCCCCCCCTCCCCAAACACACACGCACTGTATACTGAAACTGATACGCCGGGTTAGACAGAAATGCCCCGCTCCGGCTTTCGAAGGTCCTACCTTTTAAGTGTTGGTGCTTCCATGTCCGTAAACTGTACCCTCAATTTTAGCGCCAGACGCACCACCGGTTCTATGCTACGTTTCACCATATCGCGCCCAAGAGTACTTTCAAAACAAGTTTCTCTTTACCCGGTGTTTTTCCTTGGAATGATCTTTCAACAACAGCAGATTATGCTTCCCTCTCTTCCTTTACTTGAACTACTTTAAGTACTTGCTTTTTGACCTGTGATTAAAAGTCACCTTGCTACCGCGTTTATCGCGCGTCAGTCAGGATTTCACTTACGATTGTTATGTGTGATTTTGATATCAATGTAAGTGTATTCTTTTTGCCGTCTTCATGATCATTGTGTGTGTGTGTGTGTGTGTGTGTGTGTGTGCCGGTGTGTGTGTGTTTATTTTTCTTCCTTTAGTTTTACCCTCACTGCCGTGACTTCCCGCCATTATGTCTCCCATCAGGGCCGGATCAGTTCGTTTTTTTAAGGGGCCGGGGGGGGGGGGGGGCGGTGCCTTGGCTGACTGATAAACTGACGAAGTGGGGCCAGACGCTTGATTTTCGCCGGGAGTGAGGCGTGCGGGACATTTCCATTTTTCGCCCAGTGAGGGGTGTGGGAGGGGCTTGAGCACAAAACACGTTTATTTTGTACGTTCCTGCTTTTTTGGGGGAGGGTGTGTCAGTGTGTGTGTGTGTGTGTGTGGGTTCCATGACACTTCAGCGCCAACATTTCAGCGCCACCAATTCAGCGCGACGACTTTTCAGCGCCGTACAGTTCAGCGCCGTACATTTCAGCGCCAAACGATTAGAGAGAGAGAGAGAGAGAGAGAGAGAACTAGCTAAACACATAAACTAGCTAATCACATTTTTTTAACAAGTTAAACTTTAATGACAAATTATCTAAAACCCATGGTGTCCATTAAAATCACTAAAATCCAAATGGGTCGTTTGGTGTCTCTCCATTGTAAAACATGCCTAGTTGGCCTAAAACATGAACGCAAATGCAAGTCCCTCCATCGTGTCCATGAGAGAACGATCTCCTGCATTGTACTGCAGGATTATGGTTTTCACACGCTTTTTTAAGTCTTTGTACTCGCCTAAAGCTCTCTATACACTTGAAAATACGTGTTGGGGTCCTTTTTATTTTATTTTTTCATTGCACACCGTTTGATTTCAAACAAACAGATCAGCAGGTGATCGACTGACGATGCAACAAAGCAACAACAAGCTTCCTGCTGACAGCGGATTCACGCACATTAACACGTCGTCGTCTCAATTGAAAGCAATAGAAACGACAAACAGGGTGACAACACCTTCACGTATTCGTACACCTTGGAAGTTGATCGGTTTACAAACACAAAGCTGACTGCTTCCTACAGACCTCGTACTGATTGCAAAGCAATCAAAAGGACGCCGCTAACAGCCACCCCCTCGCCCCCACCAAGCCCCCGGCTATTCACTCGGAGGGGGAGGCGCTGTATGGCGCTGAAATGTACGGCGCTGAAATGTACGGCGCTGAAATGGTGGCGCTGAAATGGTGGCGCTGAAATGACGTGTCACCGTGTGTGTGTGTGTGTGTGGGGGGGGGGGGGGGCTATACAATGGTGGTGTTACCGTTCTGTCTTGAGTTATGTACGGAAATGTGGAACAGGCAGAAAAATGGCCGCTAACATTCAACTGAAGCCGGTACAGATACATCGCAGACGTCGTCACGCTCAAACTCACGCTGCTGATGTAGCAAGTTGTTTCGGCCAAACAGATGTCACACATGGTTTGTATCAGTTTTCAAACAGATCGATATTTAAAACTAGAGAGGCAGAAGCCTCCATGGCTCACTTGTGACATGGGTCAAGGTCATTCAAAAGAGTTTGTTTGTAATGCTCTTATCACTGTCCATCATCATGCCAAGTTAGGTGTCTCTGGTGTTCTTCGTTAATGGCATATTACAATTTTCCCCAAACGTTAGTATGGCCTTGACCTTGGGTCAAGGTCGGTCAAATGAGATCTCATCATTGTCTATCTATCATACCAAGTTTGACGCCTCTAGTATTTGTAGTTCCTACGAAAACAGTAATCTTAAAATTCACAACAGACCGCTTAAATGACCTTGACACTGATTCACGGTCATCCGAAAAGGTATGTAGAGGTCTCATTGCTGTCTATCATCATGCCTCGTTTGGTGCCTATGCTGTTTGTTGTTTCGGTAAAATGCCAACGTTAAGGTTTCCGTAGAACAGCTAATAAATAATAATAATAAAGGGTAATCGTGGCGCCCCATCTCGCAAGAGCTCAGGGCGCGTACATAAACATAACATAAAAACAGCGTATATAACTTACAACACACACACACACACACACACACACACACACTGATTTTTTTTTTTTTTTTTTTTTTTGCAGGTGGCATGCAGAGATGGAGGGGGGGGGGTTGGTTCTACTGCATGGAGAAAAGATGTGTTTTAAGTTGAGATTTAAAGACTGCTAACGACTGAGCATGGCGGATGTGATAGGGGAGGCCGTTCCAAACTGACTACAGGACCAATGTATGAAAACGCACGCTGGCCCTGAAACTTTTTCCGGCGGATGGGAATACGGAGAAGACGGGTGTCAGAGGAAGAACGGAGGTTGCGGGATGGTGTGTAGAGCTGAATGAGAGCGGACAGATAGGGGGGGGAGCAGAACCTGAGATAATGTTGTAGCAGAGAGTGGCAAGTTTATAATGAATTCTTTTTTGGATGGACAGCCAGTGCAGATCAGATAGGAGAGGAGAGACATGTTGGCGCTTTGGTGTTTTGAAGATAAGACGGGCGGCACAGTTCATCACTTTTTGAATTTTGTCTGATTTTGAGGAAGACCGACAAGGAGCGAGTTACAATAATCTAGGCGAGAGAGAACGAGTGAAGTCACTAAGGTCTTTGTAGAGTCAGTGGTCAGGTACTTCCTAATGGACGAAATGCGCCGAAGCTCAAAGTAGCAACACTGACAGACCTTATTCACCTGTTCTCTCGTCGACAGAGTGCTGTCAAAAATGACCCCTAAATTCCTTGCGGATTGAGAAAAATGAATGTCAGTCTGCCCAGTCTTAAAAGAAGAGGGCAGATCTGCACATTTTGAAAAAAAAACAAAAGAGCCTCCGTCTTATCCTCGTTCAACTGCAGTTTGTTATGGAGAGTCCACTCTTTAACAGCAAGTGTACATGACTGCATTTTGGACAGGAGAGAGTCAGCTTCAGCGCGTGCAGAAGAACCGTACAGCTCGGTGTCGTCAGCAAACATGTGGTGGGAAATCTGGAAAGTACTCACAATATCAGAGAGGGGCTGCGTATACAACAAAAAACAGAATAGTATGGCCGGGCCTTGGCCTTCCAAGAACAGCTTGTGTGGTCTTGATTGAATACAGGTATGTCAGTAAAGATGTTACCGATTTCTATCATCATGCAAAGTTTCATGCCTCTGGTGTTCCTAGATTCTGAGAAAATACAAATGTAAGATTTCCAAACAGATTGCTTCAATTACCTTGAGCTTGGGTCAAGGTCATATAAAATGGTATATGTGCATAGGTCTTATCACTGTCTATCAGCACGCCATGTTTGGCACCTCTGCTGTTTGTTGTTTCTGAGAAAATGCCAATGTTAATGTTTCCCCAAAATAGCTTATAAGGCCTTCACCTTGACAGAAGGTCATTGAATACAGGTATGTCTGTAAAGTTCTCATTAATGTCTAAAACCTCTGGTGTATGCAGATTCCGAGAAAATGACAATGTAAACTTTCCAAACAGACAGCTTCAGTGACCTTGACTTTGAGTCAAGGCCATTCAAAATAATACATTTTGGAAGGTTTTATAGCTGTCTATCAGCATGCCAAGTTTGGTACCTCTCCTGTTCGTAGATTCTGAGAAAATGCCAATGTTTAGGTTTACTGCGCGCGCGCGCGCGCACACACACACACACACACACACACACACACACACACACACACACACGCACGCACGCACGCACGCACGCACGCACGCACGCACGCACGCACGCACGCACGCACACACGACGGCGCCAAGGGTTATTACATAGGCTCCCTTTGTTACACACGTGAGCTATTCACTCAGAAGATAAACTTGGTCTCTTGTTTCTATAGCACTCTGTCCATCACAACGACAAATCTGTCCATTCACTCAGAAGTGGCAGCATGATTTAACACTCTGTCTAAACAACAAGCGTGCGCGTTGGGAATCAACAATTCGTCTGACCAGATTCACCACAAACACAAGTATTGCTATTTTCAAAGTTACTTTTCATTATTCTTCCTTTGTTTTCATTAGAGAGAAGTCGGTGTCACGGTTGCAGTCGGTCACAACGGACAACTCTGACCAGCTCGACGGCTGGTCACAGGAGAGACACGTATAACAGGTCGTTGAAGGTTAGTTGAAGAGTTAGTTGAAGAGTTAGAACCGGTCTGCTGACCCTCTTCCCGCACTGAAACCCCACCCAAAGAACCTCTCAAAACAAAGTACTTACCAAACGGAGTGGTCACACTAAACAAGTTCATGTTAGTACTGCATGATATTACAGTTTCGCGTGGCGAGCAGCTCTCGGTTATGACATACAGGAGAACTTTTCTCTAATCCTTGTCCTTGAATACTTTAAAGTCAAATTCAAATGATTGCATACCGTTGTCCTCACCACACTACTACCCTTGGGATACTAGGTCAGGCGCAAGCGCCATCAGCTGATAAAGGTGGTGGCTACCTGTGAGGGACTGTTTGCACGCTGACAGAGCGACGCAGATCTAGATAAACAAACCCGATTAGAACACACAGAGACTATCTCGCGAAGGCACAAAACCTCAGCCGGGTGAGCACGAACATCCACTACGGTACCATTGGAAGGTAATTAATTTAACTGCGAATATCGCCAGAAACAGTACATGCAGGTTTACTCTTGTCAACATCTGAATAGAAGACGCTCATCATGAAGGCCATGCATCGACTGGCATACAAACAAAAATGGCGGTGGGGTGTGTGTGTGTGTGTGTGTGTGTGTGTGTGTATGTGTGTGTGTGTGTGTGTGTGTGTGTGTGTGTGTGTGTGTGTGTGTGTACGCACGTGCGAGCTCATTCATAAGCGTGTCAGACTGATGCAGTGTTCGATTAATTCAGCGGGCACAGTAATCTATTAAGATGACCAGAAAAAAAAGGACGAGTAAGGGATCGATATGTCATTTACTATGATCACTCCCCGACTCATTCATTCCAGGCGAGTCACGGTCATGAAACAGATCTTCCACCGTCCGGCTATCGCTTCTGGCTTCTGAAAAAAAAGCGTGTGATCTTTGCCAGTCAGTGAATTCTGCCACTGGCCAGGAATTCAAACAGTTACTGAAGATTTACTGCAAAAAATTGGTGGGTTTTTTTTTCCTCTGCAACAAACACTGCTGTCAAGAGTATTTGTTGAAATGAAACTTTGTAACACAACGCCAGATATAATAAAATTACATTTTTTGTTCTACAAGAAAAAGTATGTTCTGCTTTTCAAAAATGTCACTTTTTCTGCTGTGCGAAAAACACTTTTTATGTAGACTGTTTTTAAACAACAACAACAAAAACATTCCGGGAGAGAAAATAATCACAAAAAAGTATTTCAGCAACAAACAAACAAACAAACAAACAAACAAACAAACAAACAAACAAACACAACAACATAATTTTAGAACCGTTCACTTCAAATAAAGTTATTCTCGGCATTTTCTTTTTCTCGAGATAACCGTTTTACAGAGGTACTGTAGTGTATTTTGTCGTTCCTAACAAGTGGTAGAATTTAATTGCAGCAACAAGACTATTCTATGATGTATTTTGGGGGGAAATAAAAACGCCGTTTTCTGCAATCCTACCTAACTACATACAAAATGTCATTTTTACGAACTTTTGTAAGTGATATGAATCGGTTTATGATCCACGAGATGAAGGAAAGTGAAAGCACGCGAACTAAAGGCCAACTGACAGGAACCAGCTACTTACGGTAAACATCGATATATGTACTGCCAAGAGCCAGTCCTTGTTGGCGCTTGGTACTACTTGTGTACACTTACACTGGCGCTTGGTACTACTTTTACGCTTGTAATAGCTCTTGGTACTACCATATATATAAAGGCATCTACACAACATTCACCGATCCTCGTGTGAAGTGTGACAAACATCGTTCAAACCGTCAGCGCAGGAGCAGCGCCTTGGTGACTGATTTCAGTCCTGTATAAAATGCCCCAGGCACGGGCTCGTAGAAAGCTGGTTTAGGACTGACGGAGCACGCCACTGAGACTAATTATGTAGTTTCTTTGCTAAGTCAGTCTCGCCATTTCAGGCGGTTTTAAAGTCTCAATAAGTTTGCCAGGCATAGAACGACGCTGTGGAAAACTTTTCACTGATCGAATGCGCTTTATCAGTGTATCAGAATCAGTCACTTGGGACACGATATACCATCTGAAACCATTGTGGTGAATCGGGATGGCATATATATATATATATATATATATAGGGGAAGTAAGTAAAGCTGAGAGCGCTCCCTAGATCTAGGAGGTGTGTGCTTTGTATGCCATTGGACAAGTCCGCCTTGCCCTATATTGGCTACAAGCCACAATGGGAGGTGGGGGGGGGGGGGACCTACCATCCTACCGCTGAAACGTCTAACAGATCTAAGGGTATCTCACCATTCATAGTGCCCCCATTCCCCTCCCACCGGGAGGAAAATGGTCGGTACGACCAAGGCCATATGAATTGGTGATTTTAGCCGCTCACGACCATGGTTTCGGGTCAATGGGACCCTCATCAGGTGAGCATGCGGCGATACCCTCGAGGGCTGCAACGTCCAACCAGCACTAAAAGGCTGCCCCAGAATAATCTGGTGCGTCTCCAGTACTAGCAGACGTCGCTACCCTAAAGCTCTGCAAGAGGTTTCAGCGGAAAAAGACTAAAATCACCAATTCATATGGCCTTGGTCGTACCGACCATTTTCCTCCCGGTGGGAGGGGAATGGGGGCACTATGAATGGTGAGATACCCTTAGATCTGTTAGACGTTTCAGCGGTAGGATGGTAGGTCCCCCCCCCCCACCTCCCACTGTGGCTTGTAGCCAATATAGGGCAAGGCGGACTTGTCCAATGGCATACAAAGCACACACCTCCTAGATCTAGGGAGCGCTCTCAGCTTTACTTACTTCCCCTACTTTCAAATTGACCTGATTGAGCGCATGTTTTCGGCTTTAGTAACGCCTTTGTTCCTTTTCTATATTAAATGTAATTACATGACATTACACATAGGCAGTTGCTCCTTCTAAATTATTTAGTCTTTTTCCGCTGAAACCTCTTGCAGAGCTTTAGGGTAGCGACGTCTGCTAGTACTGGAGACGCACCAGATTATTCTGGGGCAGCCTTTTAGTGCTGGTTGGACGTTGCAGCCCTCGAGGGTATCGCCGCATGCTCACCTGATGAGGGTCCCATTGACCCGAAACCATGGTCGTGAGCGGCTAAAATCACCAATTCATATGGCCTTGGTCGTACCGACCATTTTCCTCCCGGTGGGAGGGGAATGGGGGCACTATGAATGGTGAGATACCCTTAGATCTGTTAGACGTTTCGGCGGTAGGATGGTAGGTCCCCCCCCCCCACACCTCCCATTGTGGCTTGTAGCCAATATAGGGCAAGGCGGACTTGTCCAATGGCATACAAAGCACACACCTCCTAGATCTAGGGAGCGCTCTCAGCTTTACTTACTTCCCCTACTTTCAAATTGACCTGATTGAGCGCATGTTTTCGGCTTTAGTAACGCCTTTGTTCCTTTTCTATATATATATATATATATATATAGGGAGCGTTCAGCTTTACTTACTTCCCCTACTTTCAAATTGACCTGATTGAGCGCATGTTTTCGGCTTTAGCGACGCCTTTGTTCATTTTCTATATTAAATGTAATTACATGACATTACACATAGGCAGTTGCTCCTTCTAAATTAATTAGTCTTTCTCCGCTGAAACCTCTTGCAGAGCTTTAGGGTAGCGACGTCTGCTAGTACTGGAGACGCACCAGATTATTCTGGGGCAGCCTTTTAGTGCTGGTTGGACGCTGCAGCCCTCGTGGGTATCGCCGCATGCTCACCTGATGAGGGTCCCATTGACCCGAAACCATGGTCGTGAGCGGCTAAAATCACCAATTCATATGGCCTTGGTTGTACCGACCATTTTCCTCCCGGTGGGAGGGGAATGGGGGCCCTATGAATGGTGAGATACCCTTAGATCTGTTAGACGTTTCGGCGGTAGGATGGTAGATCCCCCCCCCCCCCCCCCCCCACTGTGGCTTGTAGCCAATATAGGGCAAGGCGGACTTGTCCACTGGCATACAAAGCACACATCTCCTAGATCTAGGCAGCGCTCTCAGCTTTACTTACTTCCCCTCTATATATATATAATAGGAACAAAGGCGTTGCTATAGCCGAAAACATGCGCTCAATCAGGTCAATTTGACGCCTGTTTTCGGCTTTAGCGACGCCTTTAGCAGTGCTGGAAACTGAATTCGACGACTTCAAAGAAGAGCTACAGTACACAGTGACAAAGGGAATATACTGACGCAAGAACCCATTACCAAGCAATGAAGGGCTCTTGCCCGAAGCGATAGATTGGGTGTTCAGTATTCCGAAGTTAGAACTTACATAACTTACTGACTAAAGGCGTAACTGTCACTTTCATCCGTCCCGGTGGTGGCGTAACGAAACTGCGCGTGAGCTAACTTCGCGTGACATTCCATTGTTAACCCTAGGGTGTCCTCTTTCACAGATGGGCACATAGGTACAAGACCGGCTCAGCTGATAGCCCGCTCCAAGACACAGCTGACAATAAGCCCGCCCCCTCCGCTCCGTTCTTCTTCCCGGCCTCTATCGAACAGACTGTTGCCCCCCCCCCCCAACCGTTTAAGTGTGTGTATGTGTGTGTGTGTGTGTGTGTGTGTGTGTGTGTGTGTAAAAGTAGTACTCGGTTTCACTGCTCCAGTATGGGTTTTGTCGGTCATGGGAAAATCAAAACCGATCGAAGTTGGGCTGAGTTCGGATCCTCCTAGTGCGGTCACCCGTTTCATGAGGCGTCCGCTGTTCGCTCACTATGCATCCCTCTCTCCTGAAACGGAGTGGGCCGAAGGCGAAGATGCCCTGTGTTGTTGACGTGAATCTCTTGCAGGGTTGATAACAGAAGCGTCATTACCATAGCCAGGCAAACGGTCACGACTGTAAAACACGTTACGTCATTCCGCTGGAACTAAAACAAAGACAGCTGTTTCTGTTTTGAAGATTAGTACCCGTCCTTATTTCCCACATGCGCCTACAACTTTCTGCAGTTAACGACAGTCTGCAGTTAGCGACGCCACAACCCGTTGCGTCTCTTCCCCTTGTCAGTTATCGTGGAATAGTTATGGGACGGTTATCAGCGTGCACTAGGTAGACCAGTTTCTAGTACCAGTGGATGTTTCTAGTCACGTCAGCAAGTGTTTATTTTGCGTTTTGACAAGGCAGTCTTCGTTGGATTCAGAGTAGGCAACATGGCATTTTGTATCCAGCAGTTTCAGCAAGTCTGATACTGAAGGAGGGTGGGTGGATGTTTGAAGGTTTAGTGCCCTTTTCCGACACATACGGGTGATACCAAAGACGGGGCAACGAGAAAAAGGCAAGCGCAAATATTTTGTTCCAACCGGCAATCGAACTCAGTGCCCGAGCATTGAAAGTCCAACGATCTACCGCTCGATTGTCCTGGTTCCCTGATGCCTTAGCATGCAAGATGGATTAAGGTGGACAGCTGAATAAAGGCAGACCAGCGTAGACGCCTGAGCAGACTTCATACTCAGTCTTTTTTATGGTGATCACATCAAACTGTATGAGCTGCCTTCATGCAGAGTTTTAGATGAAACAGACTGCACTCCAGGAAGTAACGCCTTCAAAACCTTTCATTTGACTCTTTAGCAAACACATAGAGAGCAAAGGAAAACGGGGCGAGCTAGGGATCTTGCGCGGCTGATCCGGCGGCTAACGTAAGCGCAGCTAACGCAGGATGTTCTCTGGACCTTTATTCTAGACGATCTCCGTGTGCACATGAAAATGTGGGAAATCTTGGGCTCGAATGACAGGGATTTCCTGGACGGAAATGAACAACCGGCATGCCACCCCTTTTAATTCATTTCAATATCAATTCATTCCAACACTTAAAAACTACGTGCAGACAGGCCGAGGCAGCCGACAATTAGCGCACAAAGGTGCAACCAAAATAAACATTTAATTCAAAATGCAGCACAGGAAAACAACAAACAAACTCTGGGGTGCTTTGTTTTGCAGTTCATGTCATTTGACGACAGGTGTAGTCTATCTCAGCAACAGTACAAGCAGTGAAAACATGACGGCGCAAGTAGAAAAGTAGAGGATATAAACCCAGAACCACTGAGTCCATTCTACGTTATAACACTTTCATGCTACAATTCGCAAGATGTAAAATTAGAAACAAGAAAGTTGCTGTAACAAACCTTCATTAAAGACGACTACGTCTGGAGATGTGGACTGAGTCACCAAATCAGTGTTAGGTAAACCGTTGACGCCGGTAAACGTTAGATATGTTCAGTCATGCGTTCACACCTGTGTACAGCTACTATGAAATATTTCGGAGGCAATATCTTATCCGAGAGCACATCCACTGTCGGAAAGTCAAATTTTCACTTGGTCTTTGAAAAGAAATGTCCTGCATAGGAAAATTCACATGGTCTTGATATTCTTCCCGCCTGCTGATTGGTCGCACATTGCCAGCTAAACGTCCCCTGGGGCCTTGCAAATACGTCAGTGGACGAGTGTGGAGTTGGCTTTAGACGATCGAGCCATTAGAAAGTATTGAAGGAACTCATGTCACAGAGTTCCACCATCATGAAATTGAATACGCCTGATTGGTAATCTCGGTATTCAGCTGATCGCGAAAAGCAAACTCAGCAATACGTCAAGTGTACCTTGGAACACAACACAGAGCCTGCTTACGGTGAAGCCGGCACGACGAAGTGATACCCGGCTAATGAACAGTACACTCTTTCCCGGATTGTCCCCATACTTGACAGGTAGATCTGCACCGGCCTAAGACGTGTCATAACGGCTCACTGTAAAACACAGTAGGCTTGTTTGGCAGTTCCGGCATCCGCGGTAGTGCATTGTAATGCCGCCGATTTTAGTGAGCACACGGAGATGACTTAGCGGGAATTGACGCTTTCAGTCCGGCTTCATAGCCAACAATTCTATTTCTGATTAACTTCAAGTGTTGACATTTTATGGTGAAAACCACGGATGCACGCTAGCATACATTTCAGCCCGTCAGCAAGTATAAGTAAACACTCCGGCCACCGCCGCGGCATACGACGATCCGCTAATAACGGACATCCGCCACCGCCTATACCAGTCCTCCAATCACACACGCTTACACACTCTGGTGCATCCTGGAGATCACTTTCTTTTTTCTCTTTTCCAAATTTTCCATGGCCTGCCTGCTGTGTCACTGAATGATCGTAAGATCCGAATGCAGATCAAAGTAAACCGAAGGGATAGGCGGCACACAGTACATGGAAATGTTACGGGCGTGTTTATTGCCGAGTCCGTAAACTTCATTACCACATGTATACGTTTGGGTCTCAACAAACAAGTATCGCTTTGTCAGTGTGAACTCATGTCTACTCTTACTGTACCCGGCCGGGCGAAATGCGCTTGGCGAACGTGCGTGCCGGGTTGTGTGTGTGTGTGTGTGTGTGTGTGTGTGTGTGTGCGCGCGCGCGCGCGCGTTTAAGTCGTACAAACATTTATGAATTACCGAGGTGCATGTCATGCACACACTGCACAAAGCAGATGCTGGCGGCCGGTACATGTATCGCAAGAGGCAGCTCAGCCAGTTTCCCCCACCGGCTGCCTCGATTTCTTTGCAGCGGAGAAAGCGGGGTGGTGGGTATTTGGGAGATTAACGTCCTTTTCCACCATGCAAGGGTGTTGTCAAAGACGGGGCAACGAGAAAAGGGCCAGCACAAATATATGGCCCCAACCGGGGTTCGAACTCAGACCCGAGCATTGAGAGTTCAACACTCTACCATTCAGCTATCCCGGGGCGGTCGGTGGTCTAGTGGTTAAGAGACTTGTCACCAATGCGAGAGGTTCGAGTCCCACTCGGGGCAAAGAATGTTTCCTTCTCGTATGTGGCACCGTTCAGTTCATTCGGGCCGATCGTCGGGGGTTCTCTCCGGGTGCTCCGGCTTCCTCCCCCTCTGCTTTGGAAATGCTCAGCCCACCAAATAATTATTTGAAAAATAAGTGCAATTCTAAATTCCGAAATTGAAATAGCTGAGCTTACCCTTCGCACCTCGTGATTTGAATGTGTTTATGTCCAGTGTGTGAGAGAATGCGTGTGCTTCACGTAAACGTGCGTGTTGGGTTCAGTTCGCGGCGCTTTGAGCCGATTCACGAAATTGGGTGAAGCGCCTATACAATATTTATTATTATTATTATTATCCCAGTTCCCCCGGAGAAAAGCGTGTACATGTATGAACCAAACAATTGAGCCAATAAGCTGAGGCAACAAAGGCACATAAAACAGGAAAACAATATATAGTCACACAACCAAGCTTTATGTACAACGAAACAGTTCCCCAGCGAGAACGACTCCCCCCTTCCCCCCCTTACCCGCCCCCCCCCCCCTCTCTGCATCCGTAAACGTAGCCAGTTTCAGTTTTCTAGTCTATGGAAATGGACTAAATTTAAATACGTATTCTGATCGCTCAACCCCCCCCCCCCTCCCTCCCCCGGTGTTATTTCTCCCCTCAGAGCCGGGTTGATCAGTACAGCGGCGGATGAGAGACGTTTATCGAGAAAGAAAAGTGACCGAGACCAAGTTGATCACGTTGAATCACCACACACAGTTACGGTAGTGGTGTCCTTCCGGCTAGGAAAAGGAAGCGTTGCCACGTCAGTTGGCATGACTGATGTGTTGCTGGAGGCAAAATCAGTGGAAATCACGAGAACTGAAATGAAACTACTGTCGTTTGAGCACCTCGTCCCCCTCCGCCCCCATCACCCCACTTCTCCCGCCCACGTCGTCACCCCATCTCATTGCTTACTCCCGACAGCAACTCACTGTTGGTAATACTGATGTCGCCGGTGAAAGCCACAAGCACACATCAGAAAACAAACCACGGACAGACCCGTTCATGCACACATGTACCTAGGACATCATTTAACGCTGTCAAAGATCATCCGGTGGTGCTGTATTCATTCAACTTGTGTAAGCCCTCTCCCCCTCTCTCGCGTGTTACAGTGAGTTTTCTCAGCGTTCCTGTCACACTTCTCTGATCTGTTACCATACACTCTATTATCCGGAGCAGTTATTCTGAACGGCCATATAATAGGGCTGAGTAGTAAGCAGCTGACAGTTTACTAACTGCCCTATTATATTGTGTATCTTGGTTGGTAGGAAACGTAGGCTGGGGTCGCTAGTCTGAAGCAGTGGAACAGGTCAGTTTACACTCCATTTTCATGTATATAGTTAACATTTAGTTTTCACAATGAGGTGCCCCCGATTACGGAAAATACACCACACGAGTTTGTTGACTGATTTCGACCGAAAATCTGCATTTCTTTGATTTGAAAGCTGATATCGGCAATCCAAATGCTTTCACGCGGTATCTCTGATTGATGTGCTTTAGTTCGATTTGTCCATAGGCTTTGAGAAGTCAGCAGGTCCGTTTCGAAGCCTCCGTCTTAGTGGAGAACTGGAACTAGGCTTACGCTTGTCACAAACACGACCGACTGTGATAAAACGCAGCAAAAGTTCAACAATTCCACGTCAAGCGACTGGCAAAGCTCCTTCGTCCCCATTCCCGTACGAAGTCATGTCGCGACGTAAATTATTCTTTAGTCGCTTTTCGCGTCATATCGTGATGTAAATCTTTTAACCAGAACACACTGCTGGAACATTGCTAGGGGTAGTACATGTGCACTCTTTAAGTACAGCCATAAATCACGTGTGATTGTCATGGGTACAATGTTAAACCACGCGTGGTGAGTTATGGATTTTAAACCACGACTTGTAATAGTGGTAGAGTGGTATAAAGTCAGTTAAATAATATATCGTCTCCAAAGGGAAAATTCGACTGGAATATTCGGAACAATATAAATGTACCCGCACGGATCAACACACACACACACACACACACAAACAAACACACACAGACACAGACACAGACACACACACACACACACACACACACACACACACACACACACACACACACACACATTGCCTAATGTGAATACATTGTGATAATCTTCTTTATACCACTCTGCCACTATTATAGGTCATTGTTTAAAAATCCATAATTCCCAACGCGAAGCGGCTAAAGAATAATTTACGTCACGACATGACGCGGTTCAACCTCGCCGGAACGGGAATGGGGACGAAGGAGCTTTGCCAGTCGCTGGATGGGAAATCAGTCGTTGATCTTTTGCTGAGTTTTATCCACAGTCGGTTGTGTTTGTGGCAGTCGTAAGCCTAGTTCCAGTTCCTTGCTCAAACGAGGGCTTCTACACGGACCTGCTTACTTCTCCAAGCCTATACAACGCGAAGTGAAGCACCTACATCAGAGATGCCGCGTGAGGCATTTAGATCGCCGATGTCAGCTTTCAAAGCATTTAAATGCAGGAACGGACGTGGTATAAATAATTTTCCCAAATTGGTGTCCCCGATTACGTAAAATACACCACACTCGTTTTTTGATTTCGTTAAAACTCGCAGTTTTTCGGTCGAAATTAACAAACTCGTGTGGGGTATTTTCAGTAATCGGGGGCACCTCTTTGTGAAAACTATATGTGCCTGACTTTCTCTCTCTGATTAGCCACACACACACACACACACACACACACACACACACACACACACACACACACACGCGCGCGCGCGCGCGCATGCACAGACACACATACACCAACCCGTAGAGGAGAGAAGCAGGTTAGTAACTTTTTAGGAAATGTCTCGCATATTACAAGCGATTAGCACTATATAAACGCCGAAAACGTATAACTTCTTCGCGTGAAAAAATAGGAGCATACCCATATAGTGCTGTTGTGCTAGTCTAGGAATGTTGCGTAAACATGTAATCCCGACCATACGTAGAATGCAACAAATAAGACAACAACAAAGAATATCCTTAACTCCCCGCTGCATATTTTGCAAGCTCCCTGAAAGTAAGGTCACCAACAAAACGTGGTTATCTCGGTGTGGTTTCACAAACTGCAGCTAGTCAGTTCGTTTATCTCGGCATATATGTTTTTTTTTTTTTTTTTGGGATAACCAGTTTTCTAGTTATCTGCCAGACAAACATTTCACTTTAAAAGTTTTGTGTTGTTAGGCACATCGTGGCATATGAACACGACGAAAACATGCAACCGATAGACGTAGTTCGACCAATTCGGATGAGAGCCCTTGGCCGCTTGACTGGTGTACTGTAAAAACTATGAAAGTAGCTGGGAGACGTCGGGAAGAAACAGGAGTGTGTGTGTGTGTGTGTGTGTGTGTGTGTGTGTGTGTGTGTGTGTGTGTGTGTGTGTGTGTGTGTGTGTGAGTGTGTGTGTGTGTGTGTGAGTGTGTGTGTGTGTGTGTGTGTGTGTGTGAGTGTGTGTGTGTGTGTGTGTGAGTGTGTGTGTGTGTGTGTGTGTGTGTGTGTGTGTGTGTGTGTGTGTGTGTGTGTGTGTGTGTGTGTGTGTGTGTGTGTGTGTGTGTGTGTGTGTGTGTGTGTGAGCGCGCGCGAGTGTTTTAAGGTCAGTTGACGGTGTGGGTAAAGTGGAAATCGCTTACTACTATGTGATTGCCGTGCATAATGCGGCGGCCGCCGATACGCCGCCAGTTTACCATTAATTTGCTCACCAGTTTACCACATGAGCAAACACTGAAGGAAGAGTGGCTCTGAAAAGAGACTCAGCGCTTTTGGTCAGACTGAAACTACACGCGTATTGAGTCCATTTAGGCGAAAGTGTAATGTATTCTACTGTTTGCCTTACAAAGGCAACAGATAATTGATGTCACTGACAGCTCGTCAGGTAGAATTATATTTCCACAGATCAAACTACGTCTAGTTATTGTATTAAAAAACAACAACAGCAGCAACAACAACAACAAAAACTAGACGTAGTTTGACCAGAGACTGAACATGTATTCTTCGAACATGCTCTCTGGTTCGACTAGGTATTGAACATGTACACTGACCATGAAAAGACAATACTCACTTTCTGCGGATACTAGCGGTGTTCGATGTGTCAGTCTACTGTGCATTTTAAGCACGTGCTGCGTGTAAGCCTACCCTTTACACAAGGACAAGATGATATACGTCATTAAGCGACATGGCCATATGTGCACGGCAAATGGATGCGAGAGAGAGAGAGAGAGGGAGAGAGCCGAGACAGCAAGAGAGCACGTGTTATACTATGCAACAGCTGGTGTCATCCGTCCATGATGCATGATGTCGGCCCACAGCTGGTCACAGGAAAGGCGTTTGTCGGTGAAAAGAGGAACACAGGAATAAGCATGTTTAATCACAAATGTGAACCTATGTTTGACTGATTGAAACTAGTCAGTATTGCCATCTTCCAGGTCCTACATTTTGCCACGGCTGACATGACACTATCCGGCATCAGTTCGGCAAAGCTTCTCAGTGCTTCGTGCTTAAATCAGTTTCAGTCGAACCGCTGAGTTAAAACAGAATTTCATTCGTACACTTTCTTCGTGGTTCAACGGACACCTATGCAGAATCCTCGGAAAAGTATCACGGATAGTACTACGAATAGTATTACATGTAAAGTTTTGCGAGTTTCGATCACGGTCCTCAGTTCTATGCCTAGTAATTCCCGTCAGTGTACACAGTATTTCATTTGTGTCAGTATAAGAATAACGCCCAACCATGATATAGTTTTAGTATTTCTGTTCAATGTTGAACCATTGTTTTCGCATGGGAAATACTGTTTATAACGCTTTACCAACTCTGCGCTACATGTGCCAGTGCATCAAGTATTATAATGATTAGAACTCAGAAGCACAAACCACGGGGTGTCGCCAAAATGGTGAGGTTTTCCGTCGCTACTCGGCTTCAAACGTTTCCACAATGACTGCTCTCACTCCGGCAAAGCCATATTTATGTTTGAAATATGAGCACGCATACGTCTTTGCATTATAGAAACGCGTTATTCAAAGCTGCCGGTCTTGTTCATAAACGGCCCCTTTCTTTTAAGTCGGCAGACCGAAGTCCCGGCGGCCATCAAAAACCGGCACTCGGCCCGGTGTAGCATCCGGTCCGGTCCCCCCTCTGAAGTAGTCCCCCGGGGGACCAATTCGTGGCAAAAACTGCTCTATAATGGTCCCCCCTTAGACATCCAGCCTCGTTTTCAACTGGTCCCCCTGGGCGATTTTGGTCCCCCCCTCGCATCCAAAATAGGCCCCCTCTCGAACTGGTCCCCCTCTTTTCTAACCAATGTAGAGCTATGTCAGTATTTATTTTTTGTTGTTTATTTATTTTTTGTTGTTATTTATTGTTACAGAACTTTATTGTCCCCAAAAGCACAGGGCCATAGGAACATTTTTTTTCTTTTTTTCCGATTTATGTGCTTGTTGTTATTTTTGTGTGTGTGAGATATATTTGTTTGGTTGTGTTCTTGTTTCTTTCAGTTGTTTTTTTGCATTGGTTCTTTTTTTTTTCCTGTTTGTTTATGAGATGGTTGTACCGAATACTGAACATTAAATATTACTAGAATTTCAAACAATAAATAAATAAGTCAATCAATATTCTCTCTCTCTCTCTCTCTCCCCCTCACTCTCTATCTCTCTCTCTCTCTAGCAAAACCTGAAATAGACATTTACGTTCTTTGACAAGAAAAACTTTATTTCAAAAGCAAACTTGATCTTTCCATTTCCACATTGGACTCTCATGAGGATTATTTGGTATGTCCAGTCAAACTGTTTCAAAGAAACAAGAAATGAAACTTATAATTTTAGGCATGTTTGACACGAGTCACGTGACGTGTCAAGAAGCGTGGCGATGTTTGACACGAGTCACGTGACGTGTCAAGAAGCGTGGCGACCGTTTTCTCATCCCACAAAAAAAAAAGAAAAGAGAAAACAAATCTAAACTTTTAAAAGTGATTTAACTTCGTAGATTTGCCGTTCTATGTAGCCTATACTTTTGTTTTTTTAGTGGCGACCGTTTTCTCATCCCACAAAAAAGAAAAGAAAAGAGAAAATAAAAAACAAAAGTATAGGCTACATAGAACGGCAAATCTACGAAGTTAAATCACTTTTAAAAGTTTAGATTTGACACTGTAACCTTGACCCAGTTCAAGATCATCTTGAATAACATCTCTGTACAAAAATGAAAATAATTATACATATAACGAAAGAGGTGTGTGTGTGTGTGTGTGTGTGTGTGTGTGTGTGTGTGTGTGTGTGTGTGTGTGTGTGTGTGTGTGCCTGCGTGCGTGCGTGAGTGAGTGTGCACGCGTGCGTGCATAATATGTGTGTGTGTGTGTGTGTGTGTGTGTGTGTGTGTGTGTGTGTTTGAGAGATGGGGGGAGGAGAGAAAGTGTGGGGGGCGAGAGAGAGAGAGAGAGAGAGAGAGAGAGAGAGAGAGAGAGAGAGAGAGAGAGAGTGAGAGAGATCCAGAGTCACGTTTTCTACTGAGTTGACACACACTATAACAATAAAGTTAAAAATAAATACTGACATAGCTCTACATTGGTTAGAAAAGAGGGGGACCAGTTCGAGAGGGGGCCTATTTTGGATGCGAGGGGGGGACCAAAATCGCCCAGGGGGACCAGTCGAAAACGAGGCTGGATGTCTAAGGGGGGACCATTATAGAGCAGTTTTTGCCACGAATTGGTCCCCCGGGGGACTACTTCAGAGGGGGGACCGGACCGGATCCTACACCGGGTCTACTCAAGTTTGAAACTGGAAATACTCGGTGCTACTCTCTGGAAACACTCCACCTATCCTGGCAGCGCTACTTTTGAAGAGGAGCAGCACCGGAAACAACTGCGTCCATTTCGACTACACACCGTGGTACAGCCCGGAAGGCGAAATTCATTTTTGTTTTCACTTTTTCTCATGTTTTTTTTACTTCTTTTTTTTATAGTTTTTTTTTTTTTGTTTTTCCAATTCAGTGCCGTTCCGTACCCGGCCGGCCGTATGCTCCGTCATGACTGAAATCACCACCTACTATTATTTACTACATTGCCGATCAGTTTTTGTTCGCCATAATTTATTTTATTGCGTTTGCATTGCCCTTTGTCCTGAAACACTGACAAACGCAATCCGCCAGTTTATGCTTTCGTGTTTTCTCCGTAAATGGTAACGACATTCAGTGAAAACATGTTGTTGGGAGAAGGCGTACTCGGCGATAGATGGGGACGGGAGAGGAGATACCGGCGATGCTCGAGACCTAGATACGAATCTGGGTAAAGGTGACCCAAACAAGGCGGAGTATGGCCGGGATGGAAGGGCGATGTTTCCAAGAGACCGTTTAATGTTTGTGAAGAGCATGTGGCAGAGGGGTCGCTTGAAGACAAACCACTCTAAATACGTTGACTGTGCCATGTACTGATATAGTCACTGTCCGAAATTATCGATAAACGGAGTGAGGGCGGGAGAGGAGGGGGGGGGGGGGTGGGGGAGATGCCGGAGAAATTTTCAGCGGCCGCCAACGCTCACCCACATCAGTTCACGGCGGAAACTAAAAAAAATCACTCCCTGGTTCAGACTGATTTTTTTTTTCCGTGACTTTACCGGCGGTTTCCCGGTTTGTCAGTCAGTCGCGGCTTTGTGTGTCAACCCTCTAATTGGTCAGTGTATTTTCAACTAAAACTGAGATTGCAATTCAGAAGAGAGGCTCACTATTGACAACTGTTGGTCGGGAGTCACTGGCTCTGGGCATGGGGCGCTGTCGGGTGTGAGACAACCGTGGGCTGTTGTGTTTCGCGCTCCCGTCAGTGTTCCGTGCCTTGGGCAGGCGCTCTGCTTGTGGTGGTGGCGTGCACGTGCTGCCGATGTTCTAAAATCGTCCTGTATCACGCCGAAGGTTGATTGCATTTTCTGTCACTTTTATGTTATCATAGTCCATGTTATATTTTATATTGTGCAGAGCGGGCACCAAAAGAATTTTTTTTTTGGGGGGGGGGGGAGACTGAACCGCAATAAGGATGACTGAGTTTGATTTTGATTTGCCGTGATTTGTACCACCGACATTGTGACTACGTCAGCAGCTTTTTGCTTATTCATTCAATCGGTTAATACGTCATAACTTCACTCTACCATCAACGCCGGTGTTCTGGTACACCGGCGTAACCAGTCTACTGTGAAGATCGTAGGAGAGAGATCAGATATTAGCCCCCCCGGCGACCCCCCCTCCCCCTCCCCCTCTTCCCCGCCCCGGCTCTCTCCTCACGCCGTCGGCCGCTCCGGCCCCCACCGCCTTCCTCCCCGCCGGCGTCCACGTCCAGAGGAATAATACATTCACTGTTTCACTGTGCACGCATCGCGGGACTTTCACTGACAAACACCTGAAGACCTGGCGGTCATTTGGTGCACTCCCACCCGTCACAATGCTGCTCGATGTACGGAACAATAGCCGAGAACACATGTACCAGTAATACAGCCGCGCCTTTTGCGTCAGTACACCGGCACAGGGGAGCCTCTTTAGCTCACGAGCTCGACCTATTAAATTCTCGCGTTGGAACGGGGTACGGGCGGCAACTCGTCCCTTCCCCAGTGCTGCAGTAACTCGCGCGACATATTATGTATAGTACATGTGCAGATGTACCTACGGGCTGGGGGAAGTAACGGTGGTGGTGATGGTGGTGGTGGTGTGGGACGGGGGGAGGGGATGGGTTTGGTTAGCTCTTTTCCTCAGTCACATAAGTGGGTGACAAAATCAACGCGGAAAACAACCACTGAATCTCGGACACGCAAGAAGACTCCGTGGCGTAAGCCAGCCGACACAAACAGCAACAAAATTCTTCCGATGAAACAGTAAAAGTTAACAATTTTCATTGGGAACAGGTCAAGTTTTTGTTGTTGTTGTTCTGTAATCTGGCACACCGCAATTAACGGGTTAATCAACAGAATTGCTTTGCGCTCCTCATTACGTGTCACAGTGAGTAGACGGTGTTTCAGCACTCGTTAGTGAGATAATTTTCACGAGGTGACAGTGTACGTTGAAACTGTACTTACTCTGCCGACGTCACCGTGGTGCACCGAAAGTCCACAAAGCCTTTCGGCATCCATTATCCCAAGTGATATGGCAGGTCATCTATTCAGTCGCCGGGCGTGGTCTATTCAGTCATTTGTCACTTTGCGGGCAAAATTACACATTGATCCGAGTCCCGAGGATCATACCGTGCACCTCGTGGCTCATAAATTCGCAGACAGCTTGTAGCCTATTGACTATGTCAATTTACGGTCATGCAATGCTAGACTCAAAAGCCTACACATGAAACTTCGCACAGCTGACCGAGTCACTGACCGAGTCACTGACTGACGCGGCGGCCGTTTTGTGGTATTCTCAAAGGTTTGATTCACTGACATTCTATCATGTGGCAAAAAGGTCCCACTCGCGGCCGGCGGAGCGATCCTCAAGGACATGCCTCAAGGATGGGTATTTGGTCAGTCAGCAATCCTGCATACTTCACTGTGACTGGCGTAGGAACCGGGATGAGGGGGTGGCGCCCCCCCCCACCCCCCGTAGTATAGATAAGGATAAAACGCAAGAAAAAGATAGAATGTACATTGTGTAGTTTGCAAGGGGGGGGGGGGAGGGGGCAAATTCTTGACTAAAGTTAGCGCTTTTCAGGATCGGGTGCGCCGGAATGATGCCTTCGTTTGCCTCCGTAGAAATCAAAATAAATAATGTCTCCAACCAGTAAGATTGATATGTACTGCTTGCAGAAAGGCATAATTCTGTGTAATTTATTTCCCATAAACACGCCTTATTAGGAAAATGTGTGAATTTGAAAATCATGTGTCGACCGTGACTCTTATCGTCCAAAAAAAAAAAAAAAAAAAGTCTTGTGACGAACGTTGCCCCCCCCCCCCCAAAAAACAAACAAACAAACAAACAAAAGCACCAACAACAACAACAAACAAACAAAACACACACACGATGGCAACGAAACGTCGTTAGGGACAACATTATGATCTTGCAGAGTCAGAGGACGAGAAATAACAACACGGTCGACACACGCGCCTCGTACTGGAGCATTTTCAGTCCACTAGTAGCTTCAATTCAGCAATTGTAAGAAACTGTATGCTGGCGGTGCACACGGAAACATTTCATAGTCTTTCCTATCAATATATATATATATATATATATATATATATATATATATATATATATATATTAGTCACTGTCCACGAACTTCTCTTTTTTCTTGCATTTTTTGTTTTGGTTTATCACATTACATTAGTGTTCGAGACGTGAATTTGGACGCTGCAGAGTGTTTGTTTGTGAAATGAAGAAATGGGCACCGCGTGGTTTTGTGACGGAAACTACCTATGTCGTCACACGTCATATGACATATGCCAATGGAAAGCATTAGCCTACAGAGGCTCTTGTGCATCAGATGCCCAGGGCACTCAGGGGTGAGAGAACAACAGAGCAGCGGACACTCTCGCCGGCCGCGGCCGGGCAAGCATTGCGGATGGCCTGCGCCTAGAACGATCAGAAGTGGACAGGAGTCTGAGGTACACACTGCAGAAGAAAAGCCTTGGTCACCATTTCATCGACCGCCCGCAGAACAGAGAGGCGTACAAAGAGGCAGCGACTGACGCTGGAACCTAAACGGACAGGACAGGGCCCGTCTGAACCAAACCAACATTGGAACAGTTTCAAAGACGACGCTGGGGAGATTACTGAGAGACTGGGTGGAGCACGTATGGGTTTTCCGAGCGCAGAGATACCACCTTGAACTGAATTTAACTAAACTGAACTTTGATAGCATGAAAACCTACAAGATGACGCTGAATTCGTAACCGTTTCCTTGGATTTATTTGCTCGGTGAACCTAAAAATTTTCGAAACCTGACTTTTAAATCCTGGCGTCCGCGTGCATCCGTGTCTATTTCTTCTGTTTCTTTGATCATCCACCTTCGGTATTGTGAAGATTCTGACGATATTGTGGGAGTTCTGCGGTTGTAACGCTGAAGATAAGTAGGCTATCAACTCTCCCGAAAAGGGGGGGGGGAGGGGGGGGGAAGATGATGTTGGAGGGGAGGGGAGGGGTGGGCCTGGGAAGGGCCGGTTAGATCAGGGATTTAAAGTGCCGGGGCCAACAGGATTCTGGCCGGGGCTAATGCCACACGGTCTTGGGTCCAGCTTCTTCTGCAGCGCATATTCTCGCTGATCGTGATGGAGTCGCACTTCGGGCTCTCCCTGTCTGTGCTGAGGCTGGTTCTCGCTGCGAAGCTTGAAGGCCTCTGTAGAGCATGGTGTCTTCTTGGCAGGGCGTCCCTCTAATCAAGATGACTTCCCCGATCACTCATGGGTTACCCGAACTAGGTGTCAGTCTTCTCGCTGAAAGCAGACTGGACTTGCTTGTTCACGAAGACCCTCGGCGTCAGTGATGAGCTTCTCGTGTACTTTCAGAGGGTAGCTTCAGTCCTTTTTGCTTTTATGTAGGCCCAGAATTTCCTTTTTGAGACTGCACCACCCTCCTCCTCTATCAGCTTCTCGGTGTGGGACCAGTACGCTCTGCGAGTCGACGCTGAATTTAGTGCTTGAGGTCTATCAACTTCTTGCTCAAGTCGTCACGGCCACTCTTTTTTCCACCGCTTGTACAGCCTTGTCACGGATGCGTGACTTAGGGTAAATTATGTGCCGGTATGATTTCCGTATGTATCGCTACTATGTACTGTGTGGCATACGTGCCTTATTTTCTACACGGGCCACGCATGTATCCCTTAGTGAAGGTTTTACACGGGACATTTGTGTGTAATATGCTGACCTGTCCGTTTCCCTTGTCAAAGTCGATACAGGTCCCCTTTTACACGTGATGCAGGTGTATCCTGTGCGGTACTCACCCTATTCGCCACAATGGTATAAAAGCCATCCTGATTCACTTGCTATTCGCATTTGGCCCGGTAGTACCGACACGTTCCAGAGACTGGCACATCTTTTCGTCCGTTGTCATTATGGTCTACCGTCTGTAACCCCTCGCATCTTGCATATGGAGGTAAATAGTTCATATCTGTTATTTCCCGTGTTATGTTTCAGGTCAGCTATTTTCTCTTGTGTAGATATTACCAACGGTCAGGAAGTTAATATGAAACTCGACTATTGTGGCCGAAGTGTTATGTCGGCTAAGTATCTGTTTGGTTAACAGCCGTTTTACCAGTGAGTTTGTTAACACTGACCTGTCCGTATATTTTGCTGACTTGTCCGATGTGACAGCTGTAAGCTTCTACCCTTAGCGCTTAGTAGCATGTGCAGTCTCCTTTAGCGTTCGTATCATAGGAGCGTTCGCTAGTTTGTACCATGGGTTAATGCTATCCCATAGGTAAGCAGTATGTGCTAGTTGAGTCCACGGACTTACAATAGTGTATTTTTGCACAGGGGTACTAGCCCGTGTGGCTGTTTTTCGGGAGCCAGTAGCTGCACTCTAGACCCTTGTGTGGAGGATTTCATGGCCCTGCGACGACTGAAGGGGTGGGAGCCTGACTGCCCGTATCCGGGATTCAGCGTGGGTGCTGGTCCGCGAGAGCATCAGCTGTTGTGATGCTGTGGTCGAGCTGCCGAGCCAGTTCTGTTTTCCGCCGCCTGTGGTATCGTTTGCGGCTCGTGAAACTGCTCATCTGCACATCTGCGCGCTTGACCATCGTTGGAAGTACCATCTCGTGCACGCTAAAACGTTCTAGAACTGAGCGCTCTTAGATATAATCTTTATATCTTTTAATAATATTTATATCTTTTGTATCTCTTAGGTACATTATTACCTTGACATCTCAGTTCGGTGCATCGTTTATTCTGTTTGATATCCATTGGTGTTGTAACTGTACTGTTGACGCGTTATGCTATGACTGTCTTGCCAATAATATTGTGGTGGTGTAAATCCCCACGCGTCTCAGTGTCAGTTACTGTCGTGCGACTGCGTGTGAGTGAGAGTTGCGAAAGAGCACGCACCTCTTACACCTACACTTGCAGCACAACACGGCCGTGACAAGCCTGTCCGTACGCAATACTCGATGTTTCAATTTTTGCCTTATCATTTGCTACATCGCCGGCGGCTCGGTAGCTACGACAAAAAAAATTGAAACATCTCGTGGTTTCTTTCGTGGTAAACCATTCGAACTAATTATGTAAGCTCTATTTGTATGTCGGTTTGAGACTACAAAGAGGAATGAGAATGAATCACACGTATATGATCGTGATCATTTCTAACGTTTTAAGGGATTTCGGTTAAAGAAAATAAATCCAAATGTTGCACAGGACATCCGATCACTACAAACTTTGTGCAAAGCTTGTTATCACTGTGTCCAAATAAATGTGCACATTTAGCTTCTGGATGGTGGCCCTTGAGAGCGAGTCCAAAAGTTTGGTTTGTCACGATAGGCATGCATTATGCCAAGCATAATAGAGTGACAGCACATCACAGAGGTCTCAATGGTGCATATATACGCACAAACCCGCGCGCGTGCTGTAACACTGTGTGGGTGTGGTTGTGGTGGGTGTGGTTGTGGTGGGTGTGGTTGTGGTGTGTGGGGTGTGGTGGGGTGTGGTGGGGTGGGGTGTGGTGGGGTGGGGTGTGGTGTGTGGACGGGTGTAATGATGCCTATTTCCTAAACCATCTCGTTGGAGGGCCTTTTACTTTGAGATGAAATGTGCAGTCACATGCTCCAGAGGTAGGTTTCACAATTGTTCACTTTCCGAATTCTTAGAAGAGTTATCGCCCATGTAAAGAAATCGTTATGTTACGTATTTTTAGGAAAAAGTTGCTCAGATACCTTCATTTTCTAGACTTTGGAAGCGGTTCGTCCAATTATACTGACTGTATTCGTAGCACAGCTCTGTGGCTCTGACAGATTTTGTGTAAAACAAGGAGGAACGGCCCCGTCCTATAAAGTTGTTTCTCTAAAGTTGGTTCTTCCCTGTTCAAGTCTTACCAATGACACTAGATCCGATAGATCCGAGAGAGCGAGAGAGAGAGAGAGAGGACGTCAATTCCGTGAACTAAACATTTGACGTCGGCCTCTAGCACTGAGATCGTCTGAGAATGCTTGTTCATGTCTTGTGATTTCCCTGCTGGCTTCAGTTGTGACTTCCCCCACTGAATTATTTTTGACATGAAATCTGGAAGATCTGGTGAAATGTCGGAGGCAGTGACGATACTTGTAGATTTTGTCTGTGAACCAAATAGATACTTCTGCATATCTTGTGATTTTCTTGTTGCTTTTGTGACTTCCGTGACTGAATTAATTTTTACATAAAATCTAGAAGATCTAGAGAGCTGGTGAAACGTGGACTTGAATGCATTGGAATGTACTTAAGAAATTGCAAAATTGGAACTTTTTTGACCAGCGCTTCTCGCAGAAACTTGAAAAATATGTTTATCTAAAAGCTCTGTTATTCTTAATACTAAAGCTACAATAGTGCAGTAGTTCCTGTCATATGTGCAGTTGTTACACGTGACAAAAATGCCGGGATGGCGAGTAATTTGAAGGAGTCGTTTTCATAGATAGGCTAGTTGGCCTTATACGCAAACCTACCTCAGAAATATATTTTTTCCCCCACAAAGTCTATCAGAGCTACAGCCGGAGCTGTGCTACGAACCTATCCAGTATATTTGGATGAACTTCTCAAATCTACAAAATCAAGGCATTTGAACGATTTTTTCGAAAAAAATATGTAACATGACCGATTTAAAAAAAAAAAAAGGCCAATAACTCTTCTAAAATTTCGGCAAGAGAAAATCGTGAAATGCCGGCCTGGAGAATGTGACTGCCCACTTCATCTCAAATCACGGAGCCCTTCAACGAGGTGGTTTAGGAGATAGCCATGATTACATCCGTCCACATATTGTCCAATCAATCTACGATGAAAAGTACCTGAACCTCACACAAACTGCAAGAGTCTGTTTTTCATCATATTTCTGTAGAACTATGATAGACAAACAACACTGGTAAAATCTAGGTGTATCTAACGAGAATTACACATATTGTGTGAGTTTGTGAGTTTCATTATGTAATACATCAGCCATAATGGGTTCAAAATGAAATTACATTTTGTATACCTTCTATGCGTCCTGGTTATTCAATCTGGTTCAGTTTGTGATGTCAGGCTCTTGTGAGACTCAATACTCTTTAAATGCCCCCAAAATTTGAAGGTCAAGGTCATGTTAAGGTCAAGGTCACGCACACAGAACCGTGTCTTTGGTGGCAAAAACAAATGTTTCAGATGTATTCTGCTCTTTTCAGTCTTTCACATCTGTTTCTGACGCGTTCTGTTCTCAGGTTCATTTCCCTTGATGTTCTTGGCTTTCCACCAAATGGGCTGGTCAAACGTGAGAACAGGGGTAGAGTCGTGTCGTATTGCCTCTTTTGCGACAAACAACATGGTTGAATAGATACAGGTCATGCAGCTTGGACTAAGGTCTATCATTGGCAGAAAAAAAACAACACCAGACACGCGAGGGTGACTCCCTTTGTGCACTGCTTGCATCATTCCTGACCATCGTGAAGGTCGAAGAGGCCAAGACACCTTCTACAAGAGATCTGCCTGCCAGGTTGGGTCGGTTTTTTTTTTTTTTAAATTCTTGCACTGGCCCTTACCGATATCTGACCCCCAACCCCCCCCCCCCCCCCCCCCCTCTCTCTCTCTCTGGAGCCCAGTCCATAGTTTGTATGCTGAGGCGGGTGAACCCTCTCTGGCGCTCCGCCGCTTTCGTCTCACGCTCAGCTATGTCCTGAAGCTGAAGGCTAACCCGGACAACCCTGCCCATAACTGTGTTTTTAACCCAGTCTGTGAGGACCTTTTTGATGTTCATAAAAATGAACCTAAACCCCTGTCCCTCCGTGTCCGACCCCTTTTACAGGAGGCCGGAGTAGATATCGACACTGTTGAGGAAACTGTTTCCAACCACCCCTCCCTGGACACTTCCCACCCCTGAGGTCAGGCTGAACCTGACCATCCACAAAAAAGATCAGACCCCAGATGCTATCTATCTTCATGGGCTGCAGCAGATCCTGGCCGACTTCCCGGGATTCCGCCGGATCTTCACCGACGGGTCCAAGTCTGAGGATGGTCGTGTTGGGGCTGCTGCAGTCATGGACGGTCGTGTTTTTACTAGACGCTTAGCGAACGGTAGTTCTGTGTACAGTGCTGAACTGCGGGCCATTTTACTCGCACTTCGGCACGTATACCAGTCTATTGATTGTAATTTTTTTTAATCTTGTCAGACTCCTTATCGGCTCTCCAGGCTCTGCATGACAGAAGACTGGATCACCCGCTTCTGGTGTTGATCCATGAACTGCATGCATCCTTGATTGCCGACAACAAGGACATTGTTTTTATTTGGATCCCAGGTCATGTCGGCATCCGAGGAAACAGGTGCGCTGATCGGGCTGCGAATGCTGCCCGCGATGGCCCTGTGGAGGATGAGCGCATGGCCTGTTCTGATTTTAAACCTTGGCAGACCCAATGGGCTGCTCTCCCGGAGAACAAACTATTCAAAGTTCTTCCAAACATCCGTGATAACCTCCCTCGCTGTCGACCTAATCGGCGCGAGGAGGTAGTTCTTAGCCGGCTCCACATTGGGCACACCTACATCACCCATTCCCATCTGTTGAAGGGGGAGGATCCCCCTTGGTGTGTCCCATGCCACGAGCCTTTTACCGTTGAGCACTTTCTAATTTCATGTACTGATCTCACTGCCAAACATTACTGTGCAGATTCACTGAAGGTGCTGTTCAGGGATGTCCCTCCCGACAGCATCTTCAGTTTCCTGAAAGAGGTCAACCTGTTTTATAAATTATGGACCTCAAATATTCAGTCTTTCACTGACCACCTATGTTAAATTTTTAAGTCCTCAAAGAAGTCTCATTTAGACCCGATAGATTTTTATTATTTATTTACATCTTGTTTAAACGCGGGAATTTTATGTTTTATCGGACCTGGCAGGAAGGGACCTCCATGAGCCGCGAATTAGCCTTTGTTGCTTGCGCGGCGTTAAGCCCTAAATAACTAACTAAGTAACTCTCTGAAGACCAACAAAACAATGTGTTTTCTGACTATGTGTCTCTTAGCCGTATGCCGTCCGGCGTGATCAGAAGTCACCTTACCTTTGACCCCTTTATCAGTTAAAGTGGAGAATGCGGTATCAGCACTGCATTGTTCATTGCAAATCACACACAAATGTACGTGCTCCTCCATTACATCTATCGGGAGACCTGCAAATGGTTAGTTTTCTATTAACCGCTGTTAAGTCGCTGTTTTGACTCAAATGGGCTTCCATACTTTTTCCTGCACGCTCACCGCACGCGTACCTTTCCTCAACGTCAAACATATGCATCTTCTTTCTTTCAATCCTTTTCTGTCTGTTTTTTTCTATTAAAAAGCTTTGCATTCTTTCATCTAAACTACACTTTCTTCTCGCGATCGCAAACAAATGGTCTAACCAAACAAAAGGAACGCATACTCAGTGAAACTGAAAGACTGACTCACCTTCTTGCATTTGCAGGGTGTAAACAACGAAATCCGTTTTCTTTATCACAGAAACTCCATCCCACTCATGCACAGAATATTCTTGCACAACTGCGTGAAAGAAAGCACCGTAGCTCACCCGGAAACAGTGTGTACTGTGTAAGCTGTACAATCGCCTTGTAACAGGCTCCACTGTCGATGTTGCGGCGTCCCGGTTACAGGACGCGCGGTCTGGTTTTTCTATGGCAGGCCGAGTCTGCTACATTTTGTGTCTAATTTTTCTTTATTTAATTTTTGACAAGCCATATGATTGTAGATTTTCTTAGATTCGTTGTCAGTAATAGCTTAAATATGTCTGAACACAAAGGACCAAAAAAACAAAATCTTGCAGTTTTTTGGAGGTCATTTTGACTCCACAAATACACACACACACACACACGCGCGCGCGCGTCGCACAACTCTCGCGAAAAACTGAGAACGAGCACCATAGTGCGCACGCAAGGTGTCTATGATGCAGATTTCGCTAGGCTACGTCACTGTGTGCGCGAAAGAATGTATTGTCTGGAGAAACGTCACAGTCTTGTTTTGTACTGTATCGCTGAAACTTGCTGTTACATTACCGGTAATGCAATTAAATGTCTTTGCTTGCTGCTGCGCGCAGCGAAATCTGTCCCATCTGTTACGTCGCTAACTGCAGAGAGAAACAACTTTAAAAATATTGCCGAGGTAGGGGTGGTTTGCATATAGGGCCAAATATCTATGAAAAGACTCCTTCAAATTATTCATCATCCCGGCATTTTTTGCCACGTGTGACAACTGCAAACATGACAGGAACTACTGCACAATTAAAGCTTTTAGCAAAGACCTTGGAATCAGTGTTTCCAAGATCTTTGCTTTTAGTATTACAATTAACAGAGCTTTTAGATAAACAGATTTTTTTGGTTCAAGTTTATGCGAGAAGCACCGGTCAAAAGATTTCCAAGGTTCAAGGTATTCAAGTCCACGTTTCACCAGCCCTCTAGATCTTCCAGAATTTTGTTGTAAAAATTAATTCGCTGAGGGAAGTCACAAAAGCAACAGGGAAATCACAAGACATGAACAAGCATCCTCTATCAGAAGAGCAGCGTGTGGCTGACGACAAATGTTTAGTTCACAGACGAAATCTGTAAATATCGTCACTACCACCGACATTTCACCAGCCCTCTGCATCTTCCAGATTTCTTGTAAAAATTAATTCAGTCGGGGAAGTCACAACACCTACAGAGAAATCACAAGACGTGAACAAACATCTTCTGTCAGACGACCTGGGTGAAGCTGACGTCAAATGTTTAGTTCACGGAATTGACGTTTTTTTATGTTGTTTCCATAGTAATGGAAACAACATCATAGGATGGGCTAAAATTTCCACGTTCATAGGCAAGCATCTTTGGTACAAAAGCCCGTCATATGCCGATCTCCCGCAGAGACGATTTTGCAAGTGTAACTCTGACAATGACGTAAGAAAACATGCGTCATCGATGCTGACATGTATGGTGCACCGAACGCGCTTCTCCTCCTCAGTGAGTGCCGTCTGTGTGTATGTGTGTGTGTGAATTGTGTCCGGGCCCGTTTCTTCGAAAATACTTAACCGAATGGCTTCAAATTTGGGGTATCCAAATATATCAAAATGTTACATTAGAGGAACCAAGCGTGTGATGATTGCTTAAGTGATTTGGGAGTTATCGCCCTTTTGAGACAAGTTGGTTGTCTTTCGTTCCCAGGCGTAATATTTATTTAAATCACTCAATTTTTTGGCAGTAGATAGCTTGAATACGGACTCTGAACAGAGTCACTACTAGAAAATGGTCGCTCTTATAGTTTTCATGTAAACCGAGCCTGAGTTGACATTGCATGTGAACCCAGTTCAGATGCCTATTTCTCCGAAAATACTGAACCGATCGATTTCAAATTTGGGGTTTCTAAATGAATCAAGATTGTTGAATAGAAGGCCCGATCCAGGTACGATTGCACATATGATTTGCGAGTTATCGCCCTTTTCAGAAAAAGTGGCTTTCTGGCGTTTAAAGGCGTAATATTTACCTAAACCACTCCATTTTTTGGACATAGATAGCATGAATACGGACTCTCAACTGAATGAATTTTGGAGGTTGTCGCTTTTATACTTTTGGCGTAAGCCGTACCTGATGAAAGTCCTGGTAAACACACTTTAGATCTCAAAATCGCTCCTACTATACATAGATAATGAGCCTGGGATGCCATAAAAAATATACAAAAAAAATTAGAAAAATTCACTGTAGCCGTTATCGTCAGTTGACTAGAAAATTTGTGCTCACAGCACATTTCCTCTGCAAGCCACACGCCTCACAAACATCGAAGAAGAGACGCACGCGCACTGACGTGAAGTAAGTGCGTCATGTTTGATTGACGTGATGCTGTTTTTTCTTGAGGGTGTCTCGCCACTTTCTTTCCGAATTCCTCTGTTTGGAGACGTGGTGTATTTTACTTCTACTATGTCGCCATCTTCGTGCAATCGCAGAGAAGACACGGGATACAACAGAATACAACTCTAATACTTTATGAACAGAATATGCACGGAGAACAAATTCATGAAAGAAGAAGAACCCAGAACGCTGTGCAGGGCTGCTTACGTACTGAACAGGTCAGATCTAGAACATTCCTCAACTTACTGGAAGGTTCGATATCTTTCCAAGGTGACGTAATCTACTGACGTTACTGCACCAGCATGTTCTGGGATGGTCTAGAAATTATTTTGCATCGAAATGCAGTATCTTTTCGCGATCTCTACAACTTGACATGTGGAAAGCGGGAATTTCAGTGGGTTTCGTTTTTGCCACTGACTCACACTCAGAAGCATAATGTGTGTGTGTGTGTGTGTGGGGGGGGGGGGGGTGCGTGCGTGCGCGCGCAAGCGCGCGTCTAAGGCGAGAGAGAGAGAGAGAGGGTCTCTTCTCCGATACCAGGAAGCAATCGTCTGTCAGTCAGGTCTGCGGGAAGTAACTCTGTCAAAGGGGAACGACTTTATTACAAGAATTCATTCACCCATGTAGAACCTCGCATACGCCAAAACGTTTGTGACGTCAACCAGCTAGGCGAGCTCACACGACCTCATGTGTTTGGGTTTTTGCAAGTGCATAGAGGCACGATAAGGGTTTTCAGTACTTTCTTTATGTCATCATGCTTGATGTCAGAGAGCTTGCGTTCCGGCGTGTGCGCGCGGGCTGCATACATGACACGACGACTACGACTGTGACTACAGCAGGTCATTGAATGGAAACAACATATTGGGCTGGTGGCCATCTTGTTTTCTCTCTTGCCTAAGATTCTCAGTGGATCCGCTATGGTGTAGCGGATCTAGTGTCTTCGGTAGGTCTCGCAGATTTGAAAGAAAGAAAGAAACTGCGAGGGAAAAAAACACACAAAAAACCCCACTGGCAACAATAACAACAAAATAGCACAAAATTTGGAGAAAAAACTTTTATGGGATGGGGCCATTCCTCCTTGTCTTTCTATCTGTAAGCCCAAACAGACACTAGATCCGCTAAGCTATAGCGAGAGAGAGAGAGAGAGAGAGAGAGAGAATTGAATTGAATTGAATTATTTTATTTGGTAGGCCATTGGGCCCATGCAAAGGTTGGTAGGTTGAACATACATGTACACGGCAAGGTTCGCATACATAAGCACAGTGGCACAAGCACACGTCCATCAGTACTAGCATAAACAACAGAATAATTAGCTAAGAAGTGTGTCTCTACGTTTAAACGCCTTATATAAGTAAGTTACAAAACGCTGTATGACTTTATCATTTGCACATGATAGCAACAGGGCAAGTCTAAAGTATTAGGTGACGACGTATACTTTTTGGGTATGAATTCATTTCTAAGTTCTGCTAGAACAGGACAGCACAGTACAAAGTGCACTTCATCCTCCCTGGGTGCACCACAGAGTGGACAAGCCAAGTTGCGTTCAGTCAATGGCAAAAACCTGGAAGTGTGTATGGAAATTTCAGAGATGCCAAATCTAAAACGAATCAAGATGTTTCGAATAAACTTATTCATTGGCTGATCCAGATAACGCTCATAATTGAACTTTGTTTTAAAAGTCCGATAGAAACTATATCTGTCACTCCCATTCGTACGACTGTTCCAGTTCTGCCACTGGCAATCAGTAACTCGTTGTTTAAAACATCGTAGAAAACCACTAACAGAACCAACACCTTGGCTGTCCCAAACGTAGCCAAATCCATATTCGGCCAGAACAATTCGAACCCTGGAAACCCAGTTATTTTTCCCACTTTCATCAGACCTGTACAACATTTTGTAGGCTTTATAGGGTAGTCTGTGCTCTGCCATGCGGAGGAGCTTAAACCAATAACGAATACAACGAACATAGGCATTTACATACAGTTTATATCTACCCATGTCTCCATACAACATATTATTGGGTGTGCGTAAGCCGACACACATAAACTTTTTAAGCGCAAAAACGTGGACTTTTTCAATCGATGTTTGATTCTCAGTTAAATCCCAAACTTCTGAACCATACAGTAAAACAGGCTGCGCCTGCATGTCAAACAGCTTCAGAAATACTGCAGCAGACCAGTTTTCCAACTTATTTAACACGTTAAGTATACCAAGTACCGCAATTTTTCCTTTATCGGCCAACTCATTCAAAGCATACGACGGACTAAGCATAGTAGAAAATTGAATACCTAAATATTTATATGTGTTCACAACAGCCATCTTTGTATTACCATAGAACCATATTTCACTTGCAGATAGATATCCACCTTTCCGAAACACTACAATGTTGCTCTTATTTAAATTGACTGTAAGTTCAAGACGTTTGTTTAAATTGACTGTAAGTTCAAGACGTTTGGCTAATTAACACAATGTGTTTCGCTGGTTTTGCAACCCAAATGCAGTTTCTGACAGAAGGGCAAGATCATCGGCAAAAAGCAAAATGAACAGCTCAACGAAGTCGGCAGATAAAGTGGCACCATGCTTACCCTTGTTAACAATATCCAGGGCTAGTTCGTTAATGAACAGTGAGAATAAAACCGGGCTACACACTTCTCCTTGCTTTACACCACGGACACAGCGTATGTAGTCAGACAAGTCTGCACCATTCCTCACACGTGCTTTAGCATTATTATACATGTACATACTACGAACAGCACTGAATAATTTTCCACAAATACCGTTTTTTATGTTGTTTCCATAGTAATGGAAACAACATAATAGGACGGGCTAAAATTTCCACGTTCATAGGCAAGCATCTGTGGTACAAACGCACGTCACTGCCGATCTCCCGCAGAGACGATTATGCAAGTGTAACTCTGACAATGACGTAAGAAAACCTGCGTCATCGATGCTGACGCGTATGGTGTTCCGAACGCAGTTCTCCTCCTCAGTGAGTGCCGTCTGTGCGGATGTGTGTGCGTGTGTGTGTGCGTGTGTGAATTGTGTCCGGGCCCGTTTCTTCGAAGATACTTAACCGAATGGCTTCAAATTTGGGGTATCCAAATTTATCAAAATGTTACATTAGACGATTCAAGCGTGTGATGATTGCTTAAGTGATTTGGGAGTTATCGCCCTTTTGAGACAAGTTGGTTGTCTTTCGTGTACAGGCGTAATATTTATTTAAATCACTCAATTGTTTGGCAGTAGATAGCTTGAATACGGACTCTGAATTGACTCACTACTAGAAAATGGTCGCTCTTATAGTTTTCATGTAAACCGAGCCTGAGTTGACATTGCATGTGAACCCAGTTCAGATGCCTATTTCTCCGAAAATACTAAACCGATCGATTTCAAATTTGGGGTTTCTAAATGAATCAAGATTGTTGAATAGAAGGCCCGATCCAGGTACGATTGCACACATGATTTGCGAGTTATCGCCCTTTTCAAAAAAAGTGGCTTTCTGGCGTTTAAAGGCGTAATATTTACCTAAACCACTCCATTTTTGGGACATAGATAGCATGAATACGGACTCTCAACTGAGTGAATTTTGGAGGTTGTCGCTTTTATACTTTTGGCGTAAACCGTACCTGATGAAAGTGCTGGTGAACACACTTTAGATCTCAAAATCGCTCCTACTATACATAGATAATGAGCCTGGGGTGCCATAAAAAATATACAAAAAAAATTAGAAAAATTCACTGCAGCCGTTGTCGTCAGTTGACTCGAAAATTTGTACTCGAAGCACATTTCCTTTACACAAGCCACACGCCTCACAAACATCGCAGAAAAGGCACACGCGCACTGACGCAAAACTGTATCAGCGTCAGTTTGCCGACGTCATGTTTGATTGACGTGGGGGTGTGTCGTCACTTTTCGGAAGTTCTCTATTTGTAGACGGGGAAAGCGGGAGTTTCATTGATGTAGTGAGCTTTGTTTTTCCCACTGACTCTCACTCAATAGCATAGTAGAGTGAGAGAACACCACATAGGTCTCAATGGAGCACATGCACAAACGCGGCTCGCGCAAGTCTGCGTGCGTGCGTGCGTGCGTGCGTGCGTGCGTGCGTGCGCGCGCGCGTATGTCTGTGTGTGTCTGTGTGCGCGCGCGCGCAGCAGACATAACACATAGTGAAAAAACGTTCGCCGCGCAGACTTGTCTGTTAAACACATTGAGCCGGTATAAATTCGATCTTTACACTGCGCAGCAGCAACACTTCAATTTTCATGGGGCTGCTTTCATTGCAAGAATTGTATCCGAGTCAAAGTTATTACGTCAAATGTATTATGCGTCATCCCAATGAGGAAAACGTCATAGATTTCAAAGAAAACAACTTGACGTCTCTCCTCCAAAACCAAGATTGGTCTGACAAGCCCGGTCAGTTGTTTCCATTGAGAGAGAGAGAGAGAGAGAGAGAGAGTGTGTGTGTGTGTGTGTGTGTGTGTGTGTGTGTGTGTGTGTCCTCCCGTATACATGGCATTACAAAAGTACGACCGTGACGACAGCAGGTGATTAAATGGAAACAACATATTGGGCTGGTCAGTGGCCATCTTGTTTCCATAGTAATGGAAACAACATAATAGGACGGGCTAAAATTTCCACGTTCATAGGCAAGCATCTGTGGTACAAACGCACGTCACTGCCGATCTCCCGCAGAGACGATTTTGCAAGTGTAACTCTGACAATGACGTAAGAAAACTTGCGTCATCGATGCTGACGCGTATGATGTTCCGAACGCACTTCTCCTCCTCAGTGAGTGCCGTCTGTGCGGATGTGTGTGCGTGTGTGCGTGTGTGAATTGTGTCCGGGCCCGTTTCTTCGAAGATACTTAACCGAATGGCTTCAAATTTGGGGTATCCAAATTTATCAAAATGTTACATTAGACGATTCAAGCGTGTGATGATTGCTTAAGTGATTTGGGAGTTATCGCCCTTTTGAGACAAGTTGGTTGTCTTTCGTGTACAGGCGTAATATTTATTTAAATCACTCAATTTTTTGGCAGTAGATAGCTTGAATACGGACTCTGAATTGATTCACTACTAGAAAATGGTCGCTCTTATAGTTTTCATGTAAACCGAGCCTGAGTTGACATTGCATGTGAACCCAGTTCAGATGCCTATTTCTCCGAAAATACTGAACCGATCGATTTCAAATTTGGGGTTTCTAAATGAATCAAGATTGTTGAATAGAAGGCCCGATCCAGGTACGATTGCACACATGATTTGCGAGTTATCGCCCTTTTCAGAAAAAGTGGCTTTCTGGCGTTTAAAGGCGTAATATTTACCTAAACCACTCCATTTTTGGGACATAGATAGCATGAATACGGACTCTCAACTGAGTGAATTTTGGAGGTTGTCGCTTTTGTACTTTTGGCGTAAACCGTACCTGATGAAAGTGCTGGTGAACACACTTTAGATCTCAAAATCGCTCCTACTATACATAGATAATGAGCCTGGGGTGCCATAAAAAATATACAAACAAATTAGAGAAAAATTCACTGCAGCCTTTGTCGTCAGTTGACTCGAAAATTTGTACTCGAAGCACATTTCCTTTACACAAGCCACACGCCTCACAAACATCGCAGAAAAGGCACACGCGCACTGACGCAAAACTGTATCAGCGTCAGGTTGCCGACGTCATGTTTGATTGACGTGGGGGTGTGTCGTCACTTTTCGGAAGTTCTCTATTTGTAGACGGGGAAAGCGGGAGTTTCATTGATGTAGTGAGCTTTGTTTTTCCCACTGACTCTCACTCAATAGCATAGTAGAGTGAGAGAACACCACATAGGTCTCAATGGAGCACATGCACAAACGCGGCTCGCGCAAGTCTGCGTGCGTGCGTGCGTGCGTGCGCGCGCGCGTATGTCTGTGTGTGTCTGTGTGCGCGCGCGCGCGCAGCAGACATAACACATAGTGAAAAAACGTTCGCCGCGCAGACTTGTCTGTTAAACACATTGAGCCGGTATAAATTCGATCTTTACACTGCGCAGCAGCAACACTTCAATTTTCATGGGGCTGCTTTCATTGCAAGAATTGTATCCGAGTCAAAGTTATTACGTCAAATGTATTATGCGTCACCCCAATGAGGAAAACGTCATAGATTTCAAAGAAAACAACTTGACGTCTCTCTTCCAAAACCAAGATTGGTCTGACAAGCCCGGTCAGTTGTTTCCATTGAGAGAGAGAGAGAGAGAGAGAGAGAGAGAGAGTGTGTAGTGTGTGTGTGTGTGTGTGTGTGTGTGTGTGTGTCCTCCCGTATACATGGCATTACAAAAGAACGACCGTGGCGACAGCAGGTGATTAAATGGAAACAACATATTGGGCTGGTCAGTGGCCATCTTGTCTGTAATATAGGACATAACAACTTCATTGAAATTGAATCAAACGCCTTCTCAAAGTCAATAAAGGCTACGTACAGTTTAAAAAAAAATTACTATTAGAAAGAGAGAGAGAAATGATGTCAATTCCGTGAACTAAACATTTCACGTCAGCCTCACGACTTGAACTGAACATGAGGTCGTCTGAGAGAGGATGCCTGTTCACGTCTTGTGACCGATTTCACTGTTGGTGTTATGACTTCTCCGACTGAATTAATGTTTACATTGAATCTGGAAGATCGAAAGGGCTGGTAAAATGTTGGAGACAGTGACGATACTGATTTACACTGAGATGCTGTCTGTGAACTAAACATTTGACGTCAGTCTAACGAAGGTCACGGTCGTCTGACAGACTGAGGATGCTTGTTCATGTCTTGTGATTTCCCTGTTGCTTTTGTGACTTCCCTGACTGAATTACTTTTTACATAAAATCTGGAAGATCTAGAGGGCTGATAAAACGTGGACTTCAATACCTTGGATTGTGCGTACGGAATCGCAAGATTTGAACTCTTTTGGACTGGCAGAAACTAAAAAAAAAATGTTTAGTTAAAAACTCTGTTATTTAAATCAGTATTAAAGCTGTAACAGTGCAGCCCTTAGTTCCTGTAATATGTGCACGTGACAAAAATGCCGGGATGACGAGTAATTTGAAGAAGTCTTTTCAAAGATATTCGGCCATGGCCTTGTGTGCAAACCACCCCTATCTCCGAAATATTTTTTTTCCACAAAATCTGTCAGAGCTATTGAGCTGTGCTACGAACTGAACACATTCAGTATAACTGGATGAACTTCCAAATCGTGTCTAGAAAATGAAGGCATTTAAACCACGTTTTCGTCCGAAAATGTCACATGACCGTTTTCTTTTCTAGTAAATGGGCGATAACTCTTCTAACAAGAGGCAAAGCCTTCAAGGCTTACGCGTGAATGACACTGACACAATATGAGGCAAAGCCTTCAAGGCTTACGCGTGAATGACACTGACACAATATGTAAAGTCCTGGAGCCGTGGTCACGACGCGTTCGTAACTTTTCCGCCACCGATTTACGCACGCGAGGGTCCGTAACTTACGATTTGTGATAAAAGTGGGTGGTCATGACGTTTGCGCAGAGTTACGGCCGCTCGGAAACCTTGCGTATTGTACACCACCTAGGAGGGTGTCGGAAAGGTGCCGTAGCCTTTGCGTAAATCTGAAAAATGGCGGCCCGCTTGATTTACCAACTGCAAATGAGAAGAGCATTGCGACGGGAAAGGGTGTCCCGCGATCGTACTAACCCTTTTGACTTGTACGACGATGTGGACATGCTTCAAAGGTTTAGATTTAGGAGGAGAGACCTGCAGGAATTGTGCGATCTGCCGGCTGTAGGACGACTTGAGGTACCCGTGTAGATCTCGAGGGGGCGCGTTCAGTTCACTACGCACCCTGCAATGCAAAGGCCTGTATGGCCGGCCGTACACACATCGTGGGTTGATTTGTTTCCTTTTTGTGGGTTAACATTTGTTGTGTGTGTTTCGGACTAGTTCAGTGCTGAACGCACTCGGTCAGTCCTCACTGATCAGCCACCACCGTTTTGATCGTATGCCTGTCAATGCAGGTCTCATCAGTTCATTGTGTTGTGGACCCGAAACGCAGATGTGCGGGTTCCGAATTCAGAGTTATGGTCGAGTCATGTTTCTCTGCCGTAGCAAGTCAGGTTAAATGCGTGGCATGTATGTGGAGGGTTTTGTTGATGTTGTTGTTATCCTCTCCTCTTTCGTTTTTCGTTGTTCTTTGATTGAGGTTCATTCCGTTGGTTTTCTTGCCAGTGAGCCTGCTACATACGGTTTGTACGTGCAGTAAATGCTTCTACTGGTTGTAGTCCGTCCAGTGTTGAGATAGAGACTGCTAGGAAGCGGTCTATATGCGACCTGCATGCTCTCCTGATCACACTCTCCACATACATGCCACGCATTTAACCTGACGCTACGGCAGATAAACACGACTCGATCAAAAATTCTGTAGTGAACGCGTACTGAACACAACCCCTCTACTCTTTCACGCTTCGCACGCTGGAAGGAGAATTTGTGCAGGCCACGTGATGGTGTTTTCCGTGGGAATCCCAGGGGTACCACACCTATCTAAAAATAACCCGTACGTGACACCGTTTCCAGTAAGTGCGCGTCGTGACCGGCCAACTAGCGGAAGAGATAGTTTTCACGTAGCCACGTACGAACTTACGATCCGCAACCTATTTGCGCAAAGAAATTTACGTTCGCGTCGTGACCTCGGCCCCTGTTCTGGGGCAGGGTGCAAGCTGACGTGTGCATGACTGAACTAAAAATAGATCTAATCTCCGTACCGCACCCCCCCCCCCCCTCCTCCCTTATCGGATCCCGATTTCCCACCACTGTCTATCAAGTGGCTAATGGGCGCAAGGCTTAATAGATGGCTACTTCTTACCTATGCGTACCCCCCACCCCCACCCCTCCCCATTCTTCTCCGATTGGAAGTGACAGAAATCAGGGGCTCTAGATCTAGTACGCCATACAGCGTAATGACAGCGCAGCGGACCTGTTGGAAGTATCTATGCTTCTGACACTCGGGCGCAGGCATTAGCAACATTGTTTCCTACGTTTGCTACAAAGTGGGTTAACCTTCGCCAGCTGTCGTGGGTCCGTGTGGCCCCAGAACGGTGTTTAACTGCAAATATCTTTTAAACTAGATGGAATTTTTTAATGAGCTTTTAAAAATGCCTCAGGCACCTGAAAAACTGTTATGTCCTGAAAGATCATTAAATTTAAGCGAGAAGTAAATAAATAAATAAAAGTCAAAGTTTTTGTACCTATGGAAGACATCGCGGGGCCGTGCGGACCCATACTTCTCAAAGAAGAAAAAACGTGCATATCCTTCCGAGGACGTCGTGGGGCCGTGCGGACCCACGTTGTCATAGTGAGACTGAAGTACAGGAAGTGGAGTGCTTGCATCTTTTCCATCATGGAGGTCTTGAGCAATGAATTTGCTGAACACGGGTAGGTTTTTCTCCCATATCCTGTTGTTCTGTATCATGTGCACTCAATAAACCGTGCGTTCTTTCTGTAAGCCTTGGCTTTGTTTATCAACAATTTCACATAGTCCATTTCTCTGTGCAAAGTGCCAGTGTATCACCAGGCCTGTAGCACATTCTTTTGCACGTGGGCGAGAACAGGAAAGCTGTGTATAAAGCTCACTGGGCAAGCCCGAGTAGTTAGTTATTTAGAGCCCCTGGCTCCAAGTGGAGCATAGGCTATCGACAACCCTTCGCCATCGCACTCTGTTCTGGGCTATTTTTGCCACTCCAGTCCAGTTGGTCCCCTCCTTATATAGCTCTGCCTCAGTGTCCCGCCTCCAGCTGTTGCGAGGCCGGCCTCTCTTCCTTTTCCCCTGCGGGTTCCATGTCAGGGCTTGGCGTGTGGTGCTGGATGCTGGCTTCCTGAGGGTGTATCCAATCCAGCCCCACTTCCTCCGCAGGATCTGCTTGGCCACTGGCTCCTGCCCCGCTCGCTCCCACAGCTCTTCATTCCGGATCTTCTCTGGCCATCGGATGTTGAAGATGCGCCTCAGACAGGTGTTGAGAAATGTCTGGATCTTCTGCTGCATCGTCTTCGTTGTCCTCCATGTTTCGCATCCATAGAGCAGAACTGACTTCACGTTGGAGTCGAAGATGCGAAGTTTGGTTCTTATGCTGACAACTTTGGATGCCCAGACATTCTTCAGCATGACCATTGCTGCTCTTGCCTTGCCGATTCTGGCTGTGACGTCTCGGTCTGTGCCTCCCTGTCCATCAACCACACTCCCCAGGTAGACAAAGGACTCTACCTCCCTGATGGGCTCTCCGCCGACTGTGACTGGTGTGTTGGCAGTGGTGTTGATCTTCATCAGCTCAGTTTTCCTCCTGTTGATCTTGAGCCCTGTTTCGGCTGATGTGGCTTCCAGGCACGTAGTCTTGGCCTGCATCTGGCTGTGGCTGTGAGACAGGAGCGGCAGGTCGTCCGCAAAGTCGAGGTCATCAAGCTGCGTCCAGAGTGTCCATTGTATCCCGTTTTTCCTGCCTGCTGTAGTGGTCTTCATGATCCAGTCGATGACCAGGGGGAAGAGGAACGGGGACAACAGGCATCCCTGGCGGACTCCGGTCTTCACCTCGAAGCTTTCTGACGACTGGCCGGCATGGGCAATCCTGCAGCTCATGTCTTGGTATGTGCACCGGATCAGGGAGGTGATCTTCCCGGGAACTCCATAGTGCCTTAGCAGCTTCCACAGCGCCTCACTGTCTACACTGTCGAAAGCCTTCTCATAGTCTATGAAGTTGATGTAGAGGGGGGAGTTCCACTCCAGTGACTGCTCCACAATGATGCGTAGGCTGGCGATCTGGTCAGCGCAGGACCTGTTCCTGCGAAAGCCCGCCTGCTGGTCTCGGAGCATGGGGTCGACTGCTTCCCTCATCCTCTCCAGTAGAATTCTGTTGAGAACCTTGCCTGGCACTGACAGGAGCATGATCCCTCGGTAGTTGCTGCAGTCCCTGAGGTCCCCTTTCTTTGGCAGCTTGATGATGATCCCTTCTTTCCACTGGGCTGGCACCTCTTCCTTCTCCCAAATCTTGCTGAATAGGCTGTGCAGCATGTTGACAGCTGTCTCTGTGTCTGCTTTGATGGCTTCTGCTGGTATCTCGTCCGGCCCTGCAGCTTTCCCATTTCCCATGATGGCTTTCCTGGTCTCCGCCTTAGAGGGCTTGTCACAGTTGATGGGTAGTTCTGTCTCTGCTGGTGGGATGTCTGGTGGTGTTTCAGGGATGGGGCGATTTAACAGCTCCCTGAAGTGTTTTGCCCATTGCTTCAGCTGTTCAGTCCTCAGTTGTTGTCAGTGGGTGCCCGTTCTTGTCCTTCATTGGTTTGTCTGTCTGCTGAAATTTGCCCGCGAGCTTCTTGGTCACCTGGTACAGGTCTTTTAGATTCCCTTGTCGGGCTGCTTCCTCTGCTTGACTGGCCAGGTTGTCGATGTAGTCCCTCGCTCCTCTTCACTTCTCTGTCAGCTGCTGTGTATTCTTCTTGTGCCTTTGCCTTAGCTCTTTTTCTTCGGCTCGTGTTCAGTGCAGTTTTCTTCTTTTTCCTAACTTCCAGCTTCTGGATGGTATCAACAGAGATCCATTCCTTGTGTTGGGTCTTCGCTTTCTCAGGACCTCTACTCATTGTCGTGCCAGAGTTTCTTTCTGTGTTCCCACTGTGTCTCGATATCCATCCACTGTCTTCTATCAGGTCTTGCAGTGGCTGGAACCTGTTGGAAAGGCTGATCCGGAATGCTGCTTGTGTGTCTGTGGTCCTGAGTAGTCCAACGTTGTACATGTACCTGGTCCGTGTGTTGTTGGCGTTGGCGTGTCTCTTAAGCCGAAGTCTCAATGTTGTTGCAAGAAGGTGGTGGTCTGATGATACATCGGCACCCCTCATCACGCGCACATCTCGCCACGATCTCCTGAACTTCCGGCTGATGCAGATGTGATCAATCTGGTTTTCCGTGACATGGTCCGGTGATCTCCATGTGGCCTTGTGGATGCGCTTGTGTGGGAAGATGCTGCCTCCTATCACTAGCTGGTTCAGGGCACAAAAGTCTGCAAAGCGCTCACCGTCTTCGTTTATCTGTCCCAGTCCGTATGTTCCCATGGTGTCCTCGTAGCCTGTGTTGTCTGATCCGATCTTGGCGTTGAAGTCTCCCATCAGTATGGTCATGTCCTTGGCTCCTCCTCTATCTATCACTGTCTGCAGTTGTTGGTAGAAGTCATCTTTTTTCTCCTCTTCCACATCACTGGTGGGAGCGTAGCACCGGATGATGTTCAACTTGATGTCTTTTTTCTTGGTGATGAATTTGGCTGTGATGATGCGGGAGTTAACAGGCTCCCAGTCGATTAGTGCCCGCTGTGCTTCCGGTGCCAGCATCAGGGCCACGCCCTCAGTGGGGGGGGGGGGGGGGGGGCTCCATCCTCTGTGTGTCCAGAGTACAGAAATTGCTCTCCCGATGAAAATCTCAGCTCTCCTGTCTGTAGCCACCTTGTCTCACTCAGTCCCAGTACTCCAGTCTTGTAGTTCTTCATCTCTCTTGCTACTTGTATGGTCCTTCCTACTTCATACATTGTCCTGATGTTCCATGTTCTACTCTCGTTGTTGTCCTGGGTGTTAGAAAGGGGGTCGGCCTTGCAGCTTCCTTTCGGCTTTCACTGCAATGTGTCATAGGTCTCCGGGATGGAGACCCTTCCTCACCCAGGTGAATGTTTTGGTTTGAACAACAATTCTACTCTGTTACAAATTTGGACATTTGCCCATTTCCACACCCCCCCCCCCCCCCCCCTTTACAAACAGACCGTCATTACTCTAAACTACCTTTCTCCACTACTATTTTTACAGTATGGGTCCGCACGGCCCCACGACGTCCTCGGAAGGATATGCACGTTTTTTTCTTCTTTGAGAAGTATGGGTCCGCACGGCCCCACGACATCTTCGGAAGGGTATGCACATTTTTTCCCTCTGTGAGAAGTATGGGTCCGCACGGCCCCACGATGTCCTTCGTGTGTAGTAAATAGCGACGTCGTGCGAAGGTTAAGTGTGTACCTACGTTATCTATCGTCAATGTTTAAGGTTGTATATATCCGAAATTGTCAATCTTCACTACCACGAACGTAACCTTTTGGCAAGGTCATTCAGAAAGGTTCTTTTGGATAGCCCTTACCACTGTCTATCATCATGCCAATTTGGTGACCCTGGCTTCTGTAACATTAGTCAAAATGCAAAGAAAATGACAATGATTATTACAATTTTCTAAACAAAATAGCTTATATGACCTGGGCCTTGGGTCAAGGTCGGCCCCATGGGCTCGCCTTCACTCGGCGGGGCTGATTTCGCTGAGCTTGCCCACCCGTTTTGCTCTTCTCTTTTATTTCTGCCTCCATCGGCCCATTCACCTGTCTTTTGCTCTCTTAAAATCTCCTCCGGGGGGAGGTCAGTAAGCGGGTGTCTGCTGACCCTTGGTCCAGTGAGACATCTGATGGTCCCAAATTTAGCCGCTCTGTCCTTCCTCTCATCTCTCAGCCTGTTTCTATGTTCGGCCCTTCAGTTTCATCTATATTTCTTCTTTTTAACCCTCACTCACGTCTGCACTACTAGTGGTTAGGAACTGAATAAGTGATGAAGGGCATATGCTGCGAACTGGTTTACTGCGCCTAGGAGATGGTAAGTTGCAATATTTGTTGTATATGCGCTTAGTATTTATCTTTGTTTTACCTAGTTGTAATTGTTATTTGTTTTTTTGTTACCGGGAGTTCGAGAAATTACCATGAAGGTGCAGCATCTCCTGCATGTCCTAGGTTTATATTGCCCCGTAGATCAGTTTGCATTAGTTGCCCAACGTTACATTTTTGTTTTGTTTTTTTCACGTAGTGCAGACAAACTTAGCTGCGAATTAGTCTTTGTGGCTTGCGCGGCGTTAAGCCTCAAAAACTCAGTCACTCATCCTGGGTCAGGATCATTCAAATGAGATGCGCTGTCAGTAAAAATCTTATCAATTTCTATCATTATGTCAAGAGTGACGCCTGTAGCTGGTATTTATAGTTTCTGCGATGGCAGTGCTGAAATTAACGACAGCCAGCTTTAATCAAAGGAGTATGTCTGCATAGACCTCATTGCTGTTTAATATCTTGGCAGGTTTGATGTCTCGCCTGTTTGTTGTTTCTGAGAAAATGCCAATGTTACAGTTTCCCAAAAACAGCTTGTATGGCCTTGACCTTGCCCCTAGGTCATTGAACAGTTATGTTTGTAAAGTTCTTATGAATGTCTATCATACTGCGAAGTTTAAAGCTGCTGGTGTTTGTAGACTCTGAGAAAATGCCAATGTAAAGTTTCCAAACAGACAGCTTTAGTGTGAAGGTCATTCACAATGATAAATTTTGAAAGGTTTTATGGCTGTCTGTCCGTCAGCAGCCAAGATTGGTGCCTCTGCAGTGACCCTTAGCTTTAATTTAATATGGGATGTCTGCATAGGTCTTGTCATTGTCTATCAGCACGTAAGGTTTGGTGCCAATGTCAAGGTTTCCCAGGAACAGCTTGTATGGCCTTGACCTTGACCCAAGGTCACTGAATACAAGTATAAAGTTCTTACCAATACAATGTCTACCATACTGCAAAGTTCAGTTTTAATCCACTGGAGTTTGTACATTCTGAGACTGAAAATGCCAGTGTAAAATTTCCAAACAGACAGCTTTAGTGTCAAGGTCATTTATAATGATAAATTTTGAAAGGTTTTTTGGCTGTCTATCCGTCAGCAGCCAAGATTGGTGTCTCTGCAGTTTGTAGATTCTGAGAAAATGCCAATCAGTGTTAAGGTTTACTGCACACACACGCACACACACACACACACTCACAGAGACGACGGAGGGTTAGAACTGACACAGACTCATGTTACTGTGACACGCGTGAGCCAAAAATGCGGCGAGACGAAAATCGAGAAAGGTACCTCTGGAGAAGATGACTGCCCATTTCATCTCAAAGGGAAAAGCCCTTCAACGAGGTTGTTCAGGACATAGCCACCATGACTAACCAGAACCTAGCCCGACCTGACTTCGAGTGAGACCGAGTGTTTGGCAGACTTCGCAGTGGGCCGAGTTGACTGATCACCGATGAGACAAGGGAAGCAATACACGAATAGGTTGTAAACTTCCGCCAGCATGGCTGCAGCGGAGACTCTTATGGGAGAACTTGAGCGGGCATCACAAGTTGCACTTGTAAGTTTTGTGCGATGCCTCTCTTGTTTATGTTTCTCATTGTACTGTATAATTATGTTATATGTCGTTGTCCGTCTGTTTGATCTGAAATAGGCAAATGTCTGAAATATAACCATTTTGTGCATCGGATACTGGAACAAAAGTGTCACGCAAATCCTTGTGGACTTTTTGTGCTGGGGCCACGAGATTCGCAGTGAAACGATGATACTGACTATATATTTCGGGAAGTACGCCTTTAGGAACGCCTAAAACATTTGCAGTGTGTACACAAGCAATGAATATGTGTAACTGCAGGGTTCGCATTAACTGGCAATTACCAGTAAATTACTGGTTATAAAGAGGGAATACTGGAATTTTTTTAGCTGTCAGTCCCAGGGACTGGTTTTATTTTGCTGGGACTGGTTACAGATTTATGGGAGAAAAAATAAAAATGAACAGGCTGATCGTAAAAAGAAAAAAAAAAAATCTGGATCGTTCATACAAAGTTTTGCGGCCCAGGCTTGACTAGCGGCACTTGCCTTATCTCTCTGAATTGTGCTTGCAAAAATGTACATCATTATTTGCAGTGCTACCGGAATTTTTTCACAGGGACTGGTTTTGCTCAGAGTCGCTGAAAAACGGTCGGGGTAGGAGGCGAGGGGACTGGTTTTGCTCAGAGTCGCTGAAAAACGGTCGGGGTAGGAGGCGGGGGGACTGGTTTTGAAAAATCCTAGCGTGAACCCTGTAGCTGTGTGCCAGACAGCCACCAATCTTCAGTGCCTTCATGGAATGTCTGGAGAATACTTGGGGTTGGGAAGATCTCAACAGTCTTCGTGTAATTAAAGTGCTAACGAATTTTTTGGAGACCCAGTGTGTCAGCGTATGTATTTTGAGAGGGTCCCTAATCAGACAGTTTGTGCTGCATGATGCTGCTGTCTTTGATTAAACATAGTGTTACATGTCATGAAGTTATAGTATGGAACTATAGCTAGCATGCGCAGTGGCAAAAGTTGGGGAAATTGTATGTGCTTGGTGTTCTGCTATTTCCCAGACTAGTAAAAAAGGATGATTAAAGTCGTTCATCCCTTGGGCGTAACTTCTATGACCACGAACTTTGGAGCAAACCAATGTCCCTGCCAGTGATCTCCCCATGGAGTTATGAGCTGACAACAATGTGTAGATCATGCACACATCAGTACATGTACCTTCTCATGAACAAGGTCTTGTGATGTAAAACTTATACCAGGTTCCTGTTGTTTTAACTCAGGCTTTGAAAGTGCACAGATTCTTTATCTGTTCTGTTTCGGATTTACTGTGTTCTTGTATCAGCTGTTGGGAAAACACGTTTCAAACTGCCCATATCAGATAATGCTTGTGCCATAAGTCCACCATAAAAATGTATTCGGGCATGCAGGCAGGTAAATATGTGTTTGAAAAATATTTTTTGCAGTTTTTACACACGTTGGCTATTTGGAGACAAATTCCACACATTCAGACTAGCTGACATTTCTGCATGATTGACCTTGTGTCCTTTATCGGCCAAGGCTACCATTGATTTCACTGATGAAGTTTCGCACAAGACAGCTGTTCAGTTAAGATGTTTTGCTGGATTTTCCCCAGAAGTAAGAAGAAGAATGTCACCAACACAGCAGGATCAACGCAAGGGACGTAACTCCTACCTATCTCGCGTTTTCCGTCGAGTTCCCTGTCTTATTATCTACGGTCTTTGAGCATAGTACATCTGGTTGTCGAAGTTTGACCAGTCTCTATGACAGCTCCTTCTTGTGACTTACTCTGCCGAAAAATTCTGAACTTTGACTGTTGTTTTACATACAGTGCCAAAAACAAATTTCTTATTTGTCCAGTTTTGGGTGAGACTGTATTATATATATGTGCGGGTCCTTATTCCAACATTTGCTGTATGCATACAAGACTACAAATTAACATTCTAAATTTATACAAACTGTTATTGGACAGAAAATCAAAGGGAATGAATTGTGTGTATACAGGGCGATGGGAAGCAAAAATACAGTGTGAAAGTGTAAGGATGAAATCATGTTACTTTACAAAGAATCTACACTAATCACTACTGTATTGTGATGAAGCTAATATTAACTGTGTGTGCGTACATGTGGATTTACTTCGAAGAATCTTCATCAACTGATGTATCATTTGTGTCAACACATGTTATTGTTGTTTGTTTATAGGCACCTCCTGATGTTGTCACACCAGAACAAAGACAGGCTGCTGAGAATGTCATTCTTGCCTTTCGCAAAAGAAAAATGCCATATGCTGATTGCCGCTTTATCCTTGGTAAGATAATGATAGAATTGTGTTACTTGTAAAAATTATTTTTAGAAAATATGTATGTATACATTACATGTGTATCCACTAAAAAAGTAGGGATTATATACATCCACTGTTTTGCTTGTTTAATTTATATATACTTTTATATATATTTATGTTTGGCATGCTACACATAAAACCTTTCATGCGTCTATACTACACAAAACAACATGAAGCAATGTTAAGGTGGAAAGGACAGCTTTTAAAAGCATCAAAACAGGGTATGTTTGAACATCATAAAAAATAAAGGTCCCGCCGAGATTATCTTGTATCGTGACACAAACATGATGAGTTTTGCTCTCGGCAGGACAGTACATCACAACCATAAAAGACATAAAAACCATGAATAAAGCCTTCATCATGTACAACATAGTGATACTGCTGTGCATACATACATGTATAACAAAATGTGTCAAGAGTGTGGGAGCTGCTTGCCTCCAGTGGGGGCGTGCACATAGTACTAGGCACAAGGAATTAACAAAATGAACCTAAACTGCAAAGTACAACTAACCCAGGAATAGCCAGTGAAATGACCACTAGTCATACAAGAAACTCTTTAGCAACAGTTCAGACCTAAAGGGGCAGAACAAGATGGTGACTCACAACAGATGCCTGCACGTAATGTATTTGACCTTGTTTGCTAACCTGTCCTGATTGCAAAGAAATTTCAAATAGTCTTTGCAATTAATGTTTCCACAGTATATGTCCAGCACTGGAAATGACACAACCATAGACCTCTTGGGTGATTATTATAATCAATAAACAGACAAAGAAACACAACTAATTGGCACATAGCCATCGTGGATACAAAAATCTGCATGCGTCCCTGCAGAAGAAACAGGAGCTGCTCAGGTGCTGTTGACTTTGCCTTCATTGGAGCAGGAGGTGTCTCTGCTTCCGCTGCATCTGAAGTTGACAGCTTGTTGCATCTGATGAATATGTTTTTAATTTCACTTGCCAGCATGTTTTTCCACCCACCATGGTGAGTAAAGTACATGCCATTTTCAGGGCTATTGCACCTCCACAACTTTTGGGGACGTTCAAGTTTTCCTGACATGATCACATCACCATCACTGACAAAAAGGCAACCATTTTGTCAAAAACATACACGTTCCACAGTAACTGTTTAGGTGAACGTTAATAGCTTAGAAAACACAGAAATGAACTGAAAATTCACCCACAGCTGTGTTTGAGTTTCTGTCTTTATTTTTCCTCCATTTTGTTATTGTGAATTGCATATTTATAGATGTCTAAAATGTACACACTACAGTGCCACCTGCAAACACAAAAATTATTGATAATGAAAGATCATGTGTGGTTTGCTCATAATTAATTTTGTCAATTCAGCATTGGTCAATTATGACTAGTTCTATCTAATTTTGGTTGAGCACAATCTGGTGTCTGATATGTGCGACCAGGCACTCCTGATGGCAGGGGTCACAGCACTCATAATCTCTGCGGCTGGTGAAGAATTTCTCAATATTGTGATCAAGACAAGCACGGTTTGGACAGTCGATGAATGGATCTGCTCGACTTGTGGTTGTGACCATCTCAGGCGCAACAACTTCGACAAAGTCTTCAGATACTGGCCACTCAGTCTTCGCGAAGTTCGGGTTTACATGACGCGCAACCACATATGCATTGTGGATGCTGATCAGCTGAAGGAAAAAAGTCTCCTCCACCACTTACATGATCTGTAGTTCACCTGTCATGTGATCTTCCAGATCCACACGCTTCATCATGTGTTTCTGGTAGTCAGAGAGGCAGCTTGGGACAGGGATGTAGCCCTGCTGTCTGCCTACCCGTCTGCGCACTTTCCCTCATTCCGTTGGGTCATGAAAGTTAGACAGTACCAAGACAGGCTTTATGTCCTGCCGGTGCACAAATGTGAGGTCATCCTTTTGTGCCACCTTGAACTCGTGCCGATTGACTTTTGCACCTTGACCGTTCTTCGTCTTTGGTAAGACATCCTGTGGCAGGCCCTTGTGATTGGCAACCACTCTGCAACACCCCTGGAGATACCGGCCCCCGTAGTGTAGTGGTTAGCACTTCGGACCATGGACCAGGAGACCTGGGTTTGAGTCCCAGCCGAGGCAAGCGGGATATTTTCTACCTAGGTCGGCTCCTACCCAGAGCGGGTGTGCTATGAGGCCAATGGGGAGGCTGTTGCCACACAGCCGAGATTCACCCACTTCACGGGTGCGACTTTGGGGGTGCTTCCCTTGGTATGACACATCTTATGATGTGGATGATCACACGGCCGTAGTTCCTGGGCCTGGTTGATGCCAGGATATTTATGACAGGAAGCGTGGAATGCAGTCCCAAACCACACGGACCTCCATAACATCATCTTACTATCATCCTCATCTCCATCATCATGCATAATAAAAATTGCCCCAGCTTCCGAGCCCTCTGAGCAATCACCTGGGAGGAACACCACTGGAACTGGCAAAAAGAGTTGGGGCAGCAAAAAAACAAACAAAACAACAACAAAAAACACACACACAAAACACCCCTGGAGATTGAGATTACTCATGTCAGTCAAGAGCTTTGAAATTGTCAAAGTAGACCTGAGCTTGTGTGCCTTGCAGTGGGACACATAATTATGTGCATTACCACCCGGTGACTTAGCCAGTGTAGACTTGGAAGTTTACCACATAGCCTGTTGTACTCTCTGCCACACCTTTACACCCCACTTGGTAGGCTTCATCGGCAGGTACTGTCGGATATCAGGCGCCCCTTGAAGTTCACCATTGTTTCATCAACAGTGTAGGTTGGGGCAGCGGGTTGGGCCTCAAACAGAAACTGGCAAGTTTTCAAATCATCGTCTGTCAGTATGCTTGTGAGTAAGTCTTGTCTTGTGAAGTATCTTGAAGTCCACCTGTCTCCTCCCAGCAATCCCACCCGCATGTCTGATCAGTTTGATTTCACTGAGCTTGCCCACTCCTTTTCTCCTTCCTTTCCCTTATTTCTCAATTGGTCCACTCACCTGTCTTTTGCTCTCTTAAAATCTGTGGGGGGGGGGGGGGGGGGGAGGGTTCATTAAGCGGGTGTCAGCTGACCCTTGGTTGAGACTCAGTACACTAGCACGTGTACCAGCAACATTGTTTTTGTTCGTTTGGCTCATTGACAGTCTGTAATGGACACATCACAAGTCGAAACGATTGTAATTAGATTCACTCCATCTTTTCCTGAGTTATAGTGACAGAATCTGCCATCTTAAGTACAAGTATGTACTGTTCAACGCTGAGTAACTGTACATGTACAAGGGTATGTCAGATTATGCTTTTCTTTCTCTTTGTTCACAGAAAATAGCACAGTGGACTATGTGTTGTTTCAAGCTGCAACTACCATCAAAGAAGCTATTGTTCGAGAATGGTCTCTGCTGAGTGCTTCAGACATAGAATCCTTGCGGTCTTTCCTTCTACGCTTTATAACCAAAAAAATCAGGTATTTTATTTGTATCATGACTCTGTGTTTGACAATGGTACTGCAACATATACCCTTTTATGCCACCACACTTCACCTGCAACAAACCTGCCTTTGTCAAATCAATATCAGAGAAGAAGGTATAGTGTACTGCTGGCACTGCTATCACAATGTATCAATGTGAACAAGTACAGGCAGAGTCACTGACTTGGACCTCAGCCTGACCTTTTTGTTTCAGTGAAACTCAGCCTTTACTCAACTGCTTATTGCTGGAAATATCAGAAAAGGAAATAATCACTCTTGTGAGTCTATATGGGTGGGTTGTCTTTGCTTTCAAAGTGAGAAGGTTAGTTGCCCCCTCAGAGGCCTATCTGTCCTCGGTTGAAATAGCTGTGTGCTGTACTATCAGGTTGTGAGATGTCTAGAATTCATGTATGTAGCCTGCTTGCAAGGGGGACAAAATAAAAGGCCATTGGTTCCAAATTCTTTTGTCGCAGTTTACAAAGCTATGTCCGAGAACAGATTTTGCAGACAGTGGCAGTTATCCTGAAGAGGGGCACACTTGATTCAGCGGGTCGTAGTTGTGACTGCTTGTTCCAGGATGTTACAGGCCTCATCAACAGTGGTAATGTCACCATGGTAGGCATTACATTTTGCTTGTTTCCCTTTACTGGAAAGGCATCAGCAGTGTAACAATTAGCACCATATCCACAGACAGACAGACACACACACACACACACACACACACACACACACACACACACACACACACACACACACACACACACACACACACATATCCATATTCCCTAACCTTTTCGTCCATGAGAATACATTGTATGAATCTTCGGGCCTGACTTTCTCTCTCTGATTAGCCACCCTATAACATTGTAAAAAGTCTTAAGTGAGAATTTCACTCATCACTTTTTTTATGCCACTGAAAACAATTTGCCCAAATTAAAATAATATCGATATTTAATTGAATTGAAAAAAAAGGCCATTTCTGTCATTCACTTGCATCCGTAGGAGTAGATCCCTCGTTTTGACGATTTTCTTGCGTATTTTATGAAATCTGATGACTGTGTGATCTGTGTGAAATTGACATTGTGTGTGCGTGTGTGTGTGTGTGTGTTAGCAACTTGTGGCCTGTTCCATGCTGTCTGCCCTTCTTAATGAGTACTCCAGCTCCAGCCGTACCAGTAGTGTTGGATTTACGTGGGAGTTCCATATCAAATGCAAACACACATTTGAGGTAACAGACGATAAAAAAGCATAGTGGAACTGTTTTTGAAGCACTTGTATCAATTCGTCATTTCCTACCAGGTCATACATGTTTATAAGGAAAGATATTGAAGAGACCTGTCATACATATAAACTGTTTCTCTGCATTCTCGCTCTTACTGTACACCTTTTTTGAAACAGAAATGTGTAAACAAATGATCAGTATACCATGTATCAAACAATGCATTATTGGTTGTTTGAAATTTATCATTACTTGATGAAAAGATGATGTTCTGTGGAGTACAGTTTCTCAACAGTATAAATTAACTTGTACAACACAGCTTACATTAGAACTGAAAGTTTGCCGATTGTTGAAATCAGCAGTGTTTCTTTGTTTCTGCAGTACACTGATATAATATATATTTGTTTATCCTTGGTTTCAGCAAGACAACCTGAAAAGAGTATTTCTCTTTTCGCTTCAAATACTTCATGAGATTGAGACAGCGGCAGATCCACTGAGCCGTGAAGTGACAGCTGTATTGAACAGAGTTCTGTCCATTGCTGAACAAATCTTGTCATGGGAATTTACCCCTCGATCAAGTATCCTTACTTTCTGGTTTATGACACTTAGTGTATGTGTCTATTTTCAAAGACAAAACACAGTGAGCCTGTGCCTCTCTATCTCTCTTATATTCTCTCTCTCTCTCATGTGTGTGTGTGTGTGTGTGTTCAAGTTTCAGGGATTTTGCCAAACTTTCCTTGACAACAACTAAGGCTACATTCATTCTTATGCTGGCACGTTCTCAAGCAATCAGAATGTCTCACTACGTCCAAACGAAGCTTGGAGAGATGTACTTCTTGGAGATGAAACTCTTCACCTCTTTTTGAGAGTTAGTACAGCCACCTAATCCCCACTGTTCACTTTTGGATTTGTGTGTGTGTGCACAAATGAACTATTTCTGTGCATGCACAATGCTGTTTCCAAATAACATTATCAGTCCCTTTTCATAATTACGTGCAGTTCATCAATCTCATGTAATCAGATCTCTTGTTTTTAAGTGTCACATCTCAGGGTCACTACGAAAACTTAAAAGTTAGCCATGAACAACAAAACCAGTGTACGTTTCTCACTTGTCTGGTTTTTGGCTCCCTTGTGTAACAATGGGAGTCTATGTATTAACCCTCCGTTGTCTGTCTGTCTGTCTGTGTGTGTGTGTGTGTCCAGAAAACTTTAACGTTGTCATTTTCTCAGAATCTACAAACAGTACAGGCACCAAACTTGGCATGCTGATAGACAGACACAAGACCTTTCAAAACATGTCATTTTGAATGACCTGGACACAAGGTCAAGGTCACTAAAGCTCTCTGTTTGAAAATTTTACATTGGCATTTTCTCATAATCTACAAACACCAGAGGTTTTAAACTTTGCATGATGATAGACATTGATAGGAACTTTACAGGTATACATGTAGTCAATGGCCTTGTGTCAAGGTCAAGGCCATACAAGCTATTTTTGTGAAACCTTAACATTGGCATTTTCTCAGAAACAACAAACAGCAGAGGTGCCAAACCTGGCGTGCTGATAGACAGTGATAAGACCTATGCACACGTACCATCCTAAATGACCTTGACTCAAGGTCAAGGTCATTAAAACAGTCTGTTGGGAAATTTTACATTTGCATTTTCTCAGAATCTAGAAGGATCAGAGGCCTAAAACTATGTGTGATGATTGACATTGGCAGCAGCTTTACAGACATACCTGTGTTCAGTGACCTTTTGTCAAGGTCAAGGCCATGCAAGCAGTTTTTTTGGAAACTTTAACCTTGGCATTTTGTGCAAAACAACAAACAGTAGAGGCACCAAACGAGGCATGATGATAGCATTGAGACGTACCTTTCTGAATGACCTTGACTGAAGGTCAAGGTCATTAAAGCTGTCTGTTATGAATTTTAACATTACCGTTTTTCAGGGGAACTACAAATACTAGAGGCATCGAACTTGGCATGATGATAGACATTGATGAGATCTCATTTGAGTGACCTTGACCAAAGGTCAAGGCCATACAAACTGTTTCGGGGAAAATTGTAATATTGCCAGGGACTCAGAGCGCCAGAGACACTTTACTTGGCATGATAATGGATAGTGATAAGAACTTTACAAACATACTCTTGTGAATGACCTTGACCTGTGTCACAAGGGAGCCATGGAGGCTTCTGCCTCTCTAGTTACCATGTATTCTTGCCTCTGCCATTGTCGAAGATAGTCCTTTGTCTTGGGAGCTCTTCCTCGCTCGAGGGAACTGATAGTACAGTCATACCACAATCCTCGATCAGATCACAGCTACTGTCCTTAGATTTGAAGTGTGTTTTCACTCTAAACAGAGTGACATGTTTTCATGTCGATTTAGTGCAGAAACAGTAGCTATGCAAACAATTCAGCTGAAAGTACATGCACTCACTTTGCACCTGATCAGCCAGTCGTAGGAAGGAACACAGTTGCAGCTTCTTGCTGTCAGCTAATCAGAATGCAAAATTAAATTGGTTCACCAATAACCTTTATCTGTTCATTTTGCTTAAATTGATCCATTCTCGGAATAACCATGTGGGGCTTTGCATTCAGCATTACTATTATCAGCAAAACTTAACTGAAACCATAGGAGCAAGAATAGATCATGTGATTTGTGTTACAGAGATCGTGATCTATTTGAATAAACTGTACTGAAAGACTTTATGACTTGCCATTTGAATGTCCGATAGAGAATGTGAGTGAATATGCTGCAGTGCCATATATGTTTTGTTGTCTGTTTGTTGATCAGTGAGCAGATCTGGTTGCAATTTTTGTTGACAGCCTTTGACGAAAGCAGTTGTATTTTCACTGTTATGGTGATTGTTCGGGTGGGCTTGTGGGTGACAGTGATGCTCAGTTGTTATAGTTCGCCCGTTGGGGGGTGCAAATGTATAGCACTAATGCGCAGGAGGGGCAAATAAACTCCACTTGTCCGCTAATGGGGGCTACTGTATCCCCACAACGCAGGAGGGGGTGCAAATGTACTCTGGGGCCTAGTGAGGTGAAGTCACGTGGCCACTGACTTTGTTCTACGACTTTACAGTTTACTTGATGCGAAATATTGACGGAATAGACTATATACATTTGCACCCTGTAACGGGCGAACTATACCAACTGAGCGACAGTGATGCGCTGCATTGTGCTGCTAACCTTGCTTTTTCTAACATTGTGGAAATATCGGATGATTTTACAGTCGGATGATGTTTGACAGTGATGTTCATTTGCAGGTTTACCGGAAAGTACGCCATAACTCTGAAATGGCCCACCATGCTCTGATGTGTCTCTCACAGCTTGCTTCCCTGAATGGTCACATATTCCCTGATGACAAGGCTCGCACACATTACCTCACTAACTACCTGGAAGGATTCCTGCATTTGCTGTTACAGTAAGTACAGCTGATACTGCTTATTTAACAGACATTCAACCACATGAATATGATCAGGTGGAACTGTGTGACTGAGAGGGGTTGCCCTTTCTTATGATTTCCTTGTGCCATAATAACTGGGATGGTGCTTGGTAAACATGGTCAAAGCTTGCTGCAACGGTGAACATTGACCTGTTGCCGCTTGTGGGTTACTCTTGCCTTTGTGTCACTTGTGGGGTGCTACAGAGCCATGACAGAACAAAATTGTGCCCCAGTATGCTTGATGATTCTGCTGTGGAGGTCCATGTTTTTAGTTTTGTAAGTTGTAATGACATGGCGTGAAGTAGCCGGAGAAGGAAACCTGAGTTACACATGCATGGTTGAGTCAAAATTGTGTGGCAACAGCCTCCCCAATATTGCTGTGAAATGCCTCTCCTTCATAGGTTCTCCTTTTGTTTATCCTTACATCCTTTTGCAGAATTGATTTGCAAGATTATGAACATCTTGGAGTTGCGCTGGCATTCAAGAATTTGACAATGATGTTTCCCTTGCACTGCATTGCTGCCCTGCCTGACTCTCTGCTGCAGTCACTTATCAGCTACATCACCACTTTGACATGCAACATGGGGCGAGCAGCAGCTCAGGAAGAAGCCGTGAGTAAACAATACAGTGTGTTGTACAGATCAGTGATTGATGGTTTCAGCAGTTGATGGCTATAGGTATTTGGATAAGTCACGGAACATATGGTGAGTTGTCAATGTTCCGTATAAACTGTACAAAAATTGCTTAAAATTACTGCAGCCATCAGGTTATACTTTTAACCAGTTTTTATACCAAACTGATACCTGTTTAAACTTTAACTTACAGATCATGACAAACCAACATATTTGTGATTTACTTTTGAGAAAATGTCATTAAATTGTCCATGAATCAGTCCCCCTACATTTATGTTACAGTTATGACACGGTGTTCATAGTGTTGCGAAAAGGAGCATGTTGAGGGATCGATTTGGATTTATTGAAACTTGTTACAAGTTGGTTATTCCATGTATAATGAAGCTTGGTGGAAAAAGGTGATTATTATGAAACCTGGTACAGTTTTATCTGTGTAATGGCCTCTCATTCATCTCAGATACAAGGTACAATATGATGACGTCTTGCCATAACAGAAACTGTGGCTGACAACACCAACTCCCAAAAAGACAACATCACACAGTGTGACATGCTTAATTGACATTATGTCACAGACAGACCACTAGGGCAGACAAGACATTGCATCACAGATAGAACACAGAGGGGTGAATGAAAAGAAATCAAAATAAATACAAAGTACAACCCCATAAAACAATTTGCCTACATCTGTGTAAAGAGAAAGTGACATGAGGTTTAGTGTAAGTGGAATTTCAACAAATGTCTACCCCCTTGAAGCTACATGTGTTAGATATTCTCAGATAGTGAATGCATTTTGAGAAACATCCATCAGTTCAGTGTTTCCACTGATAATGTGTCTTGTTACCTTTGTTTTGTCTCACTTGTGCAATTTTCTTTGTAGCTGGACCCTGATGATACACTCCATACAGAGGCTTACGAGAAACTCCTTGACACTTGGCTGTCCCTTGTTGTTGAATCAGATGGACTTCCTCCAGCTCTGATTAAACCACATGCTAACCAGGTGTTCAGCTCTTACATGATGTGTCATCTGGGACCTCCATATGGCAACCGTTCCAAGGTAATATGGCTGGTCTGAAACATGCTGCATTTTGTTGTTGTTAGTCTTTCACTGAACCAAATGTGATTCAGCTGTTGGGGGCTCGCTATTCAAACCTATGCACCCCCTATACAGTCTAGGGCTTAGCGTGAAGAATCTAGCGCTCTCTAGTGCATAGCCCCCATCGATGAGTGCTTCCTTGCCGTTGGAGATGGGGCTTGCGTGTCTCCATGACCCTGAGAGCTATGCCGGCGGGAGATTCGTCTTCTGGTAGGGCCACCCATGCTGGACAGGTCGAAGGGTAGAGGCCAGACGAAGCGCACTCACTGGTCCTCCAGGTTGGGGGTTTGAGTAGGGCTAACAACCCAACTCTTTAAAAAGAAAACCTGTTACAGAAACTACAACCACAGATCTACAACGCAACTTGGTCCAGGAAGAGTCCTCTCTAGTAGAGCCCATGACGCGAGCTGGTGAAAGCCCTCGGGAAGCCAGTGCGCCGACTACTCTTCTGACGGCCAAGACCAAAGCCAGGATAGGGACCTGGAACATCCGAACCCTATACGAAACAGGAAAGACAGCACAAGTGAGTCAAGAAATGCATAGATACAATCTGAAGCTGCTCGGCCTATGTGAGACAAGATGGACAGGAACAGGACGCACACGACTCACCTCCGGAGACACCATCCTCTACTCCGGACACGAAGACGGCCAGCCACACATGCACGTAGAAGCGTTGCTGATGACACCTGAAGCAACACAAGCACTATTGTCCTGGGAACCAGTGTCACCAAGGATCCTGAGCGCCAGATTCAACTCGAAGGGCAGGAAAGTCACCATCGTCCAGTGCTACGCTCCCACCAACGTGGCGGACGAGGAAGAAAAGGAGAACTTCTACGAGCAGCTCCAAGCCGTCCTCGACAAAGCACCGAGAAGAGACCTGAAGATCCTCATGGGAGACCTCAACGCCAAAGTGGGCACCGACAACACAGACAGAGAACTCATCATGGGCAAACACGGAACAGGGACACAGAACGAGAACGGAGAGCTCTTCACAGAATTCTGCACCACCAACGACCTGGTCATCGGAGGCACCATCTTCCCGCACAAGACCATCCACAAAACCACCTGGACATCACCGGACGGAAGAACTGTAAACCAGATCGACCACATCACCATCGGCAGGAAGTGGCGAAGAAGCTTGCTGGACGTCCGAGCAAAGCGGGGAGCTGATGCAGCCTCGGACCATCACCTCGTCATTGCAGCGATCAAGATCAAGCTGAAGGCCTACAGAGACCAGGCGGACAGACCATCCCACAAGTACAACGTGCACAGTCTGAAGGAGAGCGTCAAGACCAACGCCTTCAGATGTGAGCTGAGGAACAGATTCAGCGCTCTCGACACACTACCTGAAGAGACAATCGAGGAGCACTGGCACGACCTGCGAGAAACCTGGACAGCAACATGCAGGGAAGTGCTGGGAAAGAAGACGAGACAACACAAAGAGTGGCTTACATCTGACACCTGGGACCTCATCACAGAGAGGAAACGCCTGAAAGACCTGATCAACCACACTGATGACCAAGACCACAAGCGCGACCTGCAGGCTCAATACTGGGACGTCAACCGGCAGGTCAAGAAACGACAAGAGGAACTTCATCAATGACCTCACAGAAGAAGCAGAAACAGCAGCAGGACAACGGAACATGAAACGGCTCTACGAAATAACAAGGACACTCTCTGGGAAAAATAACAACCCCACCAGACCAGTCAAAGACAAGAACGGACAAATCATCACCAAAGAGGAAGATCAAAGGACAAGGTGGGCTGAACACTTTAAGGAAACGCTCAACAGGCCTCCACCACCAGTCCCACCAGACATACCACCGGCAGCCCAGCTACTCGACATCAGCACCAACCCCCCTACCAAGACAGAGATCATCAAAGCCATCAAGTCCCTCAAGTCTGGCAAAGCAGCAGGCCCCGACGGCATACCACCAGAAGCCCTCAAGGCCGACATCCAGACCTCCACCGACATGCTGCACCCGCTCCTGAGGAAGATCTGCGAGAGCGTGCCACAAGACTGGAAGAAGGGACACCTGGTAAAGCTGCCAAAGAAAGGGGACCTCTCATCCTGTAGCAACTGGCGAGGCATCATGCTCCTGTCCATACCAGGGAAGGTTGTCACCAGGATCATCCTGGAGAGGCTGAAGACCGCGTTGGACAAGACACTCCGGGAGGAACAGGCAGGATTCCGCAACGACCGATCCTGCACTGATCACATAGTCACGATGAGGATCATCATCGAGCAGTCCCTGGAGTGGCAGACCCCCCTGTACAGCACCTTCGTTGACTTCCAGAAGGCGTTTGACAGTGTTGACAGGGAGGTCATCTGGAAGCTGATGTCTCACTACGGTTTTCCACCAAAGTTTGTCAACATCATCCGACAGCTGTACGAAGATGCCACCTGCCAGGTAATCTACGACGGGAAACTGACAGAACCATTCACAGTACGGACCGGCGTTCGTCAAGGCTGCATCCTCTCACCCACAATCTTCCTGATGGTGGTCGACTGGGTCATGAGGCAAGCCACCGACGGCAAGAGGACAGGGATCCAGTGGACCTTCAGCAAACAGCTCGAGGACCTGGATTTCGCGGACGACATCGCCCTCCTCTCCCACAAACAACAAGATGCGCAGGAGAAGCTGAACAGAGTCGCCGAAGAAGCTGAGAAGACCGGCCTCAAGATCAACATCAGCAAGACCGAAGTCATGAGAGTCAACCACAAACAGCACGACCCCATCCAGCTGCACCAGGAAGACATCAAAGAGGTGGACAAGTTCATCTACCTCGGCAGCGTTGTCAGCAAAGATGGAGGAACGGACGAGGACATCAAGAGCCGCACCAACAAAGCCAGACATGCCTTTCGCACTCTGCGCCCCATCTGGAGATCCACAGCCCTATCCCTGCGAAACAAGATCCGGATCTTCAACTCATATGTGAAGTCGGTCCTACTCTATGGCTCGGAGACATGGCGCACCACCAAGACAGGCTCCCACAGGCTGCAAACCTTCATCAACAGATGCCTCCGCAACATTCTCAACATCAAATACCCACTGGTGATCACCAACCAAGACCTCTGGTAGCGAACAAGACAGGTCCCCATCGAGCAGGAGATCAAGAAAAGGAAATGGGGATGGATCGGACACACTCTGCGAAAGTCAACATCAAATGTCACCAGGCAGTCCCTTGATTGGAACCCCCAGGGAAAGCGCAAAGTGGGCCGACCGAAGCAGACCTGGCGGAGGAGTACGGACGCTGAAGCCAAGGCCGCCGGAACGACGTGGGCCGAACTAAAGAGGGCGTCCCAGAACCGAGTGCGCTGGCGGAGTGTGGTTGCAGCCCTATGTTCCCCAGGGAATAAAGAGGATTAAACTAACTAAACTAGTGCATAGCACAGGTTAGAGACAGCACGCTATCTCCTCAGGTTTGAGGAGATTGTTCTTGCTGAAGCATGAGATGTATAAAGATGGTCCATGTACAGAATCTTAAGGGTGTGAAAATCACCTTCTGTACCCAGGCCAGGCTCATTCATACAATATTTTCCAAACCAGTTTGTATATTATGACAGCGTAACAGTGGTCAAGGATTTGAAAACTGATAGGAGGTTGATGTGTCAACTGATACATATGATAGTCTCATGGGAGCCAATCTGTGTTCTATGTTCTAGATGGATGCCGCAGAAACTGAGGAGATTGTTGAAACTGAGGAAGATGACAGAGACAAGTTTGCAGATCAGCTTTGCTCGATTGGTGCACTGGCACGTCTCGTTCCAGACCAGTCCTTGCCTCTGATGGCATCGTACGTGTCAAATTCTGTTGGTCATTGCCTGATGTTTTTTTTTGAAAGTTGTTTCTCTACAGAGAAACAACTTTATAGGATGGGGCAAATTTCGCTGCGTGCAGCAGCAAGTTTCAGTGATACAAAACAAGACTTTGATGTTTCTCCAGACAATACATACTTTCACGCACAGAGTGACGCAATGAAATCTGCGTTATACACACCTTACGTGCACAGTATGCTGCTGCGTTTTGGTTTTTTTTGGCGGGAGTTGTGTGACGTGTGTGTGTGTGTGTGTGTGTGGACGGGTGTAATGATGCCTATCTCCTAAACCATCTCATTGGAGAGCTTTTTACTTTGAGATGAAATGGGCAGTCGTATGCTCCAGAGGTAGCTTTTACGATTTTTCACTTTCCGAATTCTTATAGGAGTTATCGTCCATGTAAAGAAATCGTTCATGTTACGTATTTTTTAGGAAAAAGTAGCTCAAATGTCTTCATTTTCTAGACTTTGGAAGCGGTTCGTCCAATTATATGGATTGTATTGTAGCACAGCTCTGTAGCTCGGACAGATTTTGTGTAAAAAAAAAAATTGCTGAGGTAGGAGTGGTTTGCATATAGGGCCAGATATCTATGAAAAGACTCCTTCAAATTATTCATCATCCCGGCATTTTTGTCACGTGAGACAACTGCAAATATGACAGGAACTACTGCACAATTAAAGCTTTAATATTAAGAATAACAGATCCTTTAGATAAATGGATTTTTTCACGTTTCTACGAGAGGCACCGGTCAGAGAAACAGTTCAAGGTATTCAAGTCCACGTTTCACCAGCTCTCTAGATCTTCCAGATTTTTTGTAAAAATTAATTAGGTCAGGGAAGTCACAAAAGCAACAGGGAAATCACAAGACATGAACAAGCATCCTCTAGACGAGCAGCGTGAGGCTGACGTCAAATGTTTAGTTCACAGACGAAATCTGTAAATGTCATCACTGCCTCCGACATTTCACCAGCCCTCTGCATCTTCCAGATTTCTTGTAAAAATTAATTCAGTCGGGGAAGTCACAACACCAACAGAGAAATCACAAGACGTGAACAAACATCTTCTGTCAGACAACGTGCATGAAGCTGACGTCAAACGTTCATGCCATTGACGTCATCTCTCTCTCTCTCTCTCTGTATGACGACATGTGAGGCTGACGTCAAATGTTTAGTTCACGGAATTGACATTTTCTCTCTCTCGCCTGAGATTCCGGATCTGCTATGGTGTAGCGGATCTAGTGTCTTCGGTAGGTCTTACAGATTTGAAAGAAAGAAAAAAAAGCACTGGCAACAATAACAACAAGATAGCACGAAATTGGGAGAAACAACTTTATGGGATGGGGCCATTCCTCCTTGTTTTTAAATGTTTTTTGTTGTTGTTGTTGTCTTGTTTTGTTTGGTGTTATTTTCGTTTGATGATATCTGTAGTGCATGGCAGGCATATATGAGCAGTAAAACCTCCCGTGAGTGACCCCTTGGGGGAGTGGCCACTGAACGCGAGCGACTGGAGAGGCCATGTATGGACGTTTTGTTCTTATTTCACTCTCACAAGAGTGACCATCTGATGCGAGCTGTGTGAATCGGGAACAAAACCCAAGTGACGATGGAGGAGGAGTGGATGAATGGCGGATTGTTTTGCTTCAGATACACTAACTTGAACCCATCAGCATGTACATAAAGCAATCATGTGGGTGTTTTCACTGATTTTGTGGTAGTGACTGGGATCGTACATAGGATTTGTAGATGATTGCCGGCTGGTGGTGGTGGTGGTGGTGGCGGTGGAGGAGGTGGCACGGGAGAGGGGTGTGTGTGTGTGTGGGGGGGGGGGGGGGGGTGTTTATGCAATTTCATAAATAACATAAACTATAACCTAATTAAGCTGTGAGTATAGACTGCTGACTAAAAAAAAAGAAAAAAAAAAGATGATTGCCGGCAAATGGATGAAAGTCCACCAAACGCTGTGTGTTGGTGAGTCGGTGTGTGTGTGTGCGTGTGTGTGTTTGTGCGCGCACCTGTGCGTGTGTTTGTATGTGGCACGGCAGTAGTTTTGCTCATGTTTGATGTTTTAAAAAAAATTTTGTGTGTGTCTGCGAGAGAGAGAGAGAGATGGACAGAGATGTGCTACAACTGTTTCACAAAATGCCACGGAACACATCATTGGTGCGGCTGATATTTTCAAGTAAACGTGAAAAAAAGCTATCCTGACCTTTTGTTTTTTGGTATGGTTATAATGCTTAATGTGTTTGTGTGCGCTGATGGGGAACTTCACAGATTGTGACAAAAACACCCCTTCTTTCCCTTTGTCGGGGTGGTGGTAAGCGGTTCAACACCAGTTTGTGGGCGAGACAATAGCATTCCATCTCAGGTGTGTGTGATTATCCGTGCGGTTTTAAAGTGGAACTTGGTCATTCTTATAATACTTAATGTTTTCAATCATTTCAATCTACTGGAGAGTCAATGACCATGTCTGACAACCCCGGCACCCATTCACCGTGGTGCAGTCATTCCGATGATGATTGCGACCAACTTGCATCTCTCTGATTGCCTTGCACTGAACATATCACTCTGATGAGGTGTTCAAGTACGTGTCCATCACCCCTGTTGGCGGTCAATACGTCATTTTTCACCATGTGACCTGTGTGCCAAGCTATTGTCCATGATTTTTAGGCCTCTCCTCCTCTTGGTAACCTCTTTGCTTATGGGTTGTGACTGAGTGGGGCTGACCGTTGCAAAAGCAACCACTGCTGCCAGCAACCACTTTTTGCTGGCAACAGTTGTAGTCGCTTGCGAGAGGTTTTGCTGTATTGGAAATGGCATCACCTTCTCCATTGCAGCCTTGTATTGGTAGCTAGAACAGAGAGAGACATGTGTCTAATGAACTACAAAATGGAGTTTTCTAAAGCTGCTTGACGCTTTTTTCACTCTCAGCTTTTGTGGTTGTTACCAGGCAAGCAACAGGGAACTTAAGTGTAGCCTGTAATAAATTTTGACCAGCCTGGGTGTGTATGTGTGTTATGTGTTTGTACAGTTTGTGAACTGTAGTGTTTCACTCTTTTCAGGGTTTTAGAAGATCTAGTCAGCCTCTATAACAAAGAGCTGTTGCAGCTACAAGAGAAAGGACATGCAGATTTGTCACGAGTCCATTCTCTTCAGGAAGATCTCCACTGGACACTGCTAGTTACAGGTACCTTAGGCATGCTAATTGCTAAAGCCGCCTGTTTTGCCTAGGTGTGTACTCAGGAGAACAACTTTTCAGTTTCTGTAGATTTCCAACGAAAGTGATATTTTCATTTTCATTTCTCCTTCTGCTTATGTGTTACTGTGGTAGATTAGTAATAGTGTCACTTCTTGCTCCTTGGGTACACAGCATAACAGCAGTCGGTCCATGGTACATGTACCATGATTGTGTTCACAAATCTGCCTGTACTTTCTTTATACTTTGCTTATGTGGTAATCTGCTTTGCAGTCATGGTCATGAGAATTCGATGCATGTACATATATCATGTGCCAGTAGTCAGACGTACCCTCTTATAAAAAAGAAAAGAAAAAAAAAAGCAGTAAGCTGGCACTCAGGCTGAAATCAAACCAAGAGTACCCGTACAAGTGATACTGCATTTACCTTGCAGCACACATTTTGACAGAAGGAGTTGACGGTGAAACTCCTCTCATCCCATCCAGTATCATGGAGTACTCGATAGCACAGGGCAGCTCCGTCAGCATACAGACAACCCTGCAGGTCCTGGCAACCCCCAGCCAGCCTGTAGCAGGCATTCCAGATGCGCAGAGTAAAGCTGACACAGTCATCAGGTAAGGTATATTGTTTGTTCTGAGACCAATCATTCATGCCAGAGTCAACCCATTTTTTGCACCACGGATGTTTGAAATGGTCACTTTTGCCTGGGAATTGTCACCTATTTCTTGTTTTTAAATATAATTTCTTTTTCACAGATAATAATAATAATAATGAGTATTATATAGGCGCTTTACCCAATTTCACGAATCGGCTCAAAGCGCCGCGAACTGAACCCAACACGCACGCTCACGTGAATCACACGCATTCTCTCACACACTGGACATAAACGTATTACAATCACATGGTGCGAAGGGTCAGCTCAGCTATTTAAATTTCGGAATTTAGAATTACATTTATTTTTCAAATCAGATCAGGTGGTTGTCAGAAATGGTTGTCAGAAAATTTTGGATAAATGTGTACTAAGATCACTTACTCATTTAAAGGTGAAGTGCATCCTGACTGTTGATTTGTATTACCCCTTAGTTGCATGCTTGATTTTCAGACTGATATCTGACATCCTGAGGGTATGCAATATAGAAGCACAAGCTTCCTCATCTAGGCTGGTTGGCTGCTTGAGTCCTCAGGTTGCCTCTTCCAGCATGTGGTGTCTACGGCGCTGGGCAGCAGCCTATTTGCTGCCCAATGAAAGTTACTATGCACAGGTAAAATGTAATTCAGTTTTGATTTTATGCTTTTGGTCTTTTATGAATGCAAAAAGCCCATTTTTGGCTCCCTTGTGTAACAAAATGAGCCTATGTAATAACCCTCCGTCACCTGTATGTGTGTGTGTGTGTCCTCCGCATTTCTGAAGTAAACCTTAACATTGGCATTTTCTCAGAATCTACAAACAGCAGAGGCACCAAACTTGGCATGCTGATAGACCTTTCAGCTGTAAGACCTTTCAAAGTATATCATTTTGAATGACCTTGACGCAAGGTCAGGGTCACTAAACCAGTCTGTTAGAAAATTTTACATTGGCATTCTCTTAGAGTCTACAAACACCAGAGGTTTGAAACTTTGCATGATGATAGAAATTGATAAAAACTTTACAGATATACATGTATTCATTGGCCGCCTGTCAAGGTCAAGGCCTACAAGCTATTTTTGTGAAACTTTAACATTGGCATTTTCTCAGAAATAACAAATAGCAGAGGCGCCAAACTTGGTGTGCTGATAGACAATGAGACCTATGCACACATACCATTTTATATTACCTTGACCTTGGGTCAAGGTCATTAAAGCAGTCTGGAAATTTTTACATTTGCATTTTCTCACAATCTAGAAGAACCAGAAGCATCAAACTTTGTGTGATGATAGACATTGGCAACACCTTTAGTAACATACCTGTATTCAGTTAGTCAAGGTCAGGGCCATGCAAGACCCCATGGGCTCGCCTTCACGCGGCGGGGCTGATTTTGCTGAGCTTGCCCACCCCTTTTGCTCTTTCTTTACTCTTATTTCTGCCTCCATTGGTTCATTCACCTGTCTTTTGCTCTCTTAAAATCTCCTCCGGGGGGAGGTCAGTAAGCGGGTGTCTGCTGACCCTTGGTCCAGTGAGACATCTGAGGGTCATTTCTGCGGGCCGACTTCATTGGATTCCCCCTACCTGGTCTTCATCCTGGCGGGCTTTGTTCGCAGCGCCCTGCTGGTGCTGCTGAACACCTGTCATGTTGAAACCTTCACAACGCACCCCTCTCTGGTGTGTTGTTTTCCCAAACCGCCTCACGGCGGGGAGGTTCCATGTTGGGGCGGTCTTTACTCCATCTGCATTCCAGGTATGTTGTCTTCATCGGCAACTAAGGAATTTGCATCTCACTTGGTCTATCCCTCGCGAGCACATTTGCCTGTCTCTTTGAAACCTCCCGAATTTAGCCGCTCTGTCCTTCCTCTCATCTCTAATCTGATTTCTTAGTTCGGCCCTTTCATCTATATTTCTTCTTTTTAAGCCCCTCAATCACGCCTGCACTACCAGTAGCTAGGAATAAGTAATGTTGGGCATATGCTGCAAACTGGTTTATTGCGCCTAGGAAATGATAAGTTGCAATATTTGCTGTATGTGGACTTAGTATTTGTCTTTGTTTTACCTAGTTGTAAGTGCTATTTGTTTTGTACGCTTTTTATGTTGTTTCCATAGTAATGGAAACATCATAGGACGGGCTAAATTTTCTACGTTCATAGGCAAGCATCTGTGGTACAAACGCACGTCACTGCCGATCTCCCGCAGAGACGATTTTGCAAGTATAACTCTGACAATGACGTAAGAAAACGTGCGTCATCGATGCTGACATGTATGGTGCGCCGAACGCGCTTCTCCTCCTCAGTGAGTGCCGTCTGTTCGTATTTGTGTGCGGTGTGCGTGTGTGTGTGAATTGTGTCCAGGCCTGTTTCTTTGAAAACACTCAACCGAATGGCTTCAAATTTGGGGTATCCGAATATATCCAAATGTTAGATTAGAGCAACCGAGCGTGTGATGATTGCTTAAGTGATTTGGGAGTTATCGCCCTTTTGAGACAAGTTGGTTGTCTTTCGTGTACAGGCGTAATATTTATTTAGGTCACTCAATTTTTTTGGCAGTAGATAGCTTGAATACGGACTCTGAACAGAGTCACTACTAGAAAATGGTCGCTCTTATAGTTTTCATGTAAACCGAACCTGAGCTGACATTGCATGTGAACCCAGTTCAGATGCCTGTATCTCTGAAAATTCTGAACCGATCGATTTCAAATTTGGGGTTTCTAAATGAATCAAGATTGTTGAATAGAAGGCTCGATCCAGGTACGATTGCACACATGATTTGCGAGTTATCGCCCTTTTCAGAAAAAGTGGCTTTCTGGCATTTAAAGGCGTAATATTTACCTAAACCACTCCATTTTTTGGACATAGATAGCATGAATACGGACTCTCAACTGAGTGAATTTTGGAGGTTGTCGCTTTTATACTTTTGGCGTAAGCCGTACCTGATGAAAGTGCTGGTGAACACACTTTAGATCTCAAAATCGCTCCTACTATACATAGATAATGAGCCTGGTGTGCCATAAAAAATATAAATTTTTTTAAGAAAAATTCACTGCAGTCGTTATTGTCAGTTGACTAGAAAATTTGTACTCACAGCACATTTCCTCTACAAGCCACACGCCTCACAAACATCGAAGAAGAGACGCACGCGCACTGACGTAAAGTAAGTGCGTCATGTTTGATTGACGTGATGCTGTTTTTTCTTGGGGGTGTCTCACCACTTTCTTTCCGAATTCCTCTGTTTGGAGACGTGGTGTATTTTACTTCAGCTATGTCGCCATCTTCGTGCAATCGCAGAGAAGACACGGAATACAACAGAATACAACTCCAATACTTTATGCACAGAATATGCGCGGAGAACAAATTCATGAAAGAAGAAGAATCCAGAACGCTGTGCAGGGCTGCTTACGTACTGAACAGGTCAGATCTAGAACATTCCTCAACTTACTGGAAGGTTCGAAATCTTTCCAAGGTGACGTAATCTACTGCACCAGCGTGTTCTGGGATGGTCTAGAAATTATTTTGCATCGAAATGCAGTATCTTTTCGCGTCTAAGGCGAGAGAGAGAGGGTCTCTTCTCCGATACCAGTAATAAGCATAAGCAATCGTCTCTCTGTCAAAGGGGAACGACAAAGGGGAGAATTCATTCATCCATGTAGAACCTCACATACGCCAAAAAGTTTGTGACATCAACCAGTTAGGCGAGCTCACACGACCTCATGTGTTTGAGGCACGGAAAGGGTTTCCAGTACTTTCTTTATGTCAGCATGCTTGATGTCAGAGAGCTTGCGTTCGTGTGTGCGCGGGCTGCATACATGACACAACGACTACGACTGTGACTACAGCAGGTCATTGAATGGAAACAACATATTGGGCTGGTGGCCATCTTGTTTGTAATCGGGAGTTCGAGAAATTAGCATGAAGGTGCAGCATCTCCTGCATGTCCTGGGTTTATACCGCCCCGTAGACCAGTTTGCATCCTTTGTCCAACGTTACATTTTTGTTTTGTTTTTTCATGTAGTGCAGGCACACTCAGCTGCGAATTAGTCTTCGTGGCTTGCATGGCTTTAAGCCTTAAAAACTCACTCACTCACTCAAGACCATGCAAGCTGATTTTGGAAAACTTTAACCTTGGCATTTTTTCTCCGAAACAACAAACAGTAGAGGCACCAAACAAAGCATGATGATAGACAGCAATAATACCTACCTTTTTGAATGACCTTGACTGAAGGTCAAGGTCATTAAAGCTGTGTTGTGAATTTGAACATAACCATTTTCGGAGGAACTACAAATACTAGAGGTGTCAAACTTGGCATAATGATAGACATTGATGAGATCTCAAGTGAATGACCTTGACCCAAGGTTAAGGCCATACAAACTGTTTTGGGGAAAATTGTAATACTACCAGGAAGTCGGAACGCCAGAGACATCTTCCTTGGCATGATGATAGATAGTGATAAGAGCTTTACAAACACACTCTTTTGAATGACCTTGATCCTTGTCACAAGGGAGCCATAGAGGCCTCTGCCTCTCTAGTTTGAATTTGACGTGAAAGTTTTTGTCATGGTTGTGAGGACAATGTAACTGTAAGATGTTCACATAAAGGAGAACAAGATGGCCACCAGCCCAATATGTTGTTTCCATTTGATCACCTGCTATCGTCACGGTCGTTCTTTTGTAATGCCATGTATCCACACACACACACACACACACACACACACACACACACTCTCTCTCTCTCTCTCTCTCTGAATGGAAACAACTGACCGGGCTGTCACACCAATCTTGTTTTTGGAAGAGAGACGTCAAGTTGTATTCTTTGAAATCTATGACGTTTTTCCTCACTGGGATGACGCATAATACATTTGGCGTAATAACTTTGATACAGTTCTTGCAATGAAAGCAGGCCCATGAAAATTGAAGTGTTGCTGCTGCGTGCGCAGTGTAAAGATCGAATTAATACCGACCCAATATGTTTAACAGACAAGTCTGCGCGGCGAACGTTTTCTAACTATGTGTTATGTCAGACATACACACGCGCGCGCACACACACTCACACGCACGCACGCACGCGCACACACACACACACACACACACAGACTCGCGCGAGCCGCGTTTGTGCTCCATTGAGACCTATGTGGTGTTCTCTCACTCTACTATGCTATTGAGTGAGAGTCAGTGGGAAAAACAAAGCACACTACGTCAATGAAACTCCCGCTTTCCCCGTCTACACATAGAAAACGTCCAAAAAGTGGCGACACATCCCCAAGAAATGCCAGTATCACGTCAATCAAACATGACGTCGGAAAAATGACGCTGATACTGCCTTTTGCGTCAGTGCGCGCGTGCCTTTTCTGCGATGGATCTGACCTGTTCAGTACGTAAGCAGCCCTGCACAGCGTTCTGGGTTCTTCTTCTTTCATGAATTTGTTCTCCGTGCATATTCTGTTCATAAAGTATTGGAGTTGTATTCTGTTATATCCTGTGTCTTCTCTGCGATTGCACGAAGATGGCGACATAGTAGAAGTAAAATACACCACGTCTCCAAACAGAGGAATTCGGAAAGAAAGTGGCGAGACACCCCCAAGAAAAAACAGCATCACGTCAATCAAACATGACGCACTTACTTTACGTCAGTGCGCGTGCGTCTCTTCTTCGATGTTTGTGAGGCGTGTGGCTTGTAGAGGAAATGTGCTGTGAGTACAAATTTTCGAGTCAACTGACGAGAACGGCTGCAGTGAATTTTTCTAATTTTTTGGTATATTTTTTATGGCACCCCAGGCTCATTATCTATGTATAGTAGGAGCGATTTTGAGATCTAAAGTGTGTTCACCAGCACTTTCATCAGGTACGGCTTACGCCAAAGTATAAAAGTGACAACCTCCAAAATTCACTTAGTTGAGAGTCCGTATTCATGCTATCTATGTCCAAAAAATGGAGTGGTTTAGGTAAATATTACGCCTTTAAACGCCAGAAAGCCACTTTTTCTGAAAAGGGCGATAACTCGCAAATCATGTGTGCAATCGTACCTGGATCAGGCCTTCTATTCAACAATCTTGATTCATTTAGAAACCCCAAATTTGAAATCGATCGGTTCAGTATTTTCGGAGAAATAGGCATCTGAACTGGGTTCACATGCAATGTCAACTCAGGCTCGGTTTACATGAAAACTATAAGAGCGACCATTTTCTAGTAGTGACTCTGTTCAGAGTCCGTATTCAAGCTATCTACTGCCAAAAAATTGAGTGATTTAAATAAATATTACGCCTGTACACGAAAGACAACCAACTTGTCTCAAAAGGGCGATAACTCCCAAATCACTTAAGCAATCATCACACGCTTGGTTCCTCTAATGTAACATTTTGATATATTTGGATACCCCAAATTTGAAGCCATTCGGTTGAGTATTTTCGAAGAAACGGGCCTGGACACAATTCACACACACACAGCCGCACGCACACACATACGCACAGACGGCACTCACTGAGGAGGAGAAGCGCATTCATGTCAGCATCGATGACGCACGTTTTGTTACGTCATTGTCAGAGTTACACTTGCAAAATCGTCTCTGCGGGAGATCGGCAGTGACGTGCGTTTGTACCACAGATGCTTGCCCATGAACGTGGAAAATTTAGCCCGTCCTATGATGTTGTTTCCATTACTATGGAAACAACATAAAAAGGAGAAAGTTAAGCCTGTCCTACACAGCGTTAGAAACTGGGATGTCCTGCTTATGTATCCTCTCCACTGCATATCTTTTGGCCATACATAGTGATAGATGTATATTTTTGCATGTTATCCATGTGTTTCCCATATATATATATATATATATATATATATATATGAAAAGTCTTGCTGTGTTCATCTCTGTGGTCATGGTTAAAAGAAGCTAAAAATAACGACACTGTGAATGCCAAGACAGTGAATACACATGCACACACATACGCACATGAAGACTGTCTCTTAAAATCTTGAAGTATTTGGTCTTCTCAAATTTCAAGCTGCTCATTTGAGTAGTTTTGAATATAGAAGCCTGGACACATTTGCACATACATGTGTATGTCACATCTAGTTGAGAATGCTTCCTGCACCATTCATAATGACATAAGTTTTCCTTTGTCATTGTCAGAGTTAGTCTCTGCAAAGAATGCCAGTGATGTGTTTATACCACAGAAACTTGTCTTTGAACATAGAAAATTCAGCACACCTCATAATATTGTTTCCATTACAGTTACTATCGACAACATGAAAAGAGGTATCCTGTGTACAGTTGAAAGGCAAGTGGAGTGCCCATACTTAAAGGAGTTGTCCTTATTCCATGTCCTTACTGTATGTGTATTGAGCTCTGATACTGTGTGTCTGCCAGATAAGTCCAGCCTTGAATGCTGCGTTTGGACGTGAGTCAGAAGGAGGCCGATGGGTGGTTGATTATCTCCTACAGAAGATTGCATCCAATGTTGTGATGTGGAATGCAGAACTGCAGGTCATGACAGACACTCTCAGCCTGTTTGTCACCATGGTAGACAACAAAGTCAGGTATAATTGAATGGATAATCTGAAATTGCTTAGTTTTGCTTAAATGGCCACTGCCACTCTCCCGTTACAAATGTTTACACACCAGTTTGTTTCGCAGTCTGAAGCCAAATAGAGAGTATGTCAATACATTTGTCATGGGAGAGTGAAATGTCTTCCATCAGCAATACTCAGTTTTGTTGTGGACAGACTGTTTGCTGTGAGGTGGTGTATCCCAGTTTTGACCTTTTTCATTCAGGATATGTTTGCCCATCAAGAAACTCTCCCACTTTCATCCTGTATGTACATACTGTGGAGCCAGAAAGTTCATTGATGGCACAGCACCACCACTCAAGTGTTCATACAACAGTTTTACTACACGTATAAACCAAAAGAGAGGGCATAATTATTTGGCACTTGACATTTTTAAACCTGTTGTTTCAGTGACCTAATGAGTTTCTCAGTGCATGTGCCAGAGAAGACTGCAGACTATATGCATGTGTTGGTTTCTTTGAATTACTATGGTATTGAAACCCAGCGCAGTCTGAACTTATTTCATGTTTGACTCTGGTGTGTATATGTTACAACCCTCTGTTGTCTGTCTGTGACAAACACTTTACCATTGGCTTTTTCTCAGGATATATAAATAGTAGAAACACCAAACTTAATAGTGGTAGTTGCTGACAAGGGGTTTCCAACCATATCATTTTAAATGATCTCCCTCAAAGGTAAAGGTCACAGGGTCATGGTGAAAGTTTCAAAAAAAAAAAGTCTTCTCTTTGTCAGCAACCATAAACACCATGCTACCCAAACTTAGCACAAATGACATTGGTATGATAAGCTTTCATGTGTACAATTTGGGTGACCTTGACTACGGGGATCAGGGTCACAGGGTTTGGGTGAAAGTTTTGGAAATCAAAATTTTGGCAGAACGTTTGCCTTATCTGCGTTGATATTAAATTTTGGTAAAAATGCCTAGTTTTTCCTCAGAGTTAGCAGTTCACTGTATGCCTGTTTCCTACTCTCTAGTCAGTAGCAGAGGGAAACAACCTATGGGCCACCAGGAATCGAGTGAGCCAATGGTGATTACCCAAGCTTAGAGCATTAACTTCCCTTCCTTCATGAGTATAAGAACCAGTGAACACTGGTCCTATATCAGTTTCACTGCCTGCTCACATAGGAAACCTGTGTCCTCTTGTCTGGCAGTATCAATTTTGAAGCAGTTTTCAGTCTTTAGTCAAGTGTTTATAAGAAACATTGGGCAGTTTGTGTAGAAAAGGACAGTACAGTACGCTGTACGTTGAATATGTGTACCTACAGTTCTAGTGTTGGGTGTACATTAAAGCAGCCTTCAGCCATATGTTCATAAGAAACATTGGACAGGTGGTGTGGAAAAAGACAGTACACTGAACTAGTCTCCCTTCAGTGCTAGTGACCTCAGTGTTGGTCCTATAGCAGTCACCATCTGGGACTGGCATGTGTTTACATATGTGGTCTGGTCGTAGCTGTCCACTCCCAGAGCATTGTCTCCATACCACGTTCCAGGCGCAGCCTATTACAGACTTGTTCCAGTCTTGTGTTTCTGTTGTTATGTGTGACTTCTCCATTTGTGCACTGATCTTTTAGTTCTTTATGAGGACTGTTCACCCACCATTAGTTATTTGTGTTTAGAAAGAAGACAGTGTACTGAATTTATTACTACAAGCAGTGTCTTCTATAAGCTTTGCCAGAAGTTGTGTCTTCTTCGATCTTGCTGCAGTTTTCTGCATTGTGTACTTTTCACCTGGTAGTGAACTTTTTATGTCTGAGTGAGCTCTGTGCAGCAGCCATCCTGGACTTGCCTCTTCACCAGTGTGGCTGACCATTCACCTTTCTGCACTTTTCACCATTGTCTTTCAATGTATCTTCACCTGATATGCGTCTAAGTGGACTCTGTTCAGTGGCCTTCTCGGACTTGTCTCTGCACCAACATGGCCGACCAATCACCTTGTTTGTCCACATTTCACTACTGCAGTTTCCTGCATTGTGTGCATTTTCACCTGATAGTGAATATTTTGTACGCTAAGCAAGTTCATCTTGGATTTGTCTCTGCACCAACATGGCTCACCAGTCAGCAGTCTGTGCACCTAAAACCAGGCAGCAGTGACATAAGACATAAGACATTTATTAAATTTCCATAAGAGGAACATTGCTTTGTGGTCTCTCATAAAAACATAAAACATGCCAAACACTCACTCATACGGCCATGCACACACATTCCACCTATTTACATGCTCGTACACTCATACCTAAAAAATCTATCACAATGTTGCAGTACTATAAATAAATTACAACACTACACCCCACATCATTTCACATCACAGCAGCAGCACAACAGCAGAGGTGCACATAACTCTATCACAGTCAACGCCAGCTGACACCCGGCAAGAAACAACACGTCTAATTAGAATTTAAGATACAGTCAAACACGCTTAAGCCGAACTCGCCCGGGGAATGGAAAATCGTTTCGCTTATCCGAGTTTCTGCATATCCGAGTTCGGATAAGCCAAACCTTTCCCGAGAAATCACCCTGCAGTTCGGCTTAACCGAGTTTTTTCAGGATAAGTTGTAAAATCACTTGGAATGTTTGTAAAAAGTTTTTTTTTTTAAAAGAGAATATCTTTGTTCCTTTTGCAACTGAAACATCGAATTGATAATTTTGCGAAAGTTTGTAGACGTGTATGCTGCTTTTCTATGGGCAAATGTATACTATATATATATGTATATGCAAATGTGTATAATGGCAACGGTCTGAGAGAGACACGGGTCGAGCTTATTAATTCCTGAGAATAGCAGCACAGACAAAACTTTCTCTCTCTCTCTGTGCGTGGTGTGTGTGTGTGTGTGTGTGTGTGTGTGTGTGTGTGTGTGTGTGTGTGTGTTTAAATGAATAAGATCAAAACAGTGACAAGTTATAAGTGCTTTCTTCAGTGGGGCTTTATTAAAAAAAAACAAAAAAAAACCTATAAAACTAAATGGTGAAAACACACACACACACACACACACACACACACACACACACATGCGGTCGTATTACTGTACGCACAAATCAATGTACGCTCCACTCGGTTCCTGCACTCCACCATACCCCTCCCACACCCTCACACACACACACGCACACACACACACACACACACACACACACACACACACACACACACAAATGTGCGCACTTCTATACGCACAAGCCAATGCACGCTCCATCCCCCCCCACACACCCCCTCACACACACACACACACACACACACACACACACACACACACACACACACACACACACACACACACACACACACACACACACACACACACACACACACACACACACACACACACACACACACACACACACACACTGGGAGACTGCATGTTACACACTCCCTCCCCTACACTAGCCGCGAATTAGTCTTTGTTGTTTGCGCGGCGTTAAGCCCTAAAATATAAATAACTAACTAACTAACTCCCCTACACACGCCAAAAGAAACAATCGTGCACGCACAAATCTAAGCCCGAGCTCACATCCTTTTGACTAGCCCATAAACCACACCCATCGCAAATCTCCCAAGGTTACATTTCGACCTGCCCCTCCCCTGTCCCCCCCCCTTGGTCATCCCATCTCCAACCCTGAACGCACCACGTAATTCACGCACGCAAACTTAACTCTACCACTCGTTCTGTCCAAACAATGGCGCCTGCAAAACATGTGGCACGCGTCATCAGTTTCCCGCATACTGAAAAACAGGTGACGTGTTCGTTTCCGTAGGATAATTATAGCCGTGACGAAATATGTTCATAAGTTATCTTCCCGACGTGTTTTTCAAGCAAAAATATTTTGAAAAGTTTCTCCGACAGTAATTAGAGTTCGGCTTATCTGTCAAAATCACGTTTGAGATATCCGTGTTTGAGTTAGCTATTTTTTGACAGAGTTTGGCTTATCCGAATTAGAAATAGTCTTACAAAGAGGGGGGTCTGGTGGGTAATTGGCTTTGGTTTCTGTTATCCGAGTTTTTTGCTTAAGCGTGTTTCGCTTAGGCGAGTGCGGCTGTATCACCATCAGCATCAACAAGCCTACCACACAACCCTACATCTGCTTATTCATTAGCCTAATAGACATTGGTACAAAGCTATTCATTGTTTTGAGTTTCTTGGCAGTAAAGGCTCTAAGACTTCCTTCATTTTCTGCTTGCTAGGGTTTACAGTGCCTCTAGCCTCACTGTTTCTTCAGGTTTTGGGCTTGCGCAGCTTTAAGCCCTAAAAACTCACTCACTCACTCAACTGGTTCAAGTGTTGGTTTTCAGACCCTCGGAGTTTGTGCGGAAAGACAGTTCTCTGAACTCCTGTTATCTACTGTTCAGCGCAGGGTGTTTGACCAGTTTTGTCCTGGAGCTGCCGTGTCTGCTTTAGGCCACAGTGCTGGTGTGGTAGCCAGTTTTCTACCTACCTACACCCACAGCAGTGTCTCCATTTAACTTGCCAGTGAAAACATGCTTTCCCCAGTGTTGACTGCTCGTCTGCCATCTTGGACTCCACGCGGCTGTCTTTGTTTTCTTAACTTTTTCATGGTTTCGTGGCCTGTTGATTCTGGCGGCGTAGTGGCGGACGAGGTGTGTCAGTTCTGGTATTGCATACACATCCTGCTGCCCAGCGTTCGCAGGGTATTTGTCGATGTCGAAAACTGCCGCGAAGGCAGACAACACTGTCAGCTGATCATCTGGAAATCTGGCACTGAGGCTGTCAATGTGTTCTTGTATGAAAGGGTCTCTTGCTCTCACAAAGGCCTGCCGTCGGTCAGTATGTGTGAGATGGATTGTTTGGAATACATCATTTATGAAACCGGCTGCAGATTCCTGCTCAGACTGGCCAGGGTTTGCGAGAAGGTCCCGTAAGGAGTCCTTTGTGCTCTCAACCATGGGCTGCACTGTTGACAAATTGACTGTGTCTTTCTGAAAGGTTAAATTTAGTTTTTCGATCACAGGAATGACATCTGATAGCATGTACGTCATCGCAACAAACCCATACATTTTGCACTTTCGCAGAAGTCCCTCGGCTGACGCATTTCCGCGCTGTGCCTCCTCTTCTAGTTCAAGGACAAGTGCAGGGTACACATTTTTCACGGCATACACAGCACGGCCAAGGCTCAACCATCGCACACTGATGGGGTGTTTTAGGCTGACGTAATCCACATCGTCGAGCGCATCGCACATCTCGCACAAACGGTGTGTTCTATCTCCTGATGTTTTGTATAGTTTGTAGATCTGTTGTAGGCATAACCTATACTCTGACACACTGTCCACACGTGTTGTAGCATCCTTGGTTGCCAGGGCAACATGGTGTGCAACACAGTGTACATGAACAAGCGCTGGCTGTCGGCGTTTCAGCTGCACACCTACACCACTCAAATGACCCGTCATGACAGAAGCACCGTCTGAACTGAAACCAGCAAGCTGCTCATCACTAATTCCCCATTCTGCCATCACATCCACCACTTTCTGGAACACACAATCCGCAGTCCCATTGTCTATAGTATAGTTCCCCAGAAAAACTGTCTCCACTTTTCCGCCACAAAGAATTCTCGCATGAATGATTAGTTTTTTGTCAAGTGTACAGTTGAGAGTCTCATCCACCATCAGGCCGAGATACTGGCTGCTCTCTATTTTTTTCATCTCTGCTTTTGTGACATGTGCAAGAGACTCTTCCATTTCCTCCACAGATTCTTGATGTTTGTAGGGGTTACCAGAGGAAAAAGCAAAACACCCATTAGCTTTTTGCAGTTCAATCAGCACCTCAAAGATACTACACACTAAGTTGCACTTGCACAAGGTCAGTACTGTACGGAGTTGGCCTTTTAAACATGAATTTTCCCCTGCTACCGCTGCATCCGAATGAACTGTCATTGAGGGCTGTTCAGACAAAGCTGCCACAGATGACACGTGGGATTTGCTCTCGGCGTGCTCTTTCAGAGCTGAAAACTTGAAGTTTCTAAAGCCCTTTGTAAAACCCATTGACTTGTTTGGCTTCACAGCACACCTGGCAAAACATAGTGTCCTCACTGTCCGTTTTAAGCCAGAGATAATCCTTTTGCCACTGCTCGCAAAATTCTCGCTTGGGTTTTTTAGACTGTGGTCCATCTTCGCATCTCTGATCTGCTGAATCACCACCAACGCCACCGCACGCATGTGCTGAAGACTCAGTCAATGACTGACTGCCACTCTCTGCATCTTCAGCCATGTCAGATGGCTTACTTGCCGAATTTCTCAAAAAAGCAGAGATCTCTGTTTCCTGGCCATGATTATGACAGCAAACACGAGTGCCAGCGAAAGTTCCAGCTAATTCGCGCCTATCGCTAAGATATTTTTATATAGCAGTTTGGAGACCTTGGCGGGCAGTGTGTAGTCAGAATGTCGCAGCGAACCAGCCAGTTGAGAGAAACTCGCGCTATACCGTCTGCATAGCTGCTCACGATGGCTGACAGAGACAATGTAGCGACTCGCTAGAGTGATGCATCGACAGGTGGAGAGGGGGTGGGGGGGGGGGGTGAGGTTGTAATCGGGGTCTATTAACATGCATCACACACGCTAAAAGAAATCAGCTAGGCTTTTTTTCATAATTATTACTTTTTTCCTGCCAGTCATCTGAAGATCCAACCGGTCACCTTTTTTGGCAGCCCAATTTATTCCGGTATTTTCAGTTTTCAAAACAGTAATTTACCGGCTGTAGCCGGTTAACGCTATCTCTGCTGCTGGTGAAGGGTACTCTCTGGAGGACCATATGCCAGTTCTGTAGGACAGCGAATCTTACACTGCTGTTCCCTGTGGTCCTGAACTCCGGGATCACTTGCCATCTACCAAGTGGTTTTCCTCAGGGGCCTCACCTTATCTAGTCTTCCCAGCCAGAGCCTCTTGAGTCTGTATTCTCCATGTGCCTTCGTGAGAAGGCTGTGTTCCGAACGATGGTGGCTGCACCTAACTGCACCTGCACCAGTGGAGTTCACGCTCTCCTGGCTCCACGTGTGTGCCTTCGCAGATTGATGGGTCTGTCTTGCTGCTCATGTGCATGAGCATCATCACAGACGTTTGCTACAGAGTGGGATTACCATGTCTCCACCCTCAAGCTGTTGCCTGCCGCCCTCTCCTGTGGAATCCCTGTGGGATCACTCATGCTCCAAGACAGTACATGTAGTTTGACCCCTTATTCTTGACACAGCCAAGGATACTATACCACAGCACTCTCATCCTGCGTGAAGTAGCGCGTTGAGAGGCATACTGCACACCAGCATGAGTGAAGTTCATGCTTTCTCTGTACGACCTGGCTTTTTGCTGGAATGATTTGGGTCTGTTTCACTCCTTGTGCCTGGGCATAAGTGCCAAGAACTGTTACCAACTCGGATTACCAGGTCTTCGTCCTCAAGCTGATGCCCGAGTACAAGCCCCATTCTGTCTGAGCCCCGTGTGTGGCACTTGGGCTCGAAGACAGTAGCTGGACAATTTATCCTTGCCCCTGCCAAGGATACTTCACTGCAGCTCTCATCTTGCAAGAGGAACCTTTCCATCTAGGTGTACTCTGTGGTTCATCAGCTGCCAGTCCCTTTGCGGGATGCAACTTTCAGCGCTGACTGACCTCCAAATTTGCTTTTTCATTGTTGCCCCATCTTTGATATCACCCTATTGGTGGAAAAGGACGTTAAACCCCCAAACACCCACCCCCCCTCATATACCTCCCCGCCTACCCAGACCACCTTACGCAAGTCCACAGTTCTGTTCTCCCAGAAGGTCTGTTTCTGCCACTATCATTGCTCTGATGTAAGGGGTGCCCCTGGGTCTTCACTGGGGTGCAGCCTAAGTCCTGGATGGTGATTAATTAACCCTTCCGCTGCTGCTTTGGACCTCAGCTGTTGTGGCGGATCTGTGAAAAAGGCCACTCCCTCTGCGTGCAGCACCTCTCCTCAGATAAGATTCTCACTCCCCCACTGCTGTCTCAGACACTGCTTGGGTACATGACAAATCAGGGCAATGGCAGCCTTTGTTCCCAGCTACACAGGGGTGTCACTGAGCGTTGTGATGAAGGCTGCCCGCTGGAGCCAGCAGATAGCCTTTGGTAGGTTCTACCTGCGTTTGCCAGACTGGCCCTGAACCTGCAGATGTGGATGATGACCGGCTTGCGCAAGTATCCCGTATCATATAGAGCTCAGTGTCCAGTTAGCCCCCTCCCTGTAATTGTTCTTTTATCAGGTTTGCGTTAAGGGGGCTTATCCCTCTGTTGCTTAGAGATTAACTCTCGCTCCGTAACATATTAACTAGGGTGTTTCCGACAGTGGTTTTAACTCCTTCCCTCCGCCTCTTCGAAATATGGCATAAAATAGTTTAAAAAATTGTCATTAATTTTATTATTTTTTAGTAGGGTTAGCAGTTCACAGCCGGATTTCCCTCCGCACTCCCTACTCGGAGTTTGAGCGGTAAGTGAAACTGAGGTAGGACCAGTGTTCACTCTTTCTTATACTCATGAAGGAAGAGTTAATTAATCTTGGGTAACCACCCTTGGTGTATTCGATTCCTGGTGGCTCATAGACTGTTTCCCTGCAACTTACTGACCAGAGAGTAGGAAAAAGTAAACTGCTGTTATGTGGTGAATGTTCGAAAAGCCCGTCGTCTTACCAAGGGATACAGTGACAATCAGGCACACACTCTTCACATAGCGAGTTCTTATATTGACTGTGGAAGAAGTCTCATTCACTCACAAAAAGACACGTGAGCATGTAGAGAAGTCATAGCCATGTGGAGTTTATTACAGAATGTCTCTGGTATCACACTGCACGCTCAAGCTTCCCACATATGAGCTTCTCTCATGCACACACACACCAACATCTCAAAGTCTTATGTGCAGTCATAGCATTCTAGCACATTTTAGGCTGAACCTCTGTTATGAAGGAACCAATCAAAGATCAGAACGTAAATCACCTCAATACTATTTTAAAACTGAAAAGAATCCAGAATTATTGCGTACACGCCCGCCGAATCTAGGTGCGTTATATAACTCCTTCTAATCCTAAACAAGTCATAACAAAGCAATTTGCACAAGATTTGCGGGAGACTCGGACCTTGATCCTAAACGCGTACCGCCTCCCATGGCAAAATTAGCTACAGTCAAGATCACCATTTCTAGAATTTTCATGAAAACAATAGAAACTTCTGGAACAGATCAACATTATTAAAACACAATAAAACGATATGAACTAAACGAGGCAACTTCTCTGTCTCACTCAACCTAAAAAAACAAAACACCTATTATCTATCAACACAGTACAAAAACACAAACAAAACACACAGCCACACTTGTAACAACTGCTAACCCTACTAAAAATACTACAATTAATGATTTTTTTTAATGTTGTTTCCATAGTAATGGAAACAACATCATAGGACGGGCTAAATTTTCCACGTTCATGGGCAAGCATCTGTGGTACAAACGCACGTCACTGCCGATCTCCCGCAGAGACGATTTTGCAAGTGTAACTCTGACAATGACGTAACAAAACGTGCGTCATCGATGCTGACATGTACGGTCCACCGAACGCGCTTCTCCTCCTCAGTGAGTGCCGTCTGTGCGTATGTGTGTGCGTGCGGCTGTGTGTGTGTGAATTGTGTCCAGGCCCGTTTCTTCGAAAATACTCAACCGAATGGCTTCAAATTTGGGGTATCCAAATATATCAAAATGTTACATTAGACGATTCAAGCGTGTGATGATTGCTTAAGTGATTTGGGAGTTATCGCCCTTTTGAGACAAGTTGGTTGTCTTTCGTGTACAGGCGTAATATTTATTTAAATCACTCAATTTTTTGGCAGTAGATAGCTTGAATACGGACTCTGAACAGAGTCACTACTAGAAAATGGTCGCTCTTATAGTTTTCATGTAAACCGAGCCTGAGTTGACATTGCAAGTGAACCCAGTTCAGATGCCTATTTCTCCGAAAATACTGAACGCGATCGATTTCAAATTTGGGGTTTTTAAATGAATCAAGATTGTTGAATAGAAGGCCCGATCCAGGTACGATTGCACACATGATTTGCGAGTTATCGCCCTTTTCAGAAAAAGTGGCTTTCTGGCGTTTAAATAAATTAAAGGCGTAATATTTACCTAAACCACTCCATTTTTTGGACATAGATAGCATGAATACGGACTCTCAACTAAGTGAATTTTGGAGGTTGTCGCTTTTGTACTTTTGGCGTAAGCCGTACCTGATGAAAGTGCTGGTGAACACACGTTAGATCTCAAAATCGCTCCTACTATACATAGATAATGAGCCTGGGGTGCCATAAAAAATATACAAAAAAATTAGAAAAATTCACTGCAGCCGTTATCGTCAGTTGACTCGAAAATTTGTACTCACAGCACATTTCCTCTACAAGCCACACGCCTCACAAACATCGAAGGAGAGACGCACGCGCATTGACGTAAAGTAAGTGCGTCATGTTTGATTGACGTGATGCTGTTTTTTCTTGGGGGTGTCTCGCCACTTTCTTTCCGAATTCCTCTGTTTGGAGACGTGGTGTATTTTTCTTCTACTATGTCGCCATCTTCGTGCAATCGCAGAGAAGACACGGGATATAACAGAATACAACTCCAATACTTTATGAACAGAATATGCACGGAGAACAAATTCATGAAAGAAGAAGAACCCAGAACGCTGTGCAGGGCTGCTTACGTACTGAACAGGTCAGATCCATCGCAGAAAAGGTACGCGCGCACTGACGCAAAAGGCAGTATCAGCGTCATTTTTCCGACGTCATGTTTGATTGACGTGATACTGGCATTTCTTGGGGATGTGTCGCCACTTTTTGGACGTGTAGACGGGGAAGCGGGAGTTTCATTGATGTAGTGTGCTTTGTTTTTCCCACTGACTCTCACTCAATAGCATAGCAGAGTGAGAGAACACCACATAGGTCTCAATGGAGCACAAACGCGACTCGTGCGAGTCTCTGTGTGTGTGTGCGTGTGCGCGTGCGTGCGTGCGTGTGAGTGTGTGCGCGCGCGCGTGTGTATGTCTGACATAACACATAGTTAGAAAACGTTCGCCGCGCAGACTTGTCTGTTAAACATATTGGGTCGGTATTAATTCGATCTTTACACTGCGCACGCAGCAGCAACACTTCAATTTTCATGGGCCTGCTTTCATTGCAAGAACTGTATCAAAGTTATTACGCCAAATGTATTATGCGTCATCCCAGTGAGGAAAAACGTCATAGATTTCAAAGAATACAACTTGACGTCTCTCTTCCAAAAACAAGATTGGTGTGACAGCCCGGTCAGTTGTTTCCATTCAGAGAGAGAGAGAGAGAAAGAGAGAGTGTGTGTGTGTGTGTGTGTGTGTGTGTGTGTGTGTGTGTGTGTGTGTGGATACATGGCATTACAAAAGAACGACCGTGACGATAGCAGGTGATCAAATGGAAACAACATATTGGGCTGGTGGCCATCTTGTTTTCTTTTTTGGGTGACCTCAAGGTCATGTGTGCAGTGTTCCCGATTACGCACAGGTGTGCATATTTGTACACACGAAACTCTTTAATTGACGCACAATTTTGAGAACAGCATGTCACAGGGGAAGCACGTTTTCGGTCTCGCCGTGACAAACAGTATTTTTCCAACACTCCCGGAAACTCGATGAGTAGTCTGTCAGCGAACTAGCAGCGGATACCATCAGCATCGCATTTCTGCAGAGCCATTGTGCATAACAGACAGAATCTGATTGCCTTAAGCAATCTGGGACACTTTTTGTCCAATCATAAGGCTCTGTTTGGTAAGCGTACGGGTTCCTTGCCTTGCCGATTTGCTAAGCTGACACGCTACAATTCACATACATCTCTCTTACTTGAATACTTTTGTAAACAACAACAACAAATGGTTTTGACTTTCAGACTTTTTATACTGAAGACCATGGACCCTCAAAACTTACCAAAGGGCCCTCAAAAATGTGAAGAGAGGGTCCCAAGGACCCTTGTATTTTCGAATTACAGGGAACACTGCATGCGTCATAAATGCTTCACCATTCTAGTTAATGTGCTATGCTGTAGTTATGCCCATACATATATTACCTGCAAGTGCACTTTCAGGTGTCTAGACGGTTTCAGGCTGACCAGATGGTTGTTAATGAAATCACTTAGTGTGTAACAGATGGCACTAGTTACGGCTTGCCTAATGAATGTCTTTCTTTTTCTAGGTCAAACTTTGTTTCAAACAGCAAGTATTTGTGGCATTTAGCCGAGCTTGAAGCAGACACAAGAGGTCCTGCTCGACACCTGTCATCTGATGCTCGCCGTCTTTTCATGAAAGGTCTTGTGATGGCTGCCACAGGACTTGATGATAGCGACCAAAAGAAACAGTTCTGGGAGCTTGTATGTATGATAGCAAAGTCTTTTTTGTGATTGGCTTGAGCTTAACTCTGTAGACTGATGCTTTACTGTGTTAGAGAGGTTATTAAGTTCCGGATCCAGACCACTTGAAAACCACTTGATTTTCTCCTTGAATTCGAAAGGCGATAGATAATACCCAGATGGCAGGACTTTAGGACATGACAGATGATCTTTATCTAGACATTTACTTTTTTATGTGAACTTAAAAAATACCTGTGAGTGTGACATGACGGCCAGCTAAAGATTGAAGCTTTTTGGAGGTGTGCAAACATTTAACAGACTGGAAGACCATATCCTTACAGCTGTTCTGCACTTTTATATGCAGAAAGAAAAGCACAAACAAAACCGAAAAAAAAATCATATGAAAACTTGATGTGTCCGTACAGGTGTGATGAAACAAACTTGAAGTCATGTTTATCACGTGATTGATCAGAAAGTTTACAGGATCTTCTTGTCATTTGAAGAAATGTTTATCCATCATGTCATATTTTGGGGTGTGTGTGTGTGTGTGTGTGTGTGTGTGTGTGTGTGTGTGTGTACAGGTACTGAAAAGGTCTCAAGACAGTTTTTATGCGGTGGTTAACCAAGAGAACTTTTCTACATGTGGCTTCCAAGGCTCTTGTAAAGAGGACATCACATGGGTGCTCGAGTCTTTGATTGGAATTGCACAGGGCACCCGCATTGACATCTGTGAACACTTGTTTGCATTCCTCCACCCTCTTCTGGTTGACAGCATCAAACTGTTGGGTAAGAAACTTTGGTGTAAGTTGTACACCTAACATGCATACATGTAATTGAATATGCGCAGACAGTGTATAAAGACCTAAAGGTAATGTGGAGATGGTTTTGTTATTCTGAAGAGTGGCTGTGGAACAGTCCAGTTGCTAAGCATTAGTGGCAGTCACTTTTACATGTGGACAGAGTATTCGCAGAAGGACTGAGTTGCTGAGAATGAGAAACAAGCTATATGCTTGATCTCACAAACTAGTTTCAAGGAGGAGCCAACAAAGTTTTGTCGTTCGTTAGTGGAGCTCCTGAACATCTGTACACTTGTGGAGATCTGCAACATCTAAGACCAGAAACAATTGTTCAAGTGCTTTACATTTCTTGTAAACTTTCCACTAGTTATCTTAATTTCTTAATATATCCCTTGCCTTTACCTTTGTTCCCTCGTTGGTGGCAAGCCCGACCATGTGATATGCATCAGACATGGAAAAGTCTTTCTTTCCTTTGTTTTAGAGGTGTACCACAGCTATGAGGACATGGTTTTCCTTATTTTGGAGCTTTTTGCTGAGGTTGTACGACACCATCTTTGTTACCTTGGTGAGGTGAGTGTATTGTTGATAAGGACTGTAAAGGAAAAAACTACCCTGTCATGAATCTATTTCTTGTTCATTGCAGTTTATTTGTAAATTACTGAACAAAAAGGGGAAAAAATATGTCAGTCACTTTATGTCAGTAATGTGGACTCTGTGTTTGGCATTCGTCCATCACACGACCTCAGCGTCCGTCCATTACACAACAGGCATGCGTGTTACAGGCTTGTGTCAGGTTGAGCAGACTGAATATAACAAGTCCACACACATTTCACTTTGTAATTTTGAATTGCTTGTTTAAAGAGCTAATGGTATTAAGGGCTTAATGTGCTTTTCAGTAGAGATATTCCTTTGCCACAGTCAGTGTTTTGTTGGTCTGATTTGAATAAAATTGTAAGTGTTGACAAATGTTGATAAATTTTTAGATGTAGCACACAAAGACTAATCTATTACCCAAATTAAATTCAAGACCATTGCGGTCACTCCTTCATGTATCATTGTATGAATGTACAGAGCAATTGCCTTTAACATTAGTACACATGGTTGTGCTTGGTTTCAGAGTAGCTCAAGGAAGTTGTTTGAAGTAAGTTTGGCAGTAATACAGATGTACTCCAAATACAACAAAGGGATGCAACGCAGTCCAGCAACAGATGATGAGGAGAACAAGTTCAACGACATAAGTGTATTGATGGAGCTCCTGCTAAACTTACTGGCAAAAGACTTCATTGACTTTGGACCAGATGGTGAGACTCTTTACTGAGACATTAACTTCAGCTGTCCAGCATGCTGTGATTCAGAATTCTTAGAAACTAGAACAAAAGGGGATACGTGATTCAAATTATAGCAGCTGACTCAAGTTGACTTGAAATTTTACCTTGCCCCTGTTTAGCTGTTTCAATAAGTGCACTTGAGATATTTCTTCCGTTATTGTGTGTTTGTAGGACTTAAATGTAGTTGGATCACAGTTGTACCAACTAGTTTAACTTTAAACTATTGCATGTATGTATTTGTGGGAGGGGTGTGTGTGTGTGTGTGTGTGTGTGTGTGTGTGTGTGTTTCAGTGCCAGTGGTCCTCTGAATACACTTTCCAGCAGTATTTAGTTCCATTTAGAATATGTATCAGTTACTCAGTTACGAACTTCCTGTGAGTGTGGTGGTTATGAATTTTCTGATTGTTGCAGAAGATGTAGGGACTCAAAATGGAGCTCACCTCGAAGCTGTTAATGTTGTTTTGTGTGGGCTGGACATCATTGTGCCTTTGATGAACTCTGAACTGCTCAAGGCAAGACCAAGACTGTGTGCATAATCCCCCCCCCCCTTCCCCTTATCCCCAGCTGTTCAGTTATGTTGATTAATCATTTACATTCTTAGATTCCTGTTATTTTGTCCATTGTGAAAAGTTGGTTAAACCTCCTTCCATAAAGTAAGTAATTTTTACATCAGTTTACACTGGATCCTATGTTTAGTTTGTTTTTTTTTTTTCCATACTTTTGAGGTCTCTGTGTTGTTTCCTTTGCAGTTCCCCTCACTCTGTCTGCAATATTTCAAGCTTCTGGCATTTTTGTCAGAAATCCACGCTGACAAATTTTCCAACCTGACACCCTCTCTTTTTCAAAATGTCATGGTTTCCTTGGAAATGGGCCTTTCCTCGTATCCTTACTGTATACTGTTACAGTAGAAAAGTGCAGATCTCTCACAAGTGAATTGACATTTCTAACCTCCTTCATAGAAGTATTTCAGATATGGCTGTGAACCGTTGTTTGCCAGATTGTTATGGTCACATTAAAAGCCCAGTAGTGTCCTTTCTCTTCATGTACAGGTGTAAATCTGACATCTGCGTAGACTGTTTTCCTTTAATTTTCTTCATGAAGCAAATTAAACAAAAACCAGTGTTGTGCAGCAGAAGCCTTGACAGTTATGTGCAGATTTGGACCAGACATTACAAAGCTGTGCCTTGAAACACTTGGCTGCCTTGCCACACATGTGTTTCAGGAGCAGTGTTCCAGCTCTCAGTTGAACCATGCAACTCAACACTTTCTTGGGGTTAGTATTCTTGGCTCATGCAGACATCTTTTTTCTTCCTGCTGTGCCACTTGAGTTGGTATTTTATGTAAAGGGAAACCTAGGTTGCTGATACGCTGTTCTAAACTGTCATGCACAGTGTGTATTATCAAACATTAGATCACAAAATCACTGAATTACTTCATACTATGTGGAGTAGGATTCCACCACCATCAGTGCAAGAGGAGGATCATTGGAGTTGAAAAGTAAAACAAAGTTGTAGAAAAACATGTCATGAAAAAACAGTGAAATAAAGACGTGAATTCTACTGGTACCTACAAAGCCAGAAAATTCAGCTTTTGTGTGTACACACATTTATGTTGGTCATGTAAAAGATTCCACACTGTAAGCTACACCACTATTGATGTATAGGTCATTGTGGTTGCTGGGGAATATCCTGCTTGCTGCGGCAATCTTTCTTATATTCTGATTCTGAAGGGAATATTGTGAAAGTCCACATCGTCTGTGTGAAGTTTCACATGCGTGCTGACTGCAAGGGTCAACATTTGTTCTGTTCCACGGTGTCTCACTGGATTGTGCTTGAGCTCTACCTTGATAAAGCCATATTGAATGTTTGGCGTTGGGCTGTGATATGTATGAGTTAGAGTTGTCGTTTAAGGTACCGCATTTTACTCTTGACTGGAGTGATAAATTCTTGCCCAAGTGTAGGGAGCTTGTAGGTTAATCCTGAAGGTGTTCACTATTCTTCTCTCACTATTCTATGATATTGATGGTTGTTTCAGGTTGTGTTCCACTTGTTGCTGGTGGAGAGTTTTGATTTGAGTTTGTTGGATACAGCCAGTACTGCTCTCTTCTGTCTCATCTGCTGCCATCAGGTGATACATGTAGTGTAAAGAGTATACATGTAAATAAATCATTTGATGTCAACTGTAGAGAGTAATTCACAGTTTGATAAGGTATGACAGAGATACTGGGCCAAGGCATGAGAAGTTTGGCAATGTCCTGAAGAGTAACAAAGAGTGGATGTTAGTGTACAGTTGTTCTTGATGCCAGTGATGATCCAGCAGTTTGTCGGTTAGACAGGTATTGAACATAACTTAGGAAATGGTTAAGTGCACAATAATACTTCCATCTCCTTGCACTAATAATGGGTGGGTTAGCTGGTGTTTAATGACTCCACCACTTCATCAGGCTCATACTGGAATCAAGTTGTCATGGTGGTGTTTTTATCTACTTCTGCTCAAGTCTGAGTTTGAAAGAAGATGATTTACCGTCTTCTGTGTTGTATTTCCAGGGTCACTACCAGGAGCTAGTGAACCAGTTGCTGGAGCAACACAGCAAGACAGAAAATAAACAACGGCTTCTGGAAGCATTTACTGCTCTCACACCACCCTCACTGTCACTAACCATCACTCGACAGAGCAAGATTGCCTTCAAACACAACTTTGACAGTTTTATCACAAATGTCCGTGGATTTCTTTGTGTCAGGTGACACAGGACGACGGTTGTGCAGCAGGATTAGTACTACAAGTTTATATATGTACGATACATGTAGATAGATGGAAAGTCCGTACTGGTATGTACTTAAAAATGATGCATGATGTCACTGGCCTTATTTGGTGCTTCGTTGTTAGCACTTTTGCTTTTTGATTATGAAGGGGCCATCATTGTTGGGACAGGTTAAAAATTGTGCCTGTTGACTGCCTTACACTGAAGAAGGACTTAAACTGTGCATTGTGTTACAGCTGTGAACTTTGAGGTGCAGTAGCCATAATGCACTGTTAGGGTGTACCAACTCATTTTCTGTCAGGTGCAGTTCTGCATGAGTCAGTGTTGAATTTTGTGGATGCCTATCTTAGGAATTATTTCCTACTCACATTGGATTGAATATGAACTTCACTGATCACTATCAATATTTGATGTTTCTTTCTGTGGAACAAACATGTCAATGTGTGAAATAACATTTTAATTTGAGATGAAAATAGTTTACAGGCACACCTTGTTCAACAATTCAAAAACTTTTCATGACTGGAGAAATTTAGTCGACAATGAAACTTTTTGAGTCATGGAAAGTTTTCATCTTGCTTGGTATTAACTTTTTCGCACCGCGTCACATGCGGCCATGTGACATGCTGTCTTCCCCTCTGTCCGCGGCACATCCCGAGCTGTGCCACTCGCTAGTCTGCGTTGTACGGGGCACATCGCGCGCTGTGACACGTACTGTAAAAATTCCCCTTCCACACCTCTGCGGTCTAAGAGAGGCAACTCTTGCTATAATTTTTCAGTGGTTATCGACGAGTAAATTTGCTGTTACTGGCCTTTATAGAAAAGGTCTGTTATTTTTTCTGGAACTTTTCCTTGACCCACTTGCAGAATGGAATGCGACCGAGTTTGCAGGAAAACAAAATGGCGGCACCAAGAAAAAAAAAACCATGTGCGCGCGTCTCACTACAATTTAAGAGGTTCTAGCTGAGGGATCGGACGAAGAGGGGGATTTACCTGTAGAAAGTGAAGATGAAGGAGCGGATGATGCTGATAATAAGGAATGACGTGCTGGATATAGGACCAAATCAAGTCGCACTATTCGACTTTGAAACATGGGCCAGCGCTGCTAGATCTAAACAGTGCCGAGTGAACTCGTGAAAAGTGTGGTGTTTTTTTCGAGGATTTTCTTCATCTAACTATAAAATGTTACCTGGTATACAGTTCTGAATTTTTGCAAACCATTTCCAAGGTAAGGACACAATTTACATTGTTGGAAAGACGATCACTTCTGTTCTGTAATAACACAGCTGCATGAAAACAATGTCTGTTTGTGTTTACTTTTCACGTGTTGTTTAGCATGTTCTGGTGTCTCTCTTGTGAAATCAGCACACAGGCGAATATTTTTCTCTGAAAGTGCTCATGTTGAACTTTCCATCCATACCAAACACTAGGGCATAAAACACTGCCAAAGCGGTGAACAAAAAATCCGAAAACTGCTAAAAATGCTACGTACGCAACGGATGTGCAGTGAGACTGAGCGCGAGTGCGCTGGGAACAGCCGAGGCTCGAGGCGCGCGTAGCGAAAAAGTTAAGACTTGATTCATCTTACTTTCAAGCCTGTCATAACTTGCTATGGTCCTGCATTTAACAGATCATGTCAACATTAATGGAAAACACAAACATATCAGATCATGTTTAACATGTACGCTTAAAGAAATTATGTACTTTCAAGTGGAACTGTGTTCCTATTATGGAGGGTTAAAACTGAGCTGTATTTATCTGTTTCGATACACATGCCCTTGCTTGAGTGGTCCAGATGCCTTTAACTCGCCAAAACAATTCTCAGACATAACCAGACAGTGAATACACAGTAATACTGGAAATTTGTAAAACACTGTGAAAAACACTGTAACTTGAAGGTAAACATTCTTGCCCCCAGACTTCTGGGCTTCAAGACTTTACTACTTTGGGCAGTGTCTGTACCGTAATGGCATGGCTGAAATAATTGACATTTCTGGCAGTCTAATGTTCATTTCCCTCAAGGTTGATGGATATGACATTTCATCCTTCGTAACCTGCTGCTGCATATTTCTGTTTTTGTCAAACCATTTACTCAGAGAATGTTTCTCAACATGACAGTGCTGTCGCCTTGAAACGGTGGTTACAAATTTGACCCCAAACATAAGCCATAGCATTTTAGACTAGTTATTTCAGTATTTTTTCTCAGTACTTGTGTATAGTTTTTCCTGTACAGTGAGTGAAAAAGGTACAGACGTAACTGAAAAAAGATACAAAACGTGCGAGTCTGTGCCCACTGATTGTTTCAGATGCACACCTTTTGTTGACACATAATTGAAATTTCACATTTATTTTGTTAGTTTTTTGTCCTTCCTACTTTAAAACCTCCCAACACACCAAAACCTACCCCAGTATCCACCCCGTCAGAAAGAAAGAAAGATTTTGTGTGTTATACATGTACATTGAAGGATATGCATATAATTGAAACTGCATGATGCATAATTTTTTAGGCCAAACCAGGATGCTGCAGAGGGTGAAGTAGTGCCTTAATATCAATTAAACTGAAATCAATTTTTTATGAACAGTGGTGTTTGTGAAGGTCATCAAGCATCACGTTTGCCTGCAACATTCAACTTACTGTGCCTGTGGTGTTCATAATAGCATAGAGTAGCTGTAGTTGAAATATTGAATGCTTGAAAATTCTAAACTGTTCACTAAATAGTAAAAATACACCTATTACCAGCAAACAACACCTTTTATTGAACAGTGTTGAAAGGTAAAATGTGCCAGAGATCAACTAAATCACATTTTTAGATGGACCCATCTGCCACAAATGAACCTGTACCCTTAAGAGGGTGGGTGGGTCGGTTTTTTGGTGTATAATGGCCTTTTCCACCACTTTAAATTGTTTATTTACATGATTGTTTACTGCCAAAATCACATTTGGTCAGCACTCCCCCAAAACCCTGAAATTACATGTATGCATGAGCATATTTAAACCAGCAAAGTAAGGCACGCAAGATTTTGGGCAACTTGTGGGGAAAGTTAAGAAGACGACCCTTCATGCAGCTGTCTTTCTTTATAGTGTTAAAAACAATTGCCAGATCTGCTCAAGTGAATAAATAGAGCTTACATGATTAGTTTGAGTGGTGTATGGTGAAAGACTAACCCCTCGATGGTTCGATTGTTTGTGTAGCTACCTTGCCGCAGAGATTTTTCTGTGTGATCATTTTTTTTTTTAACGTGATTCAAGGAAAAAAAAATTTCACCCCCAAAAGTGAGCAAAATAACTGTGCACCGGCCATGATGTATGAGTTCCAAATGTTTGAAATGACGCACTTTCTGATTGATAATGTAACTAGAGTGTGTTTCTGTGAACTTGTAAAACACTGAGTGGGTTATGGAAAGTCATAACTCACACTTTTGCTCTCTGTTTCATTACTATTTTCGGACGTAAAGCGCTCATAGTTAACCCACTGAAAGTTTGCATTGGCGAGTGGTGTAAAGTGTTTCACACCACTCGCCAGTGCAAATTGTCAGTGAGTTAAATTCGAGTGCTTACGTCCGAAAACAGTAAGGAAACAGATAGGCTAGGAAAAATGCGGAACAACATAGAACAAATTTGATCCTAACTTTATTACAGATTTTAGTTGAGCACAGGCCTCTAAAGCTGTGGTGGTCTCCGTGAATTTTTTGGCTCCCTTGTGTAACAATGGGAGTCTACCCTCCGTCATCTGTGTGTGTGTGTATGTGTGTGTGTGTCTGTGTGTCCGCAGAACCTTAACATTGGAATTTTCTCAGAATCTACAAACAGCAGAGGCACCAAACTTGGCATGCTGATAGACAGCTGAAGACCTATCAAAATATATAATTTTGCCTAACCTGTCTGTCTGATAATTTTACATTGGCATTTTCTTGGAATGTACAAACACCAGAGGTTTCAGACTTTTGCATGATGATAGATATTGATAAGAACTTTACAAATATACATGTATTCAATGGCCATGTGTCAAGGTCAAGGCCATACAAGCTATTTTCCACATTTCCGCAGTAAACCTTAACATTGACATTTTCTCAGAATCTACAAACAGCAGAGGCACCAAACTTGGCCTGCCGATAAACATCCGTAAGACCTTTCAAAATATATCATTTTGAATGACCTTGACTCAAGGTCAAGGTCACTAAACCTGTCTGATAATTTTACATTGGCACTTTCTTGGAATCTACAAAAACCAGAGGTTTTGAATGACCTTGACTCAAGGTCGAGGTCACTAAAGCTGTCTATCTGAAAATTTTACATCGGTATTTTCTTGGAATCTACAAACACCAGAGGTTTTAAACTTTGCATGATAATAGACATTGATAAGAACTTTACAGATATACATGTATTCAATGGCTTTGTGTCAAGGTCAAGGCCGTATAAGCTATTTTGGTGAAAACTTAACATTGGCATTTTCTCAGAAGAAACAAATGGCAGAGGTGACAAACCTGGCGTGCTAATAGACATTGTGCATACATACCAGTTTAAATGACCTTGACTCAAGGTCAAGGTCATTCAAGCTGTCTGTCGTGAATTTCAATATTACTTTTTTTGGAGAAACTACAAATACTAGAGCCGTTCAACTTGGCATAATGATAGACATTAATGAGATCTTATTTGAATGACCTTGACCCAAGGTCAAGTCCATACAGTTTTGGGGAAAACTGTAATAGTGCCAGGAACTAAGAACACCAGAGACACCTTACTTGGCTTGATGATAGATATTGATAAGATTTTTACAAACATACTCTGTTGAATGACCTTGACCCTTGTCACAAGGGAGCCATTGAGGCTTTTGCCTCTCTAGTTCTCCGTCTGTGTCAAAGGTATTTAAAATCACCAGCTTCAAGCAGTGAAGAGTTCATGGAATTTGATGTTGGATGCACATTTTCCTTCCTCTGGGATAACTCTTTTCCAATACATGTATGTGAACAGTGACAAGTTACTAGCAGCAAAATATGAACGTACCCGGACGATTGGTAGTTACACAAACAATCGAACCATCTAGGGGTTAGTCTTAAACCGCCATAAACCACTCGAACTAATCCGTGTCATAGCAAGTGTAAAAGCTTTTAAAAACATCACCAACAAGGAGGAATGGCCCCATCCCATAAAGTTGTTTCTCCAGATTTCATGCTATTTTGTCTGTTTTGTTGTTATTGTTGCCGGAGGTGTCCTTCCTTCTTTCTTTCTCTCTTCAGGTCTGTAAGACCTACCAAAGAAACCAAAGCTATAGCAGATCCAGAATCTTCGGAAAGAAAGAGAGATGTCAATTCTGCGAAGTAAACCATTTGATGTCAGCCTCACGAAGGTCGTCTGACAGATTATGCTTGTTCATATCTTGTGATTTCCATGTTGGTGTTGTGACTTCCCCAACTGAATTTTTACATAAAATCTGGAAGATTGAGCCCTCCGTGGATTCCACCCATTACCAGGGAGGAACACCATTGGAGCCGGCAAGGAGTTGTAGCAGACAAAAAAGAAAAAAGAAAAAATCTGGAAGATCTAGAGGGATGGTAAAACGTCAGAGGCAGTGACGATATTTACAGATTTTGTCTGTGAACTAAGCGTTTGACGTCGGTCTCATGCATGAAATCTGACAGAGGATGCTTGTTCATGTCTTGTAAATTTCCTGTTGATGTTGTGACTTCCCCGAGTGAAATAATTTTCACATAAAATCTGCAATATCTAGAGGGCTGGTAAAACGTGGACCTGAAGAACTCAGATTGTACTTACGAAAGAAATCTCACAAGATTGGAACTCTTAGGACCGGTGCTTCTCGCGGAAACTTGAAAAAAAAAAAAGTTTAGCAAAAATCTCTGTTATTCTCAATATGAAAGCTGTAACAGCTCAGTACGTCCTGCAATATGTGCAGTTGTCACACATGATAAAAATGCCTGGATGATAGTAATTTGAAGGAGTCGTTTCATAGATATTTTGCCTTATGTGCAAACCACCCTTACCCCAGATATATTTTATTTGCACAAAATCCGTCAGAGCTACAGAGCTGTGCTAAGAATCCAATCAGTAAAATTGAATGGACTTCCAAATTCTAGAAAATGAAAGCATTTGAACAACTCTTTCTTCCGAAAACATAACATGACTGATTTCTTTAAATGGGTGATAACTCTGCTAAAAATGTGGCAGATGGAAAAATCGTGAAACTTACCTCTGGAGAATATGACTGCCCATTTCATCTCAAAGTGAAAAGCCCTCCAACGAGGTGGTTTAGGAGATAGCCATCATTACACCCGTCCACACACGCACGCACACACACACACACACACGTCGCACAACTCCCGCCAAAAAGAACGCAGCAGCATCGTGTGCACGTAAGGTATGTATGATGCAGATTTCGTTTTGTCACTGTCTGCATGAAAGTATGCATTGTCTGGAGAAAAACCCACAAAACAAAACAAAACCTGGCAACAATAACAAAACATTTTGAGATTCAACTTTATGGAACAAGGCCATTCCTCCTTGTTTTCCCCGTAGGTCGATTTGTATGGATTTTTCTTTTCCCCCCAATACGCAAATCAGCTCTACACTACAAATGGGTTTACTCAATACTGGCTAAAAGCTGAGAACAGGGAAATCTGACTATTCTAACTTTACCTCAAAGAATTACACGCGAAGGTTTTGTTTGTACGGAGCCAAATGGAATATGAAACAGCAAGGTGCCTAAGGACTTTGGACCGCGGTGACGTATTTGATATGTCATCATTTCCTTTTCATAGTTATATTTTGGTCAGTGGTGTCATTAGATTTGTTCAACTATTATCTTCTGTCGGTGGGTCTAGTTCCTCTCAATGCCAGTCTGCTGTGCCGCTTTGTGTAAAATGCGAACACACGGTTGAAAAATTGTTCAGATAGCAGGACGAGTGGAATCTTTCAGTTTATGTTTTAAGTTTATTATTAAGAATTACATCGTGTTACATGCATAAACATAATCTATTTTGATTGCTGCATTTAGTCGGCTTTGTGTTACGGTGTTCATGAGGCACAAAGGCTAGAAGAAAAGTTGACATCAGTTTAACTCCCTGACCCTGAAAGAGCACAGTAGCGCTCCTCCCTCAATCACTTGACACAGGATGGCAGAGTGGGATCAGGCTCTCGTGACGTCTAAATTTTTTTTGCTAGAGCATTCGCTCCGCTCCATGTGATGAAGAGTGAGCGTGATCATGCTCTTTCAGAGTAAGAGGCGTTCTCATGATTTCTGTTCTGTTGTTCTCTGGTGAAACGTGAGCAGTTTGTTTCTTGAGTTGTCCTAAACTGTATGAATTTTATACAAAATTCATCATGAAGTAATGGAAACCCACAATAAAGGTAGGCAATGGTTTTTATTTGTTGTCCAATATTTCACCAATTGTACATGAAATGTTGAAGCGTGTGCGTGCATGACCTACTTTTTTGTGATTCACAATGGTACATCCACAGGGAATGGAAAGGGTCAAACCCCTCCATCCTTAGTGAGTTAAAAAGGTCTTTGGAAAGGTCTTGTTGCCAAGCACACATATCATTGTGCCAAATTTAATCAAATGTTGTAGCAGGGAAAATGTCGGTGTTAGTTTGTGACAAATGACATACATGTACAACAGAAAACAGAAGACTATACACTACCAACCCAAAGTTCACCAGTATGACAGATCACCCCAAAAGTCGACTCAGATTAATTCATTTATTGGTATTTAACAGCATTTATTGTGTTTATGATATTTGTTGACAGTTTATAACATGTTGTAGTGATGAGGGTAGTACTGAAGTCCTGTCACAAGTATTGCTAGCTTACGTGGCACAGTCTAAACTGGAAGTGGTAAGTGGCTACAGTTTGTACAAGTAGAGAGAGGATGCATTTAGTGTTGCAGAGTGCAGACCTTAAGTGGTCAGCGGCTGCAGCTGACATACGTACCAAGATGATGCACTTGTGAAGTGAAGTTTGAGTGGGGTAATGCCTAATGGGGATTCATTTTAGAGTGCTGTTAGAGACAGTTCCACTCTTTTGTTTAAAGGTTTTGCAGACACAAGGATGACTGATGAATGGTGTGTGCTGAATTTTCTTTTGGACAGGATGTTTGCAGGGGGAGGTCTACCCCGGTACCCCAGATTTTCCTACTTGTACAGATACAGTACTTTGTAAATGTGAAAACAACTGAACCAGAATGTGCAGGCCTTAACCCTCTCATCACTGCCTTCTCCCCTGAGATTAGTCACTTTTTGTGCCAATGGTGCAACTTAATGTTAGTGGATACAAGCTGCATTGTGAGTATCTGGGGTTTATTTAGTGGAAGGTTGCATGGTGGAAAGATGTATCACGTATTTCAGTAGTCACCTTTACTGGTGTCCATGTAACAGAGCTGTGACAGAACTTTAGGTTCATCCCTCTTATTTGCAATCTATTTTCACTGCACTGCAAAGTGCCATGGTTGTCCTGTAAGGTAATTATGCTTCGCAAGTTTTGTAGAACTGCTCCAGAAACTGTATCCGCCGAAGTGCATCACTCACGATGCACAAGTCACCTCGCAGCTCACTTACAACTGTAGCAATGCGACGTGTGCTGTCAAGCACATCCACACTATTTGTGTAGGGATTGTAGCGGACAGCAAAAGGGCGCTTGATGGTCCCTGCAAACTGCCTGTAATATTAGAAATTGTAACAGAAGGTGCTATGTGCATTGATTTAAAATCAAATTTACGTTTTCTTTTGACATGGGACAATGTCATAGTTATCATAGTTTAATGCGTCATATTTGTTTTATTTCAGTCAGCTATCATGCTTGTTTCAGATTTTACTGCATTCAGACAAATTAATAACCTCAGAGAGACCCCTGATTTCCCCCTTAAGCCATGGGAAATGGTCATGCATATGCATACCTCATCTTCTCCTTGGCATCCTCAAAGGAATCTGTGTAAAAATACACATCCTGGAAGGTTGTTATGAGGCATTCTTGTTTGCAGGTCAGCAGGGGCTCGAATGGTCTCTTCTCAGACTTGTCAGACAGTGCATGCTGAAAGCAATTGCAAAAAGACAAAATAATATCAATACAGGTTTTGTTTTTTGTTCTCTTGGCATTCTCTTGGACATACAAGGTAAACCCTGCCTGAAGGATGGACTGACAGGGGCACCTGTCCCACACTTCCATTTCGAGACAAGGACTGTGTGGGAGATGTAGCAAGAGATAACTGGTCTTGCGTATTTTAATGTGACCCTGATGAAATGGTACATGGGCTGCTAGTAATATAATTAGGAAGCAATAGTCATGAAAACACAACTGTAACAAACTTTGTGGAGCACTTTTGAGAGGAAGATCCTGACATGCTGATGTTTATAATTGCATCTACCTTCAGTTCACCCACTGAAGAGAGGAGACCAGCCCCATATGCACGGAGCTGATTTTCCTGTTCACACAGGCCAAATTCAACAGAGAAGAAGTAGCACTGAAAGAAGACAAGAAAAAAACCCAACTTTTCAGATGTGTCAAGCCCTGTCATGGCAAAACTGCTTTGTTTGATTCGAGATGTTCCGACTTTGCACACCGACACACCTAACAGTCGGCAATTAATGGGACTTGTGCAGTTATGTTGGATATAAAACACACTAAAGACAACAAAATTTCAGTTGAGCTATTGATCTTTGTATGGTTATCGATAACGTATTTCAGTGAGGTTTGCTAAATTGTTGGCCATGATTGGTTGACGTCTCCAGAACTGTTGACCATAACATGTTCATTCACTTTCAGCTAAGCGGCAGCAGCTACAACACCACCAGATGAATACAGGTCGTGTGCTATAGATCATCATCAGATTGTCAGTTATGCACCTGCTTACAAGGCTCTTTTTCTCCTTAATGGATGCAGAGATAACAGCAGCTACTTGAAAATAGTAACAATCATAGTAATACAGTCTCACACAAAATAAGTTTGACAAATTTTTTTTTTTTTTTTTACTGTTTGCAAGAAAATAGTCACAAATTCACAATTTTTTTTGCCGTGCAATGAAGTCATAATAGGCTAAAGAAGGGTATGGCAAGTGAAGCTTCCCTATTTTACACCCAACCATTCTTTGATAGTCTGGAGCATGTGTGCGCACTGGAAACAGGGACAGTGGACAAATCAGTGTTGCTGCCCTGCTGTTGCCATCTTCATCTTTCAGCAATGCTAAACAGATGAAGACCTCTCATCCACATTGAACGAGCCATCTAGAGCAGCATCTTGTCCAGATGTTACTCAGGGGGCTTGTCTAACCCATCGACATGGGATTCTTTGCTTTTTCATTCAGTTTTAACTTTGTTTTGCCTCTCTGGATAATACATGTATTTCCAAATTTTTGGCTTTCTACAAAAAAGGACATAAATATAGGAACATGCAAACAAACGCATACACTCCAACACATTGTTTCAGAGAACTGTACGCGAAAGACATACTGTAGCCAGTTTGGCGACATCATCATCAGAGGCCCCCAGTGATGAAAGTCCAATTTCTTGAGAAAACTGAGCAAAGCTAGCGTCTGCCAGGAGAGGTACATGGCCCATCAGCTCATGACAGCAATCGCTGGGAACAGAACAAGACCAAAGTCGCATTTTAGGTATCTCCGCCGAGCCCAATTTTATTTCTTCTTGCAAGACACCCCCCCCCCCCCAACCTGTACAAAAAAACAACAAAACAACAAAAACACACCAAAAAACAAAACAAAACTTAAGGAACCTTTCAGTGGCAGGCAGGGTGAGAAATTACTTATCTATATCTATACATGGTATTGAAACGATTTACTCCAATAATTCTGCAGGGCTGCTGGATGTGTAGTTCAAGTTTTACACGACCAGCATGAGCCAAGAAAAAGAGAAAAGAAGCATTTAGAGCAATGAATTACACCACAATGTAACATGACAGGCTGTAGGATCCACATTTTTCAAGGACATTTAAAAAAAAAAATTTCTTACTAGAGCAATACTAACAATAATAATGCAGGTATTTAAGGGATGATGATGTGGTAACAACTATTGGTCGAGGGCAGTAAAGAGGTGGGTTTTCAGATTCTGCTTGATAGACTGTAGTGAGCACAGCACGGAACCAAGTTGGAATAACAAACGAGCCAGCTGGACTGTCTTTTTTTAAATTTTTTAACTGGACTGTCTTCGGAGAAAGGGCTGATGACCTTTGCAAGGACTCAGCACATCCAATGACCTCAACAAGAATGTTCAGCACTTCACTGAAGCAGTATTACAAGCAGCAAAGCGATAAAGGGTCAAACGGAGACACTACAGGCCATACCGGAGTGACACTGAAACAGCTTCTTGCAAAACTGGACTCAGCTAGAGAAACCATGGTGCAGAATCCTACACCAGAGAACATCCAAAAGCATAGTAGCACCAAGGAAACCTTCAACCAGCGAAAGAAGACAGAGATCCAGAAGAGCTGGAATGAGAAGACCAACAATCTAAACACGGAGAAGGACACCAGCAAGCTATGGAATCTGACATGAGCCCTGAATGAGAATACAGCAGAACTGTCATTGAGGAAGACGGCGAACACCACACTGGCAAGAAAGCGGCAAATGTCCTGGCAGACTTCTACGAAGAGGAAAGCACAACAACACTCTCCAACGCCCAACTGCAAGAAGTCCGGAAGGAAATCGGGGAAAAGTGGAAACACCAGAATCCAGCCACTTTCATGTGTGCCACAAGGAGGAGTTATTTTCCCAACACTCTTCACCATTTTCTTTGATGAAATTGCTGAGAGACCAAGCAACCATGTTTCAGAGCCCTTCATGCTGACGACTTCGCTGCCTGAAACGCTGCAGATCATCTTAACTACTGCATGCCACAGCATACAGGAAGCACTTGACCACGTCGGAAGATGGGTATCTGACTGAGGCGAAGAAATCAGCGCCATCAAGACAGTCACCACAGTCTTCTCACTGTCGCCAGAGACCATCAAGCTGAATATGAACGGAGGGGAGCTGGAACAGGAAGACACCCCAACATACCTGGGTGTGAAGTTGGACAAGCGGCTTACCTGGAAGCCACATCTCAAGGACATCGAAAAGAAAGCAACCTGAAAGCTCTCCATCATGAAGAAGCTGGCTGGAACATCATAGGGTGCAAATAGCAACATCTTGCATAAAGTGTACGTTGGCACCGTCAGACCAACTCTGGAGTACGGCAGCACAGTCGCCTGAGCAAAGTGCAGAACGCAGGACTACAGCTGATCACTGGTGGGATGAAGACAACCCCCATCCAAGCTATGGAGAAGCACACCAGTCTACGCCCCCTTGAAGACAGATGCGAGGAGGAGGTCTGCAATATCAACTAAAACATATAAGCATTATCCGCCATATCTGGGTACTCACAGAGGCAAGATGAGCAAAAAATCCAACCATGACATTTCATCATCCAGGCGATAGTAACAGGTTGCCCAGACGCAAACAGTTGGGAACCCATATGGTTACAGTTCAAGTGGTTTAAAAGTGGGTGACGTCCACAAAAATCATTGAGTCTTAAAATGGCTCCCAGCAAAGACTTGGAAATAGATCAATCATTAAAGTATTCTACTATGGAAGCAAGGTGATCAATAACCATCGGCCGTCTCGAAGTATTGCTGAAGCTGGAAAGAAACACTAGCGGTTCCCAGAACGAAAATCTCTTTTAACCCGTGCAAAGAGCTTATACTAAATCTCATCTGCCATCATCCGGGAGAAAGGACCTAACGCCTTTTCAGAGACGTACAAGAGGACCCATGATGCATATTCCAGAGACGTTCAGGGGGACGTATTCCAGAGACATGGGGGGGGGGGGGGGGCATGGCGCTTATTCTAGAGATGGGGGGGGGGGGGGGTCCTCGACGCTTATTCCAGAGACACACATGGGGACCCATGGCGCTTATTCCAGGGACGTACAGGGGGGGGGGGGGGGGGACCTATGGCGCTTATTCCAGAGATGTAGGGGGACCCTTGGCGCTTATTCCAGAGATGTAGGGGGGACCCCCGGCGCTTACTCCAGAGACACACATGGGGATCCATGGTGCTTATTCCAGAGACGTACAGGGGTACCCATGGCGCTTACTCCAGACATGCACAGGGGGACCTCTGGCGCTTCTCCCAGAGACGTACAGGGGGACCCCAGCAGCTTATTCCAGAGACGTGCAGGGGAACCCATGGCGCTTCCCCCAGAGACGTACAAGGGGACCCCAGCAGCTTATTTCAGAGACGTGCAGGGGAACCCATGGCGCTTATCCCAGAGACGTACAGGGAGGCTTGTTCCAGAGACGTACAGGGGGACCCATGGCGCTGCGTTTATTCCTGAGACTATGGTAATGTCTTTGGTAATGTCTTTGCTATGGGGGACCCACGGCGCTTATTCCAAAGACATACGGGGGGGGGGGGGGGGGGGGGGGACCCACGGCGCTTCTTCCAAAGACGTACGGGGGACCCACGGCGCTTATTCCAGAGATGTACGAAGGGGCCCACGGCGCTTATTCCACAAACGCACGGGCGTACCCACGGCGCTTACCCGCGGCGCCTATTCCAGAGATGTGCGGGGAGGGACCCACGGCACTTATTCCAGATGACCGTAGAACTATAAAAACTAGAGAGGCAAAAGCCTCCACGGCTCCCTTGTGACAGGGGTCAAGGTCATTCAAAAGAGTATGTTTGTAAAATTCTATCACTATCTATCATCAAGCCAAGTAAGGTGTCTCTGGTGTTCTTAGTTCCTGGCAATATTTCACTTTTTCCACAAAACTGACTATATGGCCTTGACCTTGGGTCAAAGTCATTCAAATAAGATATCAATGTCTATCATTACACCAAGTTGGATGCCTCTAGTATTTGTAGTTTCTCCAAAAACAGTAGTATTGAAATTCACAACAGACAGCTTTTATGACCTTGACCTTGAGTCATGGTCATTTAAAGTGGTATGGATATATTGGTCTTATCAATGTCTATTAGCATGCCAAGTTTGGCGCTTCTGCTGTTTGTTGTTTCTGAGAAAATGCCAATGTTACGGTTTCACAGAAATAGCTTGTACGGCCTTGACCTTTACACAAGGCTATTGAATACATGTATATCTGTAAAGTTCTTATCAATGTCTATCACCATGTAAAGTTTAAAACCTCTGGTTTATGTAGATTCCAAGAAAATGCCAATGCAAAATTTTAAAACAGACAGCTTTAGTGACCTTGACCTTTAGTCAAGGTCATTCAATATGATATATTTTTAAAGGTCTTACGGCTGTCTATAGGCATGCCAAATTTGGTGCCTCTGCTTTTTGTAGATTCTGAGAAAATGCCCATGTTAAGGTTTACTGTGGAAATGCGAAAAATAGCTTGTATAGCCTTGACCTTGGCACAAGGCCATTGAATACATGTACATCTGTAAAGTTCTTATCAATGTCTATCATCATGCAAAGTTTAAAACCTCCCGTTTTTGTAGATTCCAAGAAAATGCCAATGCAAAATTGTCAAACAAACAGCTTTAGTGACCTTGACCTTGAGTCAAGGTCATTCGAAATGATATATTTTGAAAGGTCTTATGGTTGTCTATCAGCATGCCAAGTTTGGTGCCTGTGCTGTTTGTAGATTCTGAGAAAATGCCAATGTTAAGGTTTTCTATGGAAATGTGGAAAATAGCTTGTCTGGCCTTGACCTTCACACAAGGCCATTAAATACATGTATATCTGTAAAGTTCTTATCAATGTCTATCATCATGCAAAGTTGAAAACCTCTGGTATTTGTAGACTCCAAGAAAATGCCAATGTAAAATTTTCAGACAGCTTTAGTGACCTTGACCTTGAGTCAAGGTCATTCAAAATGATATATTTTGAAAGGTCTTATGGCTGTCCATCGGCATGCCAAGTTTGGTGACTCTGCTGTTTGTAGATTCTTAGAAAATGCCAATGTTAAGGTTTACTGCGGACACACAGACAGACAGACAGACAGACACACACAGACAGACGACGGAGGGTTATAACATAGACTCCCATTGTTACACAAGGGAGCCAAAAATTGACATAGAATGAATCGCTTACGGTTCCGGCGTGTAGAAAGGATCCGAACCGTGACGAATGTACTGTGTACAATGGAACACTCTGAATGCAAGCCCCGCTAGGAAATCGCGCGAAGACAGGTACCCGGCGACTGGTCGGAGCTGAAACCCCGTTCGGGCTGAAAAACAAAATTTAAAAAGATACAAAAGGGACACCGTAACACCATATTTCGGCCGTATTACATTTACAGGCCTTCTTCGGGATCGGTGCTCTGGTAAGACTGTGCACTGACAGAATAGTTGTGTTGAAAAAAGGAGCGTTTGGTTTGGTTTACACACTCGCAACAACAAACTCACAAACTAAATGAACTTATCAAAGTCGTCAAAATCAATTATGTATTAAAGATCAACTAAACAAGGAGTCAGTGAAATAAGCGGTGTAAAAACAGCCCACTTTCTCTCGTTAGGCCGTTCTTCTCTTGTTCAGGTCCCACCACCGAAGGAGCCGTCAGAGGCTGTTTTCGTCCATTACAGCCGCTGAAAAAGTGCCTTGGATAAGCAGGTAATCACCTACGTCCCTTGCAGAGTTTTCATTGGCTTAAGTCAAGTTCGCATAGCAACGTGATTCTGCCGGGAATCTGCAGCAGCACTGGGTTTCTTATCAGTCAGTTGATAGATCAGTGTTAGATCTGCATGCGTTGCGTAACACCCTTCTGCCAGGTGAACTCAGACGAAACATATTTTCACCAATTGCGCATGTTTCTCATGCCAGCCTCACGAGGGGACAGTTCGTGTCAACAACAAGAGCCATACCCTCAGACTATCGGACGAGTTATTCCACACCCATATCATACCCCCCCTCCCCCCAACTCTCTCTCTCTCTCTCTCTCTCTCACCTTTCAGGAATTTTGATATATCCTCAAGTTGTGGAACGTTGTCCTCCCTGGAAAGAAGGAAAAATTTATTTGTATTTTATCTCGAATATCCTGATGATGACATGTACACAATAGCCACAATATCAATATATAAACAAAGAGTCCGCCGAGCGTTTTGAGAGAATTAAACCGTGGGCAGTTCAGGACTCCGATATTCAAGACATTCTCGAGCTTGTATTTGATCGTGAAAACTGGACTTTCGAAGTATGAGATAAGATTCATCACAGACTGCGGAGAGTGCTTCCAGCGTTAAAAGTTGGAAAATTATATTTTTATATTGTCTGCCTATTCAAGTTTAGGGAGGTGTGTTTGGTTTCTGAAATCAAGTTCTAACAACCGATATGCTGTAACCAAATAAAAAGGTTTTTATGCGCCATTAACTTAAAACATTTAGTAGAACGCACTGTCCTCTAAAAGTCTTCATTGCTATACAGGTAGGAACTGAACAATGTGCTCGTTACTCGACCCGGCGTGTAGGGCAATCAAACATCTTCCCAGAACTTTTCTGATGAGTTTGATTTTTTTTTCAACAACACCAAATACAATATTTGCAACCTCATGACCCCCCCCCCCCACACACACACACACACACGCTTGCCCAGGCCCAAACCTAGATCAGGGTGGGTAAACACCCTTGGTTTGTGATGCGCTGTGCGGTGGTGATACGTAGTGGAGGACAAACTAGCTTGCAATTTAGGCTTGTATCTGACAAAGTATAAGTTTCTGCGGCATATTTTACACTCTAAGAGATCGGCGCACCTAAATGGAGCAGGTAAAGACCGAACAAGATGGTCACCAGCCCAACATGTTGTTTCCATTCAGTGACCTGCTGTCGTCACAGTCGTGGTTGTTGTGTCATGTATGCAGCCCGCGCAGCACACGTACGCAAGCTCTCTGACATCAAGCATGCTGACATAAAGAAAGTACTGGAAACCCTTTCCGTGCCTTTCCAAATTTTCGAGTCAACTGACGATAACGGCTGCAGTGAATTTGTCTAATTTCTTTGTATATTTTTTTATGGCACCCCAGACACATTATATAGTAGGAGCGATTTTGAGATCTAAAATGGGTTCTCCAGCACTTTCCTGAGGTACGGTTTACGTCAAAAGTATAACAGAGACTACCTCCAAAATACACTCTGTTTATGCTATCTATTTCCATAAAATGGAGTGATTTAAATGAATATTACGCCTTTAAACGCCATAAAGCCAACTTTTCCGAAAAGGGCGATAACTCGCAAATCATGTGTGCAATCGTACCTGGATTGGGCCCTCTATTCAAAGATCTCGATTCATTAAGAAACCCCAAATTTGAACTCGATCGGCTGAGTATTTTCGGAGATACAGGCATCTGAACTGGGTTCACTGACTTGCGATGTAAACTGAGGTACGATTTACATGAAAACTATAAGAGCGACTACCTCCAATATGCGACTCTGTTCAGAATAAGTGTTCAAGCTATCTACCCCCCCCCCCCCCCCAAAAAAAAAAAAACAAAAAAAACAAAAAACGAAAAACAAAAAAACAACAACAAACAAACAAAAAAACAAAAAAACAACAACAACAACAACAAAAAAACCGGGTGATATAAATATTACGTGTGTAAACGCCAGACAACCAACTTTTCTCAAAAGGGCGATAACTCCCAAATCACTTAAGCAATCGCCAAACGCTCGTCCCGACGGCTAGCCGCGAAATAGTCTTTGTTGCTTGCGCGGCGTTAAGCCCTAAATAACTAACTAACTCGTCCCGACGGTGTATCGCCTTGTTGCGGTGGGATGGCTTGCGTGCTCCAATGACCCCCCAGAGCAATATGGGCGGGGGCTTCGGCCCCTGGCAGGTTCAACCAGGCTCACCAGGTCTGTGGGGTAGGGGCTAGACGAAACGATACCCCCTGGTCCTCCAGGTGTGCGATGGGTTAACTACCCTCATACAGAAAAAAAACCCCTTAGTTACGGAAACCATCAACAGCAAAACACACCAACTCAGTTTTTGGGAGATCTGGGGCTCTGCCCAGGAGACTTATGACACGCTGCAGCCAAACCCTTCAGGAAGCTGCAAATCCCACGACCCCTCCTCGCCCAGAGACACCCTTGATGAAGTCATCGAGGCTGTTATCACGCAGACCTGTCCTACTGGGAACATGAAACGTGAGGACACTTCGGGAGACCGGACGATGTGCACAAGCGGTGAGGGAGATGCACAGATACCACCTCACACTTCTGGCATGTGCGAAGTCCGTTGGAACGGTCACTGAGAGACCAAGCCACAGACAGGAGAGACGCTGCTCTACTCTGGCAAGAATGAAGAAGACCGTCATGAAGCAAGCAGCCAAGAGCCTGCTGGAATGGGAGCCTGTGTCGGACCGTATCATCACCGTGCGGTTCGAATCACACTTCCACAAGGTGTCTCTTGTCATGTGCTACGCCCCCACCAACACCGCGGAGGAGGAAGACAAGGACAACTTCTACGCCCAGCTCCAGTCGGTGGTGGACAAAACTCTAAGACGGGACATGCTCATCCTGATGGGGGACATGAACGCCAAGGTCGGATCTGACAACACTGACAGAGAGCGGAGATGGGAAGACATGGACTGGGGGAAATGAACGAGAATGGAGAGATGCTGGCCGACTTCTGCGCTACCAACAACCTTGTAATCAGAGGCACGCTTTTAATAATAATAATAATAATAATCGCATTAATAAGGCGCTTTATCCCAAATATTTTTGGCTCAAAGCGCCGCGAGCTAAACCCAACACGCACGCTCACGTGAATCACACGCATTCTCTCACACACAGGACATAAACGTATTACAATCACGTGGTGCGAAGGGTCAGCTCAGCTATTTAAATTTCGGAATTTAGATATGCATTTATTTTTCAAACTTGGTGGGCTGAACATTTCCAAAGCAGAGGGGGAGGAAGCCGGAGTACCCGGAGAGAACCCCCGACGATCGGCCCGAATGAACGGGCCCACACCAGAGTTGCCACAAAGCCACGGGGGTTCCCCTGAGCACCAGACGGAGAACCAGACTGACCAGGTCATGGTGAGACAACGCTACCGGGTGGGTGGATGGGTGTTTGGGAGTTTAACGTCCTTTTCCACCACATAAGCGTGATATCAAAGACGGGGCAACGATGAAAAAGCCAGCACAATATTTGGCCCCAGCCGGGGTTCGAACGACAACGCTACCGGAGCTCGGGAAACTGAAACAACAAGACACAAGGCAGGCGTTTTAGATCTCACTCCACAACCGCTTCCAAGTGCTTCAGACAGATGAGACAGAAACTGTGGAGCAGAGATGGACCACCTTCAAAGAAGCCATTGTGGGAGCCTGCGAAGATGTTTTGGGACGACCGCAGATCAGCATGAAGCCATGGATCAGCGACGAGACCTGGCAAAAAGTGGAGGAGAGAAGACTGGCCAAACAAGAACTGAACCAAGCAAAGACCCGCCAACAGGAACAGCAAGCAGCGGCCAGATACTCCGCTCTCGCAAAGGAAGTCAAGAAAGAGCTACGAGCAGACAAGCGAGCGTACATCAACACCATCGCTGACGAGACAGAAGATGCAGCCAGCAAGGGAGATCTCAAGACCTTGTACGCCACCACAGCGGGTGACGCAGCAATCCAGATAGACCCGTGAGGGACAAGGAAGGGAGGCTACTCACCACCATCGAGGACCAGCTAGCGAGGTGGAAGGAACACTTCCAGGAGGTCCTGAATCGGCCGCTACCAGATGAACGACCTCAACTGGAACCTGGTGACCTGCTTGACATCAACATCGGAGCGATCACCAAGGCAGAGATCCGCAAAGCCCTCAGCAGCTTGAAGAATGGAAAAGCTGCCGGCACCGACAACATCTCGGCAGAGGCCTTGAAGGAAGGGGGGAATGACATCATCGATCAGCTACACCACCTGCTCAACCTGATCTGGACGATAGAGGAGATGCCGACCGAGTGGATGAAGGGCCTGCTAGTGAAACTCCCCAAGCACGGCAACGTCTCCCAGTGTGGCAAATGGAGGGGCATCACCCTGTCGTCCATCCCCGGCAAAGTCCTCACCAGAGTCGTCCTGGATCGAATGAAAGATGTCCTCGACAAGACACTCAGAGATGAACAAGCCGGCTTCAGAAAAGAACGCTCCTGCACTGACCAGATTGCGACCCTCAGAGTCGTCGTGGAGCAGTCCATCGAGTGGCAGTCACCTCTCTACGTCTGCTTCATTGACTTTGAGAAGGCTTTTGACAGCGTGGATAGACAAGCAATCTTTAACATCCTTCTCCACTACGGATTACCACCAAAGTTCGTTGACATCATCAGACGACTCTACGAGGGGTTCTCCTGCCAGGTCATCCACGGTGGAAGACTCTCCGACGACTTTGAGATCTCCTCTGGCGTCAGACAGGGCTGCTTACTGTCTCCACTCCTCTTCTCCGTGGTGTTGGACTGAGTGACAAGGACGGCCTACGCAAGTTCCAAGAAAGGCGTCCAGTGGACCCTCATGACGAAGCTGGAAGACCTCGAGTTCGCCGATGACCTGGCCCTGCTATCCCACCCCTGCAGGACATGCAAGACAAAGTCACCGCCCAAGAAACCACAGCTCAGCGGGTTGGTCTCAAGATCAGCCAAGACAAGACCAAGCTACTGCGCACCAGCAACCAGCAAGAGGCCCCAGTCACCATCTCTGGGAAAGCAGTAGAGGATGTCAGCGAGTTTCTGTACCTGGGCAGCAAGATGAGCCAGACAGGAGGCACAGACGAAGACATCAAGGCAAGGGTGAAGAAAGCACGTCAAGCATTTGCCATCCTGTAACCCGTGTGGAGAGCGACCACCATCTCCACCAACACCAAGCTCAGAATCTTGAACTCCAACGTGAAATCTGTGCTACTCTACGGGTCAGAGACTTGGCGGGTCATCAACACCAGCACCGCAAAGATCCAGACCTTCATCAACGGATGTCTCCGGCAGATCCTCCACCTGAGATGGTTCGACAGACCTGTGGACAAGGGCGAATCAACAGCCAATGGACGTCCAGGTCAGGCGGCGAAAGTGGCAATGGGTCGGCCACACCCTGCGGAAGGAACCCTGCAACATCATCAGGCAGGCGCTCGAGTGGAACCCGCAGGGGTAGAGGAAGAGAGGGCACCCCAAGCAGACCTGGAGGAGAAGCTTGCACTGCGAGCTGCGAGACTCCGGCCTGACATGGGAGGAGGCCAAGACCTGCGCCAGGGACAGAGTGAGATGGAGGAGAGCTATTGAGGCCCTATGCTTCTCTAGGAGCCAAAAGGACTAAACTAAACGCTCGGTTCCTCTAATCACAAATTTTGATATAATTGGAGACCCCAAATTTGATTCCATTCGGTCGAGTATTTTCAGAGAAACAGGCCTCGACACTCTGCGCGCGCGCGCGCGCGCACACACACACACACACACACACACACACACACACACACACACACACATATCCACACGGACGGCACTCACTGAGGCGGAGAAGTGCGTTCGCTGCACCATACACGTCAGCATCGATGACGCACGTTTTCTTACGTCATTGTCAGAGTTACACTTGCAAAATCGTCTCTGCGGGAGATCAGCATAAACCGTTCTCAAGTTTTCCGATGGTAACACAAGTGGCAATCGGAAATTAACTTAAGGCATTTTAGTCTCTTTTGTGCAAAACGTGCATTTCAGGTTGGTGATACGCTGTGCAGAAAAGATCGTTGTAGCTTGGTGATACGCTGTGAAGCCTTTAACTAATTCGAACACAAGGTCCGACGACGGGTTGGAGGGTCACACAGGCTAATATGCAAACAGGCTGATGGACGCCTCGATTTTCCGTTCAATTCTTCGGCTTTATTCCCAAGCAGAAATACAGGTAGTACACTTTCCGGAGCACAATTGCGTAAGTTCTGTTTTCGCGGGGTTTTTCATGGGGCACACACATACTCACCTGTAGCCGCAGTGCTCCACAAGTAGAGGAATGTTTGCCAGATATTCACGGCAAGCATGAGTCGGGTACAACTTCATCAACTCGCTGAAAACAGTACCCCTGTAATATAAAAAACACAAGTGAATCAATAAATAAATTCCCTCCCTGCCATTGCTGGATTTATCAGTCTGGATCTATGTGTGTGTCGGGTGGCTGCAGTATCTGTGGGTCGATCAGAATAACGTGAAGCTTTAGCGAGGGGAGTGTCGTAAACACAGACGTATAGATCTAGTAGATCTATACGTCGATGGTCGTAAACAAGAATCATTCACTTTCACGATCGAGTTCATGACAAGTTAATACTTTGTGGCTGAAGGAGTTAAGTGTTGCAAACAAAGCTAACGCAATTTACTGAAGAAAACGTGCGACGGAATTGAGGCGGGTGAGGGTTAACCTGGGGCACTGAATGAAGTTTTCTTTGAAGAAGGTCTGTGAATGTCGGAACAGGAAAGATGGTGATTCATTCATTCATTGTGGTTGCCGTCTGCGGGTCTAGAATGAGAGAAAGAGAGAGAGAGACAGGGAAAGAGAGAGAGAGAGAGAGGGGGGGGGGTGCGGAAAATCGCAATGATAGAGTCACGGTGTATTCAGCATTCAGTGACAAATAATTGAGTACTGGGGCGAGCCCGAAGAGTCACATACTTGGTCTCTGTTGCACGCAGGCTACCTCACGGCTAAGGCTGATTTTTTGGGCTCGGCCCGGATCTGCATCGTCGCATTTTCCGGCTAGTTTGTGGAGAAGTGACAAATTGTCCATCGAAGATTATATTAGATTAGGATTGTTGTAGAGATCGCGAAAAGTCACTGCGTTTCGATGGAAATTTCTAGACCATCCCAGAATATGCTGGTGCAGTAACGTCAGTAGATTACGTAACCTTGGAAAGATTCCGAGCTTGCCAGTAAGTTGAGGAATGTTCTAGATCTGACCTGTTTAGTATATAAGCAGCCCTGCACAGCGCTCTGGGTTCTTCTTTCATCAGTTTGTTATACGCATCTTCTGTTAATAAAGTATTGGAGTTGTCCTGTTGTATCCCGTGTCTTCTCTGCGAGTGCACCGAGAGAGCGACATAGGAGAAAAATACAAGGATGTTAAAAGTGCGTGAATTGTTGAGACTTAACACAACCAATGAACAAATGTAAAAAACGCATTCTTTGATGCCGTGACAAAAATATTGATACGCAAATAGCTTGATAGCAAGATAGACCAAATTACCATGTTTGCACCTCCTTGTCGGTGTATTCAACCCTGGGTATGGGATCGCCGCTGCAAAACACACAATTTAATGTATTAAGGTGCATCAGATAATAGACATTGTAGCGAAAAATATTAGCCTACGTCTGTAACCAGTGAAGGACATGTGCCTAGCTTACAACTGGCTCACATTGAGAGAGACAGAGAGAGGAAGTGTGTGTGTGTGTGTGTGTGTGTGTGTGTGTGTGTGTGTGTGTGTGTGTGTGTGTGTGTGAGAGAGAGAGAGAGAGAATTACTCTCGATATGCCATAGCGATGTCTGCAAACACTTTCCGGCGTTCTCTGTAAACTTTGTCCTTGAAACCCTAAACACACACACACACACACACACACACACACACACACACACACACACACAGAGAGAAAGTCTTGAAATCATCGCGCTTGCAGAAAGAAATTAAAGCCACTAGTCCAGATTTCGAGGAGCTTCCAAAACGCTCTAGAATACAGTAGATTCATAGGACTATGACGACTTTATCTCAAAACGACTTGAACTCGACTCAAGTGTAGAAAAATATTGTAGCTTTGAATAAGGACATTAAAAGCCTTTTTTTCCTAGAAGCTTCTTAAAATCGCCCAGGTCATAGTAGCATCAGCAAATTCTTTTCAACGGCACTGTACCTACTGAACAGTCTGTTAGTAATGCTATGTAGCTAGTAACTTAACTACCACTGTGGTATCAAATTTCATCATGAGTGGATAGTCTAGACACTAAGATGGATTTTGTACACGTAGGAAGTAGTTGAACGTTAAAGCAAAACGTGATCTGTTCATATTCGACTTACGTGAATGCATTAGAGGCAGACAGAAGAAAAAAAAAAATGTGATGCTAGTTTACCGGATGATCGGCGTCCAGTTCTGTCCCGTACATGAGGACACGATGAGCGCTCTTGTCGAGGTCAGACACTTTCCGCGGGAACCAAGGCACGTTCTCCATGAAGGCTGGAAGTGGGGGAGGGGGGCAATGTACACGTTTTCATTCAGCCCGACAAACGAAGGTTTCACGAAAAGAAACAAAGTGTTTTTCTGGATACTGCGTAACATATTTAGGATGCAACATTTTTCACCACTCGCAAGTGCCGATTTTCAGTTAACTACGAGTGCTTTACTTCCGAAAATAGTAAGGAAACAGAAAGAGAGAGAGAGAAAGAGTAATGACTTTTCATAACCCACTCAGTGGTTTACGAGTTCACATAAACACAATCCAGTGACGTAACCAGTCAAAGACGTGCAGAGAGTGGGTCATTTCAAACATTTCGAACTCATACGTCACGGCCGGTGCATAGTTATTTTGTTCACTTTTTGGGGTTAAATTTTATTTTGCTCGGTCACGCAAAAAATAATCGCACACAAAAATCTCTTCGAAATATTTGCAAGTGCACTTTTGGATGCCAGGCCGTGAGCACATGCTTTGAATGATATTCTCCTTAACCTCAAGCATTGTTGCAATCGCATTTCGCTTAGAGGCTCGTATCCAAAATCTATGTATATTTATTGGGATACCCCAAGGCTTAGCAAACTCAGTTGAGAATTTTCGGAGATACAGGCCCGAACACACACACACACACACACACACACACACACACACACACACACACACACACGCGCGCGCGCGCGGACAGCACTCATCCCTGGCTGAGAGCGCGCTCTGGTGCACCAAACGCGTCAGCATCGATGACGTAAGTTTTCCTACGCCATTATCAGACTATCACACTAGCTTCATCGACTCTGCGGGAGATCCGCAGTGACGTGCGTTTGTACCACAGAAATTTGCCTATGAATGTGGAAAATTTATCCCGTCCCATGACGCTGTTTCCATTACTATGGAAACAACATAACAAGAACAACAAGATGGCCACCTGCCCAATATGTTGTTTCCATTTAATCACCTGCTGTCATCACGGTCGTTCTTTTGTAATGCCATGTATCCGGGATCACACACACACACACACACACACACACACACACACACACACACACACAGACTCGCGCGAGCGTTTGTGCATGTGCTCCATTGAGACCTCCATGGTGTTCTCTCACTCTATTATGCTGTTGAGTGAGAGTCAGTGACAAAAACAAAGCCCAGTGCATCGATGAAATTCCCGCTTTCCACGTCTGCAAATAGAGAACTTCGGAAAAAGTGGCGAGTGCGCGTGCGTCTTTTCTTCGATGTTTGTGAAGCGTGTGGCTTGTGGAGGAAATGTGCTTGGAGTACACATTTTCAAGTTCAACTGACGATTACGGATGCAGTGAATTTTTCTGATTTTTTTGTATATTTTTTATGACACCAGAGACACATTATCTATAAATGAGCGATTTTGAGATCTAAAATGGGTCCAGCATTGACATGAGGTACGGTTTACCTCAAAATTATAAGAGTGACCACCTCCAAAATTCACTGAGTTCAGAGTCCGTATTCATGCAATCTGTTTCAAAAATAAAAAAATATATAAAAATGAAGTGACAAACAAATATTACGCCTGTAAACGCCAGACAACCAACTTTTGTCAAGAGGGCGATAACTCACAAATCATCTGCGCAATCACATGTGGATCGGGTCCTCTATTCAAAGATCTTGATTCATTAGGACACCCCGTATTTTAAGTCGACGGTTGAGTATTTTCGGAGATACAGGCATCTAAACTGGGTTCACCTGCGATGTAAACTGAGGTACGGTTTACATCAAAACTGTAGGAGCGACTACCGCTAAAATGTGCCTCTGTTCAGAATAAGTATTCATGCCATCTACTTCCAAAAATGAAGTGATTTAAATAAATATTACGCCTGTAAACTCGAGACAACCAACTTTTCTCAAAAATGCGACAACTCCCACTTAAGCAGTCACCAACCGCTCGGTTGCTCTAATAAAAGATTTTGATATATTTAGAAACCCCAAATTTGAAGCCATTCGGATGAGTTTTTTCAGGCACACACCGCACACACATCCTCACATCCACACACACATACATACATCCACACAGTCGGCACTCACTGTGGCGGAGACGTGCGTTCCGGTGCACCATGCGTGTCAGTAAAAATGACGTAATTTTACCTACGTCACTCTCCGAGTTAGACGTGGATTGTCTCTGCCAAAACTGCAAGCGACGTGCGTTTGTGCCACAAAATGTTGACTTTGAACGTAGAAAAATCAGCCCGTCTAATTAAAGACAAAACCCGTACTGTAAGCTTTTGAAAACCGTCAAAGCGATACTTACAGGCCTCCTTGGCCAGGGGTGGTGGTGAAAGCGGCACACTCAATTCGTTGAATGTAATGGAAGCTACCTCCCTTTTAAGTCGATTGACAAGCTCCTCCAGACGAACCGTGTCCGTCTCAACGTCTACGTAGATGTCATATTCGGAGTCACGCCTCTGCGACTTACGAGACTCGATGTGAACGACATTGATATTGTTTTCCTGAAAATACATGATCGTGTCCGAGTGAACTCCATTGTATAACTAACACACAAACAAACCAAAAACACCGGCAACAACAACAACAAAACAGACAAAATAGCATGAAATTTGGAGAATGTTGTAGAGATCGCGAAAAGCCACTGCACTTCGATGGAAATTTCTGGACCATCCCAGAACATGCTGGTGCAGTAACGATTACGTAACCTTGGAAAGATTCCGTACTTGCCAGTAAGTTGCGGAATGTTCTAGATCTGACCTGTTTAGTATACGAGGGCCACTCATTATGTTTTGCAACCTGGCTTTTCAAGAACACTTACAACCAGTCTGTCTACTCAAGGTTTTGGAAGAACCTCCCATCAGCCTGAACTCAATTTGCCATTCTCTCAAACCAGCTGTCCATGACACCCGACCACGTTGCCTGGGGTAGGTCCAAAATGACACCCTCGAACAATGCTCGGGCATCTTCTGCGCTCCGAAACTGCTTTCCCTTCAACTGCCTCTTGACGAAAGGAAGCAAAAAACAGTCACAGGGGGATAAGCCAAGGGAATATGGTGGGTGGGTAACCAGCTGAACATTATTTTCGGCCAGACAGTCCAGAGCTGCAGCTACTATGTGCGCGCTGACACTTTCATGATGAAACACGGACACCCGTTCGGGGACGCTGTTTGCACCATGCCTGGAAGACTTCAGACAAACAGTGGTTAACATACCAGTCAGCCGTAACCGTCTTTCTGTCCTCAAGCAATATGGTGGCAAAGTAGCCAGATTTTGCAAAGAAACAGGCTATCATTTGTTTGGAAGCACTTCTGTTTCTTTTGAAGTTCACATGTGGGTTCTCACCTGGGAAGACCCACACCGCCGACTGTTGCTTCGTTTCGGGGTCGTATTGGTATACCCAGGTTTCGTCTCCTGTTACGATGTCCCAGACCCGAGGGGACCTTCTTCCGTCAAATTTTCTTAGCATTTGGGTGCACCAGTTCACCCTACCCCGATTCTGCTCTTCAGTCAGGTTGTAGGGCACCCAACGGGTACAACGTTTCCCTATGCCAAGGCAGTCGTGAAGGATGCAAATGAGATTTCCCGATGAAATCTTCATGATATCTTGTGTAACAGCGTACATAATTTTTGGGTCCTTCTTAATCAGGGATTCTACCCTAGAGACGTTTTCTGGGGTAACGGTCGTTGCCATTCGACCACAACAGTCATCGTCTTCAACGTCAACTGGTTCCGAGAGCTCATGTCTGGCCAGACATGAACTGTCGGAACCACCTAAAACCAGTGGCTTTGGACGGAGATTGATCTCCAATACAGTGTTTTAAACTTTGAAAACAGCCCTGAAAAGATTTTCCCCGGCAGTAGTCACAATAATCATGCCTCGAAAATCCCTTCCAGAAAGGTCAACACTGCTGGCTAAAGACCCGTCACCCTTACTGCACATTTTGTCGCATGGAATATAAACGGTTGTACGGAATCAAGTAATTTTTGTATTCATAAGTATTATGAAACTGGTCTACGATGTGATGTGAATAGAAAAGTAGTGACGTCATTAGTTCGTCCAGGTTGCAAAACATAATGAGAGGCCCTCGTATAAGCAGCCAAGCACAGCGTTCTGGGTTCTTCTTCTTAAATGAGTTTGTTCTCCACGCATCTTCTGTTAATAATGTATTGGAGTTCTATCCTGTTGTATCCCGTGTCTTCTCTGCGAGTGCACCGAGAGAGCGACATAGCAGGAGAAAAATACAACAGAGAACTACTTTGTGATCTCTGAATTCTCTTTGCCCAAACAAGCTCTGAATAAAGCACCATGCGTGTTCTAGAAAACACTGACGGGGCCGAGTTTTGTGTCTATACGAATTCATTTCCATCCCGGAACCCAGAATTATGACAATCTTTGGAATAAAAGGTTTGTGGGTAATCCTACTGACCCTTTTGTCTCTGGAACTGGAGTACGAAAAATAAAACTATCTGCTCAATTTTCAGTCCTTAGCAAAGGTTGTGCAGTATAAATACATATATTTTTAAAGGAGCGATCAGCGCCAAACTGAATACTGCAGCTCTGCCAGATTTGACTGTACACAGTCGCAGAGTCTTAAAAACACACCGTGTGTTTCCTTTCCTTGATACGACAACAGTGCTTAAGGGTTCCCGGCTAAACGAAATGAAGCCAAAACTGAAGAGAGAGAGGTCAGTTGCTTGAACTAAACATTTGATGTCAGCCTCAGGCAGGTCGTCATACAGAGAGAGAGAGATGACGTCAATTCCGTGAACTAAACATTTGACGTCAGCCTCTAGCACTGAGATCGTCTGAGGATGCTTGTTTATGTCTTGTGATTTCCCTGCTGGCTTTGTGACTTTCCCGATTGAATTATTTTTCACATGAAATCTGGAAGATCTAGAGGGCTGGTAAAATGGAGGAGGCAGTGACGATACTTGCTGATTTTGTCTGTGAACTAAGCGTTTGACGTCAGCCTCACACTGGTGGTATGACAGATGATGCTTGTGCATGTCTTGTGATTTCCCTGTTGCTTTTGTGACTTCCCTGACTGAATTAATTTTTACATAAAATCTGGAGGATCGAGAGGGCTGGTGAAAGGTGGACTAGAATACCTTGTATTGTACTTATGAAATCACAAATTTGGAGCTCTTTTGACCGGTGCTTCTCGCAGAAACTTGAAAAAGCTATGTTTATCTAAAAGTTCAGTTATTCTTAATGCTAAAGCTATAATAGTGCAGTAGTTCCTGTCATATGTGCAGTTGTCACACTAGACAAAAACGCCCGGATAAGTAGTTTGCAGTAGTCTTTTCACAGATATTTGATCTTATGTGCAAACCACCCCTACCTCAGAAATATATTTTTTACACAAAACCAATCAGAGCTACAGAGCTGTAGCACGAATACAGTCAGTGTAATTGGGTGAACTTCCAAAGTTTTTTAAATCGGCGATAACTCTTCTGAAAATGCGGCAGGATAAAAATCGTGAAAGGTAGGTCTGGAGAAGGTGAATTCCCATTTTATCTCAAAGTAAAAAGGCCTCCATCGAGGTGGTTTAGGAGATAGCCATCATTACATCCATACACACACACGTCTCACAACTCCCGCCAAAAAGAACGCAGCAGCATAGTGTGCACGTCAAGTGTCTAGGACGCAGATTTCGTTACGCCACTGTGTGCGTGAAAGAATGTATTGTGTGGAGAAACGTCACAGTCGTGTTTTGTATCACTGAAACTTGCTGCTGCGCGTAGCAAAATCTGCCCCGTCCCATAAAGTTGTTTCTCTATAGGAAAGGTACCTCTGGAGAATGTGACTGCCCGCTTCATATCAAAACCCCCCAATGAGGTGGTTTAGGAGATAGTCATGGTTTCACAAATCCTGCACACACACACACACACACACACACACACACACACACACACACACACACACACGTACGTCTCACAACTCCCGCCAAATAGAACGCAGCAGCATAGTGTGCACGTAAGGTGTATATGACGCAGATTTCGTTACGTCACCGTGTGCGTGAAAGTATAATTGTCTGGAGAAACGTCACAGTCTTGTTTTGTATCACTGAAACTCGCTGCTGCGCGCGTGAAAATCTGCCCCATCCTATAAAGTTGTTTCTCTATAGAAAAAAACAACTTAAAAACGAAAACATAGATATACACAGTTTGAAAGGCGACTTTGTTACCTTGCACAAGTCAACATAACTTCACCTGAAAGATGCGGAGAGCGCTCGCCAAGTTCCCGATGTTGTTTCGGAGAGAAAACACAACCGCCGTGGTCGTACCGAGGCCAGACGGGCTGTTCATTCCGTCAAGATTTTTCAAGCTGTCCTACACACACACACACACACACACACACACACACACACACACACACACACACACACACACACACACACGCACGAACGCACGCATGCCCACACACACACACACCCGCACGATCGCACGCACGCACACACACACGAGCGCGAACGCTTATTTATCATTGTTGTCATATTTTTTAGATGTTAGCGGCAATGTTGAGACAAGTATTGTGTATTTTCCTTCGAAGACAGTTCCTTATTTTTCATTTTATTTAAAGGTTATATGCTCGATCATTTAGCGACAGGAGAGCATAAGTCGCAGTCCATGCGAACACTCTATCTTAATGATTTAGATTAATAGAGCTCTTCATGCGATACCATACTGTCTACACTCTTCTACGCAGCAGCTGACCTTGCCGACCTTATGTCAATCGCCTCGTCTCTCTCTCTCTCTCTCTCTCTCTCTGTTACCTCAAGCGCCTTTATTTGGCTTGGAGTAGGAGGCCTTATATTGTCACACATTCTCTTGCGGAACACTTGCGATGCCCTAAAATCCGGTCTTCCGGCTGAATACTTGAGACACGGTGCATGCGTTTTCTGTGTCTCCTCTTGAGGTCTGTTGATTGCCGAGTCGGGACGCAGTCCCGGGGTTTGGCGCATGGTCACTTTGCATATCTCCAGACAGTTTCCCATTCCCGATCTAACACTGTTGTCCGTGTACACGACTCCACTGGAGGATAACCGGGAAGAAGTGATACAGTTTCTATTAAGGGTATTTTGTTTATTTTGACTTGTCTGCAATTAGTCGTCCACTGACAATAACAATAGTATGAACAATATTCGTCCCACTGACAACGAAATTGTGAACAATAAGTTGTCCCATTGACAGCTACGACCACAGTATGGCTGAAATTGCCGCTGTCATACAATTGGCTGAAATTGCTGTTATCATACAGTTTTAGCGATATGGCAAAAACTATTTATAACAATGAAATGAAATAATAAATTGTATTTAATGTAGATTTTAAAGAGAGAAGATTGTGATAAAGAAAGGTTTCATTGAATCTGACCTGAATCACCGTTCGATGAAAAGCGATAGAGCCTTTATGCTTGGAGTTATAAGCTGACCAGTAACAGTGCGACCACACCTTCAGTCTCCAAATAAACCATGCAACTTCTTGGTCGCTCTTATAACCACCACTAATGCTATGATAACTGGTTCCGTCTGTCAGCACAAAGAAGCTTGCGAGCCATTCCGAGGAGACAGAACGATCAAGCCAGCGGTATTCTCGAACTTTCTTGTTTCGGGCGTTCTCTCTTCTAATCTGTATTCAATCAGAACGTAGTCCAGAGCACAGAATACAAATTGCTTTTAAGCAGTTCATGGATCAAGACGAATCCTTTTTCTTTTCAGCAGTCGGGGTTCCGACCGAACAATGTTTGATCAGTAACATCCGCGATGATCCGCTGAACGTGGGGGCTGAGATGACATACTGCACAGCGGTGTCAGACTTACCATCAATTTCCAACAGAAAGGTTAAGATGTCACATCAGATGTTTGTTGAGATATTATTTCACTGACATTACCAGCAGCATCAGTATTAATGAATAGCTAAGCGGGTGGCCGCTGAAACTACGATCAAATGTCGATAGGGCATCTCATTCCGCCCACTCGCTCTTCCAATTTCATGCGCCACGTCTCTTGGTGATAATTATTCATTGTATGCATTGGCCATGTATCGCTCCAAGCAAGCGTCGTGATTATGCTTCTCGAAGGCTGGAGGCACAGATATACATTGTCGCTGCTTCGTTTGCTTAGCAGACAGCAACGGTGGGAAGCAACCGCTGAACAAGGAACTCGCACTTCGGGGAGCTACTACTACAAACTACTGGCTTTTTGTTAAATGTTGTTTTCGTTGTAATAGAAACAACGTTATAGGACGGGCTAAATTTTCCACGTTCAAAGGCAAGTTTGTGTGATCAAACGTTCGTCACTGCCGTTCTCTGCGGAGACGATGACGTGGGAAGAAAAAACATACCTCCTCGATACTGACACGTATGGTGCATTCTCGGCCGGAAGTGATTGCCGTGTGTGTGTGTGTGTGTGTGTGTGTTTGTGTGTTTGTGTGTTCGGGCCTGTATCTCCGAAAGTTCTCAATCAAGTGGCTTGAAACTTGGGAAATCTTGATATTAGGAAAGAGCCTCCGAGCGATTTGCAATTGCAACAATACTTTTGGAGTTATCGACTTTCGGGAAAAGTTGGTCGTCTGGCGTTTTGGGTCGTAAAATTTGTTTAAATCACTTACTATTTTGGATGTTAATAGCATGAATACCCTCTCTGAATATACTAAATTTTGGCTCGTACTTGCTCCAAGACGCGATCCTTTGCTTATTAAGCTCAGGGACGGATCTGCGTCATGGAGCAAATACAAATTGGTATTCAACCAAGTCATACGGCGGTGTAACGGCTTTATCATCCTTTTCTCTCTCATGTATGGTGCATTGACGGCGCTTAAATCCGACTAAAAGCTGAAATCTACTTGTAATTTTGGGGGAATCTGCAACTGCATGAGCAGCTCATAGCAGACGCCGGCTCGGAGTGGTCAGGAGATCAGTACGCGACAGAAATAAAGTGCGCCTTCTTATGCTAGCACTACAGTTCACTCAAACCCAAACAAAAACAAAAGTTCTTAAAGATTTAAGCTCCCAACAAAAAGCTTTCCGAAGTGTGAAAAAATTTTAAAGAGTCGACCATTTCAGCGAGTTTTCAGCGTCCCTGAAACCCCAGTAAAAGCCAAGGGCAGCCTGATTTCACAGCTCAGTTTGCGCTTTGACACTGAGCAAGAAAGATCGTGCAGCACTCAGCATCCGCTAGACACTGTAGCGATGTGTCTCGCTCACTGACCAAAAGCCAAATAATGTCACGGCAAACTCGTGCTCTGGTTTTATAAGGGTCCCCGATGCGCTGAAAACTCTGCAACTTTGACAGAGTTGCCTGGATGATGCACAGTCGAAGGAGTCGCAGTTTTGAATAACGCAATGTTTGCGGGTTTTTTGCTGAGATTGCAGACCTTTAACTTCGACTGAAGGCACAAACCTGGTAACACTGTGAAAGACATAGAAATGTGCAAAGTCAATGCGAAACGAAAACATACACAGCTCTGTTTGCCTTGTGAGAGCATGACAGCGTGGTCTGGCCGTCGGGTCCTGCGTGTTTCCACCTCGGTCCCTCGCATTAATTCGCGAGTGCTGCTTCTAATGTTTTGAGTGCATGTACAACGATTAAAGTGTCCTTCCACCAATAGCTACAATTCGCAATTGCCTACATGATTCGAACGGATCAAGGAGCTTCGGTTGAATCCCGCAGAGATCGAGACTGACAAGGAATACGCTTGCCTTCACTGCGGCCGGATAGCAGACGACTGAAGTGTCTAGACTCGATTCTGCTATATATGTCACAGGCTTTTGGTTGGAAAGCGTTGAAACTGGCTTTGGTTTGAGTACACAGTGCTTTTTAGGTAAGGTCTAGTCTCAACAGCGTTATTTGCGCCTAGCTTGCCACGGCCAGTCAAGCGAATTCGGCCGGGATAGGCCAGCTTCGAGTCAATTTTTTTAGAACGGATTTTGGTTAGTGTTCGTTGAAACTGTCCATGATTTGAGTAAGCAGTGCTTGTTAGGTATCGGTAAAGTCATTTCTGGCTCACTTGTGTAACCTTTCTTTGCGGAAGATTTACTGCGGACACACAGACACTGACACACACAGACACACACACAGACAGACGACGGAGGGAATAACCCTGTCTGTGTGTGTGTCTGTGTGTCCGCAGTAAATCTTAACATTGGCATTTTCTCAGAAACAATGTGCAGCAGAGGCACCAAACTTGGCAAGCTGATAGACAGCCATAAGACCTTTCAAAGCATATCTTAGTGATTGACCTTGACACAAGGTCAAGGTCACTAAACCTGTCTGTTTGGAAATTTTACATGATGATAGACATTGACAACAACTTTACTGACATACCTGCTGTATTCAGTGACTTTGAATCAAGGTCAAGGCCATGCAAGCTGTTTTGCGGAAAACCGCCCGAAACTTTAACACTGGCATTTTCTCAGAAACAATGAACAGCAGAGGCACCAAACCTATTTCGGTTTCTTTCGCCACTGGTGTGAGTAGTAGTTATGTTTATGTAAAAAAAAAAAATGCAGTCATGGCAAAAAAACCCAAAACCCATTTTGTCACGGTTCCTACTCATATCATTAAAGGGAAAATTTTAAATGCGTGTGTTTCCAATAGAAATCGCGGGGACACATCAAAAGGTCGTGAAAAAACCGTGATGCAATGTGTGGATTAGGATAAAAATTCAAAAACTAACAAAATCGATTTATCTCTCAGAGAGCAGCACAAAAGTGCTTTCAACGGCAAATGACGTTTATGTTCAGTGTCACGGATGCGTGACTTAGGGTAAATCATGTGCTGTTATGTGATTTCCGTATGACGGGTTGGTATGATTTCGGTGTGCATCGTAACTATGTTCTGTGTGGCGCACGTGCCTTGTTTTCTGCACGGGCCACGAATGTATCCCTTGGTGAAGGTTTTACACGGGACATTTGTGTATAATATGCTGACCTGTCCGTTTCCCTTGTTTAAGTCGATACAGGTAACCCGTTTTACACGTGATGCAGGTGTATCCTGTGCGATACTCACCCTATTCGCCCTATCAGTATAAAAACCATTGCTATTCACTTGCTATTCGCATTTGGCCCGGTAGTACCGACACGTCCGTTCAAGAGTCTGGCACTTCTTCTCGTCCGCTGTCTTTACGGTCTACCGTCATAACCCCTCGCATCTTGCATATGGAGGTAAATGGTTCATATCTGTTATTTCCCGTATTATGTTTCAGGTCAGCTATTTTCTCTTGTGTAGATATTACCAACGGTCAGAAAGTTAGTATGAAACTTGACTATTGTGGCCGAAGTGTTATGTGGGCTGAGTATGTTTGATTATTAGCCGTTTTACCAGTGAGTTTAACACTGACCTGTCTGTATATTCTGCTGACTTGTCCGATGTGACAGCTGTAGGCTTCTACCTTTAGCGTTTAGTATGTGCAGTTTCCTTTAGCGTTCGTAACATAGGAGCGTTCGCTGGTTTGTGCCATGGGTTAATATTATCCCATAGATAGGCAGTATGTGCTAGTTGAGCCCAAGGACTTACAATAGTGTATTGTTGCACAGGGGTTCTAACCCGAGTGGCTGTTTTCGGGAGCCAGAAGCTGCCCTGTAGTCCCTTGTCCCGTGGAGGATTTCTTGGCCCTGCGACGACTGAAGGGGAGGGAGCCTGACTGGCCTATCCATTTTGCAGCGTGTCTTCAGGGTCCTTCCTTGACGTTTTATCAATCCCTGTGTTCAGGTGGTCTTGTGGACCTTGACTCCCTCAAGGAACAATTCATGAAAAAGTACTTGTGTACTGAAGAGGGGTTCAGGGAACGTTTCAGGACGGCTCGTCCCGATATTGGTGAATCATTTTCTTCCTTCCTCAACCGTATCCGTCACGTGTTTGACAGGTGGGTAGATCTCTCAGGTGCTGAAAAAACCTACCAGGGTCTGCACGATCTTACGTGAACAAATACTGCAAAGTGTGGCAAAAGACTTATGTGTGTACCTCCGGGAAAGGCGGTTTACAGACACTAAATCCATGTGTGAGGCAGCTGAGCTGTATAGGGATGCTCACCCGGGCAAATCTATGGCTAAAAGAGATAGCTCCGCCACGTTGTTTGCGTCTTCTATAGGCGTAGTGCAGGGTCATGTCAAGTCCCAGTACTCGAAGTCACAGCGCGGCAAATTCAGGGGTCGTCCCCCACATCACTATGGCCCTTCAGCCACGCCTGCTCAGGCAAACGAGAGTGAGACTAGCAAAACAGAGGCAGAAAACCGAAATGATCGTGGTGGTAATCAAAAACGTGGATTTCCCAGACGTAAGCCGCTGCCAACTGACACTTGTAACACTTGCCATGGCACAGGTCACTGGAGCAATGTTTGTCCCTCAAAGCAGAAGGCGCTAGCCTGCATGGTGATTTGCGCAATTGGGAAGATCAAACCCCTTGGAGACCTGCGTGTGTCCAAAGGCACAGTAGGCAATGCAGAAGTAACGGTACTCCGAGACACTGGGTGTACTACTGCGGGTGTTAAACGCTCTCTTGTCTACCCGGAACAGTTCACAGGTGAAACCCAAGATTGCATTACTTTTGGAGGTGCAGTCGAGACATTCCCCGTAGCTCATGTGTCCGTGGACACACCCTTTTATTCAGGAGATGTCGAGTGCTGTGTCATTGACGATCCAGTAGCTGACTTGATCCTAGGTAATCTACCGGGCGTATCAGACACCCCAAATACCTCTTCCCTCGTCGAGGTAGATGCTGTTAGCCTAGTAACCACTCGCTTGCAAGCTAAGAGGGCAGATGCGGCTAGCAAGCCATTAGTCACTGCACTCCCGCCATGCTTGGACACAAGCCGTGATGACCTGATCAAAGCCCAGTCTGAAGACCCCACTCTTGAACCGTTGTTCCAAAAGGCCAAGGATGGTCAGTCTATGAAAAGCGGTTCTGGTACGTTTTCCTTTGTAGTCACTGATGGTATCTTATACCGCCATTTTCAAAACGAGGCAGGTGTCACAAAGCAAATAGTCGTACCCACTACGCTACGCATGTCTGTCTTGTGCACGGCGCATGACGGTATCATGGCAGGTCACTGCGGAGTTCGCCGCACACTGCAAAGAGTCCTCCTCCGTTTCTTTTGGCCAGGAGTACGTTGTGCAGTCAAAGACTACTGTAGAACATGCGATGTTTGCCAGAAAACAGTTCCTAAAGGTAGAGTGGCCCTCGTCCCCCTAGAGAGGATGCCAGTTATAGATGTCCCCTTCAAGCGGGTGGCTATCGATCTGGTCGGGCCCTTACAACCGGTGTCCAACAGTGGTTATCGCTACGTCCTCACCCTTGTTGACATGGCTACACGTTTCCCAGAAGCCATCCCACTGCGTAATATTGATACCGCCTCGGTAGCGGAAGCTCTGCTGACGATCTTTTCTCGTGTAGGCTTCCCAGACCAGATTGTGTCAGATAACGGCACACAGTTCGTTTCAGATCTGATGAAGGAAATTTACAAACTCCTGTCCATTAAGTCTGTGCACACATCTCCCTACCACGCCCAGTCCAATGCTCAGAAAAGTGGTTCAGAAGCACGCAAGCAATTAGGATAGATATATTCCCGCGCTCTTGTTCGCGTACAGGGAACTGCCAAATGAAAGCACAGGGTTTTCACCCTTCGAACTCTTGTTCGGAAGGAGGCCTCGTGGGCCGATGGACATTCTAGCCACAGCTTGGTCGGGTCGTGCTGATTCTGACGATGTCAAGCCCTTGTACCAATATGTCCTTGACTTGAAAAACACTCTTGCTGATTCTCTGACCTTGGCACAAGAGAACACAGACGCTGCTGCTCGAAAGCACAAGCGTTACTTTGACAAAAAGGCTGTACAGCGCTCTTTTCAGGTTGGCGACGAAGTCCTGGTTCTTTTGCCAACAGACTCCAGTAAGTTGCGCATGTGCTGGAAAGGCCCCTTTACAGTAGTACAAGCTTTGGGCGTTGACTACAAAATTCACATGGCAGGGAAGGATAAGATCTTCCACGCAAACATGCTTCAGAAGTACCACCGTCGTAATCCTCCCAGCCCACCCACCCCTCAAACCACCGCCGTGTCAGCCGTATCACCGGCCACTGAACTTGTGCAACTACATCTCTTGTTGCCATTCCACACGGAAACCTCTGTAGGGTTTGACCCACCGAGCGTTGATTCCTCTGAGCCAGAACAGAACTGTGCTTCTGCCCTTCACGCTTCATCTGATTTGGCCGATGTTGCGTGTTCGTATCACGTCGGTTCGGCATCCGCCGCTGTCGGAATCCTCCACCCTGATACTGAGGATGACCAAATCGCTCTCCCGACGCTACCGTCGCTTCAAGGCGAGACTGTTGCCAATGTCAAGTATGACAGTCAGTTAGACCCTTCAAAGAGGAATGAAATAGATAGTTTTTTTACCTTCTGACAGATAAACCTGGTACCGCAAAAGGCGACGTTTTCCATGAGATAAATCTCACTTCTGACACCCCAGTTCGCTTGAAACCTTACCCATTGCCGTTCGCATCTCGACAGATAGTTGAGAAAGAGGTAAAGACCATGCTCGAACTAGGAGTGATAGAGCCCTCAAAGTCTAACTATTGCAGTCCGGTTGTTCTTGTCTCCAAGAAAGACGGTTCTGTGCGCTTCTGTATTGACTTCCGCGCACTCAACAAGGTCACCCTCTTTGACGCTGAACCAATTCCAGACACAGAAGAACTGTTCTGTCGCCTGAATGGTGCTCACTACTTCACCAAGATAGATTTGGCAAAAGGGTATTGGCAGATCCCAGTACGTCCTGCAGACAAACATACGACTGCCTTTCAGACACCTCTAGGCCTTTTTCAGTGGACAAAAATGCCCTTCGGTCTCGTTACGGCTCCAGCAACGTTCGCTCGCATGATGAGACTACTCTCGTTAGAGGACCACTCTGCCATGAACTTTTTTGATGACATCCTGATAGCCAGTTGTCACTGGAATGATCACTTGTCTCATGTAGAAGGTGTCCTTGAGAAGTTGAGAGCTTTCGGCCTTACGGCTCGCCCTTCAAAACTCTTTGCTGAATTTCAAGAACTTGAGTTTCTTAGTCACATTGTGTCTGAAGGCATCCTTAAACCAGAGCCCGGCAAGGTGCAGAAAATCCTTGACATTGCGAAACCAGTCTCGAAGAGACAGGTCCGCTCTCTGCTAGGTCTGATCGGGTATTACAGACGATACGTACCCAACTTTGCCACCCTCACCGCTCCTCTTTCTGACCTCACACGGGCTGACCGCCCGAGAAAGATCACATGGACAGCTGAATGTGATGACGCGCTTCGCGCCATTCAGCGCATCCTGGCTACTTTCCCAGTTCTCCTCATTCCAGACCTGTCCAAGGAATTCATTGTTAGAACAGATGCTAGCAATTCTGGTCTGGGTGCAGTTCTCTTGCAGGACAAGGACGGTCTGCTGCATCCCGTGGCATTCGTCAGTCGAAAACTTCTCGATCGAAATAGACACGGTACAGCACAATTGAGCGCGAATGTCTCGCTATTGTGTGGTCGCTCACCAAACTCTCGCGCTACCTCTGGGGTCGTGAATTCGTACTGCAGACAGACCACAGGCCTTTGTCCTATCTCACTTCAGGCAATTTCAAGAACTGTCGGATAACTCGCTGGGCCCTTGCTCTCCAGGAGTTCAGATTTCGCATTGAGCCTGTCCAGGGTAAGCTCAATGTATTTGCCGATTGCCTGTCGCGATCAGGATCGGATCAGCTGGTAGTGTAGACATTGGTTGTCTCACTGTTTCGACCCCCATGTTGAGAAACCTGTCGGTTTCTACTGGAGGAGGGGGGTGATGTCACGGATGCGTGACTTAGGGTAAATCATGTGCTGTTATGATTTTCCTAGCCGCGAATTAGCCTTTGTTGCTTGCGCGGCTTTAAGCCCTAAATAACTAACTAACTGTTATGATTTCCGTATGACGGGTTGGTATGATTTCGGTATGCATCGTAACTATGTTCTGTGTGGCGCACGTGCCTTGTTTTCTGCACGGGCCACGAATGTATCCCTTGGTGAAGGTTTTACACGGGACATTTGTGTATAATATGCTGACCTGTCCGTTTCCCTTGTTTAAGTCGATACAGGTAACCCGTTTTACACGTGATGCAGGTGTATCCTGTGCGATACTCACCCTATTCGCCCTATCAGTATAAAAACCATTGCTATTCACTTGCTATTCGCATTTGGCCCGGTAGTACCGACACGTCCGTTCAAGAGTCTGGCACTTCTTCTCGTCCGCTGTCTTTACGGTCTACCGTCATAACCCCTCGCATCTTGCATATGGAGGTAAATGGTTCATATCTGTTATTTCCCGTATTATGTTTCAGGTCAGCTATTTTCTCTTGTGTAGATATTACCAACGGTCAGAAAGTTAGTATGAAACTTGACTATTGTGGCCGAAGTGTTATGTGGGCTGAGTATGTTTGATTATTAGCCGTTTTACCAGTGAGTTTAACACTGACCTGTCTGCTGACTTGTCCGATGTGACAGCTGTAGGCTTCTACCTTTAGCGTTTAGTATGTGCAGTTTCCTTTAGCGTTCGTAACATAGGAGCGTTCGCTGGTTTGTGCCATGGGTTAATATTATCCCATAGATAGGCAGTATGTGCTAGTTGAGCCCAAGGACTTACAATAGTGTATTGTTGCACAGGGGTTCTAGCCCGAGTGGCTGTTTTCGGGAGCCAGAAGCTGCCCTGTAGTCTCTTGTCCCGTGGAGGATTTCTTGGCCCTGCGACGACTGAAGGGGAGGGAGCCTGACTGCCCGTATCCGGGATTCAGCGTGGGTGCTGGTCCGCGAGAGCATCAGCTGTTGTGATGCTGTTGTAGAGCTGCCGAGCCAGTTCTATTTTCCGCCGCCTGTGGTATTGTCTGCGGCTTCTAAAACTGCACATCTGCACATCTGCGCCCTTGACCATCGTTGGAGGTACCATCCCGTGCACGTTAAAATGTTCTGAGCGCTCTTAGATACAATTATTTATATCATTTGTATTTTATGCATAGTATTTATTGCCTTGATTGATTGCCTTGCCTATTCTTGATGTCATTCGGTTTTGTAGCTGTACTGTGACGTGTTATGCAATGACTGTTCGTCTTGACAATAATATCGTGGTGGTGTGAATCCCCGCACGTCTCGGTATCAGTTACTGTTGTGCGACTGCGTGTGAGTGAGAGTAAAGAAACAGCACGCACCTCTTACACCTATACATTGCAGCACACACGGTCGTGAAATTCAGATTGAGCGATTTAATCGTGTTTTTTATAATAATTTTATTTATAAAGCGCATATTCATGTAAGATTACATGCGCTAACGAAAATTTAACAGCCAATAAAAACAGTCAAAGAGCAATATGCAATAACGAGGAATACCCCAGAATGAAAAACTGACAAAAGATCAACAGTCAGGATAGTGATAATGAGATCTTGTCTGAACCTTTTTCAATACAAATATGCTTTGAATAGGTAAGTTTTTAGATGGCTTTTGAATGAACTTTCTGATTTTATTAATCTTAAAGATAATGGCAGCTTGTACCAAGTTTGGGGACCGAAAATGGAAACAAGGAGGAACGGCCCCGTCCTACAAAGTTGTTTCTCCAAATTTCATTTTATTTTGTCTGTTTTGTTGTTATTGTTGCCGGTTCTCCCCTCTCCATGTTCTACCAATGACACTAGATCCTCTACGACCTCGACCGATTAGTCACGTGACTGGGGGTGGGGCCGGGTGGGGGGAGAGCGAGAGAGAGAGAGAGATAGAGTGGGTGGGTGGGTGTTTAGGAGTTTAACGTCCTTTTCCACCACGTAAGGGTGATATCAAAGACGGGGCAACGAGAGAAAGGCCAGCACAAATATTTGGCCCAAGCCGGGATTCGAACTCTCGACCCGAGCATTGAAAGTCCAACGCTCTACCATTCGGCTACCCTGGCTCCCCAGAGAGAGAGAGGGACGTCAGTTCCGTGAACTAAACATTTGACGTCAGCCTCAGGCAGGTCGTCATACACAGACGGAGAGATGACGTCAGTTCCGCGAACTAAACATTTTGACGTCAGCCTCTAGCCCTGCGATCGTCTGAGGAAGCTTGTTTATGTCTTGTAATTTCCCTGTTGGCTTTGTGGCTTCCCCGATTGAATTATTTTTCACATGAAATCTGGAAGATCTAGAGGGCTGGTGAAATGTCGGAGGCAGTGACGATACTTGCTTATTTTGTCTGGGAACTAAGCGTTTGACGTCAGCTTCACACTGGTGGTATGACAGATGATGCTTGTGCATGTCTTGTCATTTCCCTGTTGCTTTTGTGACTTCCCTGGCTGAATTAATTTTTACATAAAATCTGGAAGATCTAGAGGGCTGGTGAAACATGGACTAGAATACCTTGATTTGTACTTATGAAATCGAAAATTTGGAACTCTTTTGACCGGTGCTTCTCGCAGAAACTTGAAAAAGTTATGTTTATCTAAAAGTTCAGTTATTCTAAATGCTAAAGATATAATAGTGCAGTAGTTCCTGACAAGTTTCTGCGAAAAGCACCGGTCAAAAGAGTTCCAAATTTTCGATTTCATAAGTACAATACAAGGTATTCTAGTCCATGTTTCACCAGCCCTCTAGACCTTCCAGATTTTATGTAAAAATTAATTCAGCCAGGGAAGTCACAAAAGCAACAGGGAAATGACAAGACATGCACAAGCATCATCTGTCATACCACCAGTGTGAAGCTGACGTCAAACGCTTAGTTCCCAGACAAAATAAGCAAGTATCGTCACTGCCTCCGACATTTCACCAGCCCTCTAGATCTTCCAGATTTCATGTGAAAAATAATTCAATCGGGGAAGCCACAAAGCCAACAGGGAAATCACAAGACATAAACCAGCTTATTCAGACGATCGCAGTGCTAGAGGCTGACGTCAAAATGTTTAGTTCGCGGAACTGACGTCATCTCTCCGTCTATGTATGACGACCTGCCTGAGGCTGACGTCAAATGTTTAGTTCACGGAACTGACATCTCTCTCTCTCTCTCTGGGGAGCCAGGGGAGCCGAATGGTAGAGCGTTGGACTTTCAATGCTCGGGTCGAGAGTTCGAATCCCGGCTTGGGCCAAATATTTGTGCTGGCCTTTCTCTCGTTGCCCCGTCTTTGATATCACCCTTACGTGGTGAAAAAGGACGTTAAACTCCTAAACACCCACCCACTCTCTCTCTCTCTCTGTCTCTCTCGCTCTCCCCCCACCCGGCCCCACCCCCAGTCACGTGACTAATCGGTCGAGGTCGTAGAGGATCTAGTGTCATTGGTAGAACATGGAGAGGGGAGAACCGGCAACAATAACAACAAAACAGACAAAATAAAATGAAATTTGGAGAAACAACTTTGTAGGACGGGGCCGTTCCTCCTTGTTTCAAGACTAGTCTTGCAGCACAATTTTGAATTCGCTGGAGTCGGCGAATTTTGTCATCAGGTAAACCAGCCAAGAGACAGTTGCAATAATCTAATCTAGAAAGAATGAATGAAGTTGCAAGTTTATTTGCTGCATCTATGGTTAATAAAGGACGTATTTTGCTTAGTTTCCGAATTTGGATGTAGAGAATTTTACACAGTGCATCCATTGTGAGACACTCATCCAGGAATACCCCTAGATCCTTCACTGTCTTAGAAAATGGTACACTAATATTAAAGATGTTGAGTGATTGTGCAGATGTTTTCTTAAGGTTCTGTCTGGTGCCAATGACTATGACCTCTGTCTTCTCTTCATTCATTAAGTTGTTTCTCTATAGAGAAACAACTTTATGAGACGGGGCAGATTTTGCTACGCGCAGCAGCAAGTTTCAGTGATACAAAACAAGACTGTGACGTTTCTCCACACAATACTTACTTTCACGCACACAGTGACGTAACGAAATCTGCGTCAAAGACACCTTACGTGCACACTATGCTGTTGCGTTCTTTTTGGCGGCAGTGACGTGTGTGTGTGTGTGTGTGTGTGTGTGTGTGTGTGTGGACGGATGTAATGATGACTATCTCCTAAACCACCTCGTTGGAGGCCTTTTTACTTTGAGATAAAATGGGAATTCACCTTCTCCAGAGCTACCTTTCACGATTTTTAGCCTGCCGCATTTTCAGAAGAGTTATCGCCAATTTTAAAAAATCGGTCATGTTACGATTTTTTTCGAAAAAAATGTCCAGATGGCTTCATCTTCTGAAATTGGGAAGATCATCCAATTATACTGCCTGTTTTCGTAGCACAGCTCTGTAGCTCTGACAGGTTTTGTGTAAGAAAAATATTTCCGAGGTAGGGGTTGTTTGCATATAAGGCCAAATATAGCTATGAAAAGACTCCTTCAAATTACTCATCATTCCGGTATTTTTGTCACTTATGCCAACTGCACATATGACATGAACTACTGCACTATTATAGCTTTAGTATTAAGAATAACAGAGCTTTTAGAGAAACACATTTTTTCATGTTTCTGCAAGAAGCGCTGATCAAAAAAGTTCCAATTTTGCAATTTCGTAAGTACAACCCGAGGCACTTAAGTCCACGTTTCATCAGCTCTCTAGATCTTCCAGATTTTATATCAAAATTAATTCAGTCACGGAAGTCACAGAAACAACAAGGAAATCACAAGATATGAAGAAGTATCACCTGACAGACGAGCAGCTTGAGGCTGACGTCAAATGTTTGGTTCACAGACAAAATCTGCAAGTATCGTCACTGCTTCCGACATTTCACCAGCCCTCTAGATCTTCCAGATTTCATGTGAAAAATAATTCAGTCGGAGAAGTCACAAAGCCAACAGGGAAATCACAAGACATGAACAAGCATCCTCAGACGATCTCAGTGCTAGAGGCTGACGTCAAAAGTTTAAATAGAAACGGAAACGGTAATGACTGCGAAGTGGTTACAAGTTAAGCAAATAAAAGCGACATAAAATTTGTTTATGTCCTGAAGAAGGCGTAAGCCGAAACGTCGACCTGTGCCGTCCTTTGTCAAAGTTAAGTGGTTTCTGTCCCTTTTATGTCGCTTTTATTTGTCAAAAGTTTAGTTCACGGAATTGACGTCATCTCTCTCTCTCTGTATGACGACCTGCCTGAGGCTGACGGCAAATGTTTAGTTCACGGAACTGACGTCTCTCTCTCTCTCTCTCTCTCTCTCTGGGGAGCAAGGGTGGCCGAATGGTAGAGCGTTGGACTTTCAATGCTTGGGCCGAGAGTTCGAATCCCGGCCACTGGGGCCAAATATTTGTGCTGGCCTTTTTCTCCTTGCCCCGTCCCTTTTGTGGTGGAAAAGGACGTTAAACTCCTAAACACCCATCCACCCACCCTCTATCTCTGCCTCTCTCGCTCTCCCCCTTCTTCCCCCACCCGGCCCCACCCCCAGTCACGTGGCTAATCGGTCGAGGTCGTAGAGGATCTAGTGTCGTTGGTAGAACTTGGAGAGGGGAGAACCGGCAACAATGACAACAAAACAGACAAAATAATATGAAGTTTGGAAAAACAACTTTGTAGGACGGGGCCGTTCCTCCTTGTTTTTAATTTATTCTGACTGAACCATTCTTCCACAGCTTCAATTGAAGAGGACACTTCAGTTATAAGGTTAGGTAAATTAGTAGGAGTAGAAGATTTATGCAGCTGCGAGTCATCAGCAAAAAAGTGGTATGAGATATTTGTGAGTGTAAAAACAGAACTGAGGGGTTTCATATATAATGTGAAGAGAATAGGACCAAGGACCGAGCCTTGGGGAACTCCATAGCGCACAGGCAGAGATGTAGAATTAATGCCATTTACTGAGACGGTTTGTGTACGATTTCCCAAATACGAAGCGAACCAGGAAAGTACCTTGCCAGACAAGGCAAATGAGGTGGAGAGTCTTTGAAGTAAGATAGTGTGATCAACAGTATCAAAAGCAGCTGATAGATCAAGTAGAGATAAGATGGATACCTGACCATTATTGGAGGCATTCAAAAGATCATTTACTACACGTAACAAAGCTGTTTCTGTACTGTGACCTTTCAAGTAAGCTGACTGGTTTGGTTCTAGAAGTTTATGATCAATTAAATGATTTAATAGTTGCGATAGGACAATGCGTTCTAGAACCTTCGATAAAAAAGGAAGATTAGAAAGCGGCCGATAACTCTTTAGATCCTCATGTTCAGATGTAGACTTTTTAAGTGTGGGTCTTATAAGAGCATGCTTGAAGCACTGAGGAACAAGACCAGAAGACAGGGAAGTATTTATTATGTATGTCACTAGGGGAAGTAGTTCATCAAGGCAGTCGAAGAGAAGTGTTGGAGGGATTGGATCAAGTTCACAGGATTTTTTCGGCATCTTAAGAATGGTTTCCTTAACTTAGTCAGCAGAAACAGGTTTAAAGGCAGCCAACTGAGCTCCTGAGGAAACAGGATTAGAAGTTTACCGTGAGGTAGAGTTCAAATTACTTCTTATGGTCTCGATCTTTTTAGTAAAATAAGTATTAAATTTGTCAGGCAGTTCATCCATAGGAATTTTAGATGGAAAAATAACATCATTTGTCTTTCCCAATAGTTGGCCAGTTAGTCGAAACAGCTCTTTGGTAGACACAGCATTTGCTATGCGATTGCAGATGAAGTTTCTTTTGGTTTTACAGATCAGAGTGGTTACTAGGTTGCGATGATGAGCGTGTATTTGCCGATGTAAGTTATGGATAAACCAGATTTGCGCCACCGTCGTTCTGCACATCGCCGCTTTTGTTTGGCCTTTTTAATGTCATCTGTCATCCACGGAGCTGATGGACGTTTGTTAATTACTCTTGTATTTTCAGGCTGGTCTAAGAATTTTCGGAGTTTTTTGTCGTACGTGTCAGCTAGAGTTTGAGGGTTAGTACTGACAGTAGTGGATACAATTTTCAATATATCTGATTTGAACTTGTCGATATGCAAGGCTCTTAAGTTGCGAGAGATTATTGTTTTAGTTAGCTTATAAGGTTTTGGAAAACAGACGTTTAGAGAAATAACAAAGTGATCTTAAATTAGTTTGTCAGATATATCTAGAGTAAGTACATCGCTTGTCCTGTTGGTAATTATCCAGTCAAGAGTGTGGCCTAAACGATGGGTTGATGCATTAAACAAGTTGGTCTAGACTATGACTGTGGAGTAGATTTTTTAAGGTATTTACTTGTGCATCAGTAGTGGAATCATAATGAAAGTTAAAGTCACCAACAATGTATAGACAATCACAGGAAATATAGGATTCAAGTAAGTCTGAGAATTCGTCAATAAACATTGTTGGTGACATTGTTCTTCTTACTAGGTGGGGGGCGATATAAGCAGATAAATACCATGCATCTATTTTGATGAACTAGGCGCATTTCACAGACTTCCATTGTTAGAAAGGTTTTGATGATGGATGTTGTCGACACATGATTAGCGATAGACTTTTTTAGTACAATGGCAATCCCAGCACCAGGACCAGTGGGGCGGGGAAAGGATATTGTGGTGTAACCCGCAGGCGTCAGTGAAGTTATGTCACTCTCATCACCTAATGGGCGGAGCCAGGTCTCTGTGAGAAATGCAATATCATAATTTTCTTCACTGATAAGATCAGCTAAATCGATGGTTTTGTTTCTGCATGACTGAGTGTTAAGGTGCAGTATTTTAAAGGAACTTTTGTTTAATTTGTTAGGACCGTTAGCATTGTTAGCATAGTTTATATGTGACCCTCCCCTACGAAATGAGTCTTCTTGTGTTATTTGTTCATGTAACAAGACGACTCATTTCGTGGTGGAGGGTCACATATGTTTAGCACTCTTTAATAACAATAATAATAAAAATAATTTTATTTATAAAGCGCATATTCATGTAAGATTACATGCTCTAAGCGCTAACGAAAATTTAACAGACAATAAAACAGTCAAAAAGCAATATGCAATAACGAGGAATAACTGACAAAAGATCAACAGTCAGGATAGTGAAAACTCAATGAGATCTTGTCTGAACCTTTTTCATTACAAATATGCTTTGAATAGGTAAGTTTTTAGATGGCTTTTGAATGAACTTTCTGATTTTATTGATCTTAAAGATAATGGCAGCTTGTTCCAAGTTTGGGGACCGAAAATGGAAAAAGAACGTCTACCATAGTTATGCAATTTATATCGAGGTACAGACAAAAGATTTGAATTTTCAGAACGAAGACTCCTGGATGGTGCATATGGCACAAGTAAATCATGTATGTAACTGGGCAAGTCATTGCTATGGAAAGCTCTGTGGCAAATGGTTGATACTTTATATTCAATTCTTGCTCTTATAGGAAGCCAGTGAAGGCTTCTTAATAAAGGAGTAGACCTTTCCCGTTTTCTTTTTTTCAAGACTAGTCTTGCAGCACAATTTTGAATTCGCTGGAGTCGGCGAATTTTGTCATCGGGTTGTCACGACCGTGTGTGCTGCAATGTATAGGTGTAAGAGGTGCGTGCTGTTTCTTTACTCTCACTCACACGCAGTCGCACAACAGTAACTGATACCGAGACGTGCGGGGATTCACACCACCACGATATTATTGTCAAGACGAACAGTCATTGCATAACACGTCACAGTACAGCTACAAAACCAATGACATCAAGAATAGGCAAGGCAATCAATCAAGGCAATAAATACCATGCCTAAAATACAAATGATATAAATAATTGTATCTAAGAGCGCTCAGAGCATTTTAACGTGCACGGGATGGTACCTCCAACGATGGCCAAGCGCGCAGACGTGCAGATGTGCAGTTCACAAGCCGCAGACAACACCACAGGCGGCGGAAAATAGAGCTGGCTCGGCAGCTCTACAATGGCATCACGTACAACCGCTGATGCTCTAGTGGACCAGCACCCACGCTGAATCCCAGGTACGGGCAGTCAGGCTCCCTCCCCTTCAGTCGTCGCAGGGCCAAGAAATCCTCCACGGGACAAGGGACTACAGGGCAGCTTCTGGCTCCCGAAAACAGCCACTCGGGCTAGAACCCCTGTGCAACAATACACTATTGTAAGTCCTTGGGCTCAACCAGCACATACTGCCTATCTATGGGATAATATTAACCCATGGCACAAACCAGCGAACGCTCCTATGTTACGAACGCTAAAGGAAACTGCACATACTAAATGCTAAAGGTAGACGCCTACAGCTGTCACATCGGACAAGTCAGCAGGATATACAGACAGGTCAGTGTTAAACTCGCTGGTAAAACGGCTAATAACCAAACATACTTAGCCGACATAACACTTCGGCCACAATAGTCAAGTTTCATACTAACTTCCTGACCGTTGGTAATATCTACACAAGAGAAAATAGCTGACCTGAAACATAATACGGGAAATAACAGATATGAACCATTTACCTCCATATGCAAGATGCGAGGGGTTATGACGGTAGACCGTAAAGACAGCGGACGAGAAGAAGTGCCAGACTCTTGAACGGACGTGTCGGTACTACCGGGCCAAATGCGAATAGCAAGTGATTAGCAATGGTTTTTATACTGTTAGGGCGAATAGGGTGAGTATCGCACAGGACACACCTGCATCACGTGTAAAACGGGTTACCTGTATCGACTTAAACAAGGGAAACGGACAGGTCAGCATATTATACACAAATGTCCCGTGTAAAACCTTCACTAAGGGATACATGCGTGGCCCGTGCAGAAAACAAGGCACGTGTGCCACACAGAACATAGTTACGATGCATACGGAAATCATACCAACCCGTCATACGGAAATCATAACAGTTAGTTAGTTATTTAGGGCTTAAAGCCGCGCAAGCAACAAAGGCTAATTCGCGGCTAGGAAAATCATAACAGCACATGATTTACCCTAAGTCACGCATCCGTGACATCACCCCCCTCCTCCAGTAGAAACCGACAGGTTTCTCAACATGGGGGTCGAAACAGTGAGACAACCAATGTCTACACTACCAGCTGATCCGATCCTGATCGCGACAGGCAATCGGCAAATACATTGAGCTTACCCTGGACAGGCTCAATGCGAAATCTGAACTCCTGGAGAGCAAGGGCCCAGCGAGTTATTCGACAGTTCTTGAACTTGCCTGAAGTGAGATAGGACAAAGGAGATATCTGTCAGAAGGTCGAAAACTTGTGAAAGATAGCGTCTATATCATTCGTCTTTGAAGGGTCTAACTGACTGTCATGCTTGACATTGGCAACAGTTTCGCCTTGAAGCGACGGAAGCGTCGGAAGAGCGATTTGGTCATCCTCAGTATCAGGGTGGAGGATTCCGACAGCGGCGGATGCCGAACCGACGTGATACGAACACGCAACATCGGCTAAATCAGATGAAGCGTGAAAGGCAGAAGCACAGTTCTGTTCTGGCTCAGAGGAATCAACGCTCGGTGGGTCAAACCCTACAGAGGTTTCCGTGTGGAATGGCAACAAGAGATGTAGTTGCACAAGTTCAGTGGCCGGTGATACGGCTGACACGGCGGTGAAGGGGACATCTATAACTGGCATCCTCTCTAGGGGGGCGGGGGCCACTCTACCTTTAGGAACTGTTTTCTGGCAGTTAGTTAGTTAGTTAGTTATTTAGTGCTTTACGCCGCGCAAGCTACAAAGACTATTTCGCGGCTATGCGAGGTCCCTTTCTGCCTGGTCATTAAAAATAAAAGGGCATACAATAAAACAGGATGTAAATATATGCTAAAAATCTACTGGGTTTAAATGAGAAGTTTCTTACAAGACTTAAAATATTGAACGGACGGAGGTCAATGAAAGACTATGGATTTTGAATTAAATTTTATAAAACAGGTTTGTCTCCTTTAAGAAACTGAAGATGCTGTCAGGGGGGACATCCCTGAACAACATCTTCAATGAAGTCACGGAGAAGTACTTGTCGCGGGTCTCCGCAAGGTCAACGCACGAGACTAAAAAATGCTCGACTGTGAATGGTTCGTGGCATGGAACACACCACGGGGGGTCCTCCCCCTTCAACAGATGGGAATGGGTGATGTAAGTGTGTCCTATACGCAGTCGACTGAGCACTGTCTCCTCGCGCCGATTGGGTCGGCAGCGAGGGAGACTATCACAGATACTTGGAAGGATCTTGAAGAGTTTGTTCTCCGGGAGAGCAGCCCATTGGGTCTGCCACTCCTTTTGAACAAACTTTGAAACTAAAGGCTTAAAATCTGAACAGGCCATGCACTCATCCTCCACAGGGCCATCGCGGGCAGCGTTCGCAGCCCGGTCAGCGCACCTGTTTCCTCGGATGCCCACATGACCTGGGACCCAGATAAAAACATGTCCTTGTTGTCGGCAATCAAGGATGCATGCAGTTCATGGATCAACACCAGAAGTGGGTGATCCAATCGCCTGCCATGCAGAGCCTGGAGAGCCGACAATGAATCTGACAATATTAAAAAATTTGAGTCTTTAGACTGGTATACGTGCCGAAGTGCGAGTAAAATGGCTCGCAACTCGGCACTGTACACCGAACTATTGTCCATCAGACGACGAGTGAAACAAGAGCCGTCCATGACTGCAGCAGCCCCAACACGACCATCCTCGGACTTGGAACCGTCAGTGAAGATCCGGCGGAAGCCCGGGAAGTCGGCCAGGATCTGCTGCAGACCTTGAAAATAAACAGGGTCGGGGGTCTCGGCCTTTTTATATATGGTCAGGTCCAGCCTGACTTCAGGTGTGGGAAGGGTCCAAGGAGGCGTGGCGGGGAAAAGAGATTCCTCAACAGAATTGATGTCTACTCCGGCCGCCTGTAAAAGGGGTCGGACACGGAGGGACAGGGGCTTAGGTTCGTTCTTATGTACATCATAAAGATCTTCACAAACAGGGTGGAACACACAGTTAAAAGCCGGGTTGTCCGGGTTGGCCTTCAGCTTCAGCACATAGTTAAGCATGAGACGAGTGCGGCGGAGCGCCAGAGAGGGTTCACCCGCCTCAGCGTACAAACTATGTACTGGGGACGTCCTGAAGGCGCCCAGACAAATACGAAGACCCTCATGATGGACAGTGTTTAGGAGTTTAAGGGTGGACTTGGAAGCAGAGCTGTAGACAATGCAACCATAGTCCAGCTTGGAACGGACAAGAGCTCGGTAGAGACGCAGCAGGACGGTACGGTCACCACCCCAGTCGGTGTGACCCACGACCCGAAGGACGTCCAGTGCCTTCATACACGAAGCTCTAAGGTACTTAATATGGCTGAGAAAGGTGAGTCGGCGGTCAAACATAAGACCAAGGAACTTTGCCTCCTGGACGACTTTAACAGGGGAACCATCAATACTAAGGGCGAGTTCGGGAAAGACCCCGTGAAGTTTCGTGAAGTGCATGCAAACTGTTTTGGACGGTGAAAATTTAAAACCATTCTCGGCGACCCATTTCTGGACGCTGTTGATACAAAGCTGCAGATGCCTCTCTACCCGGTGAAGCGACCTGCCCTTGACACAAAGGGCGAAGTCGTCAACGAATAGAGACGCATCCGTTCCTTTCGTTACTGATTTCACTATGTTGTTTATTTTGAGGCTAAAAAGGACAGGGGAGAGGATGCTGCCCTGGGGCACACCCATCTCCTGCTCCTGGCAATCTGAAAGAGTAGAACCAACACGGACTCTAAAGGACCGGCCAGTTAAAAATTGGTCAATAAAAATAGGTAGACGACCCCGGAAGCCTATGTCATGCAAGTCTGACAATATGCCATACTTCCATGTAGTATCATAGGCCTTCTCGAGGTCGAAGAAGATGGCTACTGTGTGCTGTTTATAGATAAAACCGTCCCTTATGAAGGACTCGAAGCGAACCAGGTGGTCAATGGTGCTTCGGCCCTGCCTAAACCCGCACTGCAGGTCAGACAGGAGTCCTTCGGATTCGAGAACCCAAACAAGACGAGCATTGACCAGCCGCTCCATGGTCTTACAAAGACAGCTGGTCAGGGCGATAGGTCGATAATTGCCCGGATCAGAATGATCCCTCCCAGGTTTAGGAATAGGAACCACTACCGCCTCCCGCCATGAGGGCGGAAAGGGTGGGTGGGTGGGTGGGTGTTTGGGGGTTTAACGTCCTTTTCCACCACATAGGGTGATATCAAAGACGGGGCAACGATGAAAAAGCCAGCACAAATATTTGGCTCCAGCGGGGATCGAACTCACGACCCGAGCATTAGAAGTCCAACGCTCTACCATTCGACCACCCCGGCTCCCCCATGAGGGCGGAAAGACGCCAGTGGTCCAAATATGGTTATAGACGGAAAGAAGGACAGAGAGAGCTTCCTCAGAAAGATGAGTTAAAAGCTGATAATGGACAGTGTCCAAACCAGCAGCAGAGTCATTACTCTTCTGCAGAGCCTGCTGAAGCTCAACTAGGCTAAACAGAGAGTTGTAAGGTTCAGAGTTTGTGGAGTTAAAATTACAAGGGGAAGATTCCTTTATTTGTTTGAGTTTCTGGAAAGATGAAGAATAATGGTTGGAAGAAGAGTTGTGCGACAGGGTTGACGCCAACAAGTCAGCAACAGCTTTCCTGTCGGTGACAAGCCGGTCACCCACTCTAAGATGGCGGATAGAGGAAGTATCGGCTTTGCCTTTAATTTTGCGGATAGCTTTCCAGATTTTCTGCGAAGGCGCCTCGGAGGACAGGCTGGAAATAAACTGTCTCCAGGACAGCCTTCGCTGCTGTTTATAAATGTAGCGAGCTTTCGCTCGTGACTGTTTGAAAGATAGGATGTTTGCCTGGGAGGGGCATCTGAATGCTCGTCTTTGTGCGCGCTTGCGATCTTTCTGCGCATTTTTGCACACTTCATTAAACCAAGGGACTTTAGGACCTTTAGCGAATGTCGAGGTTTTCGGGATGGCATCGTTGGCCACTTCAATCAAGATGTTAGTAAAAGTGGAGGCAGGATCCTCCGAGGACATCACCGCCTCCTCGGTCAGACGTGACCGGCAAGAGGCACTAAACAAATCCCAGTTAGCCTTCTTCAGGTTCCAACGACCCACTGTTGCGTCCTCCTCACTGCTGGCGGTCGACAGGATGACCGGGAAGTGGTCGCTGCCACACAGGTCATCGTGGACACGCCACTCAAAATCCAGGACGAGGGAAGGATCACAGACAGACAGATCGAGGACTGAAGAAGTACCAGTTGCTGGATGGAGGTAAGTTGAAGAGCCATCGTTTAAGACGCAGAGGTCAAGCGAGGAAAAGAGATCCTCTAGAACCTGACCCCTGTCGTTTGAGTGGTCGCTGCCCCAGAGTGGAGCATGACCGTTGAAATCCCCAAGCAGAAGAAAGGGGCGGGGAAGCTGGTCTATAAGGGAATTAAGGTCTCGCGACGAGACACGTTCGGACGGCGGCAGATAAATGCTGCACACAGTGACAGACTTATGTAGAGAAATGCGAACAGCAATGGCTTGCAACTGGGTGTTTAGGGGAACTGGACTGTATAAAATGTCCTTGCGAATTAAAATACCAACGCCACCATGAGGCCTCTCCGAAGAGGACCCCTGGTGGACGAAATTAAAACCAGTAAAAGATGCGGGGGATGACTCCTGGAGAAAGGTCTCCTGAAGGGCCACCACACCCGGCTTTAATGAATTAGCTAAAATTTTAAGCTCTTCAAAGTTAGCCCGAAAACCTCGACAATTCCATTGTATTACAGTAGCCATTAAAAGATATGAAAGAATAAAAACCGCACAAAGCAGCGACGGCTATGTGACGGCTGGTGTCTTCGAAGGGGACACAAGGGGCGATGGGGGCAGAGGGCGGTCCTCAACTGTGACCACCTCCATGTCCTCAAGGACACTAAAGGGGTTGGTCACCTCGACTCCTTGGTCTCCCTTCTGGATCCGAGCTGAAAGCGGACCCCATGGTTTTTTGTTTTTGTTTTTCCCAGATGGTTTGGGGGGAACAGGGGGGCGGGAGGGAGGGGCGCGCTGAGACTGAGATCCCGACCCCGCGCCCTGGGTCGAGGAACTAGCGGTGCCAGGGGTCCCCGACTGCGGCCTGGCACCCTGGGCCGCGGGACTGGCAATGACCACTTTGGAGGTGGTCGCAGAATTCAGTGACGACTTTGATTGACTGGCTGACTTGGACTGACTGGCTGACTTGGACTGACTGGCTGACTTGGACTGACTGGCTGGCTGAACAGCAGGGGGCTTAGCCTGAAAGGTGAAAGGTAGGGGAGGGGCGTCTGTCTGACAGGCCACCTCCTTCCCCTGGGGTTTGGAGGAGAGAGCAGCAGAATAGGAGATGGATGTGGATGTGGATGATGTGTTCGAAGTGGAAGAGGCGGCCGAGGAACCAGACGCAATCCGGCGAGCTTCAGGGAAGGAGACCTTCTGCTCGACACGGATGCGCTGGATAGTGCATTCCTCCTTCCACTTCGGACAATCTTTGGAAAAAGAGGGGTGAGAACCTTTGCAATTGATGCAGGCGGGCGACGAGCCGCAGTCCTTGTCGTCGTGATCCTTCCCTCCGCACTTTGCACAGGTGGGATCATTTCGACAGGACGCCTGCCCGTGCCCGAACCTTTGGCACTTGAAGCAGCGAAGAGGCAACGGAATGAAGGCCTTAACCTTCACCCAGTAGAAGCCTGCCCACAGCTTCTCTGGTGCCGTTGGCTGGCCAAAAGTCAGAATAATGGTACCTGTTTTGAAAACCTTTGCGTGGGTCACCGCTTGAGACTTGAGAGTGCGGATGAGCTCCGCCTCTCCCAAGTCTGCCAGTGCCTCGTCACGGATGACTCCTCGCGAGGAGTTAAGGGATCTGTGAGGGGAAACAGTAACGGGATAGTCCCCGATCTTCTGCAACTGCAACTGACTATTTGAATGGGCTTTGCGCCTGCACTCCACCAGGAGGTCCCCTGAACGAAGCCGCGAGGCATCAGGCCTCCCTGTGCAGCTCCGCAGGGTCTCTCCCACGAGGAAGGGGTGCAGGCGCGCAGCCTTTTTGCCCTCTGCCGTGCAGTGAACTATCAAAAAACGAGGCCAAGTTTCAACAGACTGAGACTGGGACTGAGACTGGGACTGTGGTTGGGACTGTGAAGCAGGACGTGGAGCTTCCGTCTCTGAGTCACTGTCGACTTCAAAGTCAACGCGTTTGACTCTCTTTCGGTTGCGTGAGAAAGTATTTATATGTGTGTGTGCCATGGTATTGGTTGCATGATTCATCCTCCGGGGTCCCCAGCCGCCACCGACTCCAACAAGGGGATGCGCATAATGTCAGCGGGTCTCCAGCTGACGCGCACCAGGGCTACCCAGAAGACATACTCGGAGGAGTACCCCCGATTGACCCGTTAAGCCACCGCCTTCTACTACACTACCTGGGAGAGAGGACCGCTGTCGTATGACACCTGACCGGTAACAAAAGACCATCGCGTGGTGTCCAGCGTCTAACTAACTACCAGAAAGTGCAGCAGGGCAGGACGTGACCAGAGCCGATTGACTAGGCCGGGCCGCCTAGCCTCCTGTCTAGGAGAATTCAAGGCCAAAGCAGCGTGTTGGCACTACAGGACGCGACCTGTAGGAGGCCTCAGCTGCCAGGATCCTCTCCTCCTCACCGGCCCCCGTAGTGTAGTGGTTAGCACTTCGGACTATGGACCGGGAGACCCGGGTTCGAGTCCCAGCCGAGACAAGCGGGATTTTTCCTAGGTCGGCTCCTACCCAGAGCGGGTGTGCTATGGGCCCAATGGGGAGGCTGTTGCCACACAGCCGAGCTTCACCCACTTCACGGGTGCGACTTTGGGGGTGCTTCCCTTGGTATGACACGTCTTATGATGTGGATGATTACACGGCCGGCACCGCAGGTGCCGTAGTTCCCGGGCCTGGTAAACGCCGGGATATTTATGACAGGAAGCGTGGAATGCGGCCCTGTCCCGCAGTCCCAAACCACATGGACCTCCATAGCATCATCTCAACATCATCCTCATCTCCATCATCATGCATAATGAAAATTGCCCCAACTTCCGAGCCCTCCGTGGCTTCCACCCATTACCAGGGAGGAACACCACTGGAGCCGGCAAAGAGTTGGGGCAGCAAAAAAAAAAAAAAAAAAAAAAAAGATCCTCTCCTCCTCCGACACAGGTCGCGGAGCACGGCAAACACTCCGGATCTTAAAAGACCACAGTAAAGTAAAAGGGCTTGAGCTACAAGACTAAAATGGGCCTTGTAGTACACGGATAAGGTTATTGTAAAATATGTAAGCCTGCAGGACTAAAATGGGCCCTGCAGGTTAGTGTGTATGGACCAGTCTAACACTGTAGAATATCTTCTACGAAGATGGTGTCAGAACTGGATAAGTGTTAGAACCAGAAAGAACTGTATATCATATCTGATATCACCAGTCTTCTCCGGACAAGATGGCAACTCTTAGCTGGACCCTCGCCTGCGGCCTGTCTGGTATGGGTAACCCTATCCAGCATAGCCCACAGGGTCAACGGGCCACATACGCCCCCCCACCACGAGAAGGTGGTTGCCCCCGGGGGGCTTATGGGTGATGTAAGTGTGTCCAATATGCAATCGACTGAGCACTGTCTCCTCGCGCCGATTGGGTCGGCAGCGAGGGAGACTATCACAGATACTTGGAAGGATCTTGAAAAGTTTGTTCTCCGGGAGAGCACCCCATTGGGTCTGCCACTCCTTTTGAACAAACTTTGAAACTAAAGGCTTAAAATCTGAACAGGCCATGTACTCATCCTCCACAGGGCCATCGCGGGCAGCGTTCGCAGCCCGGTCAGCGCACCTGTTTCCTCGGATGCCCACGTGACCTGGGACCCAGATAAAAACAATGTCCTTGTTGTCGGCAATCAAGGATGCATGCAGTTCATGGATCAACACCAGGAGCGCGTGATCCAATCGCCTGCCATGCAGAGCCTGGAGTGCCGACAAGGAATCAGACAGGATTAAGAAATTACACTCATTAGACTGGTACACGTGCCGAAGTGCGAGTAAAATGGCTCGCAGTTCGGCACTGTACACAGAGCTACCGTCTGCTAAGCGCCGGGTAAAAACGCGACCGTCCATGACTGCAGCAGCCCCAAAACGACCATCCTCAGACTTGGACCCGTCGGTAAAAATCCGTCGGAAGCCTGGGAAGTCGGCCAGGATCTGCTGCAGACCATAAAGATAGATAGGGTCAGGGGTAGAATCCTTTTTATGTGCTGTCAGGTCCAGCCTGACCTCAGGGGTGGGAAGTGTCCAAGGAGGCGTAGCTGGAAATAAAATTTCTTCGACAGAATTGATGTCCACTCCGGCCGCCTGTAAAAGGGGTCGGACACGGAGGGACAGGGGCTTGGGCTCGTTCTTCTGTACATCATGAAGATCTTCACAAACAGGGTGGAACACACAGTTAAAGGCCGGGTTGTCCGGGTTGGCCTTCAGCTTCAGCACATAGTTAAGCATGAGACGAGTGCGGCGGAGCGCCAGAGAGGGTTCACCCGCCTCAGCGTACAAACTATGTACTGGGGACGTCCTGAAGGCGCCCAGACAGATACGAAGACCCTCATGATGGACAGTGTTTAGGAGTTTAAGGGTGGACTTGGAAGCAGAGCTGTAGACAATGCAACCATAGTCCAGCTTGGAACGGACAAGAGCTCGGTAGAGACGCAGCAGGACGGTACGGTCACCACCCCAGTCGGTGTGACCCACGACCCGAAGGACGTCCAGTGCCTTCATACACGAAGCTCTAAGGTACTTAATATGGCTGAGAAAGGTGAGTCGGCGGTCAAAAATAAGACCAAGGAACTTTGCCTCCTGGACGACTTTAAGAGGGGAACCATCAATACTAAGAGCGGGTTCGGGAAAGACCCCGTGAAGTTTGGTGAAGTGCATGCAAACTGTTTTGGACGGTGAAAATTTAAAACCATTCTCAGCGACCCATTTCTGGACGCTGTTGATACAAAGCTGCAGATGCCTCTCTACCCGGTGAAGCGACCTGCCTTTGACACAAAGGGCGAAGTCGTCAACGAACAGAGAAGCATCCGTGCCTTTGGTTACTGATTTAACTATGTTATTTATTTTGAGGCTAAAAAGGACAGGAGAGAGGATGCTGCCCTGAGGCACACCCATCTCCTGCTCCTGGAAATCCGAAAGAGTAGAACCAACACGGACTCTAAAGGACCGGCCAGTTAAAAATTGGTCAATAAAAATAGGTAGACGACCCCGGAAGCCTATGTCATGCAAGTCTGACAATATGCCATACTTCCATGTAGTATCATAGGCCTTCTCGAGGTCGAAGAAGATGGCTACTGTGTGCTGTTTATAGATAAAACCGTCCCTTATGAAGGACTCGAAGCGAACAAGATGGTCCACAGTGCTTCGGCCGTGCCTGAACCCGCACTGCAGGTCAGACAGGAGTCCTTCGGATTCAAGTACCCAAACAAGACGAGCATTGACCAGCCGCTCCATGGTCTTACAAAGACAGCTGGTCAGGGCGATAGGTCGATAGTTGCCCGGATCAGAATGATCCCTCCCAGGTTTAGGAATAGGAACCACTACCGCCTCCCGCCATGAGGGCGGAAAGACGCCAGTGGTCCAAATATGGTTATAGACGGAAAGAAGGACAGAGAGAGCTTCCTCAGGAAGATGAGTTAAAAGCTGATAATGGACAGTGTCCAAACCAGCAGCAGAGTCATTACTCTTCTGCAGAGCCTGCTAAAGCTCAGCTAAGCTAAACAGAGAGTTGTAAGATTCAGAATTTGTGGAGTTAAAATTACAAGGGGAAGATTCCTTTATTTGTTTGAGTTTCTGGAAAGATGAAGAATAATCATTGGAAGAAGAGTTGTGCGACAGGGTTGACGCCAACAAGTCAGCAACAGCTTTCTTGTCGGTGACAAGCCGGTCACCCACTCTAAGATGGCGGATAGAGGAAGTATCGGCTTTACCTTTAATTTTGCGGATAGCTTTCCAGATTTTCTGCGAAGGAGCCCTGGAGGACAGGCTGGAAATAAACTGTCTCCAGGACAGCCTTCGCTGCTGTTTATAAATGTAGCGAGCTTTCGCTCGGGACTGTTTGAAAGATAGGATGTTTGCCTGGGAGGGGCATCTGAATGCTCGTCTTTGTGCGCGCTTGCGATCTTTCTGCGCCTTTTTGCACACTTCATTAAACCAAGGGACTTTAGGACCTTTAGCGAATGTCGAGGTTTTCGAAATGGCATCATTGGCCACTTCAATCAAGATGTTAGTAAAAGTGGAGGCAGGATCCTCCGAAGACATCACAGCCTCCTCGGTCAGACGTGACCGGCAAGAGGCGCTAAATAAATCCCAGTTTGCCTTCTTCAAGTTCCAACGACCCATTGCTGCGTCCTCCTCGCTGCTGGCGGTCGACAGGATGACCGGGAAGTGGTCGCTGCCACACAGGTCATCGTGGACACGCCACTCAAAATCCAGGACGAGGGAAGGATCACAGACAGACAGATCCAGGACTGAAGAAGTACCAGTTGCTGGATGGAGGTAAGTTGGAGAGCCATCGTTTAAGACGCAGAGGTCAAGCGAGGAGAAGAGATCCTCTAGAACCTGACCCCTGTCGTTTGAGTGGTCGCTGCCCCAGAGTGGAGCATGACCGTTGAAATCCCCAAGCAGAAGAAAGGGGCGGGGAAGCTGGTCTATAAGGGAATTAAGGTCTCGCGACGAGACACGTTCGGACGGCGGCAGATAAATGCTGCACACAGTGACAGACTTATGTAGAGAAATGCGAACAGCAATGGCTTGCAACTGGGTGTTTAGGGGAACTGGGCTGTGTAAGATGTCTTTGCGAATTAAAATACCAACGCCACCATGAGGCCTTTCCGAAGAGGACCCCTGGTGGACGAAATTAAAACCAGTAAAAGATGCGGGGGATGACTCCTGGAGAAAGGTCTCCTGAAGGGCCACCACACCCGGCTTTAATGAATTAGCTAAAATTTTAAGCTCTTCAAAGTTAGCCCGAAAACCTCGACAATTCCATTGTATTACAGTAGCCATTAAAAGATATGAAAGAATAAAAACCGCACAAAGCAGCGACGGCTATGTGACGGCTGGTGTCTTCGAAGGGGACACAAGGGGCGATGGGGGCAGAGGGCGGTCCTCAACTGTGACCACCTCCATGTCCTCAAGGACACTAAAGGGGTTGGTCACCTCGACTCCTTGGTCTCCCTTCTGGATCCGAGCTGAAAGCGGACCCCATGGTTTTTTGTTTTTGTTTTTGTTTTTCCCAGATGGTTTGGGGGGAACAGGGGGGCGGGAGGGAGGGGCGCGCTGAGACTGAGATCCCGACCCCGCGCCCTGGGTCGAGGAACTAGCGGTGCCAGGGGTCCCCGACTGCGGCCTGGCACCCTGGGCCGCGGGACTGGCAATGACCACTTTGGAGGTGGTCGCAGAATTCAGTGACGACTTTGATTGACTGGCTGACTTGGACTGACTGGCTGACTTGGACTGACTGGCTGACTTGGACTGACTGGCTGGCTGAACAGCAGGGGGCTTAGCCTGAAAGGTGAAAGGTAGGGGAGGGGCGTCTGTCTGACAGGCCACCTCCTTCCCCTGGGGTTTGGAGGAGAGAGCAGCAGAATAGGAGATGGATGTGGATGTGGATGATGTGTTCGAAGTGGAAGAGGCGGCCGAGGAACCAGACGCAATCCGGCGAGCTTCAGGGAAGGAGACCTTCTGCTCGACACGGATGCGCTGGATAGTGCACTCCTCTTTCCACTTCGGACAATCTTTAGAAGAAGAGGGGTGAGAGCCTTTGCAGTTGACGCAGGTGGGCGACGAGCTGCAGTCTTTGTCGTCATGATCCTTCCCTCCGCACTTTGCGCAGGTGGGGTCATTTCGACAGGACGCCTGCCCGTGCCCGAACCTTTGACACTTGAAGCAGCGAAGAGGCAACGGAATGAAGGCCTTAACCTTCACCCAGTAGAAGCCTGCCCACAGCTTCTCTGGTGCCGTTGGCTGGCCAAACGTCAGAATAATAGTCCCTGTTTTAAAGACTTTTGCGTGGGTCACCGCTTGAGACTTAAGGGTGCGGATGAGCTCCGCCTCCCCCAAGTCCGCCAGTGCCTCGTCACGGATCACTCCCCGAGAGATGTTGAGTGATCTGTGGGGAGAAACAGTAACGGGATAATCCCCGATCTTCTGCAGCTGCAAAAGACTATTTGAGTGAGCTTTACGCTTACACTCCACCAGGAGGTCCCCTGAACGAAGCCGCGAGGCATCAGGCCTCCCTGTGCAGCTCCGCAGGGTTTCTCCCACGAGGAAGGGGTGTAGGCGCGCAGCCTTCTTGCCCTCTGCCGTGCAGTGGACGATCAAAAAACGAGGCCAAGTTTCCACAGACTGAGACTGAGACTGGGACTGGGACTTGGAAACAGGGACAGAAGCCTCCGTCTCTGAATCTGAATCCAGTTCAAAGTCGATTGTTTTTACCCGCTTCAAACTCCGATGTCTTTTAGGGTTAGTGTGTGCCATGGTATTGGTTGCACGATTCATCCTCCGGGGTCCCCAGCCGCCACCGACTCCAACAAGGGGATGCGCATAATGTCAGCGGGTCTCCAGCTGACGCGCACCAGGGCTACCCAGAAGACATACTCGGAGGAGTACCCCCGATTGACCCGTTAAGCCACCGCCTTCTACTACACTACCTGGGAGAGAGGACCGCTGTCGTATGACACCTGACCGGTAACAAAAGACCATCGCGTGGTGTCCAGCGTCTAACTAACTACCAGAAAGTGCAGCAGGGCAGGACGTGACCAGAGCCGATTGACTAGGCCGGGCCGCCTAGCCTCCTGTCTAGGAGAATTCAAGGCCAAAGCAGCGTGTTGGCACAACAGGACGCGACCTGTAGGAGGCCTCAGCTGCCAGGATCCTCTCCTCCTCCGACACAGGTCGCGGAGCACGGCAAACACTCCGGATCTTAAAAGACCACAGTAAAGTAAAAGGGCTTGAGCTACAAGACTAAAATGGGCCTTGTAGTACACGGATAAGGTTATTGTAAAATATGTAAGCCTGCAGGACTAAAATGGGCCATGCAGGTTAGTGTGTATGGACCAGTCTAACGCTGTAGAATATCTTCTACGAAGATGGTGTCAGAACTGGATAAGTGTTAAAACCAGAAAGAACTGTATATCATATCTGATATCACCAGTCTTCTCCGGACAAGATGGCAACTCTTAGCTGGACCCTCGCCTGCGGCCTGTCTGGTATGGGTAACCCTATCCAGCATAGCCCACAGGGTCAACGGGCCACATACGCCCCCCACCACGAGAAGGTGGTTGCCCCCGGGGGGCTGTTTTCTGGCAAACATCGCATGTTCTACAGTAGTCTTTGACTGCACAACGTACTCCTGGCCAAAAGAAACGGAGGAGGACTCTTTGCAGTGTGCGGCGAACTCCGCAGTGACCTGCCATGATACCGTCATGCGCCGTGCACAAGACAGACATGCGTAGCGTAGTGGGTACGACTATCTGCTTCGTGACACCTGCCTCGTTTTGAAAATGGCGGTATAAGATACCATCAGTGACTACAAAGGAAAACGTACCAGAACCGCTTTTCATAGACTGACCATCCTTGGCCTTTTGGAACAACGGTTCAAGGGTGGGGTCTTCAGACTGGGCTTTGATCAGGTCATCACGGCTTGTGTCCAAGCATGGCGGGAGTGCAGTGACTAATGGCTTGCTAGCCGCATCTGCCCTCTTAGCTTGCAAGCGAGTGGTTACTAGGCCAACAGCATCTACCTCGACGAGGGAAGAGGTATTTGGGGTGTCTGATACGCCCGGTAGATTACCTAGGATCAAGTCAGCTACTGGATCGTCAATGACACAGCACTCGACATCTCAAACCTAAAGATGAAGGCATCTATATCATCCTTCTCATGGTTGAATAATGGCAACTTCGGGTAGAATCGATGACCCGAGTCAGAACGGGGGGTGGGGGGAGGAGCTTGTGTTGCAAGCTCTCTTTCCATCCTTTCCCTGTCAAGCAGCCGTTTATGCTCTCGGTCCTGCCTCTCTAGCTCTAACTTAGCTTCCCTCTCTTTCTCTTCGAACGCTCGCTTAGCTTCCCTCTCTTCTCTTCTAATGCTAGCTTAGCTTCTCTTTCTTTCTCTTCTAATGCCAGCTTAGCTTCCCTTTCTCTCCGTCTCTCGTCTCTCTCCATAGCTTGCTCTATGTATTTTTGAACATCTGCCCCGGAATACCCGAGTTGCTTAGCCTGCTTAACCAACTTCTCAAACTGTTCCTCAGAGATCTCCATGTTTGCAGGTTAGGGTTAGGGTTAGGGCAATATGTCTAGAAGCTTCTACAGCGAACTAAATGAACTGAATAGATCTTCCAAACGGCAAACAAAATTTTCAGCCTAGGAACAAGCAAGAACACACACAAGTTTTAACAAGCATGACTGAAACTGCAGATTAAACGAAATGAAATCAAATTAAATCAAATCAAATATCACGAATGAAATAGCGCATCAACTCAACAAGCAGCAAAGCGCAAACCAACATGCACAGCACCATGTCATCAAGTGCTGAAAATATCAAAGCCAGTGACGTCTTGTCACTAAATACATGCGATCGAAATAATCAAACGCACATTAAGAAAAATGCAACATGCAATGAATGTGGGTGTTTGCCAGACACCAAAGCATACGAAGCCAGACAAAAAAGCATGCGAAGCCAATGATGCAAAAACGCAAATGCAGTACCTATGGGTTTTCAGTTGGGCATCCCACCAAGTAACTGAAAAGTTTAGAACAAAATCTCGCAGAGTTCAAAGTAATTAATACAAATATTAACAAAAAGCAAACATACACGGTAACTGATGACATATAAAATACACAAGAACAAACAGTGGTGGTGCGGGATCCAACACAAGGTGCCCTACCGGAGGATAGACAAGAGGTAACAAAAAGGTGGAGCTGGGAAGACAGACAGGCTGTACAAAAGAAAGGCAAGAAGACTAGTCCCTTACGGCAGCCGGAAACACGACATACCGACCCGTACGAGGCTGGAGACGGGGGAAAACTAAACAGAAAATGACAAGCTCATTCAACCCAAGGATGGGGAAGGTGGGGCCCTAGTATTAGTAAGTTAGGAGAGGAACGGGGTCACCACTGTCACGACCGTGTGTGCTGCAATGTATAGGTGTAAGAGGTACGTGCTGTTTCTTTACTCTCACTCACACGCAGTCGCACAACAGTAACTGATACCGAGACGTGCGGGGATTCACACCACCACAATATTATTGTCATGACGAACAGTCATTGCATAACACGTCACAGTACAGCTACAAAACCAATGACATCAAGAATAGGCAAGGCAATCAATCAAGGCAATAAATACCATGCCTAAAATACAAATGATATAAATAATTGTATCTAAGAGCGCTCAGAGCATTTTAACGTGCACGGGATGGTACCTCCAACGATGGCCAAGCGCGCAGACGTGCAGATGTGCAGTTCACAAGCCGCAGACAACACCACAGGCGGCGGAAAATAGAGCTGGCTCGGCAGCTCTACAATGGCATCACGTACAACCGCTGATGCTCTAGTGGACCAGCACCCACGCTGAATCCCAGGTACGGGCAGTCAGGCTCCCTCCCCTTCAGTCGTCGCAGGGCCAAGAAATCCTCCACGGGACAAGGGACTACAGGGCAGCTTCTGGCTCCCGAAAACAGCCACTCGGGCTAGAACCCCTGTGCAACAATACACTATTGTAAGTCCTTGGGCTCAACCAGCACATACTGCCTATCTATGGGATAATATTAACCCATGGCACAAACCAGCGAACGCTCCTATGTTACGAACGCTAAAAGAAACTGCACATACTAAATGCTAAAGGTAGACGCCTACAGCTGTCACATCGGACAAGTCAGCAGGATATACAGACAGGTCAGTGTTAAACTCGCTGGTAAAACGGCTAATAACCAAACATATTTAGCCGACATAACACTTCGGCCACAATAGTCAAGTTTCATACTAACTTCCTGACCGTTGGTAATATCTACACAAGAGAAAATAGCTGACCTGAAACATAATACGGGAAATAACAGATATGAACCATTTACCTCCATATGCAAGATGCGAGGGGTTATGACGGTAGACCGTAAAGACAGCGGACGAGAAGAAGTGCCAGACTCTTGAACGGACGTGTCGGTACTACCGGGCCAAATGCGAATAGCAAGTGATTAGCAATGGTTTTTATACTGTTAGGGCGAATAGGGTGAGTATCGCACAGGACACACCTGCATCACGTGTAAAACGGGTTACCTGTATCGACTTAAACAAGGGAAACGGACAGGTCAGCATATTATACACAAATGTCCCGTGTAAAACCTTCACTAAGGGATACATGCGTGGCCCGTGCAGAAAACAAGGCACGTGTGCCACACAGAACATAGTTACGATGCATACGGAAATCATACCAACCCGTCATACGGAAATCATAACAGCACATGATTTACCCTAAGTCACGCATCCGTGAGCCAAGAGAGAGTTGCAATAATCTAATCTAGAAAGAATGAATGAAGTTGCAAGTTTATTTGCTGCATCTATGGTAAATAAGGGACGTATTTTGCTTAGTTTCCGAATTTGGATGTAGAGAATTTTACACAGATGATTTATCTGTGCATCCATTGTGAAACACTCATCCAGGAATACCCCTAGATCCTTCACTGTCTTAGAAAATGATACAGTAATATTAAAGATGTTGAGTGATTGTGCAGATGTTTTCTTAAGGTTCTGGCTGGTGCCAATGGCTATGACCTCTGTCTTCTCTTCATTCATTTTTAATTTATTCTGACTGAACCATTCTTCCACAGCTTCAATTGAAGAGGACACTTCAGCAATAAGGTTAGGTAAATTAGTAGGAGTAGAAGATTTATGCAGCTGCGAGTCATCAGCAAAAAAGTGGTATGAGATATTTGTGAGTGTAAAAACAGAACTGAGGGGTTTCATATATAATGTGAAGAGAATAGGACCAAGGACCGAGCCTTGGGGAACTCCATAGCGCACAGGCAGAGATGTAGAATTAATGCCATTTACTGAGACGGTTTCCCAAATACGAAGCGAACCAGGAAAGTACCTTGCCAGACAAGGCAAATGAGGTGGAGAGTCTTTGAAGTAAGATAGTGTGATCAACAGTATCAAAAGCAGCTGATAGATCAAGTAGAGATAAGATGGATACCTGACCATTATCAGAGGCATTCAAAAGATCATTTACTACACGTAACAGAGCTGTTTCTGTACTGTGACCTTTCAAGTAAGCTGACTGGTTTGGTTCTAGAAGTTTATGATCAATTAAATGATTTAATAGTTGCGATAGGACAATGCGTTCTAGAACCTTCGATAAAAAGGAAGATTAGAAAGCGGCCGATAACTCTTTAGATCCTCATGTTCAGATGTAGACTTTTTAAGTGTGGGTCTTATAAGAGCATGTTTGAAGCACTGAGGAACAAGACCAGAAGACAGGGAAGTATTTAATATGTATGTCACTAGGGGAAGTAGTTCATCAAGGCAATCGAAGAGAAGTGTTGTAGGGATTGGATCAAGTTCACAGGATTTTTTCGGCATCTTAAGAATGGTTTCTTTAACTTGGTCAGCAGAAACAGGTTTAAAGGCAGCCAACTGAGCTCCTGAGAAAACAGGATTAGAAGTTTGCCGTGAGGTAGAGTTCAAATTACTTCTTATGGTCTCGATCTTTTTAGTAAAATAAGTATTAAATTTGTCAGGCAGTTCATCCATAGGAATTTTAGATGGAAAAATAACATCATTTGTCTTTCCCAATAGTTGGCCAGTTAGTCGAAACAGCTCTTTGGTAGACACAGCATTTGCTATGCGATTGCAGATGAAGTTTCTTTTGGTTTTACAGATCAGAGTGGTTACTAGGTTGCGATGATGAGCGTATAATTGCCGATGTAAGTTGTGGATAAACCAGATTTGCGCCACCGTCGTTCTGCACATCGCCGCTTTTGTTTGGCCTTTTTAATGCCATCTGTCATCCACGGAGCTGATGGACGTTCGTTAATTACTCTTGTATTTTCAGGTGCATGTTGGTCTAATAATTTTCGGAGTTTTTTGTCGTACATGTCAGCTAGAGTTTGAGGGTTAGTACTGACAGTAGTGGATACAATTTTCAATATATCTGATTTGAACTTGTCGATGTGCAAGGCTCTTAAGTTGCGAGAGATTAATCTTAAGTTGCGAGAGATTATTGTTTTAGTTAGCTTATAAGGTTTTGGAAAACAGACGTTTAGAGAAATAACAAAGTGATCTTAAATTAGTTTGTCAGATATATCTAGAGTAAGTACATCGCTTGTCCTGTTGGTAATTATCCAGTCAAGAGTGTGGCCTAAACGATGGGTTGATGCATTAACAAGTTCGTCTAGACTATGACTGTGGAGTAGATTTTTTAAGGTATTTACTTGTGCATCAGTAGTGGAATCATAATGAAAGTTAAAGCAAAGACCGTAGATAATAAGACAGGGAACTCCTTCATAGCTCCTACGAGATCGGAGAGCGAGTGACGTCCCTTGCGCTTTTCCTGCTCAGCGTGTAACGTCCCTCTGTTGGATCTGTTTTGTGCGCGTCTATCTGTTTGACTTTGTGCATGAAAAACAAGGGTCCGAGACAAAAATCGACGTTTGTGGCATCTTAGATGTCTGAATGGCTTGCTGATATTGGTTTTTAGATATGATTAAGCTATTTTGTCCTGTCCGGCAGCCCAAGTGCGCCGAGCGACATGCCACACACTGTAGCACATCACCATTGTCAGGCTACCTGCCATCTGAGGAAACCAAACGCCCCCCCCCCCCAAAAAAAAAAAAAAAAACTAGAAAGGCAGAAGCCTCCACGGCTCCCTTGTGACACAGGTCAAGGTCATTCACAAGAGTATGTATGTAAAGCTCTTATTACTATCCATTATCATGCCAAGTAAAGTGTCTCTGACGCTCTGAGTCCTTGGCAATATTACAATTTTCCCCGAAACAGTTTGTATGGCCTTGACCTTTGGTCAAGGTCATTCAAATGAGATCTCATCAATGTCTATTATCATGCCAAGTTCGATGCCTCTAGTATTTGTAGTTCCCCCGAAAACAGTTATGTTAAAATTCATAACAGACAGCTTTAATGACCTTGACCTTCAGTCAAGGTCATTCAGAAAGGTAGGTCTCATTGCTGTCTATCATCATGCCTCGTTTGGTGCCACTACTGTTTGTTGTTATGGACAAAATGCCAAGTTTAAAGTTTCCAAAAAAAGGCTTGCATGGCCTTGACCTTGACTAAAAGTCACTGAACACAGGTATGTCTGTAAAGGTGCTGCCAATGACAATCATCACACATAGTTTGAGGCTTCTGATCCTTCTAGATTCTGAGAAAATGCAAATGTAAAATTTCCCAACAGACTGTTTTAATGACCTTGACCTTGAGTCAAGGTCATTTAAGATGGTATGTGTGCATAGGTCTTATCACTGTCTATCAGCACGCCAGGTTTGGCACTTCTGCTGTTTGTTGTTTCTGAGATAATGCCAATGTTAAGGTTTCACAAAAATAGCTTGTACGGCCTTGACCTTGACACAAGGCCACTGAACACATGTATATCTGTAAAGTTCTTATGGATGTCTATCATCATACAAAGTCTAAAACCTCTGGTGTTTGTAGATTACGAGAAAATGCCAATGTAAAATTTTCAAACAGAGAGCTTTAGTGACCTTGACCTTGAGTCAAGGTCATTCAAAATGATATGTTTTGAAAGGTCTTGCGGTTGTCTATCAGCATGCCATGTTTGGTGTCCCTGCTGTTTGTAGATTCTGAGAAAATGACAACGTTAAAGTTTTCTGGACACACACACACACACACACACACACACACACACACACACAGACAGACAGACAGACGACGGAGGGTTAAAACATAGACTCCCATTGTTACACAAGGGAGCCAAAAACCCACAAAAAACAACAACAAACAAACAAACAAACAAACAAAAAACAAAACAAAACAAAGCTGACTGCTATGTATTGCAAGACAAAGAAAGATTTGATATAGTTCTGTTCACCTTTTTCTTACACACACACACACACACACACACACACACACACACACACACACACACACACAGAATGCAAGAGGAAGAACCGCTAACATTTCCACGTTTATTTATACATGTATATGATGGCAGACTGCCAGAGTATTCACAACTTCAAAAGAGTCTCCAAATGAGTCATGAGTTTCTAACAGCATAATCTGCCCCCCCCCCCCCAAAAAAAAAGGACTCGCAGTTCACAGTTGTAACAGAATGGAGAAGGCTGACCTGGAACGCAGTGAAAACTGCATTTGCTCTTCCCAAAAATACACCCCATACAGAGAGAAAGCCAACAAACGAGTGCACACCAGAAAGACTTCCACAGAAGAAGTAAAAAAAATAAATCCTCTTTTGGCAGGTAATAATACAAGCATAAAAGGAATCCTGATATTTCAGTTGTCCTTAACAATGTAACCATGCACAGCAGATTCTTTTGACCATATGGAGCAGTGTGGCCACTGCGTAAAGTGGAATCTCAGGTGTACTTTAATCAGCTCATCTGGCTGCTTCCCCAGCAGATCTTCTCGTCTGGTGTTCTGCACCCATTTCATGCACCTGTTGATGTAGTATCCAATATCTTAACAACCGTTTGCGTAATTATCAAGCAAGTACTTGGCCTGTACGACGATATGCATGGGCACTGCGTGTCAAACATTTTCTGTAAAACTTGATATTGGCCACCAGAACCTATAGCAAATTGCAATATTCTCTCCTGCCTACACTGTGAGACCACGTGCTCCTTGTAGAATTAGAAATATGATACGAACTCAGGGATGATCTTAGATCTAAAAATCTGCAGGTCCAGGACTATAGCGAACCATTTTCGCCTATTTCTTCCTAGCAACGATACAAATTATGTTCAGCTTACCTTTCTCTCCCCCTCGGGAACTGGAAAAATGCCTTGTTGGCACCGGATTTCTTCAAACGTGCATTGTTGCAGCCTATGGCGCAGCAGAATTCGCCACCTTCCCCCTTTCTGTCTGTAGCCATACTCGAGACGAGCAGGAAAAACGCAAGGGACGTAACTCCTACCTATCCTCGCGCACTCTCTGGGGCACAGAGTCTTTCAGTGGAAAGTACCTCTGTGCACGGTGGGGAAATGGCGCTCACTGCGCTACCGTGACGGGCCTAAATTGTCTCGGTGCTCTCAAACACAAGGTCGCGCACTATGTCATCCTTGACCAGCTTTGAACCCAGAGGGATCCTCAATGGCGCAAGTGATGGCATGCTGTCTTCAGAGTGAAAGTAGGCGTGTTTCTGAATCAGAGACATACATAACATGTCTCTGTCTGAATGGACAGATCTATTATTACATTCAGTCCTAGAGCACGGGTGTGTATGCTTTTGTAATCGTCTCTTATTCCACCACAAGGCAGGTACGTGATAGACCGTAGATAAAAAACCGCGATACAATTTGTGGGTGCTTTCGGATAAAAATGCAAAACTTCACAAAAACCATTTCTCTCTCAGATAACAGCACAAAAGTGTTTCCAACGTCCAACGATGACATTTGTGTTCAGATTGACTGACGCAATAGCGGTTTCTTTGGGAAGTTTGCGATATCGGTATAAATGCTACAAAAGAAACACCCACTTGCGAGAAAAATTTAAAAAAAATAAAAAAAACCTACTTGCACGACGGTTCAAAGCACCAATTTCGATCATCCCAATAATGGAGTGAGTGGTACTCATGTTTCTGTCAAAAAATGCAATCATGGCCGAAAGACAAAACCCCTTTTTTCTCACAAAATCAATTTATCTCTCAGAGAACAGCACATACGTGCTTGCAGCGGCGATTGACGGCATTTGTGTTTCGATTAGGATTGGAGTCGATTTTTTTTAATTTTAATTTTTTTGCATAAATGCTTTTTGAAAAATGTGTTTCTGCCAAAAAAGGCAAGTTTTGGTCAGAAAAAACAACAACATTTTGTCATGGTTCCTGATCAATTCACTAGAGGAAACAAATTTAAATGCGTGGACACATCGAAACCTAGTCAAAAATCCGCGATGCAATAGGATGAAAATGCAAAATTTCATAAAAACGTTTTCTCTCTCAGATAACTGCACAAAAGTATTTCCAACGGCCAACGACGGCATTTATGTTCAGATTGACCGATGGAATAGCGTTTTTTGGGAAGTTTGGTGTGGGCATATATAAATGCTACCAAAGAAGTTTAGTTTAGTTTAGTTTAATCCTCTTTATTTCCTGGGGAACATAGGGCTGCAACCACACTCCGCACACCCACTTGCGAGAAAAATTTTTAAAAAAATAAAAAAAAACTGACTTATCTTTGCACGACGGTTCAAAGCACCAATTTCGATTATCCCAAAAATGGAGTGAGTGGTACTCATGTTTCTGTCAAAAAATGCAATCATGGCCGAAAGACAAAACCACTTTTTTCTCACAAAATCAATTTATCTCTCAGAGAACAGCACATACGTGCTTGCAGCGGCGATTGACGGCATTTGTGTTTCGATTAGGATTGGAGTCGATTTTTTTTAATTTTAATTTTTTTGCATAAATGCTTTTTGAAAAATGTGTTTCTGCCCAAAAAAATGCAGTTTTGGTCAGAAAAAACAACAACATTTTGTCATGGTTCCTGATCAACTCACTAGAGGAAACAAATTTAAATGCGTCTGTTTCCGGTACAATTGACGTGGACACATCGAAACCTAGTCAAAAATCCGCGATGCAATAGGATGAAAATGCAAAATTTCATAAAAACGTTTTCTCTCTCAGATAACTGCACAAAAGTATTTCCAACGGCCAACGACGGCATTTATGTTCAGATTGACCGATGGAATAGCGTTATTTGGGAAGTTTGGTGTGGGCATATATATATAAATGCTACCAAAGAAACCCCCCAAAAAATTAAAAAATTCAAAAAACGATTTATCTCTCAGAGCAACGACACGTCGGTTCAATGCTACTCGAACACCAATTTCGATTATCCCGAAAATGGAGTGAGTGGTACTGTCAATGCAATCAAAACCACATTTTATTCACAAAATCGATTTGTTCTCCCAGAGAACAGCACAGAAGTGATTTTTTTTGCATAAATGCTTTTTGAAAAATGTGTTTCTGCCAAAAAATGCAGTTTTGGTCAGAAAAAACAACAACATTTTGTCATGGTTCCTGATCAACTTACTAGAGGAAACAAATTTAAATGCGTCTGTTTCCGGTACAATTGACGTGGACACATGGAAACCTAGTCAAAAATCCGCGATGCAATAGGATGAAAATGCAAAATTTCATAAAAACGTTTTCTCTCTCAGATAACTGCACAAAAGTATTTCCAACGGCCAACGACGGCATTTATGTTCAGATTGACCGATGGAATAGCGTTTTTTGGGAAGTTTGGTGTGGGCATATATAAATGCTACCAAAGAAACACCCCCCCAAAAAATTAAAAAATTCAAAAAACGATTTATCTCTCAGAGCAACGACACGTCGGTTCAATGCTACTCGAACACCAATTTCGATTATCCCGAAAATGGAGTGAGTGGTACTCACTCTGTTTCTGTCAATGCAATCAAAACCACATTTTATTCACAAAATCGATTGTTTTTTCTCCAGAGAACAGCACTGAAGTGCTTGCAACGGCAAAGACGGCATTTGTGTTTATACCAATTTCGATTATCCCGAAGGTGAAGTGAGAGGTACGCATGTTTCTGTCAAATGCAATCATGGTCGAAAGAGAAATGCTACTCGAACACCAATTTCGATTATCCCGAAAAATGGAGTGAGTGGTACTGTCAATGCAATCAAACCACATTTTATTCACAAAATCGATTTGTTCTCCCAGAGAACAGCACAGAAGTGATTTTTTTTTGCATAAATGCTTTTTGAAAAATGTGTTTCTGCCCCCAAAAATGCAGTTTTGGTCAGAAAAAGCAACAACATTTTGTCATGGTTCATGATCAATTCACTAGAGGAAACAATTTAAATGCGTCTGTTTCCGGTACAATTGACGTGGACACATGGAAACCTAGTCAAAAATCCGCGATGCAATAGGATGAAAATGCAAAATTTCATAAAAACGTTTTCTCTCTCAGATAACTGCACAAAAGTATTTCCAACGGCCAACGACGGCATTTATGTTCAGATTGACCGATGGAATAGCGTTTTTTGGGAAGTTTGGTGTGGGCATATATAAATGCTACCAAAGAAACACCCCCCCAAAAACTTAAAAAATTCAAAAAACGATTTATCTCTCAGAGCAACGACACGTCGGTTCAATGCTACTCGAACACCAATTTCGATTATCCCGAAAATGGAGTGAGTGGTACTCACTCTGTTTCTGTCAATGCAATCAAAACCACATTTTATTCACAAAATCGATTTTTTTTTCTCCCAGAGAACAGCACAGAAGTGCTTGCAACGGCAAAGACGGCATTTGTGTTTAGATTATGATTGGAATCGGTGTTTTTTGTGGGGGTTTTTGTGCTCAGGAGTCAAACAAGTGCTAGGCTCTGTCAAGGAAATAACGGATAACTAAAACCTAACAGCGTGCTGCACGAATTATAAAATCCTGAATATTAAAGAAGACAGTGCAGTTTTCTCGAGTAGACAGACGACAGGAGTGTAGTGTATGTCGGAATGTTGAGGAGGTAGTGTGTAGACGTATGTCAGAAGAATGACAGTGAAGCAGGAAGTGTTCGGCTGTCTCTCTGGAGGCGCCGCAACTACACGTTGCGTCATTATCCCAAAAATGGAGTGAGTGGTACTCATGATTCTGTCAAAAAATGCAATCATGGCCGAAAGACAAAACCACATTTTCCACAAAATCGATTTACAAAGTCGACGTGCAACGACTCAGAACGTGGAGCCATTTTGGGGCCACAGCTGGATACTGTACCTGTCGAACTGACCTAGTGTAATATAAAGGTGGGGTAGGATAAACATATGAAAACGGTAAAACATAATTATTATAACTTCAAGCGGGGTGATGAAGATAAAATGGAATAAATGTACATGGAACACAATTAAAAGGATTAGAAACAAGCGTAGGATTAACATAGTTCATCACTATCATCATTAGATGACTACATAAACAGAATGTTACGTAAGTTTCAGCAGATAACATCCATGTAAACAAAGCTACCAGTAACAGAAAACACAAGGAGCACCACTACACAATACTCTTCCACACATGGGTGATGACAACCATACCTTCCATGAGACATTAGTCACCACACATTCCATCATCTTGCTCAGCAACAGTTCTTTCTCACTTTGTAAATGTCATTGTGTGTTTCCGGTACAATTCACGTTGGCACATCCAATCTTTGTCCAAAAAAAAAAAAAAAAAAAAATGCAATCTGTGCGTGCATTCCGACGAAAATGCAAAATTTCACAAAAACGATTTCTCTCTCAGTGAACAGCACGAAAGTGTTTCCAACTGCCAACGACGACATTTGTGTTCAGATTGACTGATGCAACGTTGTTTGGTTTTCTTTTTGTTGTTGTTGTTGTTTACGATGTCGGCATAAATGCTACTAAAGAAACACCCACTTGGGATAAAAATGAAAAATTTCGATTTATCTCCCAGAGAACAGCACAACGGCATGTCAGTTCAATGGTACTCGAAAAATACCAATTTCGGTTATCCCGAAGGTGAAGTGAGAGGTACTCATGTTTCTGTCAAATGCAATCATGGTCGAAAGAGAAAACCACATTTTCTCACAAAATCGATTTATCTCTCAGAGAACAGCACAGAAGTGTTTGCAACGGCAAATGACGGCTTTGATTATGATTGGAATCGCCGTTGTATTTGTTGTTGTTGTTGTTTTTTTTTTGTTTTACGGAAACGGTAATGACTGCGAAGTGGTTACAAGTTAAGAAAGAAAGGCGAAATCCGAAACGTCGACCTGTGCCGTCCTTTGTCAAAGTTAATTGGTTTCTGTTTCTTTTAAGTCGCTTTTATTTGTTTAAAATGCAGTTTTGGTCAGAAAACAAAACACAAAACACATTTTGTCACGGTTCCTGATCAATTTACTAGAGGAAAAAATTTAAATGAGTCTGTTGACGGTACAATTGACGTGAACACATCGAAACGTCAAAACAAAGACCGTAGATAAAAACCCGCGATACAATTTGGGGGTGCTTTCGGATAAAAATGCAAAACTTCACAAAAACCATTTCTCTCTCAGATAACAACACAAAAGTGTTTCCAACGTCCAACGATGACATTTGTGTTCAGATTGACTGACGCAATAGCGGTTTCTTTGGGAAGTTTGCGATATCGGTATAAATGCTACAAAAGAAACACCCACTTGCGAGAAAAATTTTAAAAAAAATAAAAAAACCTACTTGCACGACGGTTCAAAGCACCAATTTCGATCATCCCAATAATGGAGTGAGTGGTACTCATGTTTCTGTCAAAAAATGCAATCATGGCCGAAAGACAAAACCCCTTTTTTCTCACAAAATCAATTTATCTCTCAGAGAACAGCACATACGTGCTTGCAGCGGCGATTGACGGCATTTGTGTTTCGATTAGGATTGGAGTCGATTTTTTTAATTTTAATTTTTTTGCATAAATGCTTTTTGAAAAATGTGTTTCTGCCAAAAAAAGGCAAGGTTTTTGGTCAGAAAAAACAACAACATTTTGGTCATGGTTCCTGATCAATTCACTAGAGGAAACAAATTTAAATGCGTCTGTTTCCGGTACAATTGACGTGGACACATCGAAACCTAGTCAAAAATCCGCGATGCAATAGGATGAAAATGCAAAATTTCAGAAAAACGTTTTCTCTCTCAGATAACTGCACAAAAGTATTTCCAACGGCCAACGACGGCATTTATGTTCAGATTGACCGATGGAATAGCGTTTTTTGGGAAGTTTGGTGTGGGCATATATAAATGCTACCAAAGAAACACCCCCCCAAAAAATTAAAAAATTCAAAAAACGATTTATCTCTCAGAGCAACGACACGTCGGTTCAATGCTACTCGAACACCAATTTCGATTATCCCGAAAATGGAGTGAGTGGTACTCACTCTGTTTCTGTCAATGCAATCAAAACCACATTTTATTCACAAAATCGATTTTTTTTCTCCCAGAGAACAGCACTGAAGTGCTTGCAACGGCAAAGACGGCATTTGTGTTTATACCAATTTCGATTATCCCGAAGGTGAAGTGAGAGGTACTCATGTTTCTGTCAAATGCAATCATGGTCGAAAGAGAAAACCACATTTTCTCACAAAATCGATTTATCTCTCAGAGAACAGCACAGAAGTGCTTGCAACGGCAAATGACGGCTTTGATTATGATTGGAATCGCCGTTGTATTTGTTGTTGTTTTTTTGTTTTTTGTTTTGTTTTACGGAAACGGTAATGACTGTGAAGTGGTTACAAGTTAAGAAAGAAAGGCGAAATCCGAAACGTCGACCTGTGCCGTCCTTTGTCAAAGTTAAGTGGTTTCTGTTTCTTTTAAGTCGCTTTTATTTGTTTAAAATGCAGTTTTGGTCAGAAAAACAAAACCACATTTTGTCACGGTTCCTGATCAATTTACTAGAGGAAAAAATTTAAATGAGTCTGTTGACGGTACAATTGACGTGAACACATCGAAACGTCAAAACAAAGACCGTAGATAAAAACCCGCGATACAATTTGTGGGTGCTTTCGGATAAAAATGCAAAACTTCACAAAAACCATTTCTCTCTCAGATAACAACACAAAAGTGTTTCCAACGTCCAACGATGACATTTGTGTTCAGATTGACTGACGCAATAGCGGTTTCTTTGGGAAGTTTGCGATATCGGTATAAATGCTACAAAAGAAACACCCACTTGCGAGAAAAATTTAAAAAAAAATAAAAAAACCTACTTGCACGACGGTTCAAAGCACCAATTTCGATCATCCCAATAATGGAGTGAGTGGTACTCATGTTTCTGTCAAAAAAATGCAATCATGGCCGAAAGACAAAACCCCTTTTTTCTCACAAAATCAATTTATCTCTCAGAGAACAGCACATACGTGCTTGCAGCGGCGATTGACGGCATTTGTGTTTCGATTAGGATTGGAGTCGATTTTTTTTAATTTTAATTTTTTTGCATAAATGCTTTTTGAAAAATGTGTTTCTGCCAAAAAAGGCAAGTTTTGGTCAGAAAAAACAACAACATTTTGTCATGGTTCCTGATCAATTCACTAGAGGAAACAAATTTAAATGCGTCTGTTTCCGGTACAATTGACGTGGACACATCGAAACCTAGTCAAAAATCCGCGATGCAATAGGATGAAAATGCAAAATTTCAGAAAAACGTTTTCTCTCTCAGATAACTGCACAAAAGTATTTCCAACGGCCAACGACGGCATTTATGTTCAGATTGACCGATGGAATAGCGTTTTTTGGGAAGTTTGGTGTGGGCATATATAAATGCTACCAAAGAAACACCCCCCCAAAAAATTAAAAAATTCAAAAAACGATTTATCTCTCAGAGCAACGACACGTCGGTTCAATGCTACTCGAACACCAATTTCGATTATCCCGAAAATGGAGTGAGTGGTACTCACTCTGTTTCTGTCAATGCAATCAAAACCACATTTTATTCACAAAATCGATTTTTTTTCTCCCAGAGAACAGCACTGAAGTGCTTGCAACGGCAAAGACGGCATTTGTGTTTATACCAATTTCGATTATCCCGAAGGTGAAGTGAGAGGTACTCATGTTTCTGTCAAATGCAATCATGGTCGAAAGAGAAAACCACATTTTCTCACAAAATCGATTTATCTCTCAGAGAACAGCACAGAAGTGCTTGCAACGGCAAATGACGGCTTTGATTATGATTGGAATCGCCGTTGTATTTGTTGTTGTTTTTTTGTTTTTTGTTTTGTTTTACGGAAACGGTAATGACTGTGAAGTGGTTACAAGTTAAGAAAGAAAGGCGAAATCCGAAACGTCGACCTGTGCCGTCCTTTGTCAAAGTTAAGTGGTTTCTGTTTCTTTTAAGTCGCTTTTATTTGTTTAAAATGCAGTTTTGGTCAGAAAAACAAAACCACATTTTGTCACGGTTCCTGATCAATTTACTAGAGGAAAAAATTTAAATGAGTCTGTTGACGGTACAATTGACGTGAACACATCGAAACGTCAAAACAAAGACCGTAGATAAAAACCCGCGATACAATTTGTGGGTGCTTTCGGATAAAAATGCAAAACTTCACAAAAACCATTTCTCTCTCAGATAACAACACAAAAGTGTTTCCAACGTCCAACGATGACATTTGTGTTCAGATTGACTGACGCAATAGCGGTTTCTTTGGGAAGTTTGCGATATCGGTATAAATGCTACAAAAGAAACACCCACTTGCGAGAAAAATTTAAAAAAAATAAAAAAACCTACTTGCACGACGGTTCAAAGCACCAATTTCGATCATCCCAATAATGGAGTGAGTGGTACTCATGTTTCTGTCAAAAAAATGCAATCATGGCCGAAAGACAAAACCCCTTTTTTCTCACAAAATCAATTTATCTCTCAGAGAACAGCACATACGTGCTTGCAGCGGCGATTGACGGCATTTGTGTTTCGATTAGGATTGGAGTCGATTTTTTTTAATTTTAATTTTTTTGCATAAATGCTTTTTGAAAAATGTGTTTCTGCCAAAAAAGGCAAGTTTTGGTCAGAAAAAACAACAACATTTTGTCATGGTTCCTGATCAATTCACTAGAGGAAACAAATTTAAATGCGTCTGTTTCCGGTACAATTGACGTGGACACATCGAAACCTAGTCAAAAATCCGCGATGCAATAGGATGAAAATGCAAAATTTCAGAAAAACGTTTTCTCTCTCAGATAACTGCACAAAAGTATTTCCAACGGCCAACGACGGCATTTATGTTCAGATTGACCGATGGAATAGCGTTTTTTGGGAAGTTTGGTGTGGGCATATATAAATGCTACCAAAGAAACACCCCCCCAAAAAATTAAAAAATTCAAAAAACGATTTATCTCTCAGAGCAACGACACGTCGGTTCAATGCTACTCGAACACCAATTTCGATTATCCCGAAAATGGAGTGAGTGGTACTCACTCTGTTTCTGTCAATGCAATCAAAACCACATTTTATTCACAAAATCGATTTTTTTTCTCCCAGAGAACAGCACTGAAGTGCTTGCAACGGCAAAGACGGCATTTGTGTTTATACCAATTTCGATTATCCCGAAGGTGAAGTGAGAGGTACTCATGTTTCTGTCAAATGCAATCATGGTCGAAAGAGAAAACCACATTTTCTCACAAAATCGATTTATCTCTCAGAGAACAGCACAGAAGTGCTTGCAACGGCAAATGACGGCTTTGATTATGATTGGAATCGCCGTTGTATTTGTTGTTGTTTTTTTGTTTTTTGTTTTGTTTTACGGAAACGGTAATGACTGTGAAGTGGTTACAAGTTAAGAAAGAAAGGCGAAATCCGAAACGTCGACCTGTGCCGTCCTTTGTCAAAGTTAAGTGGTTTCTGTTTCTTTTAAGTCGCTTTTATTTGTTTAAAATGCAGTTTTGGTCAGAAAAACAAAACCACATTTTGTCACGGTTCCTGATCAATTTACTAGAGGAAAAAATTTAAATGAGTCTGTTGACGGTACAATTGACGTGAACACATCGAAACGTCAAAACAAAGACCGTAGATAAAAACCCGCGATACAATTTGTGGGTGCTTTCGGATAAAAATGCAAAACTTCACAAAAACCATTTCTCTCTCAGATAACAACACAAAAGTGTTTCCAACGTCCAACGATGACATTTGTGTTCAGATTGACTGACGCAATAGCGGTTTCTTTGGGAAGTTTGCGATATCGGTATAAATGCTACAAAAGAAACACCCACTTGCGAGAAAAATTTAAAAAAAATAAAAAAACCTACTTGCACGACGGTTCAAAGCACCAATTTCGATCATCCCAATAATGGAGTGAGTGGTACTCATGTTTCTGTCAAAAAATGCAATCATGGCCGAAAGACAAAACCCCTTTTTTCTCACAAAATCAATTTATCTCTCAGAGAACAGCACATACGTGCTTGCAGCGGCGATTGACGGCATTTGTGTTTCGATTAGGATTGGAGTCGATTTTTTTTAATTTTAATTTTTTTGCATAAATGCTTTTTGAAAAATGTGTTTCTGCCAAAAAGGCAAGTTTTGGTCAGAAAAAACAACAACATTTTGTCATGGTTCCTGATCAATTCACTAGAGGAAACAAATTTAAATGCGTCTGTTTCCGGTACAATTGACGTGGACACATCGAAACCTAGTCAAAAATCCGCGATGCAATAGGATGAAAATGCAAAATTTCAGAAAAACGTTTTCTCTCTCAGATAACTGCACAAAAGTATTTCCAACGGCCAACGACGGCATTTATGTTCAGATTGACCGATGGAATAGCGTTTTTTGGGAAGTTTGGTGTGGGCATATATAAATGCTACCAAAGAAACACCCCCCCAAAAAATTAAAAAATTCAAAAAACGATTTATCTCTCAGAGCAACGACACGTCGGTTCAATGCTACTCGAACACCAATTTCGATTATCCCGAAAATGGAGTGAGTGGTACTCACTCTGTTTCTGTCAATGCAATCAAAACCACATTTTATTCACAAAATCGATTTTTTTTCTCCCAGAGAACAGCACTGAAGTGCTTGCAACGGCAAAGACGGCATTTGTGTTTATACCAATTTCGATTATCCCGAAGGTGAAGTGAGAGGTACTCATGTTTCTGTCAAATGCAATCATGGTCGAAAGAGAAAACCACATTTTCTCACAAAATCGATTTATCTCTCAGAGAACAGCACAGAAGTGCTTGCAACGGCAAATGACGGCTTTGATTATGATTGGAATCGCCGTTGTATTTGTTGTTGTTTTTTTGTTTTTTGTTTTGTTTTACGGAAACGGTAATGACTGTGAAGTGGTTACAAGTTAAGAAAGAAAGGCGAAATCCGAAACGTCGACCTGTGCCGTCCTTTGTCAAAGTTAAGTGGTTTCTGTTTCTTTTAAGTCGCTTTTATTTGTTTAAAATGCAGTTTTGGTCAGAAAAACAAAACCACATTTTGTCACGGTTCCTGATCAATTTACTAGAGGAAAAAATTTAAATGAGTCTGTTGACGGTACAATTGACGTGAACACATCGAAACGTCAAAACAAAGACCGTAGATAAAAACCCGCGATACAATTTGGGGTGCTTTCGGATAAAAATGCAAAACTTCACAAAAACCATTTCTCTCTCAGATAACAACACAAAAGTGTTTCCAACGTCCAACGATGACATTTGTGTTCAGATTGACTGACGCAATAGCGGTTTCTTTGGGAAGTTTGCGATATCGGTATAAATGCTACAAAAGAAACACCCACTTGCGAGACAAATTTAAAAAAATAAAAAAACCTACTTGCACGACGGTTCAAAGCACCAATTTCGATCATCCCAATAATGGAGTGAGTGGTACTCATGTTTCTGTCAAAAAATGCAATCATGGCCGAAAGACAAAACCCCTTTTTTCTCACAAAATCAATTTATCTCTCAGAGAACAGCACATACGTGCTTGCAGCGGCGATTGACGGCATTTGTGTTTCGATTAGGATTGGAGTCGATTTTTTATGTTGTTTCCATAGTAATGGAAACAACATTAGGACGGGCTAAAATTTCCACGTCATAGGCAAGCATCTGTGGTACAAACGCACGTCACTGCCGATCTCCCCGCAGAGACGATTTTGCAAGTGTAACTCTGACAATGACGTAAGAAAACTTGCGTCACCGATGCTGACGCGTATGGTGTTCCGAACGCACTTCTCCTCCTCAGTGAGTGCCGTCTGTGCGGATGTGTGTGCGTGTGTGTGTGTGCGTGTGTGTGTGTGCGTGTGTGCGTGTGTGAATTGTGTCCAGGCCCGTTTCTTCGAAAATACTCAACCGAATGGCTTCAAATTTGGGGTATCCAAATATATCAAAATGTTACATTAGACGATTCAAGCGTGTGATGATTGCTTAAGTGATTTGGGAGTTATCGCCCTTTTGAGACAAGTTGGTTGTCTTTCGTGTACAGGCGTAATATTTATTTAAATCACTCAATTTTTTGGCAGTAGATAGCTTGAATACGGACTCTGAAACAGAATCACTACTAGAAAATGGTCGCTCTTATAGTTTTCATGTAAACCGAGCCTGAGTTGACATTGCATGTGAACCCAGTTCAGATGCCTATTTCTCCGAAAATACTGAACCGATCGATTTCAAATTTGGGATTTCTAAATGAATCAAGATTGTTGAATAGAAGGCCCGATCCAGGTACGATTGCACACATGATTTGCGAGTTATCGCCCTTTTCAGAAAAAGTGGCTTTCTGGCGTTTAAAGGCGTAATATTTACCTAAACCACTCCATTTTTTGGACATAGATAGCATGAATACGGACTCTCAACGAAGTGAATTTTGGATGTTGTCGCTTTTATACTTTTGGCGTAAGCCGTACCTGATGAAAGTGCTGGTGAACACACTTTAGATCTCAAAATCGCTCCTACTATACATAGATAATGAGCCTGGGGTGCCATAAAAAATATACAAAAAAATTAGAAAAATTCACTGCAGCCGTTGTCGTCAGTTGACTCGAAAATTTGTACTCGAAGCACATTTCCTTTACACAAGCCACACGCCTCACAAACATCGCAGAAAAGGCACACGCGCACTGACGCAAAACTGTATCAGCGTCAGTTTGCCGACGTCATGTTTGATTGACGTGGGGGTGTGTCGTCACTTTTCGGAAGTTCTCTATTTGTAGACGGGGAAAGCGGGAGTTTCATTGATGTAGTGAGCTTTGTTTTTTCCACTGACTCTCACTCAATAGCATAGTAGAGTGAGAGAACACCACATAGGTCTCAATGGAGCACATGCACAAACGCGGCTCGCGCAAGTCTGCGTGCGTGCGTGCGTGCGTGCGTGCGCGCGCGCGCGCGTATGTCTGTGTGTGTCTGTGTGCGCGCGCGCGCAGCAGACATAACACATAGTGAAAAAACGTTCGCCGCGCAGACTTGTCTGTTAAACACATTGAGCCGGTATAAATTCGATCTTTACACTGCGCAGCAGCAACACTTCAATTTTCATGGGGCTGCTTTCATTGCAAGAATTGTATCCGAGTCAAAGTTATTACGTCAAATGTATTATGCGTCATCCCAATGAGGAAAACGTCATAGATTTCAAAGAAAACAACTTGACGTCTTCCAAAACCAAGATTGGTCTGACAAGCCCGGTCAGTTGTTTCCATTCAGAGAGAGAGAGAGAGAGAGAGAGAGAGAGAGAGAGAGAGAGTGTGTGTGTGTGTGTGTGTGTGTGTATGTGTGTGTGTGTGTGTGTGTGTGTGTGTGTGTGTGTGTGTGTGTGTGTCCTCCCGAATACATGGCATTACAAAAGAACGACCGTGACGACAGCAGGTGATTAAATGGAAACAACATATTGGGCTGGTCAGTGGCCATCTTGTTTTAATTTTAATTTTTTTGCATAAATGCTTTTTGAAAAATGTGTTTCTGCCAAAAAAGGCAAGTTTTGGTCAGAAAAAACAACATTTTGTCATGGTTCCTGATCAATTCACTAGAGGAAACAAATTTAAATGCGTCTGTTTCCGGTACAATTGACGTGGACACATCGAAACCTAGTCAAAAATCCGCGATGCAATAGGATGAAAATGCAAAATTTCAGAAAAACGTTTTCTCTCTCAGATAACTGCACAAAAGTATTTCCAACGGCCAACGACGGCATTTATGTTCAGATTGACCGATGGAATAGCGTTTTTTGGGAAGTTTGGTGTGGGCATATATAAATGCTACCAAAGAAACACCCCCCCAAAAAATTAAAAAATTCAAAAAACGATTTATCTCTCAGAGCAACGACACGTCGGTTCAATGCTACTCGAACACCAATTTCGATTATCCCGAAAATGGAGTGAGTGGTACTCACTCTGTTTCTGTCAATGCAATCAAAACCACATTTTATTCACAAAATCGATTTTTTTTCTCCCAGAGAACAGCACTGAAGTGCTTGCAACGGCAAAGACGGCATTTGTGTTTATACCAATTTCGATTATCCCGAAGGTGAAGTGAGAGGTACTCATGTTTCTGTCAAATGCAATCATGGTCGAAAGAGAAAACCACATTTTCTCACAAAATCGATTTATCTCTCAGAGAACAGCACAGAAGTGCTTGCAACGGCAAATGACGGCTTTGATTATGATTGGAATCGCCGTTGTATTTGTTGTTGTTTTTTTGTTTTTTGTTTTGTTTTACGGAAACGGTAATGACTGTGAAGTGGTTACAAGTTAAGAAAGAAAGGCGAAATCCGAAACGTCGACCTGTGCCGTCCTTTGTCAAAGTTAAGTGGTTTCTGTTTCTTTTAAGTCGCTTTTATTTGTTTAAAATGCAGTTTTGGTCAGAAAAACAAAACCACATTTTGTCACGGTTCCTGATCAATTTACTAGAGGAAAAAATTTAAATGAGTCTGTTGACGGTACAATTGACGTGAACACATCGAAACGTCAAAACAAAGACCGTAGATAAAAACCCGCGATACAATTTGGGGGTGCTTTCGGATAAAAATGCAAAACTTCACAAAAACCATTTCTCTCTCAGATAACAACACAAAAGTGTTTCCAACGTCCAACGATGACATTTGTGTTCAGATTGACTGACGCAATAGCGGTTTCTTTGGGAAGTTTGCGATATCGGTATAAATGCTACAAAAGAAACACCCACTTGCGAGAAAAATTTTAAAAAAATAAAAAAACCTACTTGCACGACGGTTCAAAGCACCAATTTCGATCATCCCAATAATGGAGTGAGTGGTACTCATGTTTCTGTCAAAAAATGCAATCATGGCCGAAAGACAAAACCCCTTTTTTTCTCACAAAATCAATTTATCTCTCAGAGAACAGCACATACGTGCTTGCAGCGGCGATTGACGGCATTTGTGTTTCGATTAGGATTGGAGTCGATTTTTTTTAATTTTAATTTTTTGCATAAATGCTTTTTGAAAAATGTGTTTCTGCCAAAAAAGGCAAGTTTTGGTCAGAAAAAACAACAACATTTTGTCATGGTTCCTGATCAATTCACTAGAGGAAACAAATTTAAATGCGTCTGTTTCCGGTACAATTGACGTGGACACATCGAAACCTAGTCAAAAATCCGCGATGCAATAGGATGAAAATGCAAAATTTCAGAAAAACGTTT